>OZ010743.1:74885147-76138150 GCA_963932245.1 Tachinus rufipes | reverse complement strand
TTTCTATTTTTATAAAAATCGAGTTGCATTAATTTTTTTTCTATATTGCTGTTTAACAAAAATTCAAATTGCATCTGCCGAATCAATCTAGAAAAAGCATGTATAGTAAACCCTGTTATAGATAAAACTGATGCATTAAACACCCATTTATTCTACATTATAATATCTGTAATTATCTAAGTGTAATATTACGTTTTGATTCTCATTTAGTTGCATATTTTTATTTTTTATTTATTTTTATATTTATTTTGATATATTTCAATTATAATTATTATTTTGTTTATGCTATTTATGATTTTGTTTAACTCTCTTAAATTCCCGTTATATTTTTGTGTTGCAAAATTAATTGCCATTTTGTTTTATTATCTATCTTAATTTTTTTTTTAGTTTAATATTTTGCCCAAAAGTGCACATTTTAAAATCGTGTACTGTATATTATTGGTTTGTAAACTTTTTCAAACACTTCTGCTCAAGATAATTATTATTATTATTTGTTTTTGTAGATACTACCTTGTCATGGTGAGGGGGCTCAGTAACTTCTGGTCAAGCTATGCCGGCGGGAGTTTAAACTCTTGGCAGGGCCACCTATGCCAGATAGGTCAATGAGCAGAAGCCAAACTAAATGTACCCAAAGCTATTCCAGGCTATCTTTCCTATTTGTCCTGTCATTTTTATTTCTACCCCTAACCTTCTTATCTTTTTATTCCCAACCTGGTGGTCGGTAAAACGCAAATTTTTGTCATAATGTCCAAAAATAATTTACGCCCTCAGTCCGTGCCGTCAGTTAAATCTGACAGGGGTTTTATAATCGGCAACTACCAGAGTGGGAGAACAATGCTCCGATAGCGCAGTAACTAATTGTTCGGAAGTTGGTACAACTGGTCGGGTTGTGCCAATGGATTCCTGTCCGATGACAAATCCCTGTCCGATGACAAATCGGAAAAGGGAAGAAGGTTGGCAAATCTATTTTGCCAAATACTGGTGCCAGTAATAAGAACGCGGGACCTGTCCTTTGGTTTATCTTGGTTACCAAGAAAGAAGGCTACTTTGACATAGTTAGTCTTTTCTTAATCAATAGAGCTTTGTATGGACTGATCGGTGAAACCAAATCTATCAAGATAGTCAGAGATGGCCTTCTTGTGGAAACAGTTTGGGCCGCTCAGTCTGCAAAATTATTTAAATGTACCCGTGTTGCAGAAATGAATGTGACTGTCTCAGCCCATAAAACATTAAACTCTTGTAAGGGCATTGTTTACTGTAGGATTTTTTTAAACTGCACTTTAAAGGAAATTGTTGAGAACATGAGTGGTCAAGGTGTAATTGAAGCGCTTCGCATCTCTAGCATGCAAGACGGAAAACGCAAAAAAACCTCTAACCATATACTGACATTTAACCGTCCACAACTTCCCACTAACGTGAAAGAGGTATATTCCGGCACCAATGCGTTGATTCAAATGTCAGAGATTTGGACACACAGCTGCTTGTTGCTTCAAAAAGCAGATTTGCGCGTGTTGAAAACCTCTGCTTAAAGGTAGCAAATGTCAACAGCCATTTTCGTGTATCAATTGCAAAGAAGAATACTCCGCAAGATTACGTAATTGTCCAAAATATTAAGAAAAATTTGCTGTCAAAGAAATCATGACTAAGAACAAATTATTGTATTTTTCACGTAAATTGGTATCAATCTCTACACTAATAGCCGGAATATCATACGCCAAAACAACAACTGCATTGAAAAGCTCAGTAGACGTGAACGAACTAATAAATAAACTTTTACCGCCTCTTATTGCTGCACTAAGCGGACAGATTCAGCTTCCTGCAGCAATGAAATTACCAATACCGGTCATTAAAACCAACATGCCTTACCAAATCCTCCGGGGCAACAACGGTTGAGGAGAATAGTAGTTTCCTTAACCAAAAACGTGGGAGAAGCACCCTCCACACATTCTCAGGTTGGTCTTAAAACCGACCTGACCAAACTTGTTTTGGCAGATACGCCAAAACAAATAGATAAGGATCAGTCTGATCCGGGTAAACAAAAAAGGAATGGACCTTCTTCCAGCAATGATGACAACAAATTCAGTTTGGCATCAGAACTTTCTGTTGTCGACAGTGGAACTAACAAAGGTAGAAGAAGAAGGAAACCTGGCTGGAAAAAGGGCAGATCACGCTCCCAGCTGTAGGCTTTCTATTTTGTTTTGTAAGTAAATGTTGTTTTGTATTGGCACTGCAGTCTTTTACAACTGCGGTGTCATTTGTGTACTTATATTGTCTTTTCCATTTTAAGGTTTTGGCATTAAAGACTTTTTTGTCTTTGATGTCAGCTGTGTTATTAGTTTTAAGTTTTAAGTTTTTTTGTTTTATGGTTCTGGCTGGCATTGAAGTCTTTTACAACTCCAATGTCATCATGTAATATTAGTTTTAAATTTTATGTATTTTATGGTTCTGGCATTGAAGTGTTTTTCAACTTTGATGTCATCTGTGATATTACTTTTAAGAATGTATTTTTTGTTTTGTCTACGTCTAAACGCCAAAGTCTCTTTACAGCTTTGGTGTTTTATTTGTTTTGTGTTATTTTATTTTAATAGCTATCCGTCTATTACGTGTTATTTATTTCTTAATTTATTTTATTTATTTAATAATTGTTTAAAACTATAGAGACGATAGTACAGTGGAACTGCAGCGGTTGCAAACGCAACTATGGTGAGCTGAAAATGATCCTGGTAAAGCACATGCCTTTTTGCGTGTGTTTACAAGAAAAGCATTTTAAGCCCTAAGAAAATCTCAATTTTCGGGGCACAAGAAGTGACGTTCTGCCGGGTGTCTAAGCCAAAAGTAGAGTCGCTATTTTTCTGAGCGAAAATTTACCGTTTTTAGAAATAACCCTCAAAACTAGACTCCAGGCAATTGCAATCCGGCTTGCAACTTGTATCTTCCGGAGTTTGATTGGACTCTGGAAGATATACAAAAACTTATTTTGCAGCTTCTACAGTTCTATCTCCTGGTGAGCAATTTTAACGGGGTTTGCCACACACTTTGGAGGTAGTAGCACAAATTTTTTGGTAGTTGACTTGTCTCTATCGTCCCTACGTTTAGCCACACGTTTATTGTGGCATGTATTAGAGGACCTTCACGGGCGATCACTTTCAGACAGTCCATCCTACGTAGATGGTGTCTTGACCGCGCAGACTGGCAAGGTTTCCAAGCCAGTCTGGTCCCACCAGAATCAAATGTCAAGGATGTCAAGACTGCCGTGAAGGTTTTCACTAATTGTATTGTCCGAGCAGCAGATGTGTTTGTCCTAAAGTTCAACGAGCAGTTAGCTGATCCGTCGGTTTCTTAGTTAAACGACAATATCCGAGTAGCTGTTGAAAAGAAAAAGAAAGTTTATATTTACTACAACCAAAATTAAAGATTTATAAAAAAATGTACAGTATAAAAGCATACAACAGTATCCCAGTATCTTTAAAAGTATTAAATTTAACAACATTTAAAAGCAAACTCAAAGAGTTGCTAATCTGCAAATGTTATTATTTGTTTGCAGATTTTTAAAAAATATTATTTGATTGATTGTAATAACAATTACAAATACTTATTTTGATTTATTTGTAATTCTAATGTAGTAGTATTTTTATTATATTTTTACAACTTATGTACCGACATATCCTATGTATGTAAAGATCAAAAGACAAAGAATAAAAAAATAATAATATTATTATTAGTATCTCAGCTAATGTTAACTATGCACACAAATTGCTAAGTATGAACTTTAATATTTTTAGTATGATGCAAAGTATTAGATTAAAAATTAAAAATATTTTTCAAAATTTTTAGGGTAAAACAAAAGTCGATTATTTTTTTTCAATTTTTTGTTGTTATTGGATAGTGTTTACTAAGAGCTTTCCAACAATGCATACTTTGCGGGTAATATTGATTTGTTAAAAAATTATTTAATGTTTTTCATTAATTTTCATGTCATGCTGAAAAAACACAATTTTTAAATTTGATAAGAACAAACTGATTTTATGTCTAGCATCACTATAACATGTAAAAATGGTTATTTTTTATTATTTTAAAGCTTGCGTTCTAAAATTTAAAAAAATCCCTTAACAAACCCTTTCTCCCAACAAAATAGCTCCGCAGGTATAGTCAAAAAACACAATTTCCATGCAACCTTCTATTTCTCCCCTTCCCCATCAAATTAGCCTTGCAGAGACATACAAAAAACACTATCTACATGCAACCTTTCGAATCAAAAAACACCTTCTACATGCCACCTCCTCCTCAACAAACTAACCTTTTTAGCTCTTTAGAACAGTAGAAACATTATCCATATGTGACCTCCATCTTAACAAATTAGTCTTGCATAGACAATCAAAAAACATTATCCACATGGCAACCCCCCTTAACAAACTAGCTCCGCAGAGACAAATAAACGATCCAGCCCCGCAGAGACAGGCAAACATTCTTCTACAAAGTTTTAAGTGTTGGTGAATAATAATTTAAAAACTTTAGGTACTAACCAAATATTTAAGATCTTGTTTGAAACTTTTTCATACTTTCGAACAAACCAGCGCGGCATGTACATGTAAAAAGTATTACTCATATCAAAACCAATATTGAAAAACACTCCTCGACAAGTTACTATTGTTACTGTAATCAACTAACCACAACTTTTAGTATTCATTACTCTTATTTTAATCTTTATATGTTATACCCCTAACAACCTTTTCTATTCTTTCCCCGCAAGGACAGGCAAAAAACACTATCCGTATGCAACTATGTATTGAAAAACACTTGATATAAAACCTTTGTTACTCTATACTTCAATCCCTGTACCGTTCCAACTATTTCTTTAATTTTTTTATCCTCAACAAATTTTCCGTACTTGACCTTGTATTAAAAAACATTTAACAGAAATCTTGATTAAATTGACTGAGTAATTATATAGACATCAAAATTTGTATATTTTTATATAAATCTTTGTATTCGAACACACTTGACAAAAATCCCAAAAACTGATTCATCTATTGCACTTCAAATAAACAAGAGTTTTTTTGTCTCAATATTTATTTATATACTGGGTAATAGTATAGATACTAACATTTAAATTAAAAAAAAAAAAAATTTGTATTGCAAAAGACTTGACAAGTTTGAAAAACTGTCTCAACTATTACGCACCAAATGAAACAAGGGTTTCTCTGTTTCGATATTGATTTGTATACTGAGTAATAATATGGATATTTTTTTTTTTTTTTATTGTAAGATTTTTGTATTGGAACACACTCGACAGAAACAAGGGTTTATCTGATACGACAAATTTTATGTACTAACTCAAAATAAATATGTACACGTCAATGATTTTGGTTTTGATATAGGACCCTATATTGTCCCAACAATTTTACAAAACACAAATCATTTTTTTTTTACAATTTTGGGTACCTTTTACTACACAAGCCTCGGATCTACATAATATAAGTAAGAATTGCCATTTTTACATTATTTTTTTTTATCTCTACACAATTACACGTTTACACAGATACCCAATACACTGTTACAATTACATAACTTTAAATTGCATACTAAACCCCCTAATTAATAAAAATTACACTCTTCTAAATATGATAAATTTTGTCCGGTGCCTCCAATACCAATCGTTTTTGAGTTTTAATTTTTTGAGTTAAAATTTGTTTAAATTGTCAAAAAAGTTGAATGGCTTATAGAGATGGTATTTTTGACGCTCATCAATTTTGATAAAAATCAGTTCACTGACCAATTTTGATCTGAAAAAATAATTATTGTTTTTTTACATACAAAAGTTAGTGAAATTTAGAAGACCTCAAATTGAATTGTTTATTTTATTATAAATTTAAAAAATTTGATACATTTTGGTCTTTTTTCTGCTCTTTCAAATAAGACTATGCAGTCTGCATCCTCGATTAAATTCTTGGACTTTAACAACTTTGAGCTAAAACTCGTCTTTTTTCTCAAATTTAACCAACAGTCACTGGTTTATGTTTAGAGATAATTTAAAAAAGTACGTGCCCGTGTTATTCAGTAGCACACTTGCAAAAAGTGCTTTTAATCAGTTTTGGCACACTTGTGCTCAAAATTAAAAACTTAAAAATGTGATGTAATTTCTGTAAAACTATGAGAGTTTTTAATTGTAAACACATTAAAGTACTTGTGTAACCGTCGCAAATGATGCGAGTCTTGTCAAAATTTGTTAATATCTTATTTTAGGTTTTATCTCCAAAACAAATCTGACAATTAAAAATTTTAAACTGCCATAAACTTTGAAATTAAAATTTTCACTTGGTTTTTAGTTCAATATTGGTGTAGGACTATAAAGTGCATCTTTTCAAACCCTTAACGCTAATATAGTTTTTAGAGTCCTCCTGTTAACCAGTTGTAGTAGTACAGGTTTTCCAAACTCAAATAGTATAGATGAGTATAATAATAATAAAACTTTATTAAAAATGCAAATCTTAGAATAAGTTAGTTTTCTTTACTTTATCTACTTCTTAAATGTTCTCAATAATTTTGTTCTAATATTGCATTGGATTTTCTGTAGTTTCATTTAATATACATGTTATAATGCATATACAGAATTACACTTATAAAAATAAATAATAAAATATTTAATAGTAATAATTATCACGTGTACTTATTGAATAACATAAATTATTCATCATTGATTTATTAATAATAAAAGAACATGTTATTACTACAGTATTGTTGTTACAATAAAAGACGTTATCAACTTATTCTGAGCATGAATTAACAATAAATGTAGATCAAAACTGAACCTTTTGTTATATCTTACTCTACTTGTTATATGTACTATCTTTGTTCCTTTGAACCTCTTGTTATATCTTACTCTACTTGTTATATGTACTATCTTTGTTCGTATACACGGCATCTATTTGAGAAAAAGGGCCCCGTTATATGCAATATAACAAATACTTTTGGTGACACCGTTTAGATACAAAACTAATTTCCACACGCAGAATTTAATTTTCTTATTGTTGTTCATGTAATGATAACGCTATAACCGCAAATTAAGTGCATCAAAATCGTATCAATATTAAGCCATGACAACCATAATTCTATTATGTAAAACGTTTAATAATTGTGCCATGAGTAATTGCAACTTGATGACATTCATCCAACCAAACTTCCTAAACTGCATAAAGCCAGACTAGAAATTCACATTCGGAATTGTTGATTACCTTGAACCAAATTCCAACACAATAAAACGGTTTTGCAATTGCGCGGAACATTCAAAAGGAAACTCAAACACAGACATAGGTTACCGCCCTATTCCCCCACATACATTCACTAATTACAATTGTTGCAGGGATGAGTGGCATCTTTTAATATGCAATTGCCGCGCCATTTCCAGTCCGACACGAGGCATTAATCAATTATCCTCGATTTCAAAATGTATAAGTTTATCTTCGAGATTAATTTCACGCTCAAGTTGCGTTCAAGAGCCGGGGCGGGATGGTGGCAAATAAAACCGAATTAATTTCTATTATCAAGGAATGAATAGGGACGTCACCGGCACGGATTACTGTTTTTACTTTCTCCCCGGCTGGCTTCGACGAGATGCGACATACTTTTTTCTTTCTTCCTTTATAGACCAGTCGCGGTGTGTGAACTTACATTAAAGCTTTTACACGGCCGCCTGAAATTGAAATCATGATGGGGGCGGGGAATAAAACCACATAAAAAATACCACACAAGAAATGGGCGATTTAATTTTAACATGACTTAGAAAGGATGCAAACAGATTTATATAGAAAACTTTAGCACTTAGGAGATTTTTTAATATTTTTAGAATGTTTCAGTACTGCAAACTTTGTTTTTTTACGACAGTATTCTGTTACTTTGGGTTTTATGTTATAAATTGCAACCAGCAAACAGACAGCTTTTATTTCCTGAATAAATAATGATACTTCTAGTTTTAATAGAATTACTATTCTACAATATTTAAGTGGTAATTACATTTTTAACATTTTTTGCTCTTTGTAGATAAATTTATTTGTATTTAATGTTAAAACCAAATGCTTTATAATTTGTCTGTGATTTATTGCTTGTATATCGATCTCATAATGCAATCTAGTCACAATCTTTACGTCACATCACATTTTCATACAATTTTCAAAGTATACTTTAAGAAAATTATAAAGTTTCAACAAAGTTTTGTCCCGTATATTAATCATCTCTAAGTAGGGCTAATGAGTCCAAAACTTGAGGGTGTCCCCATCAAGTCGACTGTTCAATTTATTGTTTAATTGAGAAAGCTTGTCATAATGAAAGCAATTAAAGTTCAGTGTGTACTAGCGCCGAGACAAAATCCTCTTTCCATTACTTTGCCGCATCGATTTGCTTTAGGTGCGAAACCGCCTTCCATTCATTCTGCCCACGTGTCATTATGCCATCAAATTGCGAAATTACTAATAAACCTCCTGCTTTCAATCCACTCTTACTATTTATAGAGTATTTTATACGTTCCGACCGCGTAAAATGTCTATTACCCTTTTTTATTCAATTCGACATGAGTAACGACTCGGTAAAGTGGATTACCCTTTTCTTTCTTCTTCTATTTTACAGCAAATAAAATATTTGAAACGTAAAATAAAAATTAACGAGCATAAATTTGCCGGTGCGTATCATGATTATTTTAATTTTGAAATATGTTCATGCAAAAAAAGTATTATTTTAAAAATTGTAACCGGGCGTATGTTTAACGATTATGTGTGTTACGCGTTATGAAAATTGAAATTTTATACCGTACGGTTCTATAGCGCTGCGAGCATGGGGTGGAAACATTTTGATAGAATGTACGAGATGGAAATTTATGAACACGTTTATGATGAACCGATTTATAGCCGGGATTGTTTTATAGTTCCTGCAGCAGTCGCATGTTTTGGTTAATGGAGTTGGGTTTAGTATTTTTTCTAAAGTTATTTTAAAATAAAATACAATAAAATATATGTTTTATATGCTTATGTTTTTATTGTTAGTGAGTTTTAATTAGATTAGCATTGTAATTATTATGATTAATTTTTATAAAACAATAATAAACACATTTATTACTCTAAAAAGTCAAGTCACATCATTGTGCAAGTGATACTGCTTCGGAGAAGTATGTAATTTTATTTGTTTGATTGTGCATCATAAACATATTACAGTAAAGAGTAGAAAGTAGTATATTACAGTACAAATTCTGTAAGTGCGTTTTACAAGTCAAAAAAATTAGCAATAAACACTTTTTTTATTACCAGACATTTTTTTAATTGCAAAAACCTTGACATAAATGTTATTTAAATTTATAAAAAAAATTTGTCTGTTTTAATAACACATTATTTACATACTACTTGCTTACATAACTACGCACTTACGTTAATACACTTGCGTGCATAAAAATTGGCTCACTGTAAACTTTTGTCTTTTTTAGAAACTATTCTTAAGATAAAAAAAAAATCGCTGCTTGAAAGACAATTTAATATGCTTTAATATGAAAAATTGATTAAATTGTATGTTGGCTTAATATAGTGAAATTAATACATGAAACAAATCAACTTTTTTTATTGCAAAAATAAATATTGTTATTAACACTTATCTAAATTAAAACTTAATTTTTAATAATGGGTATGATTCTCTTGCACTAATAACATCTCTCATACAATTAGGCATAGAACGAATTAAGTTTGCTATTGTTTCTTGTGGGATGTTAAGCCACTCTGCTTCTACTGCAACAATAAGCTTTGGGATCAAAGTTGGGGCACAAAGTCTAGCTAGAATTCTTTGTTTTAGCTCATCCCATAAATGTTCAATCAGGTTTAAGTTGGTACTGCAAGATGGCTACTCTACAACCCGAAAACCGACATCTTTAATGTAATCTTGGATGATTCTTGCGGTGTGCCGTCTTATCATGCATAAAAAGAAATTTGTCTTTAATGTAGTCGACATAACGTACCACATGGACTGCTAAAATCTCCTCGATGTACCTAGCACTCGTTAAACTTCCTTTCCCGTGACCACGGTCGCCCCTACGGAGGGTCGGTTTGTGCTCCCATAGAAATTGCACTCCAGATCATGCAGAAACCATCTCCATAATCAATCCGTTTTTTAAAAGATTCTGCAAAGCGCTCTCTTGGTCTTCGGTACACTTTTTTTATTTGGTTTTACCCTAGAAGCATATCCTAGTCTCATCTAAGAACAGAACAGACTCCCACTGTTCCACTGTCCAATTCTGATGATCTCGTGCAAAACGCAGGCCTGCTGATGTAAGTTTTGAACTAATCGCAGGTGTTTTGGGGGTCAGGTTACTTTCCTGCAGTCTTCGTCTTACTGTCCAGTAACTAATAGCCACTCCTCGTATTTTATGGAGCTGTTGTTGCACTTGCATCGCATTAAGGCGACGATTTCTTAATGTTGTTAACACAATAAAACGGTTATCACGAGCCGTTGAAAATTGCTTTCAGCTTGTTCCCGGTCTTCTACGAAAGGATCCAGTCTCCCCATATCGTTGAGTCACTCTTCAAACTGCTTTGCGTGTCATATTCAGTTGTTCAGCAACTGCTCGGCAAAGTCCATTGTCGATTAAGGCAATTACTTGGGCGGCCTTTTCCGGTGCAGTATGCATTTCACTAACACACTTAAAAACTAATGAAATTACAAAAAACGAATATTGTACAAACTTCAATTGCAAAGGCAATAACTTCAATTTTTTACAAGTTTGTTATTCTCGTAATCACCACATAAACACGTTTCATTTTTTCCGGTTTAAACAATAAGCACTCTTGATAAATTTTAACTAATATTAAAGCAAATTGAATTGTTTTTTAAACAGCATTTTTTTTATCTGATGAATAGTTTCTAAAAAAAACTAGTAAAGTCAAAAGTTTTCAGTGGGCCGATTTTTATGCACGCAAGTGTATTATTTTTACTTTCTATACAGGTACGGCGCTTGACGGTAAGCAAGATAACCGTCGTTTTAGGAACAATACTTTTTTACCGTCCGCGGGACCTGTTAACGTAGAAACACTCTAAAGATTGTGCCGTGTCGTTGATACAAGTTGAGCCAATAAGTCTCAGCTTTGAGATGCAGAGATTATTGTTTTATTTTGTGTTTTGTTGTCCACCAAATTTAAAAAAATATTCAACAAGTATCTTAAAATTTTGGGGCTGTTGTAGTGACTTTTTGTTTTAAGGACTTTCAAATGCAACTTGAGGTTGCTTGGTGAATTGGCGTTGAGGCGGTATTAGATCCGTCTAAGTGGCCGCCTAAACTTCAACGGAGCGGTGTATGCAACGCTGCCAAACGCATGTGGTCCACATAGTAGTGGTAAACTGTTTTTTTGGCGTAAAAGTAGGACGTTTGTTATTGTAGATTAGTTTTCAGTATTCTTGTTAGCCAGTCCACTGCAGAAGTTCTTGTTGTAATTCGGTTTGGTTGCTGTCTGTCATCCTGTTTTTGCCATCTGCATTAGTTGTGGCGTTTTTTTATAATATTTTTGCAGGCACATCTCAATTTGCAGGGCAAATGTTAGTTGGTCCTTTTGGTACGCTAGTTAGCAAAAGACCAATATGTGCATTTTTTGAATCTGGATATTAGCTAGTTCTTACTTTGGTTTGGTCGATGTCTGTTTGATGTTGTTGTTACTTTGGCTGGTAGATTAAAGTGCGTATTTGCACCCGTTCTCTAGATTAAAAACTCAAAAATAATCTTCAGTCTGATGATAATGATGTATTCCAGATTTATTACCGGAGCGACTTGCTGTTTTTCCTCAAAAAAATTGGAACAGCAAGTTTTTGCCAATTTAGCTCTGCATAGGAGAGTTTACCCTTTTTATAGCCTTATTTGTGGTGCTTAGAAAACTGATTGGCCAGTAGTTTTAAGAACGTATTTGGTTTTGAAATGTTTATGAGAAAGTACCTAATGCAAAGAATTGCATTAGCAATATTGACAAGAGCCATTTTTTTATGCCAAAAAGATTTGATTGTTTTGTTCTAAATTCGGTCAAAGCCAGGAGTTGATGTTTTTAGTTTTGAAATATATTTTCTGATTAAAGAAAGTCAAACAATATTTAAAAATAATTGATTTTTTGGTAGATTTTTGAACGTGCTATAGATCACTGTCTTTAGTCACTGAGAAAAAGTATTAAAGTTAAAAAAATATAATGTGTTGAATTTATTTTCTTTCCAAAAAATAAACGAACTAATTAACCTCTATTTTAATTTTTAAATGTTTTGCAGTAATCATTCACAAAATTAAAGCGGCGTTTAGATAAATGTTTATGAAAAATTAGCCGATAATTTCTGGAGAAAAATTTAGTTTTGTTTTTTTTATAAGGTTAACGTGGCTAAAATATTTCTCTTCAGTACTTTAACCATGTTTCAAGTGCCTCACACGCAGCGTAATGCGTGGTACGTTTGATACATACAAGTTAAAAAACATCGGAAATAATACCAAACTGCTGTAGACAGTTTTACGGGCAGTGTCTTTCTTTTTAAACAAAAAACAATCAGTTTCATCTATCTTAGATTAAACTTAAAACGCTAAAATTACAAGAGTAGATCTTTGTGCTACATCTTATCAAAGGCTTCTTCAACATCAAAGAATATAACACCTGTAGCCTGTTTTGTGCTGCACTAACTGCATAAATTTCTACGATGTTGATTACCTATTTCTAATGAACAATGTGCAGCTTAATATGTAGGTCTAATACAAGATGACGCAACTGCGTAACGGGAGACACAATCGCTTAAAATATAACCAAATAAATTCTTACATTGGTTGGTAAAAAAGTTTTTACATTAATAAATAAAATCTTTCAGTCATCTTTGTAGCATGTCACCAACTATTTAATCAAAATTAGTATAGAAAGTCTTTATCCAACTTAATAAAAAGTCTGCTAACAAAACCCAACCAATCCCCAAAACAACACTTTTGTAGATCAAATCATTAGATAAAAATTAAAAAACAAAAAAAAATCTAAAATTTTTGCAAATTATAACAAATAAAAAAAAACAACTTCAAGCAACTTAAAAAAAAATGAGACTAGGTTGCAGGTAAAACAAATTTAGACAACGTTTTATAACAATTTAAACAACACAGTAAACACAGTTACGTTTAAGATACGTTTGTTTTTGGTATTACACTTAAGTGTAATATTTGTTTATTTGTTGAGTATATCATACGGAAAAATTTCCGGCGACTAAACGGATAAATTTTGTATATTTAGTGTGTAATATACGTATATACGTACCTGTTATGTGTATTTTAAACGTGTAAATTGCACGTATATTCAACGTAAAAAAATTGTTAATAAATAATCAAAATATTTGTATATTATTTAATTAAAATACACGTATATTATAAATTAAACTTTATCCGGAAATTAAACGTATATTTCTTGTATATATAATGGTATAAAATATGTACCTGTTATACAAATTTTAAATGTTAATTAGTACATGCATATTTACATTATAGTTTTTTTTTTCAGTTTCTTAAATTTATATTTTACTTTGTCATACTTCAGCGCCAACACAATATAAAAAAAAATTAAAAAATATAATTTGTGTATTATTTTACATTGTGTAAAAAAGAACTAGTAGCGTGCCAACATTTTTGAGACTCACTGCAAACTATTGAAAAGAACTCCCTCAGGACGGTTTGGTTTTGGAAAATAGGGTGCACAATTTTTTCATTCTTTTTTTATATGGTGAACTATTAATAAGTTATTTATAAAATGTCAAAAACTACAAAATCTAAGTAAAACATCAAAATTTTGTCAGAATGCACCAAAATCCGACTGTAATCTAATAAAAAAATTTTCATAAAATTTCAAAGAATGCAAAATATGAGCATAAAATATCAAAATATTGTTAGAAATAGCAATAATCTGGCCATAAACGGTTAAAATGTGCAAAAATCTTTTATTAAAATGTCAAAAATGTTTAAATAAAAAATTTAAAAATATTGTAAAAATTGCACCAAAATTTGAAATGTTTTCAAATAAAATCAAAATTTTGCCACAATAGAATATTTTCAAAAACCACCAAAATTTTGATCATAAACTGTTCAAAAATACAAAATTCTGCCAATAAAAAGTCAAACTTGTTAAAATTTGGTCATAAAATAGCAAACTATTTAAAAAAAAACCATATTGCGGTAATATATGCAAAACTCCATTTAAAAAATAACAAAATAGCAAACTTCTGCCATGAAGTATAAAAATATTGATTGATTTACTTTGTTTTTCTCCCAGGCTGCATGTGAATTCCGCACTGAAGACTTTTGTTTATTGATGATGTTGATGTTGCTACTAATTGTTACTAATTTTCAATCTTTAGAATTAGCAAGGCCGTATCTGAGGAAGGACTTTGGTGGTTCAAACCCTCCCCAAAATGACAAACCGCCATTCTCGGTGTTATAACCGTATATGGTACAACACGTAAAATTTTAAATTAATATTAATTTAATTAAATTAATTACAAAAAAAATACCTAAAAAAATAAAAATAGGTTTTAGAATATAATTTTATTTCAAGTTTTACGCGCTTTTAATTTTCAATAAAATTTTGGTGTAGTAATAATTTTGTCGATGAAACAATTTTTAGCTAAAAACTGCGTATGCTTATAACCAAGTTAATTAACAAGCAGAGAAAAAGATATACGTCAGCAGTGGTGTGCATACAGCTAAAGAAAGAAAAAAGTCTGCACTTTATCTATTGACTTAAAACAAGCGCGAGTGTCTAAATCAAGAAGCAATTATTAAAAGCTCTATTGGCAAAAAATGCGTATTCCTTGACTTAACACTACTTTTAAATTTGGAGAAAAAAAATCTTGAGTCACAAGTAATTCCGAGTGCAAAAATTGGGCTTTTAGTCACATGTTGGCTAAATTTCAATCTTCAATGTTAAGCTACTGAAAAATCACAAGAAAGAAAGTGCAAACAAAAAACTTTTTGTTAAAGCTTATGTGCGATTTTGGGAGAATAGGAGCGCCTTCTTTAATAATGTAAAAGTGCTGAAAAGCACAGTTTTTTAGAGTCATATTATAGTATGGAGTTTTATTTTTTTTTAGTAATTTTTGGCTTCTGGTCACAATTTTTATACGAATTTGTCAAAATGTCATCGTCTTCTAAAGAAAAAGGAATGTATTAAAATAAACATTTTGACGCATCTCCGGTGGTCTAAAGTGACAAAAACAACAAATTTTGTTTTAAAGGTTTTGGATTGGATACGTAGCAAATGCCCAAATCCAAAACTGGCTTATCTTAAACACTGTTTTAAAGTTTGGCAGTTTAAATTACAAAAATTACGGATTTTATTAAAAATTGTAATTTTTTAAATCAAAACCTAAAAATTTACTGGCGCAAATGTATGTTAAAAAACCGTGAACCAATGTTAATTTGCACATATAAAAACACGTTTTATCCTAATTTGAGAAAAAAAAATACCAGTCATCTTTTCTTAA
The DNA here is from genome assembly GCA_963932245.1 of Tachinus rufipes. NCBI lineage: Eukaryota > Metazoa > Arthropoda > Insecta > Coleoptera > Staphylinidae > Tachinus > Tachinus rufipes. Next base: position 76,122,652 of record OZ010743.1, on the reverse strand, counting down.
GAAAAACTGTTTTTTAAGGTTCTGGCAAATTTTTAAAATTTAAGGAAAAAAATTTTTGGCTGTAAAATATTATTTTTTGAACAATTTTAAAGAAAGAAGATTCTTACAACTTTTTACTAAAAATGCAACCCAAAAAAATTCCGTACACTTCACTCATACATGGCCATATATAAATATTTATCTGTAACCCCCCCCCCCCCCCCCAAATTTTCTTCTGGATACGGTTCTGATAGTTGGCTATTGTCTTAATACAGAAGAATTTAATATTATAGTTTGTTATTATTGAAAGTAAAAACTAATTAATTACAAATAGATTTTTTTTATCAGAATAAATTAGAACAACATTTAAATATTATTGAATTTATTTTTATTAAAAATTAATAAAAGTGATTCTAATAAATTACTGTTTATATAAAAAATTTAATTTGTTTTATACACTTCAAATTTACTGTTCTCTTTAGGCCACCTTCAATACATCGTAAATTATAATAATACAAAGTAGTCAAGATTGCTTGTACACATAAAAGCTCTTATATTTTATCTTCGTGGCATTTTGTTGTTTAAGCATTTTCAGTAGGAACATTAAGGCCATTGGGGGCTTGAAATATGAACATAACATTCAAAAGTCTAAGAATCAATTTTAGAAGTCGAAACAAACAAAAATAAAAATTTGTTTATATTATATTGTATATTATATATTCAGAATGATATTTGTTGCATTATTTGCTTTATTATATACTTATTATGTATGTTAATATTTAACGGTACATTAATAATTGCCTTATATGTTGTAACTGACTAATTTTTTTTTTCAGTTAAAACAAGTTTAGAAATCAATCATTCTAACATTTCTTGCTAATTATCAGCAGTAGTAAAAATTACCACAACTTTTAATTATATTAATATTTGTCCAGCCGATTTAATCCAAACTTATGATTTTTTTAATTAATTTTTATTATAAAGCCTGTTTTATAATAAAGTGATTAAAACTTCCTTAAATGTCACTCTTATACAATTAAAAACATCGCTAAACAAGTGATCAGGAACAAGTAGAAAACTCGCTAAACTTTTATCAATTAAATATTTAAAATAAAGTTACATGTTGTGTCCTAATACATTACAATATGTTATCCTCCCAACCACTATACACTAGTATTCATTGGTATATATAGACTCCAGCTTGTATTACGTCTGAAATAGTTTAAATCTTTAAAACTAATAATAACTTTATTATATTTAATGTGACTCTTGATTATTACAAAATATAAAAATTTGAAACAAAAATTAACTTACACATATATAAATATGAAATTAAAATGTGCTCGACTTTTGGCCGTTGTGATCGATAAATTGAGTTTGAATAACTTATTAATTTATATCATAAAATTAAAACATATGAATAAAAGTTCTAATTGAGAAATCTATGAATTGATAATCTATTCACAATTACTTCAATTTTTATTTTTAGAATTACTGTTATTATTGTTTTGCAGTAAAATTTACAATAGTCGATCAATATTATATGTAATATATAGTGTTGACAATTATATAAATTGTGAGTTTGCGCTATAAAATAGCAAATAACTAATGAATAAATAATTTAAAAAAATCTAACTTTCTAAATAAATAAAATTATATAAACTTTCTTAAAATAAATCAAATAAAAAATCTAGCAATGAGCAATTAATAAAAGTATTTTTTAAGCTGTTTGGGATTCAATCTACATTAAAGTTTAACTTTCTTTCGACACACTTGTGTTCCTTGGGTAATATAAACCTCGACGTTTATTGTACCTGAAATAGTTTAATTTTTAAAACTATCAATAATTGAACATACAAATAATATGTCTATGAATTATTACTTTGTTAGAATACAAATTAGATGCAAAAGTTAATTAAAAGCACATAAATATAAAACAAATAAATAAAAGTTTTTGACAAAAATATGTCTTCGTAAGTTTATAATAATAATATAAATTTACCGGATAAAAATATTGTATACGTCAATATTTACCATTTACATTGTAGTAAACTAGTTTTAAAAATAAATTTGTTTTACATTTTTTTTTAGAAATAATAGCCAACAGAGAAACCATCATTCTTTAAAAATTAGAATAAAAATTGTCTGTTTTTCAAAAAGTTTATGAAAATAGTTACGTTAATTAATTTAATCTATTTATTATATGTTGTCAAAAACAAACACTCACAAAAATTTGCAAAAAAAGGTTTAAGTAATAGAGTCACGTCGCAAGAATATCACTTCTACTAGAATCGATCACAATGAGCGTCTTAGAGAAGATGGATTTCTAGATTTTATTTTTACGAGATGCCCAGTTCTTACTAGCTATACCTAGAAAACTGCGTTGATTTTCAGGTCAAATACTGTATGTACTTTAAATGGGCGGCTTCAAATAGCGTCTGTACCGATAGCCGGTTGAACGCAAAACTCACTAACAATCTTGCCAAGCGTGACGTTTTAAAACTGCTATAATCTCCTATAAAAGAGTTAAGTTTAATAAAGTATTTCTGGATGAGCAAATTCTACAATGACCCAACAGTTTGCTTATGAAATCTGGGAGAAGCAAAAATGTGACAAAATTACAATAGAAAACGCAGCTATAACAATAAACCATACATTCTAACATAATATGATGATAATGATTATCAACATCGTGACGATGAAATCAATAAAACAAGCTAGAAGAAAAACTTTTTCCGATTAAAACAAACATTTTTCTACTATGTGACATAAAACTTCTAAGAAAAAAAAGTACCATATTAATTTCACGATATATGCTCTATTAAAACAAAAAAAATTGCACACTGGCGGAGTTGCAATACTTATGAACAAAAGACTGAAACGTTTTGTCACAAAAATGCAATGCATATATGAACAAGTTATATACGTCGTACTTAAATTATTAAAAATATATACAGTACTACAAGTGAACGCCCTCACAAATACCGCTAATAATATCAAAATAAAACTATACGAAAAAAGATTTTTTTTTAAATTTTGGTTTTACATTTCTGAACAGTAACTTTTAGTTAAAATTCTTAGCAAGCCTTGTACTATGAGTAAATATTTGTTTAGATGGCGAAATGTCTTGTATTTTGTTTGAACAGTGGCTATTAAAATATCTATAAAACATGCAGAGATCTGCAACATTACGCCTGTGTTCTAAAGTATTTAAGTCATTAGTCAGTTTTGGATTGGCAATGATCCAAATAGCTTGTTTCTGAATAGAGTTTAGAAGAGATAGTGTAGTTTCCGATGCTCCTCTCCATATTTGAAAACAATATTCAATACAAGAACAAATGTTAGTACATATATACAAAAGTTGAACAAAAGTAAAAAAACTTTTTACATTTATTAAATAAACCTTGTTTTATAGATACTTTTAAAGCTATGTCAACAACATAGTCGTTCCAAAAAAGATTATGTAAGATTCCAACACCTAGAAGATAAATTGAAGAAAATGTAAATATAAATTTATTGTTTAAATTATTATTTGGTAATAATGAAACTTTGGATTTTAATTTGGAAACAATAAGAAGTTAAATTTTTTTAGAGTTAAAATTGACCATGTTGACAGTGCCCATTCAGATATTGTTTTGAGGTTTTTGTTAATAGATGCTACAGATTCTAACCTAGAAATTTTAAGACGCTGTGCCATATGTGTCGATATAATCTTTGGAATATATGAAGTATGAAAGGTGCTATCATCTGTAAAACTATGAATCGGACTTTTAGTTATTTGAACAAGTTCATTAATGAAAATCAAAAATAAAATTGGCAAAAGAACAAAACCAGCAGCAATTATGATTTTAATTTTAGAGTTAAAACCATCAATTTTAACTATAATTAAAAAAAAAAAAAAAACTATTTACAGATTTTTTTATCAAGACTTATACAATAAAGATTGTTAACAAGATTTGGATGCCATCTAGAGCTGCTGCAAGATTTGCTTTTTGTTTGTTTAAAGTAGAATTTCTTTTGTGACTAACATAAGTCAAAAGATCTGTTGTCCAAAGTTTTGATCAAAATCAATATTGAGTATTTGAAATCAAGTTATTTTGTTCTAAAAACTTGACAAAAATATTTGATATGTTAGACAATAAAGCAATTGGTCTTTAAATTGAAGAATAAGACTTGTTTCCCTTTTTAGGAATAGGTTGAACATTTAAAGTTTTCCAACAATTTAAAAATGTTTTATTTTTGTATGATAAGGCAAATATTTTGGTCAAAATGGGAGCTAATTTGTTTGCACATGTTTTAAGAATAATAAGTAAAATTATAGCTATACCTGATGCCTTTCTGGTATTTAATCAATGGAGGTATATTTTGACAACTTGTAAAATGAATTGGACTCATTATTTTTTCACTAGCCGGCATTGTAGGTACAGCAATAAGAAAATTTATAATAGTAGAATTAGATGCAATGTAGTTTGCAAAAATATCTGATTTTTTGTTTGGATTAATAACTAGATTGTTTTGATTGTTTTGAAGAAAGGAAATTAAAGATTTTGTAGTACTTTGCAATGAATTTATTGTTTTATAAGTTTTTTTGTTGTTTATGGAAAGCTGAGAAATTTTAATAACTATGATTCTATCAATTCTATCTTTTTCAGATTGAATTAGATTGTCACAATAACTACAAGCTAACTTATAATTCTTTTTAGTTTGTTTAGAACAATTACTAATGTGTTTTTTAAAAATTTGTTGCTTCTTATTCACTGTCAGTGTTTGAATTAAAAACAAGTACTTTTGTTTTGGTTTAATAACAAAGATTGAAACAAATTTTTCGATAATATTTTAAATAGTTTTTGTGAGATTTTCAGCTGCAACATGTGGATCATTAGAACATAAGCAATAAGTATCAAAATTGAAATTTTTAAGAATTTTTTTCATGTTTATCTTAGAATAATGATAGATGAGGCGCGGTTTAGGTTTGGTAGTAATAAGAAGAGAAGTTTTGACACTAAGTGAATCTAATAATTTTAATTCACCAAAAAATGCATCACATAGAAAATATGTGGGTTGCTGAATAAGTTGGGTAAGATTATGAAAAGCAGCAAAAATGATAGCTTGTTGTGCGGATAGTGCTGTAGAAGATGATTAGCTTAACCATTCAGATTATGTACATTAAAATCTCCTTACAAAATTATTTCAGTTTTTTTATAATTACTTTGAAAAAACTTGTCTAACTTTCAGATAGATTATCAAAAAAATTTAGATATGCCTTATTTGAAAAACGGTATATGCTACTTAAAAAAATAATCTTAACTAGAAGATTTAGTTTAAAAAATATGCTATTATAACTATTGACTTGAATTTTGTACGTCGTCAGCCTAGAATCTGCTTGTTGTTTGTGGATGTAGGCATAAACACCCTGTTAGTCAGCAAATAAATGTTCAAGGTTATAATTGGAAGTTACTAGATTAAAGCAATCTGGATCTTTAATGTTTACTTTAGTTTTTGTCAAAAAATGAATATAAAGAAGATGTTGATGAACATAATTTATTTTTTTTAAAACCACAAATAATTGAAAAAATTAACTTAAGCCACAAACTAAGTCAATGGCAATGTTTGGTTGATTAAATTGGTTAGTGAAACAGCTAAAGCCTTGTTTTGCTAATTTAACCGTATGAATAGTCTATGTATTTGCCAAGTTTTACACAGGATGTGACCACAAGAAAAATGATTCTACAGAAAGTAACCCTAGCTATAGAAATACTAAAACAAAACATAGTATAGAACCAAAACAAACTAGAGAAAAACTTAACACCCTTTGCCAACTTAACAAATTAAATATGCATTAACTAACAAGATAACACATCAGATGCAACCTGTAAATAAAAATATAAATTTTACTCAAAAATCTGCAAAGACACCGTAGAAATGATAAACAAAAAGCCGAGATTCTCCAGCTTATAAAAAAACTTAACAAAATCATAAGTAAAAATTTTCAAAAAAAAGACACTAAAAAATACAAAACAGTAAAAATATAAAAATCCTAAAACACACACAGACAAAAGAAAAAAAAAACAAAAATAACAAAAATAAAGTACAAAAACGGTAAATGAATTAGTAACTATTATCTAGCAGTTCTATAAAAAAAATATTCTTATACCATACTACAATCTGAAAAATGACGTTTTAAAAAAATAAAATTTGGCAGAGCGTATTACAAGTGACATACCAAAACTAGGCGGTAACTTGCTATTTAATGCTATTAAAACTTTTCTAATAAAAGTCTACATGGAAGTAAAATAAACCCATAATTGTATTGACAAAAGTGGGGCGGGGCTACTATCTATTTAAAAAAGATTACAAGTTTCTTTATAAAGTTGGAAGCAGATCATGTCATCAACAAAAATATGCTATATATTACAAATGTTGTAGATATTTAATTTAATTTTTTGCTACTTAATAATTATTTTGTAAATAAATATCAAACAATTAATTTATATACTTATAAAATAAAAAAAATGTTATTTTTAGATATTTGCTTTAAATTCTTACTAATTATCGCATAGACAGCTAAAACAAATATAATTTGATAAAATACAGATTAAACAGTATTAAAGAATTATATTCAACAGCGCTAATAAACGTTAATAAATCTTCATTATAAATCTTAATAACAGTAATTTGTAAATTAGTTATCAAAAGTTTTATTACACATTTTAATGGCAATTTTAATGAAGGTGTACTAAATAACAGCTGTTGGCACTAGTAGAAAAAGCTTCCCTAAACTTATTACCATCTTACATTAGTGGCATCATTTAATTTGCACTGTTAGCTTGTATGTGGTCAATTTGTCTCAAAGTTTTTATAATAATTAAGCATTTAATTGTTCACATATTAAAATTAAATTGAACAATAAATCAAAATGGCTGGTTTAAATAAACTAACATAAATATAACTATTAACAAGTTCTACTAGATTCTTAAATGACGTAGAAGCTCATTTGGGAGCGGCACTAACGGTTTTCTCTAATTTCTATAAATTTATAATATTAGTATGAAAAATATGCAAAATTATCTACTGGCAAAATTTAACTGATTAAAAAATATTTAAAATAATCATTTTTAAATTGAGTTTTAAATTATGTTTGATTATTGGTACAATTTTCATTTATACTTACTAAAAAGAGCACTTTTTGTTTATAGAGCAACAAATTACTATATGGCAGAAAACTCTAAACCATTAATAGTTAATGAACTATATTATATATGTTATACATTTACAAACAACTACAAAAAATTTCTTAATCTTACAAATACCAATTACATCTTGAGCTTTTAAGCAAGTATTATAGTATACTTTGAGTTTGTGTTAAATAAGTGACTGTCTGCGGACTTTTAATATTTATGTGCAAGTCATCTAAAAAACACGAGAACTATGACAGGTTATAGCAATAGCGCGCTGGTGCATTAAGAAAACAAAACTGGTTGAACAGAGAACATTATAGATAATGCAAATTAAAGCAACTTAAAGAAAATAGTTTTATTTTTTCCGCAATAAAGTAGTAGCATAAATTGGCAGCAGACGACATTTTGGTATTAAGCGGCAATAGCCGTTAGTAAATTAATGTTAAATAAAATAAATAAATATACAATGCGGTTTTTTGGTGGGAAGATAGAAAGCTAAAAAAATTCTGCACAACACAGGTTTTTATGTAACTAAGCCAGCTGAGAGAAGTGCAAATGGGGTGAAATGAGGTATTGGATGAAGATGAAAGAGGAATAAAAAGAATAAAAGCGGATACAAAACAAGAAAAAAAAAATAAACAAAACTAATAAATAATTAATTAAAAACAGGGTTTAGGGTTATTAAGATTATATATATATTAGTAGTGAATTCAGTTATATGGTAAATGTTATGTTAAGTTGTAGAATTTTTAAGGCAAAAAGCAAGAAATAATCAGAATCTAGCTTGCTATGCTGATTTGTTCTGAAATAGTTGGTTAAACTAAATACTTAAATACTAAATTTTTAAATAACTTATTTTTGAGTATCAGTGTGACGTAACCCAACAGACATTGTTTTGTGAAGCAGCGTTTTTAGCATTGTTTTTTAATAATCAAACAAAGATTATTATGTTTACATTATATTTGTATTTTTTTCTATTGCTGTACACCGTTTCTATTTGGATGGCTGCTGCTTTGTATTCGAGAACCATTCTTGTTTTTTGTTGTTTTTTTTATTACTTAAGATTGTGTTTATTTTGTTATTTCTTTTAATCTTATTTTTATTATTATTATTTTTAGTTTGGTTGCTTTGATCTTGTTATTATATTATTATTTACTTAAATTTCTTCCATGGCGTGTTTAATTTACCTGACATATGACTAAATTCAAATTAATACATTTTGTCAATGATAATCTACTAAATATTAAAATATTAATATTAATCTTTTATATAATTCTTAATTATATTGCTATATAAGTACTTAATAATATTTATAATGATGAAATTCATATAAAATATTAATTTAATGTACAATAAATTATATTGTATAACAATTTTCAAATAAACAAGTATGTACATTATGCACATATTTCTATATTATACAGTTGACTGACAATTAAACAATAAATACGCATTTAATTGTATAAAAACTGTTTCAAAGCGTTACATTTTCTCTTGTTCTGTAAACTGGACTATTGTCTATATCTTTTCATTTTCAAACCACAATCTGTCAATTACAATACTACAGTAGAATTCTGAACATAATATAGCCTATCAAAGCTACTGTTTCTTTTGTTTGTCTTTCCTTTTCTCTGTCACGTCAGCATGCTTGTTGTCACATATTGATGTTATATAATTCATATATTTATTATAGAAGTTGACTAAATCTACATTATAATTTGATGTAATGTTTCTTTAATTTTAATAACAGTTTAAAACTTGTTGTTAAAAAAAATTAAAAGTAGTTATTGAAATTCTGTTTCATATATTCAGGGTTATTCTTTATGCACACTGCTAGAAGTAAACAAGATATATATATATATATAAGTATATATATTGCTAACAATACAAACTGTTATTTTAACAAATTTTGATTGCTAACAGTATAAACAGTTATCACATCAGGAAAAGTGGGGAATTTGTAGATTAAATAATAATAATATATACAAAAAAAAAATTGTTTAAGTGACAGTTCATATTGTTATTAATTAAGATTTGTTAAACTAACATTCGTATTGTTAGCCAACAATATATATCCTGTTTACTTTTAGCAATGTGCATAGAGAATAGCCCCGATTATACCAATAAATTATTTTTGTTAATTTATTTTATTTTCACAACTAGTTTTATTATTTTAAATAACATTTTTAAGTGTATTGTATAATACACAGGGAGTCAGAAAAAACGGGTCACCCAAAAAATGAATTAATTAATTATCTACTTTTTTAAATATTGCTTATTTTTATTGCAATAAATCTATTGTATATTGATTCAGTAATTCTTTTAGCATACTGTTTGACAATTTTATGAAATACAAATGGAATCTAAGCAAAATATGAAAATGTTTCAAATTTATTAAGTAAATTCACTTAAAGTTTACATTACAACAATTTGAATTGAAGGGCAAGAAGTGATGAAAATCTGTTGTCAATGCGGCGTATTGCCACTTCTAATCTAGATGACACTCCTGATTTGATTTGGCATAGAGATCAGCACGTTCTGTATGCCTGCTTAGGGCAAACTGTTCCATTCTTCAATAAGAGCCAATCGGAGCTCTTCACGTGTTGTTTAAAAAACAAACTTTATATGTAAAAATAAACAATAAAAAGGATGAATATTTTATATCATCAAAAAAAAATTATTTAAAATTTTATTATTGTTTCTAAATGAATAAATTTACTATAAAAATTTATTTTGGTTTTATGCTCAAGATAACAATAACTTAAGTATCAATTTCAAAATTCAAATCTATATGTTGATAATCAATAAAGTTAATTGCGAAATTAAATATTAATAATAATTGAATGCGCGCGTCGAAATTTGGTTGAACGCGTTGCTCGCATGTTGCGCTTTAGCAAATTTTAGCAAATCCTATAGAAGACGACCACGTGTGAATATATTTGGGGCGTGTTTTTGTGTTTGCATAGGCAAAGCATTGATATAGTAGTATTATAATATTATTATAGTAAATAATAACATTATTTGGGGCGGTTCTCTATACATATGCTATATGTAAGCAAGATATATACTGCTAGGTAAAGATTTGTGTGTTACTTTACTTTACAAGATTTTTTATTATTTACGTTTTTTAAGTATATTGCTAGCAAGTAAAGGCGCTAAAATCCATTGCAGTTCTCTAAAAAACAATATAATTTTTCAATTTTTTTTAATTTTGATTAATTAAAAATAAATTAAAAAAAAAAATAAAATTTAAAAATAAAAAAAAAAATGTTAAAAAATATGATTTTTTATTTTGTTTGATTGACAAAAAAACAAAAAAAAATTGAAAATTTTGATAATTGTAAAAAAATTTAAAACTTTGTTTAATTAAAAATAAAACAAAACAAAATTTTTCTAAAAATTGTTGTTCTTGTTACATATCTTGCTTGATAACAAGATTACTATCTAGCAATATCTTCTTTATTGCGCGTTTTACATCTATTTTACATTGCCCCAGACGGTTTATTAGTCCCTTTCCAAATTACTCCGGTAGATAAAAAACATGTTATTATTTTGGTCATATTCGGGGATCAAACCCCGGACTGTTAGAGTGCTACGCTAACGCTCTAAAACTGAGCTATCTCACCGTTCAATATCCATAGCAAATTGAACAGAATATCTAATAAATTAAATTAACAGATTATAAATATATGGATTATACATACTTATTGCTTATTAAAATTAATAATTATTTTTATTGCATACGTAAATAATAATGTTAAATTAAGCAGTAGTAACAGAAACGAATCGAACACTATAAAACACACATCCAAACGGAATATTGAAACATGCCGATGCGACCAACTCTGTCTATTCTAGAAATCCTCCCATCGTTCGTTCGTTCTCTCTTCAGGCGGTTCTTTCACAAGCGTTCGCCAGATTTAGGTACCCCCATCTTAATGTACCGTAATACATTATTTTTATTACTAAGTTTTTCTTTTTTATTGAGAAATTAGCGTCTAAGCTTTTTACATACAGACGTGACGGTTTGGGTACCCGGGTACTATTGATAATTTAAAATAAAATATGATAAAAACTATTGTAATTAATTGAACAAATGTACTTTTACAGCTATATTAAAGTTAATACAAACTTAATAGTAAATATAATATGGCTAATTTGGTAATTGTTCACAATTATTACCGCGTATTGTCTTTGCAACGCCGTGCTCATTGCAGACAGGTTTTGCACACAAATTACATGCTTTTCGTGTTAACTTGTTAACAAATATAACATTTTGTAACTACCAAAGTACTTTTAAAAGCATTGCAAGCTTGATTTTTAATGATTGCAGCAGCGGAATCTATTATTTGACGTCTTAGAACTATTTCTACAGAATTGTTGAATTTATCAATGACAAAAAACAACGGATTTGTTGTTTCTTAGAGAGAATAAAGTTTGTTCTTTACTAAGCGCAAAATATTTTGGTTTATTATTTAAACTGATATTATTGAAGAATCATACCAGCGTTTTATCTTCATCGCGCTTTCATCTAAATCGGAACTTTGTATTTCAATATTTGGATCGTATTTTACATCAGATTGTTCCAAAAGATCAGTGTGTGTCTTAAAAGATATTTTTACACAAAACATTACTGAACTATATAGGTATATAACTATATAAAATATATGCACAAGATCAACTCAACTATTACTGAATTACTCCCAAAAGTAATTCGAGGTGACCTAGTAAAGGCAACATAACGTTTGTCAGCTCTTATGTATACTTTATTTTAACCATCTTTGCTATAAAAACAGATTCTGTACTTATCCGTAAACAATACTTGTTTTCAGTCGTTCTCTGTCCAATTAATGTGTTTGTTGGCAAAAACAAATCTACGTCTATTGTGAGCTACAGTAAGCAAAAGTCCTGTATCTAGACTGAAAACTGTTAAACCACATGTCCTTAATCTTTTTCAATCAGCTGCTTTGGAGAATTCTAGCGGTTTGAGTTTGATCTTTTAATGCAGAAATCATGACAAAGCAATTGGATCTGGCTGTTGTTTTTCTTTTAGCACCCGTACCGAGCCGTCAGTGATAAGAGCTAGTTGCAAAAAACCGTTAGTGTGTTGTTTGCACAGTCAACCGACTAACATTTAATTGAAAAGTAAATTAAGTCAACAAAATGTGGCAAACATTTCATTAATGCCACTATCTGCACAGCTTTTTGATATTTTTTATTCATAATCATCTTTAAACAAGCATAAAGTTTGTAAAAATATTGATTTCAAAAAACGTGTTTAACGAGTTTTTTACAATTTTATGACTGTTGTTTTTTCCGTTCCGTAAATTTGTTTTTACCGTTTACAAGGGCCGTCTGTTTTTGCAGTATAGAAATTAATTTGTTTTATTTAATTAAAAACAAGAAATATGCAAAAAAGTGGATAATTACGTACATTTTTTGGGTGGCCCGTTTTCTATGACGCGCAGTGTATAATAATAAATAATATATTTGGTGGATTAATATAAAATTAAATTTTTGTGTTTTTCGCATCTCTTGATATTAGTTTTTTTTTAATGTATGTGAAGTTTAATATATTACAAAGTTAGTTATAGGTATTAGAGGTTTTCCATTTGACAAAACAGTCGCACCTAGTGACACTAATTAATAATGTAAATTTATTTGTCAGTTGCGTCTTATATTTTTTATGTGTTTTTTAAGGTAAAAAACGCCCTACAAACAAAAAAAGTATTTTCTAGTTTGTTTGTCAGGTGTGAAACGCTCTTGCTTGCAATATTTAAAAATGTAAAAATGCACCAGATGCTTGAAGCGTTTAAATGAAAAACACCTTATATCTGTTTATAAAAATACAACATTTTTATAATTAATATTAAATTTAATTTTTTTTTAATTATATTTTAATAACATATCCATTAAAGGCAAATCATATCGTACTAATTGTTTATTTATAACTTCATAATTTTGATTGTTAATAGGTGCTTTCCTTTCACTATTCTGAACAATACCAAACAATGTGCTTGACGCCTCACGTACCTTTCACAGAGAGCAAGAAGCCCCAACCAGTTCGGGGTTATCTTTCACTCTCTCCTCATGCACCTCCTCCAACAACGGTGCATCTAGATCTTTTTTAAGTGCTCACACCCAACAACAAAAAATGTCTAAAATTTACTACTAACTTATTTACAAAGTTATTAGTAATTTCTGGTGTTCTTGTCGCCGGTAATAAATTTAACATTAAAAGTTAAAATATATAAATAGAAAAAAATTATTAACTGTTTGTAATCGATATTGTGTATTATAAAAATAATGTAGAAAAACTTTTTATTTTATTATTTTAAATTCAATTACAAAATGACAAACTTGCTAAATAATTATTTGTCAATTATGTCGCTAGTCAACGCACCATATGCTATTAAATAATGTTCTTTTCAAAACGGTTCTGTGCGTCAAGCTCCAGAGACGTGTTGCTCTTGAAAGAAAAGCAGTAAATATATTGTTGTTTTTCAGAGATGCACACACATTGAGGTTATGTAGTGTTGGAAAATAATAATATAATATATCGCTTTTAAACTATAACAAATCCACTATAATTTAGTTAGTTGATTAATTAAATTAATAATTGAATCGTTTTGTAGATATAGCAATATTTGTGGAACTAGCCATATCAAATAAATGGTTAAGGAATTAATACTTTTGCGGTAAACGAGTGGAAACAACTTTGATCTATCAACAGTAGCAGAATTTGTTTGACTTCAAATATCTCAAAAAATTTTGTGTCAACTTTCAATTTTTTTTATTGTAGATTAAAGTAAATAGCACTTTTTAGTTAACTTAACAATAAAAAAAGCGAGTCTAGCAAATGACCTGGACTTGAAAAAATTATATTTTTAGGAATTTTTTTAGCAGTCAGTTTTCTGTCCCGTTTCTACTTTAAAAAAGTCTAGTTTTGTCACAAAGCTCGTCAGCCTAAAACTTTTTGAAAAATAAAAATTTGTGAAGAAATAACAATTTCAAAGACTCAAATATAAAAATTATGTTTATTTTTAATTTAAAAATGCGTTTTATTGTTAAAAATAGATTTGACAAAATAATAATCTTTTTTATATAACTTTATACTAACATTAACTGATAAACTATATCAAACGAAGCCTCACTAAAAAAACGATATGTAACGCATACAAAAATTACATGAATGATGTCCGCTTAGGATATGTTGTTTTATGCTCTCCAAAGGTGGTGTTGTAGATCATTCAAATAATCTGGAGGTTTGTGCAATATTCTAAACTGATAATCCTATCCTGTTCTAGGCGTTTTTGATTAGTAGGTAATAATTTTTTCGGTGTTTGTACACTCCAAGACAACATTTGCAGCTGTACTTGCTCTAACCTTTTTGTAATGCTAACAGTGTATGGTTGTGCATTATCTTATCATAAGAGCATTGATTCCGTTTTCAATACATTATAACTGCACATTTAAAAATGTCTGAGATAATCACAAGGATTTTTCATTAATCTAATGTACTCCAAAGCATAACACTAAGTTTAATGGTGTGCAGCGTATTTCAGAAAAGTTTTGTTATTTTTGTCAATACTGGCAAACCATTCTACAATCATCATTTACTCACACACAAAACATGAATTTATCACTAAAAACATTGCATTCTATTAGTAATCTCAGTTTTGCTGCTTTTGAAACAAGCCTGGCAGCCTTTTGGGCAAAGGCATAAATTTAACCACATTCAACATAATTTTTGTGTATATTAAGTTGCCTATTATAGGGGCTACACTATTTGTGTCTGGCTGTATTTATTTAAATATAAAGCATTATTTTACCAAGTTTACAAAATCATAGCACAATGTTTACAAGGTGGTGCATTTTATTTAAAACTGAGTGTATGTAGAAATAATATTGATAAATTAAAAGATAATAAAATTGAATGAAAAAACTACAATTAATCCTCTTTTAAGTAAATTTTTTTAGTTGAAATTTTTTAAATCGTTAATAGATCACAAAAGTATTATCAATGTGTGTAGAAACATTATAAGTGCATTTTAAGTTTATAATCATTTAAATGCTGTGCAGCTAGCGTTGTAAAGTAAAAATATACACTCACACTTTATTATATAAAATTGGATTTTTTAATTATTTAAAAAAAACCTTGTTTTGATATTTGTTATTAATGTTATTGTTTTTTATATTTGTTTGTTTAAATTAAAAAAATGTGTATGTTTGTGTAAAAATGGTCTTTTTTTAAAGTTCAAGAAATTGCTTATAACTTAAAATTGATGCATTTTATAAAACAGTTGATTTCACAAAAAGTATTCAGAATTAGTCTTAATATAAAAAATGTAAAAATATACAGGTGTTCCATTAAAAAAAAAAGTTTAGAAAATTTCTACAATAAATCACACCTGTATATTACAACTAATTTTAGTCAATAGTTTGTTTATAACCAATTAACTTTTGTTTGAAACTTTTTTTTAAATTTTGTACGGTTGGAGAATTATTTAGGTGTTCCTGTAATTTTTACTAACCTTGTATGTATTTATTTGATAAAAATACTATAAAACTAAATGTTTTCTTTTATTTTTTGTGTAAAATCAATTTTTTTTGTGTTTCTTAGAAGTTTGAGTTAGAAAAGTTTCACAGTATGTTGAGACTAAAGATTAGATAAAAAAAAACAAACTAAGTTCTAAGCTACAATTTCATTATGGTTTACAAGAATTTTTCTATATTTCATACAATAGACAAACGAGACATACCCCAAAAAAATTCCAGTGACTTAAAACCTTTATCTATTGAACAATCACATTTTTTAAGAAATTGTCACATAAACCTTTCATCCACTTGCGTCTTCAATTATAAAACAGGTTTAAAAAAAAATATTTAAAAAGAAATTAAGAAATAAAGAAATAAAAACACAATTTAGTACAAACAAGTATAAAAACTAATACATACAATTATAACTACTTTAAAAAAGATTAGAAAATAAACCTATAAATACAATTTTACAATTCTAACACTTTTGTAGTAACATGTTTTTAAATTGTGTTTTGTATTGCAAACCATTTAAGCATTTAAACGTTTGTAGTAGTTTGTTGTAGATATTAATGCAGAATAAAGACATTCTTTATAGAATTCTAGTTTATGTTTTGGCACTTGATGTGAAAACAAATGTAAGTTTTTTCTGACATATATTAAAACTTGATAAATGTGAAGAGAAGGCAACGTTAAAATATTTAATTGTTTAAATAAATTTCGGCAGTGTGTTTTAGAATCAACATTCATCATGTATAATATTTTTTTAAAGTTTAAAGACTCGATCTGCATTACTAGATGTGCCCCAAACTATTAGTCCGTGAAAACATAACAAATTAAACAATGCAAAATACATAGTAATACTTACATATTGTTGCATTTGTTTAATTTGGTAGCAGATAGATGACAATTTTTTACTTAAATGATCAATAAATTTCTGTCGTAGTTGGTTGGACGTAAACTAGATCTAACATATAAAGATTTGTGTGTGTTTAAGATCATCTTATTCTTGCTAAACCAGGTTTGAAGTTGGTTTACTTCTTTATTTAATTTTGTAATCAAATCAGTTAAATTATTTGAACTTTCAGTTAGAGAAGTATCATCGGCAAACGGCAACAAGTTATCCGCAATCAAGTCGCTTGTGTATATTATAAAAGAAAAATAGGCCTATAGTTTGTGACATCTTTTGCATGCTCTTTTTAATTGGAATAATTTTTGCTATTTTTAGTTCAGTAGGAAATATTCCATGACTAAAGCTATAGTTAATAACTGAACTAATTGGTTTTGCTAATGTATGTATTAATCTTTTAATAATACTTGTACTCATGCCATCTAATCTTACTGATTTTTTGTATTTTAGTTGTTTGACAATATCTATAATTTCAGCTTCATCTACTAAATCAAGAAAAATAAAATTGGGTTTAGTTTAATACTTTCTACATGAGAGTCATTATTAAGTACCTAGTTATTGTATAAATACTTTACAATGCTTTTAAAATACACATTAAAATGAGCTGCTATCATCTGACTGATGTATTTCTTTATTATCCATTTCTAAATGAATTAGCATAGGATTTTGGACATTGTTTCTACAATTGTTAATTATTTTCCATGTGGTTGATGACTTATTTGATGATTCATTAATCATTTTATCAAAGTGCAGACGTTTGGCAGTTTTTATTACATTTTGATTTTTTTTTATATCTTGTAATGCTGTTTAATTTCCACATTTCTAATTGTACTTAGTTTATATAAGACTTTAAGGCGCTGAGAAGAAATTCTTATCACTGTAGTAATCCATTTGTTGGTGGGTTTTTGTTAATATTTTTTGGTGCAAATTGGAAATGCTTTATCAAAGTAATATAAAACAATATTATAAAATGAAGTATATTTTTTATTCATTTTTCTTAATCTTATTAATTACTAATTAACAAATATAAAATTAAATAAATTTATGATTATAAAGTTTTTAAACGAACAGTATAATTTATATTATTAAATTCTCTTTCAATACGAAACGAATTCATCTGTATATTTTATTTTATTTCATAATATAAAAAAGATTTTTTTATTTATAGACAGATGTTTCTGGTTTATTCCACAATTGATTAGAATCTATCACTTCCGGCTGGTTTTTCTTAGAGAGTGTTCATAAAAATTGTTTAAATAAATATATTAAAATTGATTCAATAAATACAATAATGCATATTATCACATTACTATTAGTACTTTTTAAATTTATATAAATTATATTTTATATTATTTGTTTTTTATAATTATATTGTTAATGATTGGTTAGTTTAAAAATATATATATATATATATATATATATATATATATATATATATATATATATATATATATATATATATATATATATATATATATATATATATAGGTTTATTTTAAGTACTTTCGTCCTACATTAGTTACGTCTATTCTGGAGTAGTCCACCATGAGATTTTCCTCCTACGTAGGATTATAGTTCTGCGACTTATATGGTTTTGCGCTACATTTTTGGGATCAATAACTTGAACGGGTCTCTTGGCCGTGTAGCTCTAAAGTCAGTGATTAAAGTGCGTTAAGATTTATGGCCCCATAAAAATGTACACGTGCGTTTACATGTGAATGGAATTCGTTTTTACAACTTATCTTTACAAATACAAATTGTGTAGGAAATAATAAGAAAAATGCACACATTTTATCGCAGTGGATGCAAATATTATTTAAATTATGCGTACATTTAATTAATTATTTCTTGGCTGTTTAAAGCTTAATACAACATCGACAAATATGACCTAAATGATAATTATTTTTATATCTTATTGTAGTACTATATGTTGGAAAAAATCATAAAAATAAACTTATTAAAGAAAAATTTGTTCAATTACAACTATAATTGTTTTATAAAATACGTAATATTAAATTACTCCTACAAAACGGCGTAGAAAATAAAATGTACAAAATGTTTAGATTTAATTAAGTAAACAAAAATTTTAAAGTATGCAGGTTATAAAGTTGATGATCAAAACATGAGGTTTTTAATATGCGGATTACAATATTAAAGACAGATTTGAAGTTATAAAAGTAACGATCCCACGAAGGGTTAACAACTAAGTAAAAAAATGTACAAATGAACAAAATGTTACGTGAATATGTAATGATTACGTGATTATGTAATAATTACGTGATTATGTAATGATTACATGATTATGATTATGATTATGCATTGATTACGTGATTATAAAAATGATTATGTGATTATATAATGAATACATGATTATTCAATAAGTACACACTTGTTTAAGATTTTATAATTCTAAATTGCATGCATTAATTATTTTATATAAATTATAAAATTATTTTGATGCTTAATATTAATATATTATTATAATACTTATGTTTTATAATAATCTTCAATAAAGTACTTACTACAATTTCTTTTATATAATAAGAACATAAACTAAAAATATACCTATTTTGATGTTTAATCATGTTTTATGTAGATTAGAAAAAATCCACAACCAAGAAAAAAAATGTGATTTATTATATTAAAAAATAAATAAAAATAAACATATAAAAATCTTTTCAACAAAAATAATAACAATACATAATACAATTTGTATCAGTGAAAAATTATATTCGACTAAAGTAGGTATTTATTTTAATATAATAAATAAACAACTACACATGCACATGACAAGGGTTGTATAAAAACACCTGTGAAATTGTCTAATAAATAAATCTCTAGCGGCACAATTAGATACAGATTGGACACGACTGAATTTACCATGCGAATATATGATTCCATAAAACCAATATTTGATTATGTGAATTTGTGTACTCAACATTTATTTATTTGAACACGCGTAATCATTATTTGATTATTTGAATACGCGTACTAAACATTTGATTATTTGAGTACGCGTAATCAATATTTGATTATTTGAATACGCGTGTTTTAATATTTAATTACACTATTTATTACAAGATTATGTAATGATTACGTGATTATAAAATAATTACGTAATTATATAAAGTTTACTTGATTATGTAATGATTACAAATTATACGTAATTATTATTTGATTCTGTAATGATTATTTTTATTTTGTAAACTGATTACGCAGTCACAGCATGTTAATATTTATGTTTAAAATATTTAGAGTAGTAAGAATGTGAAAGCAGTAAAAATGTATGAGTAATAAGAATTAAAGAATAGAGAGGATGTGAGAGAAGCGACAATGTAAAAGTGAAAAATGAAATGAAGAAATGAAAGAGTAGTGATAATGTGAAAGTAGTTAGAATGTGAAAAACGTGACAATGTGAGATTAGTGAGAATGTGAGAGAAATAAAAATGTAGTAAGAATTTGAGAGTAGTAAGAATGTTAGAATAGAAATTAATGATGTAATGAGAATGTGCGAGTAGTGAGAATGTGAGAGTTGCAAGAATAAGAGAATAGTAAAAATGTGACAGAAGCGATAATGTGAGAGTAGTGGTATAGTGAGAGTAGTAAAAATATGGGAATAGTGAGAATATGAAGTTAGTGAAAATGTGAGAATAGTGAGAATGTGGGAATAAAAAAGTATGAGAATGTAATAAAAGCAACAATGTAAAAGTAGAGGGTATGTGAGAATATGAGAGTAGTGACAATGTGAGAGTAATGAAAATGAAAAAATAGTGAGAATTTGAAAGTAGTGGGAGAGAAGCGACAATATG
Organism: Tachinus rufipes; assembly: GCA_963932245.1. NCBI lineage: Eukaryota > Metazoa > Arthropoda > Insecta > Coleoptera > Staphylinidae > Tachinus > Tachinus rufipes. Next base: position 76,102,238 of record OZ010743.1, on the reverse strand, counting down.
AGAGTAGTGAAAATGTGAGAATAGTGAAAATGTAAAAGTAGTAAGAACGTGAGAGTAGTAAGAATGTGAATGTAGTAAGAATTTGAGAGTAGTGAGAATGTGAAAGTAGAAAGAATGTAAGAGTAAAAAAAATGTGAGAGTAGTAAGATTCACAATAAGTAATCAAAATGTGAGAATAATAATGTTAGAATAGTGACAATGTGAGAATAGTGAGCATAGTAAAAATGTAAGAGTAGTAAGAATGAGAAAACAGTGATTATATGAAAATAGTAAAAATATGAATGTAGTAAGAATATAAAAGTATTGAGAATTTGAGAAAAGTGATAATTTAAGAGTAATGGGTTTGTAAGAGTACTGACAATGTAAGAATAGTGAGAATATAAGATTAGTGAAAACTTAAAAATATTGAAAATGTGAATAAAGCTACAATGTGAGAGCAGTTAGATAGTGAGAATAGTAAAACTATAAGAGTAGTAACAACGTGATAATAATGAGAATGTATGAGTAGTAATAATGTGGGAGTAGTGAGAATGTGAGAGAAGCGACAATGTGAAAGTAGTGAGATTGTAAGAATAGAAAGATAGTAAATGTAAAAAGAATGTGACAGTAGTAAGAATGAGAGAACATAGATAATGTGAAAATAGTAAAAATGTAAAAATAGTGAGAATGTAACAGTTTAAAAAATGCAAGAGTAGTAAGAATGTGAGAGTAGTGAGAATGTGGGAATAGTGAGTATCTGAGAATAAAGAAAATGTAAAGTAGTAAAAATGTGAGAAAAGTAATAATGTGAGAGTAGTAGAATGTGAAGTAGTAAAAACGTAAATGTAATAAGAGTATGAAAAAATAAAAAAAATGTGAAAGAGCTGAGAATGTAAAAATAGTAAGAATGTTAGAATAGTGTCAATTTGAGAATAGTGATATTAGTAAGAATGTGAGAGTAGTAAAAATAAGAAAACAATGATAATGTGAAATTAGTGAGAGTGTGAGAGTAGTTAAAATGTGAGAGTAGTAAGACTGTAAGAGTAGTAAAAATGTAAAAATAGTAACAATGTGGGAGAAGCTACAATGTAAGAGTAGTGAAATTTAGAGAGTAAAAAAATAGTAAAAGTAGTAAGAATATGAGAAAAGTAAAAACGTAAAATTTAATGAGAATGTAATAGTTTGTGAGAATAATAAAATTGTAAAAAGAGTAAAAATTTTGGAGTATCAAAATGTGAGTGAAGCGGCAATAAAAAAGTAGTGTGAATATGAAAGTATTAAGTTTGTAAAAGTATTAAGAATGTGAGAATAGTAAGAATGTTAGATTAGTGACAGTGTAAGAATAGTAAAATTTTAGAAATGACATATTGAGAGCTTTTTCTTGATTCTGTCTGGTTAATTCCAATAACAAACAAAACTGCTAACTTAAAAGTGAGTTTTTAACAGGTTTGTGATGCCCTTAGATGTTCTGAGCCGCACGCGCGCTAAACCTCTTTCGTGCTAGGGATCAGTGCTGGCAAATGTTCTCTATAAATAAGGAAATCCCAGTAATAATCTAGTGAAGTAATAGGCTACAATTTTTGATGAAATACTAGAAAATAACTGGAAAATAGAAAATGATAGTCAGCCATCAAAAAATCAGAAAGTACCCTTTTGTTAAATTTTATTTATATGTTTCAAATTAAATGTTAAAATTAGGTTAAATGGAAGATTATCATTGTGATGAACTTTGCTTTTTTTTTGTAAAATTACAAAATAAAGACAATTTTTATTACTATTATTATTATTATTGTGAGAATAATATAGTAAAAATATAAGAGTAGTAAAATGTGAAAAAAAAATGTGAAAATAGTAAAAATGTGAAAATTACTACTCTTACATTTTTACTATTTTTTTATTTTCATTATTTTTAATTTATTATTTTTTTCTCATTTTACTACTCTCACATTTTTACTACTTTCACATTTATACTACTCTCACTATTTCTTTACTCTCACAATCTCACTACTTTTACACACATTGTAGCTTCTACCATATTCTCACTTTTCTCACATTCTTACTACTCTCCTTACTTATAGTTTTAACTTTCAAATTCTCTCTACGTTAACATTCTTGCTATTCTCACATTATCACTACATTCACATTTTTGCTATTTTTGCAATATTACTGTTTTTATTCTCATTACAAATACTATTTTTCTACTCATACAATCGTACTACTCTCACATTCTCACTGCTCTCACTACTCTCACATTTTTATTATTCTCATTATTCTCACATTTATACCTGTTTTACGTTTTACTACATTTACATTTTTTCTACTCTTACATTCTCACTATTGTCAATACTCTCACATTGTCGCATCTTTTATTTTTTACTATTTCCACATTCTTACATTCTTATTTGTTTTACTATTACTTTATTTTTACATTTGTACTACTCACACTACTCTAACATTGTTGCTTCTTTCACATTTTCACTACTTTCACATTCTCTTTATGCTTACATACTCACTATTTTTACATTTTTATTACTGTTACTACTTTCATATTTTTACTATTCTCACTATTTTTACATTCTCACTACTTTTATACTGTCACTACTTTCACATTCTCACTAATCTTACTATTTTTGCAATGTCACTACTCTCACATTCTCATTACTTTTACATTTTCACTTTGTTTCTACTCTCACATTCTCACTACCGTCATTAATCTCAAATTGTCGCATCTTTTACCTTTCACTATTTTCACATTCTTACTTCAATCACATGTTTACTACTCTCACATTCTTACCACTCTTACAATCTCACTACTCTCGAATTTTTACTATTTTTACATTCTCACTATTTTTACTTTGTCAATACTCTCATATTTTCACTATTCTTACAGTTTTACAACCTTCACGCTCTCACTATTCTTACATTCTTACTACTCTTACATTGTTATTACTCTCACGTTCTCACCTTCTTACTATTCTCCCTTTTTTTTACTCTCACATTCTTACTACTCTCACATTGTTACTTTTCTCACATTTTCACTATTTTTACATTCTTATTACTTACTCATTCTCATTACTCTTACATTTTCACTATTTTTACAATCTCACTTGTTTTACATTCTAACTATTCTTAAATTTTTAATATTTTCAAATTCTTACTCTTTTACTACACTTATATTCTCACTACTCTTACATCTTCACTACACACATTCTGTATTTTTTCACATTCTACTACTTTTACGTTCTTATTATTTTTACATTCTCACTTTTCTCCCATTCTCACTATTCTCACATTCTTACTATTTTTAAATTTTCACTACTTTTACATTGTCACTACTCTTACTTTCTCACAATTTTTACATTCTCACTACATTCACATTCCTACTCTTCTCACATTCTTACTAGTATCACATTCTCACTACTTTCACGTCTTCACTACTCTCACATTTTTACTAAAAAAATCATACAAAATTTAAACACAAAACAAAGTCCAGATTAAGGCGTTTTTACAGTACAAATATAAATCATTGTAACTTTATGTGTAATATTTTTATAATTATCTTATAATAAAGTTTAATAACTTAAGAATTGCATTATAATTAACCAACCTTATTTAATATAAAAAAAATTGTCTTTACAACTGAAACAAAATGAAATTTAGATTACTATGCCACAAAATCTAAACACAAAACAAAAGCAAAGCAAATATAAATTATAATACTTTTATAATTATAGTAATTTACATATATTTCAAATTCGGCTTCAAGTCAGCTAATAATGCATTAAATTTAGTTAACTTTATTTATTGTACTGAACATTTTTGCATAATTTGCACTTATCTTTAATTTTGTAAAATAATCTCAGGATTTTGTTACAGTTTTAAAGACTGTCATTAACGTTGTGATATGTACGCATATGAACCTTTATAATTAAAAATGTAGTTATTATAAATATTATTATTGTTGTTTTCTAATATTATTCGGTCATATTGTAATAAGTTACAATAGCATACAAGGTTAGACCAGCCGGTAACCGAAGGTAAGGCACAACTTTTAATAAGAAAAACGTAAGCAATTTAATTAATATGAATATTACAAAAGGCATTTTTAATAAAAAGTATTTTTTTTAATAAATACTTTGTACTAGAAAATGTATTAAATAAATTAATATAAACGTAATAATATTTAAATGAATATAACAAGTAAACTGTATTCTATTGAAACATTTGAACAATAAAATTTAAATTTTATAGGTCGCACGGTCGGGTACGGTCGCACAGCAGGGGATATATATGAGAATATATATGCCCGCAGGCATATTTTTGTGTGTTAAGATCTAAAGGGGTATCGGGCTACACAAATCATGTAGGACGATAACTTCTATACAAATGTAGGACTAAACCCCTTTAGACATCTATATATATATATATATATATATATAATTATATTATGTGTAATTGAATAGTCTCTACCTTTTTTTATTTTATATCTTCAATTTATTATGTTTCTTTTCTAATATGTTTTTTGATTTTGTTCTTTTTAAGTCGCTGATAAATTATTTTTAGTCCGGTTTTTCCAATTTATGTAACACAGAATTGACGTCTAATTCATCCACAATTGATTAAACTTTTTCAATTTTCAATTTTAATTCTTAATATTAATAATAAAAATATTAATAAACTGTAAACAATAACTAATTAAAGTACTTATAGATAATTCTTAACTTAAAATTATCAATATTTTTTAAGTTACGTTTATGACTACTTGCAAAATTTGTATCAAACAATTTTTACAACTTTTGACTTGCAACATGATCATAAATGGGTTTTATTTATTTAATAATAAACTATCACATAGTATCTGCCACCGCCATTCAATTAAAAAACAATGTTTTAAGAAATGTTTATAGAGTATGTTACTTACACAACTTTATTATGTAAAAAGTATTCTAAACCAAAGGTAAGGTTGTACCCAAAATCTGAATAAAAAATTACAATTTGTATAGAAGTTTCAAAGTCCCACACGATTCAGAACAGTTTGAAGGATACATCTCAATCCGGGGGTTTTATCGCGACCATTCACAGCAGTTACTGTTTAGTCGAGAGTACATTCTGCGTCACTCGCAAAACGATGCTTTGTGTCGTTTCCTTATTTCCCCGTCCTTTGATCCTTAATTGCCGTGGTGAGAATTTCTTTTGTCAGCTTGACCACATACAAACTTTCCGCATATGTGTACTTTATTTTTATACTTTTGTAAACCAGCATTGTGTTCCACGCCAAATTGAAGTAATAATTTTCTAGTCAAATTATTATATTAAAATTACAAAATTGTATTCCGCCCGACATGCGGATTATAAAATCATCAAAGCGATTTTATCTCGTGTAAATGCATTAAACACAGAGAATAATTATTACCCGTGCTTGTTGTAATATTAATTATAAATTGTTTTGTTTGTTTCTCGAAAATTGTTGCATTTATCGAATTGTGTATATAATTTTTTAGATAGCCGGAAAACAGTTTCTTTTCCGGTTATCTGAACAAATGGGTTAGTGTTATGGCACTTATGGCTGTTGGGACCTGAAATGGTGAAGGCGCGCAAGTAATCTGATCGCGTAAGACCGGCTTAAAGTCTGGAACACGTATTCGGTCGTTTCCAGCAAATTTAACATTTACAAAGCAATTGGCCTCTCCGGCCCTGAATGTGTCTCGGGATGCATTAAGATGTGAGCCTTTGCCCCGATGTTACTGCGCCTTTTATTTTCGCAACTTTGAAGTGTCTTTGAGAGTCTATGGATTATATGTTCGACTGTGATCGTGTTGCCACCGCGGGGGGTAAACAAGGGATCGACGGATTGACGAGATGCCATTAGCTATTGATAGGACGGATTTCGGGTCTCATTAATATATAATTTATAGGGCGAAATAAGAGCGGCTTGGATCAAGCATTGTTGTGTTTGAAGGGGTTGGAGGGACCTTTGATTTACGCCAGGCTAGTCGAAATCACTCACCGTGGAATTGGAAACAATATAACGTTTTACGATCTTAACTTTAATATTATGTTAATACCTCATTTTACAGCAAATCAATACCACATAAACCACGGTAATAACAATAAAATTATATAGAATGTTATAAACTAAATTAAAACTAGTTTGATACGATTTAGTAAAAATACTAATCAACCACTAATAAAATTGAAGTTTTTTATATAATAATTGTAAAATAGAATATTTATTTTTTTACTTTAGTACCTAATACCCAATATAACCTATTATTATGATAGCTGTGTAATTGCTCTCTTACATCAGAAAATAGAGTTCTTGATGCGATTAGATGGCGGGCACCTTAATTATTTTTACGAGGATTCCCGTAAAAGGGCACATAAAATGGTTTGATGTTATTTTTTTATAGCCGGATAACATTCCAGATAAAGGACTACGGATTTTAACACAAAAGGTACGATATTATTAGATTGCTAACGCAACTGTAACTAGATAAAAAAGGACTTCTCTAAAATGGCTATCTACGTGATCTATTATTGTCTATACATTTTATTAGAATAGTATATAAATCCGAATTGGCCAATTAAAGATTTTATGGGCCAAACAATGTTACACAAACAATGGAGAGATCAATAATAAAAATATTCTGCGATGAATGTTATTTGTTTGCAAAAGGTCGATACGCGTACAAATAGATTTCGATTGCAAATATACACATTGCGTGAAAATAATGTGTCTGGACAGCAAAACTTCTATACAAAAGAAAAATACTAACATTTATTTGTTAGCTTTTGTTGAATAATAGGAACATTAATGTCAATATTCTTACCTTTTGTAATCTTATACCAATATTTTTATTATGAACTATCTTATTTTATGTGATTGGTTTTTTTTTCACAAATGTACTTTTTATACAATAATGTGTTTTAAAATAAACATTTAAAAGTAGTGTTTGTTGCAGCTGTAGTTAGTTTTAGTTTTAATTTATGAAGCGCCGACTGACAGGATCATTAGCGCCTTCTTACTATTGCAAGTAAGTCGACTTGTAATAAAGTGTTAACTTTACTTGTATTGACACTGAAGTTCTAAATGTTTTGATGTTGTTTTTTTTAATGCAAAAAAAACAATAATAATTAAAACTAATAAATAAATAAAATTTACCTTTAATCCTAATATCACAGTAAAGATGTTGAGGATTTGCATAACAAATTGATTAAAAAAAAATGAAATCAAACTTATTGAAGTATCAAAGACTGATTGTGCAGCACCTATTTGAATAATGCAGATGATTTTGATAAGTTGCATTGGGATTCTTATTAATTTAATTATTAACGATAAATAAATAAAGGGTTTTCCACTAAGAAGTTTCATTTTGAATAGCAGGCTATTTGGGCAGCTATCAATTTTAAAGCTATTATTTTTTGACATTTGATAAGTAAAAACTACGTCATTATTAAAAATGGAACAAAAACGCTTCAACAACGCATTGAAATAATTAAAACTACAAAAAAGGTGAAAATTTTTCAGTCACAGTTCGCAAAACTAAAGCAATTTTTGGTCGTCGTAAAGCATCTTCGGCCGGCAATAGTAAACCTGGTGGAAAAACTTGAGCTTTTGAGACAAGTTTGTGATGTGAAAAATTAAAACCGTGTGAGTTGCTCAAGAACACATGAAAATATTGCCCGTAGTGTTGAAAAAAACGCAGGTTTGTCGAGTTTTTGTCGCCTCAAGCGACATTACACCGTATTTTGCATAAAGACTTAAGGCTTTTAAGGCTTTTAAAGTTCAGTTAACACAAGAACTTAGTAAGCCGGTCGATTACTATAAACGTCGTATTTTTGCTGATTAGGTTGAAAAATCAAAAAATCATCTTCAGTGATGAGGCTCATTTTCACATTAGAGACTACGTTAATAAGCAGAATTGTCGCATTTGGGGCTCAGGAAATTTAAGAATGATTGTTGAAAAGTCTTTGCATCTTCAACGTGTCAATGTTTGGTGCGGTTTTTGGGCTAGCGGTATTACGGTAAATGGATGGCGCTGGAATTGGAAGATATTGATGTGGACAACGTTTATTTTTAGCAAGACGGCGCTACGTGCCACACAAGCAACGAAACAATCACAATTTTGCAAGAAAAGTTTCTGGTCGTGTTATTTCTCAAAGAGGTTATTACAATTTGTCACCGATATCTTGTGATTTAACATCTTTAGACTTTTTTCTTTGGGGTCACGTGAAAAATAAGGTCTATGCCAATGCTCCAAAATTGATTTAAAACTTTAAAGATGGAATTCGTGAAGTTATCGAGGACATACAGCCGCAAATGTGCAAATTGGACATGGAAAATTTTATAAAAAGAATGTGGTACTGCAACCGTAACCGTGGCGGCCATTTCACTAATATTATTTTTAAATAGTAATGGCATACCTTTCTCGTTACAATAAAATAAACATTTATTGATTTCTCTTTAAAAATTTAATTTTAGAAACTTATTACTTTTAAGCTAAAACCATTTTTGATATATTATTGCTAATTTTTGTACAGAAATCAGTTATTTTAGTACTAGTAATTTTTTAAGTAGTTATAAAATACAGACAAATGCATTACTATAAACTTTTTTACAGATAATAATAATTTTTTGATAGTTTAAAATACAACTTACACAATTTTTTTACAGATCTGCAAACTTATTATACGTTACTACAAACAGTTTAACAGTTTCTGCCAAACTATAATATTATTGTAAACTGTTCAACAGTTTGAATAATTTTTTGGCAGATGTAATAACGTTTTTAATCATCTTTAATCAAATTTGACATATTTGGCTGATTGTATGCATTTTAACTGATTATTTGTTTAACAGTTTTAGTAACTTTTTGACACTTTAAATAATTTTTTGACAATTTTAAGTAAGAATGTTGACAGTTTGAAATACATACATACATATATTGCTATAAAATATTTGACAGTTTTTATAACGTTTTAATAACAGTTAGAATACAAACTTTTTAAAGTTTGCAGTTATTTGTTGACAAGTAACATTTGTAAAAGTTTTATACATATTGTAAAATTTTTTACAAATTAGAATAAAATTTGCATTTTATTACACTGCTGTAAATTGATTGACAGTTTTAGTAATTTTGAAGTTTTTAGTGACATTTTTTAAGTTGTAGTAACATTTTAAAGAATACTTTGTTTGAGATATTTGTCAAATTTATGTCAACTTAGTACAATGCTAAAAATTATTTGACGGTTTTACTAGCATTTGACAAATGTTAAAATATTTTTGAGAAATTCGTAACTTTTTAACAAATGTAATTACTTTTTGACAGTACGTTTGGTTGTTTAGAAAACCATTTGACATATTTGCTTTAATTTTGCCAACATGCAACTGCAAATTTTTTTAAAAATATTTTTTTTTTTAATTTCTAATAATTTTTTGACTAAGTAGTAAATTTTTTAACAATTTAGAATAAAATTTAACATATCAGGAAGATAATACGCATTTTAGAACAATGTTGTAAATTGCTTGACAGTTTTATAACTTTTTGACAAATGTAGTAGTACATTGTTGTCAACTTATCGCATTGCTAATTTTTTAATAGAAGTATTTACAATTTTTGACAGAATACAGTTTTTGACAGATGTAGTACATTTGGCTAATTTATGACTTTTTTACACATTATTGTCAACTATTTTTGATTCTTAACTCAAAATATGTAATTTTTTCTTGACACCTTAGAATACTATTTGTCTGATCAGTCAAATTTTTGGCAACATAAATTAATTCTGTAACTTGTTTGACAGTTTTAGTAATTTTTAGGTTTATTTGGAAACACATATACAGTCTATTGCTGTTTAGTTTCAAGCTCGTATGAACATTCCCAAGAATTGTCACCTGTTACGATGTTATATACCAAATTTGTACGACCCTTTTCAAATTTCTTTAGCATTTCTTTGGACCACTTGACACGTGTCTATTTTTGTTCTTCTTTCAAATAGGGTGAGATCCAACGACTGCAGAGCTTTCTGACATGCAATTGATCGTGCAAAATCGTATGTATTTGTTTTGCTGCAATGCATAAGGATGCCTCTATCTTACTATAGGTCACATGCTAATCTGACAAAATTATTTTACGCACAGCAGAGGTGCATAGACGACCTTTGCAAAGATCGTCATCAAACGTTGGTCTTCCACGCTTGAATTCTGCGAACCATTTGTAAATTATAGTTTTGGATGGTGCTTCATCTCCAAATAACAAACTAAGTTTTTCCACACATTGCTGCGGTGTTAAACCGTATCGAAAATCATAAAAAAATTATTACTAGGAAGTTACGATTAATTTTTTTTATTTTTTACCCAATTAATACTCTCGTTAAATTTTGTTGAAACAAAACCGAGCAGTTTGAAATCGAACTGTCAACTGAATTATAAGTGAAAAACGTCAAATTTTACGAATATGACAATCGGAGAACGCTGGCAATACAGTACTTGATTTTGCAAACTTTAGCAGTACCCCTCGTATAAGCAATATTTTATCCAAAGAATCAAAAAGTTTTTATAAACATGCATCTTTAAATACTTTCTAACAAAGCATAGTAACATTTTAATACTGAAAGTTCAAACACTTTTATTATCATTATTGTTAACACAAATTTACTACCAATTAAATAACAAAACTATTTAAGCAAATTTACATTTTTTGCAACGCCGAATTGTTTAGTATTTTTTTACTTAAACATTGTAACCAATTAATTTGTTATATAAAAAAATATAAATTTAACGTACTTACCCTAATTTGAAATTGCATTTTGATCAAGTGTGGATAAAAATATTAATTTACCTGTAACAAAATAAAAATTATTATCATTAAAATAAATAATTTATTAACATTAATATTTAAGTACATTGCTATAGCCAATTAAGAGTTACTTAAAACACGTTAAATACATTTTTTGGAAGATTTACCAATAATTTTAAAATAAATTTAAGTAAACTTATGTGATATACGCAAGAAGGTTTTGGTGTTATATGTATGTATGACTATTTAAAAAAAAATATAAATATATTTTCTTTTATTAATTTTTTTTTAAAGATACATTAATATGCAAATTAAAAATGAAATATTTATAATACTATAAAATAAATTAAGGCCGTGATATCCACCTTCTTCAAGCAAGGTATGTTGTTCATTTTGTTTAAGTATAGACATATATCAGAAACATGGAGAGTTACAGATAGATATCAAAAAAATAGAAACCGTAGAAAAGGACAAAAACATCAAGAATAGAGAAACTTAGGAATGAGATTATTAAACAGCGTATGGGAATAGAAAGGAGTGTCTATGATAGTTTAGAAAAACTACAACTAATATGGTACGGACATGTTAAAAGAATTTTGTGCTTACCATGTTTTTTACAACTATAATACTTAAAACTTATAATAAAAATTATTTATTAAATAGAATAATAATCAACAGGCTTATTTTGCACGCGTAATAAAACGTATATATTTTATTGACAAAATTATTTTGTTTAATTTATAATACTAGTGTGATATTAAAAAAAACTGGTTACATTTAACTTTTGTAACCATTCTAAAAAAAGTTAATTTGAGCACTTGCGGGTGTTAGTAATAGTTATATTTGTTTATTTCTAATGTTTGTTGTACAGCAAATATACAATAAATTGTGTACACACGCACCCAAAAATTTGTTAAAAAAGCATAATTATTTAGTGAAAAAAAAAAAGAAAAAATAAAATAGCAAAAACTGTATAAAAAAAAAACTTAATTATAATACAATCAAAACAAGTTCAAATTAATTTACAAATTTAGTCTATAACTATAAAACTCCAACAGATTATAAGGCTCACATTTAATTAAAAATTTGATAAGACGTAATTTCTTATGTTATAGGTTAGTTTTTGTTTTATTGATCTAGGAATGTGATTGTTAAGTTTTTTACAATTATAATCAGGGTTTCTATCCAGTGACGTTTGATTATGATTTAGTATTCTGTATTCTTGGCCAGGTCTTGTATCATAATGTTCAGTTAGTAACTCGTTGGTAAAATTAGATCTATTTTTCTATACAAATTTAATAGATTCCAATACATAGCAGTAACTATTAGTAGTTTATTTCTTTTAAATGCTTCTTTGCAGCTATCTCGTCCTTTCATCTGAAACATAATTCTGATCGCTTTTTTTTTTGAATAATAAAAACTTTATAAAATATATAAAAAAGAGACGCAATGTCCTCTAATGAGAGCGCGTCTATGATGTTTTTAGTTTAAGATAATTTTTTCATAAATTTGATTTTTTAATAAAAACTGTGTTTACATTACAACTATCATCCCAAAATATAACACCAAATTTTAAGACTGAATAGAAGTTTGAGTAGTAGAATGTAGTGACAATACTTCGGTTTGTATTTTTAGATAAAATTCTTAGACCGTAACAGACGCTATTTAGTTTCTTAGAGGTGTAGTCAATATATTCATTAAAACTTAGATTTTTGTCTATTATGATGCCTAAGAATTTTGCATTGTCATTAAAATTATCTGTTGAATTATTCAATTTGATGTTTTGTGGCAGTTGGTCATAATTACCAGTTTTGAATAAAATGCATTTGGTTTTTTCAGAATTTAGTATCAACTTTTTAATTGTATACCATTTATCCAAACTTTTCATTATATTATTTCCTACGGTTATTAATTCCATATAATTTGAGCCTTTTAACAAAAGGTTTGTGTCGTCGGCGTAATTTACTAAGCGCGCATTATTAATAATACTCATTTGTAGGTCGTTGACATAAATTACAAACAAAAATAGATCTTAAATGCTTCCCAGTGGAATTCCCATTTTAATATTTGCAATATTAGATGTCACATCTCGGTTGCTAACTGGATCTCTAATTTTTAGTTCTAAAACTTAAGTATGACAATATCCATTTATGTGCTATGTTTTGTATATATAATAATAATAATGCTGCAGTTTTATTAATAATATCTCATAATCAATGGTATCAAAAGCCTTAGATAAATCTAATAGGATACCACTGGCCAAGTCACCTGAATCTAATGCCGTATTTACGGATTGTAAATAGTCAAAGATGGCTGTCTCTATACTACTTCTCGTTAAGAATCCATGCTGAAAATTTCCAAAAGTATGGTGTTTTGTAAAATGCTGAATGATGCGTTTTGACATAAGGTTTGAGAATGTGTTTAATATGCTAATTGGTCGGTAGTTATTGAAGTCGTTGTGGTCACCTTTTTTATATATAGGCGTAATTGTAGCATATTTTAATTTATCTAGAAATATTCTGACTTGAAAAGATTGATTAATTATATGTAGTAGAGTTTCTAAGATTTGATGGATACATTCTTTTATCAGACCTATTGGAATTTTGTCAAAACCTGTGCTTCTTTTGTTTTCCATTTTATAAATAGTACGTTGCAGCCATAACTGCTCTATAATCATTATGTTATAACATTTTTTGATATTGCATATATATGGAGCATTTGATTGGGGCTGTTGTAATAACAAAAAGTGTGCGGCGTTATTAAAATGTTCGCTACATTTAACGGGTTGTGTGTAGAAGATGGGAAAATGACATTATTTTTGTTTTTGCTGATAATATTGGATATTATTTGCCAAGATGTTTTTGACTTACTTGATGTTTTTAGTTTGTATTTGTATTGCTTATTTTTTTCTGTGTTTAGAAGCTCTTTGTAAATAGATTTAGCTTCTTTTAGTTTAGGTTTAAAAAGTGGATCAATCTCGGAGAGTGATTGATACAAATTTATTTGTGTTTTACAATGTATAATTTCAGGTGTTACACAATTTACCTTTTTTTTAAATATTTCGATCTTTTTAATTGGAAAATAGTTAATTACTTAAGTAAGTATGCAATTTATAAAAATATTATATTTGGTGTTAATGTCTGATATTTTAAAAGTGTCTTCAAAATGCTCATTGCAAAGGTCTGTGCAAAATTCATTAATACATGTTGCAGAAAAAGTTCTTTTATACTGGATTGTGTTTATTTTCAGCATATCAAATATAATTTCCTGAGCTTTGTGGTCCGAAATACAAGATTCTATTACTTTGGCAGTGTAGTTATTGTAATGCATGCAGACTATAATATTATCTAAGCAAGACTTGCTCTTTTTTTCAATTCTTGTATAATTTTTTTTATTGTTAGATGTGCATTATATGAATCTAATAAATATATAAAATCTTTACATTTGCGTGTATCTTGCATTGTGTCAATATTGAAGTCGCCACATATAATGTAGTGTGTTCTTAAGTTATGTAACTTTGATAATAAGTCATCCAATTTTATAAAAATATTTTTTACACAGCTAGTTGGAGTTTGATAAATAGATCACAGTTAACAGTTTGTCATCTTTAGTTTTAATATTTATTTTTGAACATTCAAGTTTGATGAGCTACGTACTCATAGTTTTCTTCTATATAATATGATATAATATAATATAATATATAATAATACAAAGTAGACCAGACAGTAAAATTGAAAAAACCCAGTTTGGATTTATAAACTGATTTGAGACACGGGAAACGCTATTTAGTATGCAAGTTATGGTAAAAGATGCCAAGATGATAAAATCCAGCACAGAAAAAATTTAACGATTATAATGGACAATTGATAATTGACAACAAAGATCTAAAATAGAAAATAATTTAATAAGCAATGTAAAAGTAAAAAGTTATTATCTAACCTGTATGCCAAACACATATGTAATAAGGATTTAAAAGACACTATTTATAGCATTATAAACAACAACAAAAATGTAAATAAAATCAGGTATGCAATCAACGCTTATCTTAACAAACTCAAAAACTCAACTATAGAATGCAATGACAAATAATAAATAAAAACTAAACATCAACAAAATATTTAATATTGAGTAAAAATAAATTCCAAGATGTAGGTGTAAACAACTAAATAATTTAATCAACATAAAATAAAAATATATAAGACAATAAGGCAAAACAACAGTCCAGCTGTTTCGAGCAGCAGTTGATAAGATTGATAACTTAAATTTATTAACCAACATTAACATCAACAATCGGATTTGGTCACGACACTCAAAGGAAAAATAAAAGCAATAATAGTTTTATAAATGGCATATTTCAATAAAGAGTAGAAAATAGTATATTTTGCATAGTTTGGTGCCTATTTGGAGCAATTAATATACAAGTACAAAATAGCCACTACTTAATGTATACAAACAGACTGAAATTATTTAATAAATGTTATAATTGGACAGAACCTATACTTTTATTTTTTATGGTTTTCTGCGTATAAAGCACGCATTATGCGTAATATAACAAATGAAGCAGCATACTTTTTCTTAGCAATACTAGTTGCACAATGGACAAATTACAGTAAAAAATAGAAACAAATATATTTACTACATACCTACGTAAGAAACAATAAAATACAATAAAATAAGTTTTAAAATGATAAGGTTGGTGTTTAAAGAATAAAATATTGTTATTTGCTGTTTTAAGAAAGCACCATTTATTTTAAGTACATTTATATGTATTTATATTTTTAGTGTAATGTTTAATTTTGCTGTGATATAAGCATAAAACCTTTTTGGTCCTTGTAATTTTACTTAAAATTTACAATCAATTCACTTGAAGGCACAGGGACAATGTTGCTTTTAAACATCAATGAAACATTAAATTTGATTTCATCTGGCTAAAAGGTCTGATAATTTTGTTATCCCATCATATCTGATGTTCCTTATAAAAACATACTTAAAAGCAATATGAGATATTTTATATAGGAAGTAAAAATAATATTATATTGTTTATATTAATTATATTTAATAAATTAATCAAATATCAAATATCAAATAATTCTTAATATTTTTATAATATATTAAACTCTCTAATGTGCCAAATTACTTTAGTTAGCACGCTTATAGGAAATCTATGAAATTAAAAACAAAAGTAAATTTTATGCCCTAAATTAGAAAATGTATTGGTTTTTCTTATTTTATATTGCAAATCAAAACTTAATAAGTTTTAAATAAATAATTGTTTTTATATAATATTCTTAACAATTTTTCTTTACAAATTAAAAACTAAAAAGTTTTTATAAACAATGCAAACACGAGTATATATACCTACTCTACGGCCTAGTGTGTGTATTATCAATATATTTTTTAACAAGTTTAAATAGTTAAATATTTGTTATATAAAAGTTTTTTTATTTATTGATCATTTTATTAATTTTACTAACAGAATTTACTTGACAACAATGTTCTGTATATAACAGGTTGATACAAAATATTGAAATTTTGCTTAAAAATACGTATTTGTTTAATTTTAATTATTTTGATAATTTTTGTAATCTAAAATTAGAATTGTAGTTTTGTAAGTATTGTACAATTTAAAAAAATGATAAAGTAACTCATACGCGTAATGATTTTTTTATCCAAATAATAAAAAATAACATCAGACACAAATTTGTGTGGAATAGAAATTGCAGTATAGTTAAGTGCGGTTGTAGTTAAGCAATTACAAACCACTTCAAATACGTGAAAAATTCAGTGATCAGACCTGTGGCTGCTAATCTCCAAACCAGTTTGGGCAGCAATTATTGATTGTCTAGTTATAACTGAATTAATGAAATGTAACATTAGACGTAACATACCGTAAGGTTTGAATAAATTAAATTTAAAATATTTTAATGGCACAAGTAAAATTCACTTAAATTTTTAGTTGCTTTGTCAGTTTTGTCATTTTAAAATTTTGTACGGTTATATATATATATATATATATATATATTAGTTTTAAATTTATTGTTATGGAAAAGAACGTTGCGTTTTCTGATGTGTATATTTTAGCAAAAAGTATGTATATAAATAAAGCTTTAGCACCTTTTTATGCTCATCCTGTTTGAAATAAATAACGTTTGTGCATATTGTGTTATAATTGTTTGAGTCTTTGAGATTGCTTTTGTGTTAATTGCGTTTGTAGTTTTTATACCTGTAAATTCTTTTACTGCAATCTTTGCATCTATGTTGTAGTGTGTTTTTTAATTGAAAACAAGTGCTTTTTACACTACAAGTTAAATTATTTTATTTATATTTTGTTGTCCATCGGGTTTTGAGATATATATTATAGATATTTTTCAACTATGTAGAAACCTGGTGTTGTGGTAGCTTTATGTTTCAGAGACATCTAGATGCAACTTGGGGTTCTTTGATAAATTGGCGTAGAAATGATGCTAAGTCTTTTTAAGTTGCCGCCTAAATTGCAACTCTAAAGGCAGTGTACGCAAAGCCTCTTAGCGCGTGAGGTCTACGTAATGGTCTTAAAGCAAAGGCAGTTATTTCGTTTGGATACGGACTTTGTTCGTTGTTTTACAATTTAGTCTTGATCTTAAATTGGAACTTTGCATAGAATTTTTTCTGCAGAGCTGTTTTCTTGATTCTTGACTAGTAATCGGTTTTCTATCTCTTTTTTTTGCCATCTGCACTAAGCCATGCTCTACTTTTGTTTAGCTAGATCCGAGTTACAGTAAACAATGAAATTATCAAAGTACTTTTTAGTCAAAGTTTCAATGAGTTGGCGCAGTAAAAAAGTTTGTTACATTTTTTTTTCGAATACACCATAGGGCTTTACAAACTACCGTAAAGTAAGATTTAAAAAAGCTTTAAGACAATTGAGATGCGTGTTTTTAGCCGTTCCCCAGACTAAAAAGGCAAACGTGATTTGCAGTTTGATGATAGTAGTGTACATCCGGATTTAGTTCTGGAGTAACGTGCCGCTGTTGCGTCAACGAATTGAAACTAGCCAGTTTTTTGTTAATTTGGTATAGTCTAAGTTGAATTATACTTTTAATTTATACGTAAGTACTTAATTAAAGATAGTATTTAGATACTTGACAGAATTGAATTACAAAATAATTTGTGCGGAGTATAAAAAAAAATCACTTTGACTTGCCATTCATTTAACTAGTTTTAAAGATCATTGGTAGCTTTTTGTAGTTTTATAGTGACCGTTTCAGGTAATCTTAGTGTTATATCATTAGCATATCCCGTTAGCTTTGTTTGTTTTTAGATTATGTGTAAGATTGTCTTTTTAATAACCTTTTTTAAGGTGCACAGAAGACACATTTTCCGATCATTTTAAGGAAAGTTGTAGTTTTAAAATGAATATGGTATAAAAAAAATTTTAAGCTTATGGGAACGGCCGGTGCAAAAATTGCATATGACATTATTGCTTTATGCAAGAATAATTTGAATGCTCTGCTCAAAATTCTGTAAAAGCCAAGAGCAGATTAAGTTTCAATTTTTGAAATAATTTTTGTTGATTGGCTAATATCTAACGTGCAGCGCTATACGTAGGTCTAATACATGTTGACGTAACTGCGTAACAAGCAACACATTTGCATAGAATAAAGTTAATTATGTAATATATAATTCCGACTTTTTCTGTTTTTTTTTTGGTTTACTGTTTAAACAGTTTAAAATAGACATTATATTTAAAACTTGCAAGGTAGCTTTGCCTCTGCAACAAACTTATGTGGTTAGCTTGGAAAAGTTTTCCTTACGCTGGTCATGTCAAGCCAGCAGTTCTTTAACATAGATTTTCTTGCGTAGTATCGCTCCAGAAGTACAAAGTACGCGCTTGGTTGTTTGGACTGTTTATAATGCCTAATGTATGCATGTATTTTTTTGTTAATTGAGAGTGCCCTGTCAGAATCTTTGTTATAATTTGTAAGATTTTTTTTGGCAGTTACATGTAGTAGACAGCAAGATTTGACACAACCATTCCTTTACTTGCCTACAGCCCAAGTTGTTATACTATCGTGCTTTAAAATTTTTGTTGGTATTTGCTGTTAGTATGGTGTTGAGGCTTTTTAGAGGTAATGAGGTCAAGGGCTTAGATCCACACATCTTAAAAGTTGATCTTTTCTATTGTGTTAGAGTATTTTTTTTATTATTGTACTATTGACACATAGAAAAAACTATCAAATTTTTTCCAAAATTTATAAACTACAAAATATTCAAGATCAATTATTATGTTTTCAAAAATCATCTTATTAGATTTTTTATTGTATAATAAAAAAAAGTCATTTGGAAAGTTTTTGTTTGCTTTAAACAATTTTTTTTTTTTTTTTTTTTTTTTTAATATATATATATATATTTATAATACGTATATACTTTTTGTTTGGTAGTTTCTGCGCTTGCGGCACCAAATTTTAAGAATATTATTATTTTGGTATTCAAACAAAATAAAGTTTTAAGCTCCTCCTTAATGTACATACACTATTCTTGTAAAACCTAAAAACTAGCTTATTTAATTTCTACACTATTAATACGAACTATACTTTTTGATGCTACAAGTAAGTCTTAAATAATTAGTTGGAGTAAATTCTTGTACATTTTACAAACACTGACATACGATTTAATAATCTATTAGTAGTTTTGTCTACTTTTTTTTCAGACGCTGCTTCAAAATTAATAATTGGAGTAATTCGCTTAGGTTAGGTTTATTTTTAATGTTGGTGTTTTTTGTAATATTTATTTATATTTTTTTTAAATTTATTTTGATTAATTATTGTTTAATACACAATTAATTAAATACGTATTTTTTTTTTTAGTAATTGGTTATTTGTTTTTTTTAACTGATTTTATTATTATTTAAAATTGTAAAAAAAATAATGAGACAACTAAAATAGGGCAAATGTTAAAGATAATAAACTGTTACACAATATACAATAAATATTTGATAATTTTAAGTATGTTTGTACAAAATACTCATATTAGTAATGAGAATATGTAATATAACGTGTTTACAAGCAAATGAGCTATTAGAATTATCTATGCACAGATTATAATTTTGCAATATTAATTTTCATTGAAAAACATCAAGGGCGTCCATAAATTCCTTATGCATATTCAAAGTGCAATCTATAATAATTACATCATGTATGATAGTCTCTTGCCGTATCACACAATTAACTTTATAATTAAATTGCAAACTATAAACAGTAAACAACTTCGGCAATGTGTTCATAAATTGCTTTTCCACGTAAACACAATATATTATACAAAAATTTAAATTGTATTTTAAGCCTATCAGAAATTCAATTGAATATATTTATGTAATTTTTATACATTGGTGGATCTGACCGATCTAAGGGTACAAGTTTTGGGTAAGATCCTTGCAGACCCTTTCAATCGCGCCACACAGAACTTTCATGGTTGCTTAAGTATGCACAAACGGCTACTGTGCAAGAAAAAATATTTTATCCCAATTTGCAAGTCCGGAATAGGTTTTTTTAGGGTCGTGCCTTGCATGTATGGAATACAAATTGATGGTAACTGATCACGCAGAATTCTCATTTATATTCTATATTTATATATAGTGTCAAAACAAATAAATAAAATAAAATAATGTTATGAGTAATTAATATAATGCACCTATTACCATTGAGTATGATGTATGCATATTAAATTAACTGTTCAAATATTGAGTAAAATTTATTTAAATACTAAGTTCTTTTTTTTAAATTTTTTTGTTCATATTTCTAAGAAATGTAGTCTTTAACTTTAACTAAAGTTATTTTTTGCTGAATAAGATTTATAATGTTATAATAATATATTTCCAACGTTATTGTAATATAATTAACTTAAATTTTTAATTAAAACATTTCATTTAAATTATATTAAAAAAATTTACTGTTAATTATTATAAATAGTTAATGTTAGTGAGGTATTTTATTTATTAATATTTGGAAAATAAAAAATACAATTTTTGTCTTGATAAATAAAACATACGGTGTGTTATACTCAATCATAGTAATCATCAATTATATTAAAAAAAATATATATAACGTTCGGATTATAATTTTAATAAATAGAAATGCAACATTTAAACATACATTTATTAAAACTTAGACCCATTCAACAAAAGCCATGTATTCACTTATTCTTTAATGTACTATTTTTGAGTACACTTGATTCCGCTTTATCGAATCACCGGTTAATCGGAGTAGTGCTTGTGATATGGACCAAATTTTTAAAAACAGAAACTAAACTATAAAATAACTAGTATTTTAAATCGTTAATTTAGGATAAAAATCTGCTTTATCAAGCCAGTAAATTAAACTAAATAAAATAAAAAAAATTGTATCTGCAGAAATTGAATTTTAAAGCAACTTATTTTATTAACAATTTGTTGCTACGCAATTGGTTGTTGGTCAAAATGACTAGAGTTTAGTAATAATAAGTTGCGTGAAGACAAACTAGAGTCCGTTATGACTCATTGCAATGATAATACACTGCTTTACTATTAATTAATTGTTAATACAATTAATTAGATACATTGCCAATTTGTTGCTTTGCAAACAATTGTAATTTGAACTGAGTCAGTTTAGTGATAATAAGTTACTAATAAAAGAATGGCTCAGTTAAACTATATAAGTATTATGACTTATTGCAGTAATATGTTGTTCTGCTACTGATTAAAAGTTCAGACAACACATTACAATAAAATTTGTCAAACAGGAAGTTGGGTCTGACTACTAACGCCGCCCTTTTACTACTTAAAGGATTGGCGCTGGTAACAAATCTGTTACCTTCTTTCTTAAATTTAGAAATAAAATTAGATTTGCAAAGATAAAAAAATTCAACTTTTAAATCATTAATACTTGGGTAAGTAAACGTAGCATTTGAATTAAAAGTATTGACTCACTTGTAATTAATAAACTGAGTGTTTCGCTTATCCACCGTCTTCTATCTTTAATTTAAAAATTATTAACATTTGCAAAAACCAAAAAATCTAATTTTTAGATCACCAATACTTAGGTAGGTGGTTGAAGCATATCAATTAAAACTTTTGATATTTTAATCAATGATTTGAGTAACACTCCTACCCATTTATTTTTTTTTTTATCAGGAAGATTAATTGGTCACATTTTTTTTTTAGTTTAGAAACAAACGACATTTGCAGAAAGCAAGAAATTGGAATAAAATTTAAAAAATGTAAAAAAATAATTTTTAAATCACTAATATTTGTGTAAGTGAACGGAGGTTTTAATTTAAACTACTGACTTATAACCAATAACAACAAATTTTTTGCTCAAATTAAAACTAATTAAACTCTTATTGTCTGACTTAATTAACACCCCAGAACAGCAGCTTAAATAGCCGTTTATTTTAATCGGATATCTAGACTTCAACTAACATTGAAATAACTAACCAAATTTATGAATTATTTTTTAAATTTTTGTTTGTTTATGTACTAAATAATTTTATGTTTTTGTGTTGTGGCGCAGTCAAAAATTATCGGGAAGACGTTGGTTTCATTAAATTAGCAAAAACAAACATTTAGTAAATTGTGTTTAACAATTCAAGATGCCGAATAGATGATTTATTTCAAATAAAATTGTCAGCGTCAACTAGCAAAATTTAATATTTTTTTTTATTTAGTAAAACTTTTGTCAATTTTGCATAATTGAATAAGCTGCTTAATTAAACCAAAACTGTGGTCCGATTAAGCAAAATCAACTGTATTATAAATGTAAATTTATATACTTTGTTCTATATTTTTCTTCTTATAGTGCCCTGCTTGCTACAAGCGTAAGCTCTCCTTTTGTATGTTTGTTGTGTGCAATAACAGTTCTACACAGACATGCGGGACCTACAGTTTAACGTGGAATCTGAACTATACCACTAGCGGGGTTTACTAAGCAAATATTTTGCTGGTTTACCATTGAATGCAAAAGAGATCTTTATTAGCGGATAGTATTATGACATGATTTGGTAATTTTGTACCAAATTATAACATTAATTTAACGGATTAAATTAAAAAAATAGCAACATTTTTTAAAGTTGTATTTTTCTTCATTTTTATTTTAAATGTCGGTTACGACATGTTATATATAACATTATTAATAATTTTAAAACTTATATTTGTATTATGGTTGTAAATATATTTGATGAATGAATGAATAAATAAATAAATTAAAAATTAAAAAAAAAACTGTTCAAATACAAGTGAGTCTAAAACCTACTAAACAATGTGTGCTACCTACGTTCAGTATTACATTTTTACTTATTAATAATTTTGTTTTAGATATAAATGTTATTCTACTTTTGAATAAAAAATACAAGTCAGATTGTGTATAAAGTACTAGAATCTAGATAACTCAGATATACAAAAACTTTGGTTGAAAACGTCCCAGTTTGTCAAATGAAAATGACAACAGTAATTAAAAATGTACTACATAAAGAATTTTCTATCTACATAATAGTTTAGGTGTAAAAAACGTGTTTAAAGTTTTGCTGTAGACTATTTTCTATTAACCATAAGGTTTTTAAATTAACAAAGAGAACATACTGAATTTTGTTTTGCAGTAGAAACTTATTACTGTAGGAACGACTCAATTAAGATCTACATAAATTTTGATCTTAATTTATCTTTCATGTTTAGATTGTATAAAGCGCAATAGAAAATCGAAGAAAAAAAACCGCTTCTATCTGACTATGTGTATAAAAAACATTTTACAAACTGTTTAGCTATTACTCATTTAAAACTCCCAAAAAAAAATGTTTTAATAAGCTCTTTTTTCAACGATTAACACCTATTTTCAAATACGTGCGGAGAACAAAACTATATCAAATACTTTGCAGCTGACAGCTATCTTCAGTAATCTTTTGTTTTAATCTGTAGTTGATTGATGCTAACTACATGTAGTTTAGACACATATTTAGAAGCCAATTCCATTCATGAAACAATTAAACAAGCCAAGACAAATAAAAAAAAAATTACATTGTGCAAGTGATCACTCTTGATTGCCACTTTAAGAAAATACTCAAAACTTGACCTTGCATTTTGATGATTTTGTTGATTTCAACTCACTCAAACAAAAAATGTGACAAAACTGTAAAGTGGCTAAAAACAAAATTATTAAGATTAAAAAAATTAAAACGATTTATTCTTCATTATAAGTATGATTTGTTGGTAGACGTATTAATAAAAACAAAAAATAAAAAAAGACCGGCAATGGTACTTTGGTTGATTTAAGCTCAATAATCCCGCGAAAAAAATTCTCATAACCAAAGCAAAAAGAACTTATTATTTTTTTGTTCAAACATAGTAATTCCTCAGAATTATAGTTTTTTATTGAGCAGAAACGTGCAAATGAATGACAAATAACAATAATTTTTACATATTATTATTATCATCTTTATATTTCTTGTTTTAATTTTTAAAGCAAGTATAATAAAAAATTTAATAAGGTTATTTTATTCTATAGATTATATTAATAGAATTGTTTGACTATTTTAATGAATTTTATTTATTTTTATATTTTTATATACTGTTAGTTAAGGGTGTTTTTTTTTATTTGACAGTTAATTTAAGAGCAATAATCTTTGAATATGATTTCAAGCATGTGACCGCCGGCTGAAGCGTACATGGCGTAATCTGGAGTTCCAATGTTCACATATTGTTTGCAGTATAGTATGCCCACAGATATAGTGTCTTTACAACAATGGCCTTAAATTATCTCAGCAGACTACTTTATTACTAATTGCTTTAAGGAGACAAATATGTTAGTATTATATACCATAAATTTCTTAAAACACTCTTAAAAATTACTTCGGGTTTTTGGTATGCATTACCATCATAATTGGTTGCTAATGAAATAATCCGTTGAGATAAATTAAACTCATGTTGTAAAGATTCTATTTTTGTGGACATACTATAACTTAGTGCTTAACTGTTTCTGTTTTATTGGTGTAGACATGATACTTTACATACTCCTAGAGAAAATAATCTAATGGTGTCAAATCGCACAAACGAGGTGGCCAGTAAACAGGTTTTGTAAAATTAATTGTTTGTGAAATGTTTCTTTGAGTAAATTAATTGTATTGAGCGCTGTGTGACATGTGGCGTCGTTCTGCTAAAACCACATGTTGGCAACATTAATGTTGAGGCACAAAAAAGTTGGCAATCAGTCTCAATACCGCTTACCGTGACTGACTGTAACGTTCCGACCATGACCATTTTTAAAGACATATGAACCAATGCTTCCACCGGTTTTATAAATCGCACCAAAGAGTATTTTTTTCTGGATGTAATGGTTATTTGATAATGGCTTGTGGAATATAATCATCGCATCAAATGCGACAATTTTGTTTGTTGACATAACCATTTAACCAAAAGTGTGCTTCATTATTGAACAAAAATTTTTTAAATAAAATTGTAGATCAATAACACTGTTTTCCTCGGCTTATTTATTATATGTACGGCGCGAACAATAATTGCATGGCTTTAATTCCTATACAAGTTGAATATTGTATGCTTATAAACCAAGATCTTTTTGTAATATTTTTCATAAAGTGGATGGACACAGTTTAATTGTTGAGCACGATGACAAATTGACACATTTGGATCATCATTAATACTACGCTGCACACTATCAAATGCTTCTTGTGTACGCACTGTACAATGTCGTACTGGATGCTTACTATTGTTTAGGTTAAACGTATTGCAAAAACAATATACTGTTTTTTGAATTAATTGCTTTAATGGACAATTAAGTATTATACAATGCACGCAATGCCCGATGCACGTAATGCCTTAAACTGAACTATGTTTTTCAAAATAAATTTGAACAATTTGCAAACGTTGTTTTGGCTTGAGTTTATTCATGATAAATTGCCAAACCAAACTGACCTCCAAACTACCGAGAACTGCAAATCAGCTGTGACAGATAAAACCTTTTACATGACCGGTAAGTGGCAAAAATATAAATGCCAAATGTGGCAAGTAAACATAGAAGCAAAATCAGACTATAATATGTCTTTTAGAAAACAAAATTTTAAGTTAACATTAAGCAAACATACAAATTAAGAACTTGTGTTGTTGTAACATGTTTTTTGCTTTTTAGTAAAATTTCTTATCTCACACTAGAACATAAATATTAATTGAGCTAAAAAAACAAAAGCAAATTAAAAAAATTCACTAAATTTTTATAACTAAAAATAGAAACTTTTTTTAAGACTAATCATATTAAATAATAAACAGCAAGTTTCTGTTGCATTTATAGCAAAAAACAGCCAAATCTTTTAGATTTGTTTTATGCTAATGTCGGTGTATGAAAGCTACACAATTAAACAATATTTAAAGTTTGAGCATACTATAACGTTGTAAAAAATAATTAGAGTACAAATAAAAAACTTACTCTTGACAAATTCTAAAACCAATTTTATCCAAACTCAAAATGCTTAAATCATATTAGATAAAAAAGATACATCACCGTAGACTAACTTATAGAAATTGTCAATACATTGCACTTATTTAAATTATGTAGTAAGATATTAGCCTGGCATTAATTAAAAAAAATCTGCACTTTTTTATCAAGTAGTGCAGCGTCATCAAAATACTAAATATTTATAAAGGTTTTTATATTGTAAGCAGCAATATACAACTTGCATTCAAAAAAACATTAAATGTACCACATTGCGTAACATCAATATTTCACACACTGAATAAGATTGAATCCACTGTAACAAGATGCTATTAGTTTTAATACGAATCAATTATAATTTTGTATACAATAGTATTAAAAGTTTTTAAAGAGTCAGTGTAAACTAAATTTAATTTTGAGTTGTTTGTTTAAAAATTGGACCGATTGAAGATTGATGATTGCAGAACTGCAGTCAATTGACAGGTTTTTATTTATTTTATTGGTTATTTAGTTACTTTTAAAATCACCAATAAGCGTAATAGTTTGAATATATTAACATTGATAATGCTATTAACATGGCAAAACTAGTTTGTGCATTATCAAAATATTAAATATAAAAGGCATTAGATTAATATAAATATAAATTATATTTATAAAATTAATATAACTTAGTTTTATACAATAGAAAACTTTAGTTTTATGATTTTAGTTAGAAAACAAACAAAAAGTTGTTTCTGAATTTATTTTTGCACACTTGCGAATTTTAATGCACATACGTGAGTTAACAGTATTTGTTTTTGTTTTATTATATTATTAGAAACTTGCGTTGGTGGTGTAATGGTCAGCATAGTTGCCTTCCAAGCAGTTGATCCGGGTTTGATTCCCGGTCTACGCAATATTTTTTTCTTAAAAAATTTACAGAATTTATTTTGTAAATTTGATTATAAACAATTATTATTATTAAAATGATGGAAATAACTAAATCCTGCTTTAAAACATCAAAATATTCTCAGAAAGCTTCAAAATCCATAAATATCTATAAACTATTAAAATGTGTAATTTTTTAATAAAATCTCAAAAATACAAACTTAAGAAATGATAATACTCATTTATGTGTATATAAGCAGGTATTATAGCACAAAAATTTTGAAAAGTCAGCTGTTAATTAATAAATCAATTATATCAAAAATTTTAAAATAAAAACAATGATATAATTTATCAGTATTGCAATTGACAAATTTATTACCCTAATTTGTAGAAAACAAATTTAAAAAAACGTAATCAACATTTTTAAAATTATAATATATGTTGTTATCAATTTGGCAAAAGTAGCCTAATTCTAAAGTTGGCAGATAAACAGAGACCACTAAAACAATATATTTTAGGTAAAATAAATGTTAAACAGGAACGTATACTAACAAACTATTGTATATTTTCTTGTGCAATTAGTTATTTAACATTATTAGAAATTGAAACTAACTTTTGTTTTAACTGCACAAAATATTTGATATAATTTTACAAATTGGTATAATTAAAAAAAAAATTCTAGAGATCACACAGTGTTTATAAACATTTCCAAATACATTAAGTAAAGTTTGTTGAACTAAGAAACATATCCAAAACTTAATTTAAACCAATAAGACATAAAAAACTGTGTAAATTCGATATTCAATATTAGATAACACACACTTTTAACTAATTCAATATAAAATTTACAATTTGGACGGTCTTAATATTATTTGTTCAACAGAAACTTTTTGAGCAGCTTTTTGGTTTCAACCTCAAACAATTTTTAGTAAACTTTAAAATCTAAAAAAACACCAATAACACTGCTTAAAAGAAAAAGCCAACTTATAAATTTTTTTTACTTAGTTGTAAAACCTTAAAGTCTTTAGAAAGAAGATGTAACAACGTGTTTATATAGTATGTAATTACACATAAAATAAAAAAGAAACAAAATGCTAATTATAATGTGCTGTTGTATATTTTTTTATATTAATTAAGTTAAATTATTTTTTTCATATTAAATATTGAGTTTTCTTGTAGAGATTCAACCAGTTACATAAAACTGATCACTGCTATTGGCTTAAAAGCAATAGCATTACAAATTAAACTAATAAAGTATTTTGTATTTTAACTACTAAAATTTTTGAATGCGTAGTGTTAAAGTGTTTTTTTTTTAATTTTTTTTAATTTCTTACGCTCTTTGCTAGCAGAAAATCTAATTAGCAAAATTTACGTTGTTTTTCTTAGTATTAAATTATGCAGATCTTAACTAATTATTATTTTTATGTGTTTATCCCAGTAATTGTTTCTATTGCATTTTTTCATATTTTAAATTCTTAAATATTATTTGTTATTAATTTTTATATTTGTATTTTTTAATTTGTTTCAATAAGACTTGCAAATACAAATTAATAAATTGTATACCAACAAATAATAAAAAACTGCTGTCTGTTTATACACAGAACATAATACTAGTTTTTTTTAACCTTCCAGTGTTAATGCCCGGTGTGTCACACCGCGTCAATTGTTATTTGAGTTTTTTTTTACCTAGAAAGAGTTGATTCTTAATATTTTAGGAGTTTGCACTTCTAATGTGTTTGCAAATGTAGTTTAAATTTGATTGCAAAATTTTTATCGTTGCATCTAGTAGAAATTATTGCGGTGTCAGACACCGCCGTTACTACTTCAAGTTCGGTGTGCATGAAATTTTTAAATTTTTAAATTTTTATTTAATTAATAATTACATTAAACTGAAAAAATATTTTTTTATTTGTTTACCTTTTTTTAAAATTTAATTACATTACTCTTAGAATACGGTTTACCGGAAGTTTTTTGAAAGTAATTAGTGTTAAGCTTTATTATAAACTTTTAATTCTATTTTTTATATTATTGGTTTATTCCTAATCTTTCTATTCCTGGTAAACCCTTTCTAGGAATTTCTGAATACCACCAATATTCATTGATATAAATATCAAAAAAATTTATATTATATTCAGTTTTTCAGTTACTGAAGCTTGTTATACAGTTATATTTTTAATTTTACTTTTGATTTGACAAGTTTTGTATTTTGTTTTAAAATACAGTACCGTAATTTTAAGAAGGAACACTTTTATAACAATCAAAGTTTTTTGTACGTAATAGAGTCCTATGAGGCGGAACAGGCCCGTTTGCAGAAAATGATAGACACAATTTTAACGGATGATGAGGTTCGTAGAACAGAAAAATGTGTTGTGTCTGATGATTTAGAAATCTATGAAGAGGGACGTGTACTACATGAAAGCAATTCTAAACAAAAAATTTCTAATGTTGATGAAAATGACAGAAATAACAGTTCTAGTTTGTCTTTTATTGGAAAAGACAATAAAACCTATCGGAAAAAATTGCCAAGACTAAGCAGAAAATTTAAAACTAGACAAGAAAATATCATAAAATGTCTTTCTAGTCTATTTCAAGCAACTAAGTCAATAAAAAATTATACAAAAATATAGAATTATTTTATTAATGATTCAATAATTACTACAATTACCAATTAATCAAATAAATATACTGCAAAAGTTGCCGAAAATTATGCCAATTCCGGAAATGTATATCCAATTAATTATATTGAACTGATTTGTGGAGAATTGACGGCTATGGCATTGAAATATTTTATCTTACCATGTAGCTTCAAATGTTTTGCGTCTTATTAAGATGTATTTGTTTTGATGACATTGAAACTCAAAGTGAAAGAAGAAAAATAGAAAATTTGCTTCGATTTACAAAATATTTAATATTTTCAATCTAAATTGCCAGAATGGCTACCTCATTTTGGAATTTGCTACAATAGAGAGAAATTAGAGTATATTTATCATCCAAACCCAACAAATATAGTTTGAAAATACAAGCATTATGCTATGCTAAACTGTTTTATTTGCTTTAGAAAGTTTCCAATAGTGCATTTGATGTGGTTCATAGGCTCTGTGACCATATTTCTGGTTCAAACAGAAATGTCATCATAGACAATTAGTTCACATCAGTGCCTCTGGTTCGATGTCTACTGCAGGAACATAAACTCAACGTCATTGCCTCCATTAGAAAAAATAAAAGAGAATTGCCTTTAGAATTTTTAAAACCTTTCCCTCAACCAGCATGTTTGGGTATTCTAATGACCGTATTTTAGTTTCATATAAAACGGGTATTTTTTTAAGAGCTTGAGAACTTTAAATTATATTACAAGACAAAAATATTGTTGAAATAAAGTTTTTATTATTATAATCTGGTAGATAATTTCATGGCGTTTATTTTTTAAATATGATTTCCGGCATATGTCCGCCGCCGCTACAAGTTACATGGTTCATTCAATCAGTCTAATTTTTCACTACTTTTTCTAATAAATCTGGCCGTATAGCGTCAATGGTGGCTTGAATATTGGCTTCCAATCTTTCAAGAGTTGTTGGTTTGTCAGCATAAACCAATGACTTAACATAGCCCCACAAAAAGTAACCGAGAGGCGTTAAGTCGCACAAACGAGGGGGCCAGTTAACAGGACCACTTTTGGAAATAAAATTGTCACCAAATTGATTTTGCAATAAATTGATGGTTAAGCGCGCTGTATGGCAAGTTGCGCCGTCTTGTTGAAACTTAATGTTGTCGATGTTTAGCTGATTAATTATTGGAAACAAAAAATCAGTCAGCATGGCTCGATAGCGCTTGCTATTCACCGTAACGGCAGCTCCTTCCTCATTTTGAAAGAAATAACCGATGATGCCGCCAGCGTGTAAACTGCACCAAACAGTAAATTTTAATGAATGTTGTTTCGATAATTGCTTGAGGATTGTCTTTGCTCTATATTTAGCAATTTTGCTTATTGATAAAGCCATTTAACCATAAATGAGCTTTATTACTAAACACTATTCTTTGATAAAAATGCTTATCTTCGACCAGTTTCAAACTAGCCCAATCAGCAAAAATGCGACGTAAACGATGGTCAGTTGGTTTTAGTTGCTGCACAAGCTGTATTTTATAGGCACGTAATCCAAGATCCATACGTAAAATTTTCCACGTAGTCAAAGGACAAAGGCCAACAAGTTGAGATCGGCGACGAATCGACATTTTGATGTCTTCTTTAACACTTAGCGCTACAGCAGCAATATTCCATTTCCATGTTTTGTTGATGGTTTTGAATCGTGCAGAGTAAAATTAGTGCAAAAACAATCAATAACTGCACAAATTGCTTGCTCACTAGACCGATTATGTTGACCGTAAAATGGACAAAGCGCTCTATTATCTTCGCGAACAGAATTATTTTTTGAAAGTAAATTTTCTCTATTTGGAAGCGTTGTTCTGGCGTTAAACGATTCATGATAAATTTCTTAACCTTACTGAACAGAAATGTCAAAACAATTTGACATTCTTATTGCTTATAGATAGCCAACTACCATCAAAACTTCTCATGCAGCTAAAAAAACACCCGTTACTAAAAAAAAGAAAAAAATGTACTTTTGGTGTCTATTTTACATCATAATCTGCAAAAACTGGCAATTATTATTGACTATAATTAAACCAAGGAAGGCGTTGACACCGTTGACAAGCTATGCGCTTGTGCCAAAAACACACAAAGATGGCCAATAGTGATTTTTTATTCTATGTTGAACATAGCTAGAATTAATTCGTTAATTATATATTCTGCAAATAACCCAGAAATTAGGATTTTAAAACGAACTGTTTTGATGGATTTAGCAAACGGCTTTCAGCAACCACACTTGCAAGTTAGAGCAAGTATGTTCAATCTTCCACAAGGCCGTTCAATTAGGTTACAAGAGGTGAGCAAATCTCAAACTCAATTTCTTCAACAGAATATTATTATTGGAAGATGTTTTTATTGTAATAGAACAAAAAAACAGAAAAAACAAACTTTTCTTGTTTCAACTGTAGAAAGCATATGTGTTTACAGCATATAACAGCAGTTTGCAAAAACTGCAGGGATACTTTATTCTGTACCAAATAATTTAATGTTTGTTATTTATTTCAATTATTAATAGTTCAAATTACTATGTTTTAATTTTTTGTTTATTTATTATTGTAATTTTTGTTGTTTTAAAATATTTAATTTGAAGCGTATTATAACAAAATATATATTTTAAGTTTTATTTTATGTTTTTATTAATAAATAATATTTTTATTGCAATTTAGTTTTTGTGTGTGTTGTAATTTTAACTATCATATACCATAGTCAAAATGTAAATAAAATTAAAAAAATGTTACAAAAATATGAATGCGGTCTTAGACACCGGCAACACCTAGCATGCCTAAACAAAAGGCAACATCAATGGAAGGTTAGGTTGTAATATCTGGATTATTTTTTTAGACGTCAATATTTTATAAAATTATAAATTACATTTTATATTTTATTACTAGCATTGTATTAAACTCAATTCATAATTTAAAACATAATTATAACTTTATTATTAGGTGAGCATAATTATCAACTTACTGGTAGCTTTTGTTATAATAGTACAATAATGCTCATTTTGTTAATTTTTATTTACTCTAAAAAAAATTAAACTTGATATTTTATTTACCTACACTATACTTTTTACATTCTGCTTAGCCAACAAGAGTAAAAAAGGAGAGGTGTAATAAATGGGTCGCAATTAAGGGGGAAATTCAGTGAAATTTTGTGAGCCGAAACGCGATAAAATTTTATGCGCTCGCGTCCGTATCGCTAATGGATATTGGTCGGCGTCTGAGAACTGTGCACAGGAAAAAAAGGGCGGACTCTTGGAAAACACACCGATCGGTTATATCGTGGGTGAGCAGGGTGAGCGAAAAGAAAAAAAAAACTGACATAGGATCGGCTGCGACCAAACAAACAAACAGCCTGGAAAATAGCGAAGATATTTTAAGTAGGGCGAGGTCAGTTTGGTAATGGTTTGGAATATATTGAGAGGATCTGTTTTGTAACTTTTTGTTTTCCTGGCACTACGGTGAATTGCACATTTTATAGACGAAAATAATATTTTTGTAAACACCTATTTGCGGACAATTAAACTTTGTAAAGCTTTCAAATTTAATATAGGTATGTAAGTTTTCAATAATATAACAAGGCATAATATATTTTTTCAATGAAAACAGTTTTATTATTATAGAAACCGACCATAATAAAAGTATTTGTTCTTTGGTATGTATAATGCTTGTAGTAAATATGGAAGTAAACCTACATAATATTCAGTTAAATTATCACATAAATAAATTTAATGTAGTTATATGTTGCTTTTTGGTATAGACTTGCCATTACCCTGTCATTTATTGCATAAGTTCAACATTTTTATTATATGTTATATGTTACATTATATTAAGCATCTTATATTTTACTTTCTTTGCTATAAAATAATAGCATTGCATTATTTTTTTAAAGTATTATAAATGTCATTAGTATAAATAACTGATTAATTGTATAAATATTATTTCAAAGTATTCAACAACAATGATTAATTGTGCTATATAAGTTTAATATTATTAAATTGTATGTTTTAGTTTTTCTGTCGTGTGAGAATAAATTCATCTATGTAATAAATGCATAAAATATTGGTTAATTGGTTATAATTTTAAACAATGCAGCTGCTTCTAAAAAACTTTTAATTCAATGTGGCATAATAATAATTTAAAAAATATTTATTAACCTGGAGAAAAATATTTACATATACTTAGAACAAATATATAATATTATTCATACTAAGAAATAATTAAAATTTTAACAAGAAATCATGATAAGGTTTTAAAAGTACTATACTACAATTTGTAGTAACCATTCAAAAATCCAAAGGTGGAAAGTGGTTTAAAATGTCAGTCAAAAGTAAATCACATCTTTCCCGTAGCTACCTGCTGAACCAAAATAAAAACTAAAAAGAAACAATGTAACACATAACTACATAATATGATAGTAGAAAAGTTTTTAATGTTAAGATATAATAAAGTGAATAATGTGAAGAAAACTAGATCTAGCCTCAAAACAAAAACATACAAAACGGTTTTTCTATAAAATGTATTTAGACCAAGTCTACCAAACCTCAAACTCATTAAACACGTTAACTTGGATACGTGCATACATTTGGAGCAACTGCTTTACTTAATATACTGGCCGCCAAAAAGTAAAAGAACCCAAAAAACCTGTATCTAATTTGCAATAAAACATTTAAATAATAAGTAAATTAATTGCAAAAAATTATTAATATTTTAACAAAAAATTGTATTTTTAAAATTTCAATAATGTGTTGCCTTATTACAATTTATACAATACTTAGCAACTTACCTAGACATGCTAGAAATTAAATTGTCAATCTCAGCCTAAAAGATTAAAATTCAAGTTTCCTGAATATGAATTTAAACATTAAGAAAGTGAGTAAAGGTGGTTAAAAATGGCATAGTTTCTTACCGATTGTATCCTTCACGTTTTCAATAAATAATTGGTTTGGAGAACAAGAAGACCATAAAAGTAAATTAACATCAACTAGTTGAAAAAATTCTATAGTGTACCTACATACACTATAGAATTTTTTTGGAAAATGAAGGTTTTTAACCCTGTTGGTTTTAAAACCGTGTTAATGTAGCAATTTCAGTTTAATGTTTTTACAATAAAAATTAAAAAAGACTGTTCATAAACAATTGTTTCCCATACCATCACCTAGCGTGTAACAGCTGAATGTTTTTTTTTGTAAACTTTAAACTTTTTTGTTCTTCTTTGCGACGTCAAATTATTTTACAACTATCTTGGACATACAAAGTTTTGATTTATTGTTAAAGATAACTTGCTTTTATTAATAGTAGTTGTAATATTTGTTTTTCTTTTGAAAAGTATAATTTTTATGACATCAGTAATAACATCTTTAGTTTTATAAACTTTTAAATAAAGTTTTGTTGAATCTGTTATAAAATTCTATTTTATGTATGCTTATTTGCATATACAATAGGAAGTACGTTGAATATGCTTTTGGCAGATTATAATCAGCAAAAACAGAAAAAAATCCAGCACACATTAAAAAATCTATAATCTAACTTAATTTTTGATGTATACAATAAATAGTTGTGTACTTTGGCATATGATTTTTTATCGCATAGGTAAGATTTAAAACCAAGTAACATAAAAGCTGCATCACAAAAAAAAATTAACTAGTTTTTGGAAAAAAAAATTGTATAAAAATAAAATTCAAGTAAAAATGAACAAATTTTT
Source organism: Tachinus rufipes (assembly GCA_963932245.1). Classification (NCBI taxonomy): domain Eukaryota; kingdom Metazoa; phylum Arthropoda; class Insecta; order Coleoptera; family Staphylinidae; genus Tachinus; species Tachinus rufipes. The sequence continues at coordinate 76,066,800 of OZ010743.1, read as the reverse complement.
TTTTTATTTTGAGTTTGTTGTTTTATTGATTCTAATAGTGAGTCTAGATTTATTTGTGCTATTACGTTTTAAGCAACGTGCAATGTTTGCAAAAAATTTGCCAAGTTTGTTAATCTTTTTTCTATTATGTTTCACGCAATAGAAGTTTGTAGTTTTAACTTATCTCAACCCAAAAGCAAGACCCAGTCTATTTGGGTTTTGAGTCAAGCAGAGTTTTTGCATTTTAGGCTAGGCTGGGCATTGACCCAAAGACATAATTATTTTGTTTATACGTTTTTATTAATAAATTTTTACACCAACAATTATTATAAGATAAAATTTTATATATTACATTTTATTTATAAATATATGATCGTTTTAATATTAACTTTAATTAAATTAAATTAACAGTTTTAATTTTTTTAATTTTCTAGTACATTTTGTAGTTTTTGTTATTACTATTTTATTACGATCTTTAATCAAAAATTAAATTGAACATTTTATACAGTTAGTACAAGACTGAAAACAGATCTTAAAATTAACACAAAACACAAAAAACAGGCTAAATTGGTTTAATTTAAAATATTTAATAGTTTTAATGTTTAAATATACATAACTGATACTCAATCAGTCTATATTCTATATTCTGTTTATAAAGACAATAAAATATTTATTCAAAATTGTCTTCGCTATCATGCAATGCCGTGGTCGTACAAGGCATACTGACGAGATTTGTTGAACCGAAACAATTGTCTATGCTTGTCTCTTGGCCGCTGTGATTTGTTAGACTGATTTTGAATAAATTATTAATTTTTTTTCATAGTTTATTAAATTGTTTAGACTTTAAAAATTTTGGCCGGGTTTTAAACCAAGCTGAGTTTTGGACCGAGTTTTGATGCTGAAGAACACAAGTTTGATGGGCACAAAATCCATATATCTATGACAACAGATTAATGTTCAAATTTTTAAAGAACCCTTAGAAAGTATTAGCAATTTGTACCATATGTCACAATAGCCAAATTTGTTTAAATAAACACTAAACTGTTAATCAAAGTTCATCTCTTTAAGAAACAATAACACTTTATACTATAATGCCTACCGTTTTTTTTTTGACAAACCCGCATACAACTATCATGCATTTTTAAACAAAACTTTGGATATTGTTGACCACTAGACTACTACTCTGCGTTATTTAAGATTCTAATTAAATTTAAACCTGCAGCACTCTAAACGCTGCTATTAATATTGAGTTATGAATAGTAACGCAAAATGTGGTCTGTATAATTTTAACTGTTAATACACAAAGCAACTTTTTTTATCAATCTATAGATTAACAATTATTTTGGTACTCGTAAAACAATCTTTTAAAACAATAATTCAAAAGCGTTGGTTTTGAGATTAATTTAGTTGTTTTTGGCATTTGGTCTTTTCTTACAACGTTTAAGTTTAAAACATCTATAAAAAACAAGTTTTACATAAGACGACAAATCTGCCTCAATCTAATTTGCAAAAAAAATTCTAAAAGACAACTTGCCAGAATAAGTATAAAAAGAAAAAGGTAAGCTCCGCCCAACCGCAATCTATAGGTCTGTTCCAACATACGATTTGGACGGTTTGCAAACCGTTCAAACTGTGCACACAAACAAATATTTGTCAACCTTAGGCAATCTTTTATACACAGTAATTTGTTTGTGTGCATAGTTTAAACGGATTGCAAACTGTCCAAATCGTATGTTGGAACAGACCTTATACAACTGCATTTGATGCTTATACTGGGTCTAATGTTTTGTACACCCAGTTTATTGTAAATTGTAAAGCAAGTGGCGTATGATACAATTAAATTGGCAATACAAGGCCTCTCTACTTTCATTAACCAATTTAATCAACCATACACTAACTAAACCATACACAAATTCAAAATGTTATCAAAATATTTATTTTATTTTTTGTACAATAGTATTTATTTTCAATTCAGACAAAACAACCAATTAATAAAAAATAAAAAGCATTTATGAAGCACATTAGTATTTATTCTAAACAGACTAAACAAAATACAATTTGAAAGATGACAACAAACAAAGCTAATAAAATTTCTCAGCTTTTCATAACCAAAAAGGTAAACATAATCTTCAATATTCTCTTTTTAAAATAATCAAAACAATCTAGTTACTAATCCAAAAGAAAAAACAGATATTTTTATATAATATAAATCCTTCTAATGCTGTACTTACAATGCCGGGTAGTGGTAAAATAATGAGTCCAATTTATTTTAAGCAACGAGTTGTTAAAAAATATCTTTATAAATTAAATACCAGAAAGGTTTCAGTAATAGATAAATTTTCACCTATTACCACAGATGGAATTCTAAAAATATTTTGCTGTTGCTCTAACATTTCTATTGCATTTTATAAAGTATTGCAACCTTAATTAAAACCATAATTTACTTACGTGTAATACAAGACAACAGTATAAAACTTAAAAATAATCGTGTTAAAGTTGATAACTCTACAGATCCAAATTAACTTAAATTTCATTTTTTTAACTTAATTTCTTATTAAAAATTATGTTTTTCAACTTACTTATTAAAGATTTTTAAAATAAGTCATTGTTTATAAAATTATTATCATAGTTTTAAAATAATTTTTAAAACTTATGTATTACACCAACATGATATTAATTCTTCAATTATTTTTGTCTGAATGTTAGTAGGTTTTTAATCATTTATATTGTCATTTTTACAATAGATTTCATTAAAAATTATTTAACCATTTCAAAATAACTTTTGGTTATTAAATATATTATTTTAAATTAAATTTTGAATATATTCAGAATACACAAAAATATAATACATTATGTGTTTGTGGCGTTACTAGTTAAATAACTATTTCAGCCATAATGTGTATAATAATAACAATTTAGTAAACAACTATTATTTTTAATTATTTATAGTAGTTATTATAAATAAAATAAAATTGACATTACTAATTGTTAAATAATACTAAAATATAAAATAGTTTGCAAAATTGTAAACAACTTGTGCTGCTTTATTTTTGTAAACTATAACTAATTCCGCATTTTGATTTTTCCATTTACAAATTAATTATAATTAATTTTTAAATTAATTGCTTTAAAAAAAAATTATTTTGTTAGAGTAAAAGTTTGATTTCTCTTTACAATATATTTATAAGTTGTTTTTGCTTTATGTTATATGTAAATAATAGTTAGGTATCAATAAAATTACTATTTAATTAGAACATGTCCCATAAATTACCGTGATAAATTGGTAATTTTATCTTTTAATATATCTATATTTTTGCATCTTTTTATTTCTGTTGGACAACAATAATACAAAAATAATGCAAAAGTTATATTAAATTTATTATTATAAAAAATATATCAAAACACAATTTTTCACATTTATCCAATTTAAATGTAAACAAAGATTTATTTATTCACAAAATTAACTAATTTTAGAAAAATTCCAAAAAAACATAGTGCATTTTTTTTTTCTAAACAAAAGCAACAAATTGCTTTTAGACAAAAATAATCGCTTAAAAAAATTTGGTGTTTATGGAAGCTCATGTTTCTAATGCAACAGCGTATATCTTCAAACATCATATACAAAATATTTTAAAGCGTGTAGACTTAATCACGATACAAGTTTATTTACAAATCATATTATAAACTGTAATCATACCTTTTTTTCAAATTTATTAAAATGTAAATGTTACACAACTGTACAAAACACAATAAGCTTAATAAAAGCAAAAAAACAATGTAATTTTTTTGTTAATTTGCCAAATGAGCAGAAGGACTTACTTATATAAATCTCCACTTTAGATTATCAGTAATCAGATTTTTTTTGGTCACTTCAATTTCAATTTTGTTTTGAAAATGATTTTAAAGCTTGAGTCGTAAACTTTAGTTTAAATAAATATATATTCTTTAGTAATCTATATTTCTATCATTAAAGTATTTGTGGTATAAACGATTCATTTTATCAAAAAATAAATGTTTAGTTTAACTATTCTGGTGAAGGTGCCGGGCACATTAACATTTAACTTTGAAAATATTACAATGCAATGTTAGTCAATAGAAGACTTTATTAACTAATACATAGATTATTTTCATTTACAACTAACAAATTAATTTTGGCAACATTATAAAAACAATATGCTTTAGATATTAATGAATTAATAAAACAAGCGTTTTTTACCACTTTTCCGCACTGAGAAATATGTACTTGCTGATAATATAAAATATACAATTTGAAAAAAATAAATTCTTAACAAGTTGATAAACATCTTTACTAAATTATTAGTTTAAAATAACATTTTTTTTTTTTTTTAATATTTTACTACACTATCAAAGTTTTACAAAAGTTCATAAAATCTATAATAAAATTGGTGATTTGCAAAGTATTTTTTCTTGCTTTTATTTTATTTGTCTAACAAACCTATTGACGTGCTTAAGTAAAAACTACTTTTGCTTGTCAAAAATCAAGCGTGTACAAAATTTGTATTTGTACTTAAAATAACTTTATATTTAAGGGGACACTTGATTGTCATAAAACTTCAAGTTTTTTGCAACGTGTAAAGAATAAAATTTCCAGTGTCATAAAATACAAGGTCTATTATAAAAGTAATGCGCATTTTCTATGAAAAATAGATTTGTTGATCGTACTGGTACAAACGCTTAAAATTCTTTGACATACTTTTACCCTGAATCAATACACTTTTGGAGACGCGTCTGCTACGTTTGGAAATTACCCAAAAACTCCTCGACAGAAATGTCATTAAATAACTTTGTAACATGCTTTTGGATGTTCTCCACAGATTCCCAATGCTATTCTTTTAGTTCTTTCTTTAGTGAAGAAAACAAAAACAGTTGCACGGAGCCAAATCGGGACTGTAAAGGAGCTGGAAAACCACCTAAAATGCTTTGGGCCAAGAAGATGATAACAATTACCGCCGTTGTCATAGTACAGCTATCGTACCGTATCTTTGTTGTCAATCCACACGCGCACAATCCGGCGTTTCAATCTTTTGAGCAGCTTGAAGTAAAAGGTTAAGTTGACAGTTTCTCTTTGCGGTACAAACTCAAAACGGACAATTCCTCAAACGTCAAAGAAAATAATGAGCAACGCACTGCTTTGTTTTTTTGGTTTGGGATCGTACTCAAACATCCAGGATTTGTTTCTGGTTACGACAGAGTTAAAAAAGTCCGGTTTATTTTGAACCAAATCTGAAAGTTCTTGCCAGCGCAAAATCGTGCCGTGATACAAAGTTAAAAAACACACTTTATGCGGACACCTGTCTTTCCGCTCAGAACAGTTAGAGCAAGTTGGCGACCGACTGCGTTAGAAGGGCGGAACCTCTACCACATTTCCCAACCGGTTTTACCGGGCTGAGCTGAATAGTCGCATCACAATATAACCATACGCATTACTTTTATAATGGGCCCAGTATATAAGAATCCATAATCTTCAATTGTTTATTAAAGTTTGAAATTAAATCGTAAATTTTTTGTCCAAATAATTGCTTAAACTTTAATTTATTACTTTATTACTGCCTAAATTTTTATTGTGCTATAAGTTTTTTTTCTAAAATAACAATTGTTATATTTTTGCTGTTTTGTTGTAAATGTATGATAAAATGTAAAATTTAAACAGTTTGGCACTCATAATAAATCAATATATAAGGTGCTTTCTTTTTGCCACTATTCTCAGTTATTCTTATTTCATTTTTCTTTATCTCACTTAATTGGCCGTTCGTTCCATTTGTACAATAGCAAGTAAGCCAAAGCAAGAATTATACTTCCTTCTTGCCTATGGCGTCTTGTCACGGGATATAAATTTATTAAGTAACATTTTAAAATTATGACAAACATTGCTATAATATATAATATAATTATTTAAAAATGTATAAAATTAGCAACAACAACAACAAACAAGTTATAATTAAAAAAGAACACATATTTGTGAGTTTAAGTGAGTATTTTGGCTTACCTTGGCTTACCTCATTTGGAAAAAGAAACGCACCTATTGTCGTATTATAAATTGACATATTATGAGGAACGGTGGCTTGATAATATTGTAAATTAAATAAAAACGACCATTTTGTTTGGCAGAACTTTATAAATTATATTTTAGCCGTTTAAAAATTATTCTAGTAAAGTTAATAAACAATCGGCTAAATATTAGAAACATAACCTAACAATTTGAAATATGACATTTATTATGAATTTAATTAATGTACAAGCAGTACCAAACAGTTTTACTAATTAATACACGCGGCAATTTAAAATTTCACATATTATTATAGATTCGCTACAAAAAAAAAATTATAACAACAGTTGTTTTAGAAAAAGAACTTATAGCACAATAAAAATAATAATATTTAAGTTTAATCAAAAATAGTGCATGGAAAGAAAGAGAGAATGGACAGAAAAATTGGTAGAGTAAAAATCGGAGAGGTGTTACTATACAACACAACTCCTCACCAGACATGGACCTTTAAAAAGTACTTACAAAAAATAAATAAGATGAAGAAAGAGAAAAAATGTATATTTTGCCAAGAAGACACGCATGATGACGCAGAACATACGCTAGTAGAGTGCGAAGCGTGTAAGGAAGATAGGAAAACGCTAAAAAATGTAATGGAAAACAAAGTAGATAAATATTTATGAACGAAAGAGGATACGAACAAAGAGAAATTAATAAAGATATAGATAAATTAAGAAAATACCTAATAATAATGCAAATATCTATAACCCAAAAATGGAAGCAAGCAGCGTGAGATGTCCGTGTAGGAAGTAGGGCAAAAAAATTGTGTATAAGAAGAGATGTAATAGAATAAAACAGATAATTTGGAATACTAGACAAAAAAGTAAAAAAAAATATTTCTTTAGATATCTTTACAACGTTGCACGTAACAAATACATTAAATTAAATCAGACAAACAACAAAAGCCTTTCAAGCCCAAACATTAAAATATTGTTTTTATAGTTGTACTGTATTTTAAAACAAGTATGTAAATGTAGCATAAAGTAATAACACTAATAACAATATTGTAAGATTAATTTTAATGTTATATTATAACATTATGATTATTTGTTTATAATTATATGAAAATATTAAAATTATTATTAATAAATAATTAAAAATATTACACGACAAAAACATATTGTTGATAAAATATAAATATTTTAAAACTAAAAAAAGTTACAATATTATCTTTATTTATTTATTTTTGCTTGATTTGTTAAAATGAACGTTTCTTTAACCTTCGAAGTGTTATTATATTTAAATTCATATTATTTCGGTCTGTTTGCAATATGCGAGATCGGAATGAATGTGGTGAAAGCCATTAATCAACCTATGCCAAATTTTGGGACTGATTTTGGAATACTCATGGCTGTGTGCGTTTTGGAATTATTTAGAGTTGTTATTGCACGAAAAGGAAATCTAACCGAAAAATGGTGGCCTGTATTTATAGCACTATTATTTACAATACCATCGGCAATTGGTGTCGTCTACTTCCTGCTGTGGCAAAGCTTTGTGATCAGATTCGAATATATCATATGTGCCATACAATTGGGTCTGCAAGTTGCTGAAATATATGTATAATTGTTAAATAACTTAATAATATACTAAGTGAGAGTAATCCCCAAAATATAATTTTTTCACTTGAATGTTTTGGATATTACCATAAACAATTGATTTTATCAATCCTCTTTGATATAAGAATTTTTAAGCGTTATAAAATCAACAATCAATAAACAAAATTGTTTGTCAAATTAGTTTAAATTTGAGTTTTGCCTACGAAATAGATACAAACTTTTTTAGATAATTTTGATTTGCATTTTTTAGCTCTACCTATAACTTTGGCCCGATTGCACATAATTCAAATTACGTTGGTAATTTAAAAATATTATTACGTTTAAAACCATTTCCTTGATTTAAAGTATTATAACAAAATTAGTAATTTTTGCGTAATTTTTATTTCTATATTTATTTTTGTACAAATACATTTAGAAAAAATCTAACTGGCCTTAAAAATAATTTACGTTATGCATTAATTTCTGGTTTTTTTTGCAGCACCTCCGGTACACATTTTGTTTCAGGCGTTTCTCTTTCTATGACCCCAAGTTTTGTCCGTATTTTTTGTCTTAATGTGTTTTTTATCTGCCCACCTCTGCATTTTTTTCTCTAATCTGTGTAGTATTTATTTTAATTATTTGGTTTAACTTTATATGCGTTCTTTGTTTTTTTTAGGTATACGTACACTTTGTTTGTTGTCTTTCATAAAAATTTTATGCAGTTTCAATAATTTTATTTTTTTGGCCGTTATAAAATAATTTTCTTTTTTTGGCAGTTATAAAATTGAAACCTATAGTAATATCCTTGTATCTTTGTCTAATATTACTTTTTTGTGTTGTCTTGTTGCCGAGTATATTCTGATCATCTTAAAAGTTGCGTTAATTGTCAACCTCACGATAGCGTAATTACCATTTGGCATTTGACTTGTTATTTCTGTTATTTTGCTTTTTTTAACATTTTATTTTTTTTAATCTTTGCATTATTGTTTGGTATTGTAGTTTCTGTAAATGATTTCTTTCTCTATTTTTTGATATGCATAATTATCCCGTTTTTTGTTTGTTTTTTTTTTACTAACTTTGTTTGTTGCTATTTTGCTTCTTTTTTTTTACTTTTTGGTGCTTTTTATTTTGTTTGTTTGCTTCCTTTGTTTCTCTCTTTAACTTTTTAATTTTGTTTCAATATTTTTATTAAAAAGTTTTTTAGCGCCCTACATTTGATTTTATCTTTTATGCAGTTTTTAATAATTGTTGTTTTATTCCTTTTTCTGTATTCTATTTCCTGTTTAGTACATTTTTAAGTTATTTGGCAGTATTTTGTGATTTTTCCTGACAGAATAGACATCTTTCCTTTTTTTATCTTTTATATTTTTTGCAATAATTTACCAAAAATTTTGTGTTTAGTCAGTATTTGTGTTGTATAATAACACGGAATTATTTTTTTTATTTATTCCCTCTTTTCTCTTTTATTTCACTGTTTCTGCCATTCGTCTGTTTTTCTGTTTGTTTTTTTACTAATTTATTATTTTACTGGTTTACCTCTACTGCTTCTTATAAAACCGTTCTGTGTCCTAACGGGCTTGCTTTTGTAGTTTGTTGTTGATGTTATTTGTTTTTGTGGTTTGTAATGTTGAAATAAACACTTGGTATATATAGAATACAATAAACTCAGTATTGCCCTCTTTTGACAAGCGTAAGTTTAGAGAGAGAAAGAGAGAAGAGAGAAAACATTTTGAGCTTAAAAACTTTTTATCAATATTTGTATTTTATTTATTTATTTTAATATTTTTTATATATTTTTAGGTATACTAGTGCTACGTCGTTTGTAAATACCGTTATTGTCAAGCTTTCCAGCAGCCTCATTCAAAATAGCTAATTGTAAACTAAGTAACACAGTTTTGGTCCTAGGGCTGAACTCTAAGGTATTGTTTTTATTTGTTCTATATCTCCTTAGATTGTTTTTTTTTTTTGGGTAAATCCGTATTGTTTCTTTTTCTAACTTTTTTTTTTGTTCTATTTTCTGCACAATAATTTTTTTTATTATCTTAACTAGTGTGTTGATTAAGCATATTGACTTATATAACGTTAATTTTCTTGCTTCTTTTTTTGTAAATAGGCTTCTTTCAAACATCCTGTAAAAGTTATTTGAGTTATATCTACTTTATTTTTGTCAAGCCCAGTTTTTACAAATCTGTTATTTTATTCAAATCTAGTGCTTTATAATGAGGCAATTCTTTCAAAATGTTTTTTGTCTATTTCACTGTTAACAAACTGTTTTTTCTACTTTTCTTCTTGCTTCTGGGTTTTCTACGGGTACCTTGGGAAACCGTTTTTCAATTATAATTTTTTTTTTCATCCTTTAGATAAACTCATTTTGCTTTTTTTCTTAATTTGTTTATTACTATTTTGTACAGCTTTTTTTAGAAATTTCACTTTATAGATTCTACAATTTTTTTCAGCATGTTTTTTGGTGTTTTTCTGTTTATCTTATGTTTTCTTTTTGTTTTTCTTCTTTTTCTCTGTTCATTTACTTTTCTCCTTGTTTGTTTTGCTTTCCTGCATTTTATTAATTTTGTGACTGCACTACCAGTATGGACCTTTTTTTTGTTTTCTTTATTATCTGTTATCTATTATTCTTTAATACAAAATAAGATAATTTTTGCGGCTTTTTTCTCTATTATTTCTCGTCTGCATTTTCCGAGTCAACATATTCATGACTTTTTCTTTTCCGTCTCTTGTTCTTTTTCTATATTTGTTTAAACTTAAGTGTCTCTACTTCTAAGAGATTTCTTACCTTATTTATTTTTATTCTTCTAACTCCCTAATCTATTTCCTATTTGTTTCTATTATTGTAAAGCTATTTGCTTTTTTTGCTTCGTTGTTTTTGCCTGAAGAGTTTATTTCTCTCTCTCATTTTGCAGTTTGACACTTTGTGCCCAAGATCTTATTTTTTTCTTGTCTTCACTATTAATATTAAAATCATCAATTTAATCTGATTGTGATACAATATTAAATAATGTTCCATTTAATTCAATTATATAAATGAATTTTAACAAATTTTTAAATATTTTAAATTTAAATTTACATTCAACAGTTTACTTTAATTAATTTTACATAACTATAAGAAAAACTTTGTACAAGAAGCTATGTAACACAATATCTTAAAAAATATAAAAACTATAATTTAAATAATTATGTATACGCCAAACATTTAGATTTAGACAATAAAATCACCCTACATTTATCGTTCAAAGCTTGTCACTTGACTACAAATAAAATATTGATTCCGCACAATGCTAATCGCCATTATACAAATAGCATTCTTGGTTGTGGCTAATATCAAAACCACATATTACAATGCCTAATTTTCTTCGCATACTTCACAAGCATTCTTGACTTTTTTAAAACCATATAGGTTAAAATTGATATAATGTAAATAACTATTATTTATATTTTATAGACATAGATATAATTATTTATTTAATTTCAAGTACACTATTTTAAAGTATAAGTAGCGCTTTGAGTTTAATTCAACGTAATGTTAGGTAAATTTTAATTTAATTTTACTCTGTAGACAGTATTCATGTCTCTAATGTAATTACTATTATTACATTAGTAATCAGTTGATTAAACTGAAATTAATTATTTGTATTAAATTAACAGCTTCCAGCACTATCATGTATTTACACATATAGATACGAACAGCTACGTAATTATCGCCTCAAGTTGCATTGCTTCTTGCAAAACAGATTACCCAATCAGTTAATTTAAACAGAAATTGAAATTTATATCCTACCCAATGTTTTTGTATTGTTATAGTTTTGGTGGACCCTCCAATAAATTACAACATCGAAATTATTTTATGCAAATGTGGTGCTCAACGATCGAAGAGGCCCGCAACGTTAATAATAAATCGCCTCTCTCTGCAAATAAACTTCCTCCTAAAATTCATTATTTGCAGACATGCATCGTTTTACAATAATTCATTGGGTTCAAGCTCAAGGGGTTATCAAATATCGTTATAAAACTGATAAATGGCAGCGCTAAAATGCAGATAATTATCGTGCACGTTATGCCTGCACGACCAGGTCACTATAATAATTCATTCTAAAGTGCAACCAGGAAACTATTTAATTAATTTCCCCAATTGACTACAGATTATAGATTTAATTTAACTTTTATAAAATGTATTTGTACTACCGGACATGTTTGTTAATATAGTCTAGTGGCATTTCTGCGACAAACAAATTTACAAACATTAACCATCACGGCTCATTGGTGCACTCATACAAAAAAAAAAAACGGATTGTATGAAGTGGTTTAGTAGTCAACGTGCTTAACTTTTATCTTAGAGTTAAATCTTTTCGTAAATTATTTGTGGATTTGTACACCGCAATAACCGCCTACTGCCTAGTGGCATTATGCAACAAACACATTCACAAACATTTGCAATCATGGCTCATTTTACAAAAAATATTTGGCATGCAAGAACCAACTTTAGTAAGGTAATTTTAATTTTATGGCTTATTAATAGTAAGCGTAAGCTAATATAATTTTTTTTATGGTTTTGATATTAAAATAAGCTTAACTTTCTCAACAAGCATATAAAAAATATTTCACTTGATTCAAATTCATTCAGTTTTTTGTAAAAGATTGAACAGAAAAAAAATGATACCGTACCCATCTCAGACCCAGACAGGTAACGGTTGTAAAACATATATACCTTTTTTAATTCTTTATACATCAGTTTCTTGTTTGCTATTAAATTCCGTCACATGTTACGTATCCCTGTTGTCCTTTTTTACCCTTTAGGCTTTTCTATATTTAAGCATTATCATTTTATGTGTAACGGTCCTTTAATTTCTCTGTGCGGATGCTGCTTGTGTGTGAGCTATAAACGGAATTTATTGTCAAAAAAGTAGGGCGATGATACATAAGAATTGTCCTTTGTGTGGTGCGCGACATCCATTTGTGATGACCCATTTGGCAGCACGCGTCCTCTCTCCAGAGAGTCTCTTGTCCTTTCTTCTTATGCTATAGGCGAAGTCGAGTTTATTGCGGGAATTTTAATTAAACCTATAATTATCCGGGTATAATATAGACCAAATTAAATCTATTTACATAAAGAAAGGTATTAAATTGCATTTAATAAAGTTTAGAGCACTGATATAAATTGGTTAGTTAAAGACCAATTCCTATAATTGTACAATAATTATATGAAAAAGAATTAAATTGTTTTTATTTTAGATTAATTGAATTTAAATAGGTTACTAAAAATAAACATTTATTTTAATTAAAGAATTTAATTGCATCAAGTAAATTTAATTGGTCTATTAACTTTAAAACTTATTTCCAACAATAAAATGTTTTAATTTATAAAAGCAGAAAAGAAAAAGCTTTGTTTCAAATAATTAATAACTGTAGTTTTTCATTTTACACACACTTTGTACCAAATCTTTTATTAAAGTTGCATAAACAATTACATACAAAAATTAAAAAATAAAACGCTTTAACAGGTGAAGTAGTCAAAACTTAAAAAAAGTCTAATAAACCTAAATCTAAAACTGGTTTTTAAAATATTTAGATAAAAATAAAATCTAATTAATTAATAACGCATTTAGCACACTTAAAGTAAATGTCGTCTTGTTATAAGTATAAAATTATATTGTGCAAACTCAGTATGATTTCACATGTTAATCAAATTTTTATTTACTTAAATAATCTATATTTTTTTTTACTTATTACTTCATTAGTTTTTTAACTAATAAATCTACCTAAGACACTCACTAAAAACCTATGCTGATAATTTGACAATATAATTTTTAGTTTTAATAAATTAAATTTTGTATAATGTTTTTTTTTATTGTTGTAATAGTCACTCAGTTGACAGTTTAGCGTTCCGTGTTCACGTAGATAATTTGCACTTGTTGACAATATTATCGGTCTTGTATTAGCTAATTTGAAAATTTTAAATGAATAAAAATTAAAAAAAAAATTATTTCTTGGTCTTTTATAACTTTGCAAAAAAATGATAAAAAAAATTGAATTAGTGTAATTTAAAAGAAATTTCTCGTAAAACAAAATCTGTATGTTCGTTTTTTTTAATTCTCATTAAAAAACCAAAAAAATTAGTAATATTAAGTAACTATTTTTAGCAATTATGTGTTATATTTTACCCTAGGGCAAGCACATCTAGTTTTCTTTATTTTGCAATCAAAAGTATCATTTTTAAAGTTTCCAAGTGTAGTAGAACTGAAGATATCAAATTTTCAATAAAATGGTATTTTTTTAGGGCGGGATTGTATTTTACGGAATATTTTGAATTTAATTTTTGACAATGTTTTGCTATTTAGTTTGCAGCATAAAAACTAAAACGAAACAAAATATTCCTAAAAAAGGAAAACTTACACTGTATTGCACCTAGAGATCTAAAATTTTAGGATTTGTCATATTTTGGAACTCTAAACATGTGTACAAAATTTGAGCAATATCGAAAAAGTCAATGTGAGGACGTTTGTCTAAATTATTGTGGAATTACCCATTAACTTTGCACAAAAAACTTAAACTACTAGATAAGGTCTTAGTTTTTAAATATTTTTTTTACGTAGTAAGGTATTGGCCTCAGCAAGTGTCTTTTGCGGGTTTTTACTCAGCATCTGCAACACGCATGTTGTTTATAGCCGCTCTTCTTTTATAGCTACTACTTTTGTCTGTTTTTTTTTTGCCTTTTGTGTCTTGTTATCTGCACTGACATCCACTTATGCATTTTTTTTTAAATTTAATTCGTGAGCTATTTATTCTAATTAATTAGTTTGTCTTTGGATGCGTCTTTATTTTTCTTAGATCACTTTTTCTTTGTTGTATTAATACTCTTTTTTTATGAATATTTCTATAATCTTTTTTTTTTTTTAATTTAGTAACAAAGTTATACCTCCAGTGATTTTATTCTATCTTTATCTGGGATTACTTCTTGGTGTTTTTTTATTGCCAGGTATACTATAACTTTTTTAAATATTGCGTTATCCATCAACTTTAAGTTGGCGTATTTTTTATTTGTTATTTGCCTTGTTTATTCTACTTTTTTTTAACATTTTATTTTTATTGCATTTTTTCTAAATATTATAGTTTTTGTAAATGTTCTTTTTTATCATGTTGTTCTTCTGCTATTATTTGGTAAGCATAATTGTTTTGTGTTTCCTTTTTTTTTCATTTTGCTCCTATTGTCACTTTCTTTTCTCCTCTGTAGCTTCTATTTTGTAAGTTTGTTTTCATTATTTGTTTTTTTTTATTTTTTTGTTCTCAAACTTTTAAATTTTCTTTCTTAGTACTTTTGTTTAAAGTTTCTTAGCGGTCTCTACTTATTTTTATCTCTTAGTAATTTCTTAATGGTTTTTGTATTATTCACTTTGCTTTTCAGTATATTTTTTAGTTTTTTTTTATATTGTTTCTACGCATTTTGCATTATCGTGTGTTTTTGACTAAATAAACATTTTTTCTCTTTATTAAACTTTTTTATTTTTTGCAAAAATTTTCTCAAAGTTCTGTAGCCGGTCAATATTTATGTATAATAGCACGTTTTGGATTTTTTTTTTTTATTTATTTTTGTAACTTTGTAATTAATTTTTTTGTCCATTCTTTCTCTATTTCACTAACTCTGCTATATTTTTATCTATCTTTTTTCTTGCTCTTATTTTTGATTTCTTTTTACTTGTTTGTAATTACTTAAAAAAAGAAAAATGTCCATCATCTTGTCCGCAAAAAATGTTACCACAATCACCTCTACTGCCTCTAGTGACATCTTTCAGTATGCTATGCTAATTCTAAAAAACTTGCTTTTTTGTGTTGTTTTTTGTCTTCGTGGCTTCTCATAATGTTTCTGCGGCATATAACAATTTGTTTCTTGCTGCTTTTGCTATTAGCTTTATGTCATCTTTGAAACGTTTACTTTTAATTTTAACGCGTTGAAATATTAGCAAATAGTTTATATTATATAATATATTTGATATTTCTGGTCTGAACAGATTTACAGTGTTTATTGATCTGTAGTCGGTACTCTACTAGACTTGCCGCTATTATTACAACTAAATGCAGAGGTAATATCAAGAGCAGTGTTTCCGTGGATGTTGTGAATATTGTTTTTATTGCTCTTGTTATCAACAAACGTTCTTATCTTTGTAGTTTACCTAGTTTGGTTGCCCTACTCTTCAGCATAGTTTCTCGATATATGATCAAAAATAACGGTTTTTTGGTATTATTTTTGTTTATTAATGGGTTGGCATTAGCAAGTCTTTTTTGAAGATTTCAATAAAGGTTGGGGTAGGGTATCTCCTACAAGTGTAGAATCAGAACAAGCATTTTGAGCTGCTTTTCAGATCAGCACTAAAATAAAATCCAGACTAGTGACAAACACTGAATCATGTTCGTTATTTAAAATCTTATTTTACCACCAAAAAATAAAAGTTAAAATATTGGTTAAACAAATTTAACAATTTTGTTGCCAGTTGCTATGCTAAAGTTTATTGATAGTATTTGGTTTTTTGGTCAAAACAACCTAATGGAGCTACAATTACTTTGCAATTTATTATTTACAGTAAAGCGATTCTTACCACCAAAACACACTGATGAGGTTTGGTTGGCCGCTTTGGAGTGAGGATTCTTATTCATTAAAAAAAATTTCAAAAATATTTTTTTTAATTTAGTTTGACTTTCACTTTAACATATTTATAATTACTTATGTGCCATATAATATATTTATATATCTTTTTATTTAAAAAAAAATAACAATACCGGTATTAATACCGGTATTCCTGGTTTTTAATAACAAAAATACTGAAAAACCGGTATTAAATTTTTTGTTCGGTATTGCATTCTCTAGGTGTTAACTCTAGTGTTTGTCCATCTATCAAATTGCTTAAAAACAGCACCCGGGTGGCCTTTATAGTCACAATATGCAGATGCGTATGAAAAGTTAGTTTAGTTACAAGCGTGGGTCACAAGTATTTTACTTTCTTAGTTGTTAAGAGAATAGCTCAACTCACTTTCAGATTTTTGTTAGTGTTTTGTAGAAGATATAATTTGTGGTAGATTCATTGGCGTAACTTAAGACAAAGACGTTTATGTTATTTAGTAATTTCAGTAGACCGTCCATGACAATGTAAAAACACTCCGCTGAGTGGGCATCCATCAACTTTGGCTTTACTTTAGCTCTTGTCGTATAATGTAACTATTATAGTGTAATTTATCCAATATCTGGTAAAAGTAACATGTTCCTGTTTTCCGTTCCCGTAGCAAAATGACTAAAGCATTTATACCAATCACAATTTATTATTATAAAAATTCAAAATCATTTTCAACTGCATATAATGCAAATTTTATATAAAATTAAAAAAAAAGATTACTGAGATAAAAGTTTGTAATTGTTCAAAAACAAGTAGTTTTATTATTTGAAATGTTAATTTATTATATTTAATTTTTGATAATTAGTAAATTTTTTTTAGGGTTTGTTTTTTTGTTTAGAAGTTTTAAACCAATGCTTAAAAATAATGTTATCTTTATTTGATTAAAAACCGCAAATCACATCTTGTTGCATTAAACATAGTCTCTAATAAAAAAAATGTTTAAATGATTTGATTGGTTGTTTTAAATCAAAGAGTAGTAATTAAAGTAGCTTTTTTATACTAACTACGGCAATTTATTTATTTAATTCTTTGACTATTATTTTTTTGCACATGTTTAAACCATTGTATCTGTTCTGCTGTCATTTGTTCGTTGATTGGTTGAATCTGAAGATTCTGTCTGTCGTAATCCACGTTTTGCTATTTTATGTTAACGTAGGTTGTATAACGTTTTTACACTTTCAGTGTTTTATTAATATTTCTATATTGTAAAAAAAATACCTACTTTTAATGCTGCTTCAATTGCCATAACGTCCACAATTAGTAGTACTGTTACTTGGATTGCTTTTATTTTTCAATATTCAATCTTTAGTGTTTTTATCTTCTTCTTACTTTCTTAATTGCCTTGTCAAGCACTATTGTAAATTATAGTGAATTAAACACCCATTCTTGCTTTACACTTGGTTTTGTAGTAAATTTTGCTTATTTCTTATTATTTGTTTTTATTATTTTTGTATTCTCTTTATCAATTTTTTCGATTTCCAGTTTGTTCTATTTTTTTCTACGTATTTTGTCAAAAACTGTTTTTAGATTTACAAAGCAGATGGTAATGTTTCTTTTTTTTAATAATTTTTCTTAAATTAAAAATCAAGCCCTGAGCTCTTTTTTCTCTTCCAAATTCTCATCTGTTGTTTCTTCAAGTTGATCTCTAGAATCTTGCTGTCAACAATTGTTATTGTGATTTTTCTGTAGTTATTGCAATTTCTTTTATTACTTTTTTTTGGATATTGAAAGTATAACATTTATGTTTCATTTTTTGTTGTTGTTAAATAGAATAAAATTATAATTATACAATTTATTTAATTGAACCACTTTTTAAATTAACGGACTTGTTTATACAAATACCCCGCCATTTTCTTTTTATCTTTTAGAAATATAAATTTTTTTTAATTAATAGATCAACATTATTATCTAATAGTTAAATTGTTCACATAGAATAGTAATTCAATGATTTTTATTTTTGGTTAAAAATTGTAATAAAGGATTTATCTTATTCTATTGCAGTATTGAGATGCAATTACTCTATTGAAAAAAAATGTTGATTTTATTTTCTTGTAAAAGTATTTTTAAGTAAAAATCTTGTAAAACATTTACAAAAAAAAAGTTTAAACATTTATTTGCAATGTTGAGATTTAACTTCTTTATTGGTAGAAAATGTCAATTTCTTAACAAATTTTTTTTTTACAAACATAAATCTATTTGTTTAGTCTCACTACCTATTTCCAGTTTTTTTTTAAATGGGGTTTTGACGCTTTATTTTTTAAAATATTTTTTGAAAAAATAAAAAAATACATTTTAACTTTCAGTTTAAACAGATCTATTTCTAAGTAGAATTTACAGATTTTTTAAATGAGTGAAAAGTTTAAACATTTTGTTTAATATATATATTTTTTGTAATTTTAGATTAAAACTAGTTTCCACTAACTATTAGACTACATGGAAAAATCCTGTTGAATATTTTATTAAATTTTTCAATCACCTTATGAAGTATATTAAAACCGTTTTTATGTCTAATCTGACATTTATAAACTTTTTATTTATTTGAATATTTTTATTGTTTTTTTTTTTTCTTTCTTTTATAGTAAACATATATATATATATATATATATATATATATATATATATATATATTTTTTTTTTTGAATAATCATGTATTTTTTTTTTTTTTTTTTTTTATTATTTATTATATACATATTTACATTTTATTTTATTTTATTATAAAGTGGTTATTCCAGCAGTGCCGCCATCCATCTGTAGAATGATTCGAGGAGCCTGGTATTGGAAATTTCTTTCTGATGTAATTATTTTTATGTTTGATTGTTCATTAAGTATTTTTTTAGTTTAGTTTTGAATTGTAGTATGTCTTCTATATTTAATATTTTTTGGAAATTTTATTGTAGTCTTGTATTCCTTTAACAGCTAGACTTCGGTTTTTTGTAGTTATTCTGTTCAGTTCTATGTTAAGATCATTCTTCTTTCTAGTGTTATAGGTGTGTATTTCTTTTCTTCGTTTTATTTTAAATTCTGTTTTGACTTGGCCAAGTTTAATCTTTTGAATAAAGATTATATTTTGCTGTTTAATTTTGTTTTTTATTGTTAGTTGCTGAGATATTTTATGTATATCTTTATAGAAAGAAAATAAATTAAATGAGTATCATTATTTGTTTTATCATACGTTTGCTGTAGGTATCTATAAATAATAATAATAAAATACAAACAGAACCGTTTAAAACTACATATTTAAAATGATAGAAAAAGTAAGATTTACATTTACATTATTACATTACTTAATCTCGCCGCATGTGTAGCACAGACACCACTGTTTCAAGTATTTAAAACTTTCATTAGTGGATCTAACAACAATGTATATATTTATGTATAATAATCAACAAATATGGACATTTATGCTTCAACTAACTGTATTGTTAGACCGACTGATGCGAGTTATAAGAATTTGAAGTACCGCGTCTGGGTTACACATAGGGTAAGATTGCAAATTTGCATAGTTATTAATTATTTATATATGCTTGACATCTCTAAGGATTTCATAAACACATTACATGTATCGTTGCTGCGCTAAAATGTAGATACGTATTAATATAACTTTAGCACTATGCAGTTAACAGAATCGCTAAAAAGCATTACGTATTCATTTTTTAAATTATTGTATATAGCAAATTTATCTTTTAACTTGCTATGTTATTAATCTTATTGATGTGAGTTTTAAAAATACTTTATAACTAATTACTTTATATGTTTGTTTATTTTTTATTGTTTTATTTATCTTTAATGGCTGCTATTTGCACATTTAGTAAACAATGTTTTTTAAATTTTCTGCAATATCTTCATTTTAAAACAAAATTTTTGTTACTAAACATATTTTAATATATTTTATTATTTTTTACGATTACATACCTAGTGATTGCAATTTAATGTAAATGCAATCGATGGCTTCTATTACTTTTGGAAAACGTAGTATTTTACAAAAATTTAGCATTACTTCACTTTTTTTTTATTGTTTGGTGCGAGGTAAATGTATATAATTAGGTTCACTTCTTAATGAGTTTACTACACTTTAAACTATTTTTTCACAAGTAAATTTATAAATTTTAACAAAATTAGCAATAGCAATTTGAAACTACAAAATGCCAAAAACCTAAGTGTTAGAAGCAATTGCTGAAAGTGGTAGATTAAAATTATGTCTGTAAAATAAATTAGATTTTAAATGTTGCATAATATAATCTGCATTTTTACTTTTACAATACATTATTTCTTGGAATTGTCTAATAAACTTATTAATATCTCACAAATTTAGATTGTCTGTTTGAAGTCTTAGAAAATATAAAATACTTACTAACGCAATATGTTTTTTCATTTAGTAAAAGTTTCTGATATTAATTACTTATTTATTATGCTTAGGTTCAACTGCCAAATAACTTATTGGTCAGATAAACTGACTTATGAACAAGATAAAAGTTATAAGTGTATGAAAGTACTTTATTTCTACTTATTGAAAAAAAGTAAGAGCTATTTTTTTATACAGGGTAGCGCAATGAGTATTGTCTATTTCTGGACGCCACTTACTAAAAGGCAACGCGGTTGTGGAGTTAAAACGCATCTTCAAGTGTTTCGCATTCCATACAGTTTCAGTCGCAATGAATTTGTGGCGGTGCGACAACTCGTCTTTTGTGTTAAGGCATTTCACCGCTCGGAGTCTGTAATAGCAGTGCAGAGACAATTTTGGCTTAAATACAATGTTTGCAAGCGTGGTAGGAATCCCTCGAAAAACATAATTTTAAAATGGATTGCTTAGTTTAATAAGACAGGTAGTGTACAAAATGCATAAGTCGGCACGGTAAGAATTGTGCGTACTTCAAAGAATGTTGAGAGGGTACGGCAAGCTGTAACAAGAAGTTTTAATCGTTCAACAAGGCGTCAAGCAATAGCACTTAACATCTTAAGAAGAAGTTTTTGCCAAATTTTACACGATGACCTAAGATTTTATCCGTCTAAAACTCAAATTGTGCACAAAACTTTACCAGCAGATTTACCTGCTAAAAGGCAATTTTGTACACAATTTATTGGTTTACTGGACCACAATCTATACATTTTAAATAATCTTTTAATGTCTGATGAGGCAAATTTTTACCTGTCAGGATACGTTAACAAACAAAATTACCGATACTGGTCGGACAAACAGCCTGAAGAACTTCACGAACAACTACTTCATTTTATTAAAGTAACCGTGTGGTGTGTTGTGACTGCAATTAGAATACTGGGTTCATACTTTTTTGAAGAAAATCAACGTACCGTTATTGTCAATTCCAGGCGATATTTAGATCTGATCCATAATTTTTTACCTGCTGAGCTAGAATGACTTGGAATATAAAATAACAATGTATGGTTCCAACAAAATGGAGCATCTAGCCATACTGCACAAAATTGCATGACTAACGCTAAGAACCATGTTTTCTGGAAAGCTTATATCACGGTCTGGTAATGTTAATTGGCCGTCGAGATCACAAAACTTAACAATCCCTGATTTTTTTCTATGGTGTATGTAAACAAACCCCGCACCCTACAAGATTTAAAAGACAACATTACCCAAGAAATTAATTTGATAGACCAGGCTATGTTACAGAGAGTTATGCAGAATTTTTGAACACGTCTTCAGGTATGTATACATATCAATGGTGCTTATTTAAAAAAAATGAAACAGCATTACTTGTACAATAAATAAATGTTTTTTTCTAGATTTTGTATTTTTATTACTAAGCTTATTACAGCACCTTAAAAATAGTCAATATCTATTGCGCCACTTTAATAAAATTATTTTAAATTTTTTTTTTACCTACATTTACAGAAACATTTTTTGCTTTCCCACTTTTTTTCTGCTGGTATTTTGGATTGCAAAGTAATATTTTGCGGCCCTAGGATCATTTTTTGTTATATGTATATTACAAGTCAATTTGTCATTTTTATTGTTAAAAGTTTATAAAACCAGATGTTTGCTATTAAATATAATAAAATTTTTTTTTTTAATTTTATGATATATAATTATATGTTATACTCAATTGCTAAATGTGTCTTATACATATAAACTCAGCTTTTTTTTTTTTCTTGTTTTTCTGTTAAGGCTTTGCCTTGTTTTTTTAATATTTTTGGCCTTGGAATTATTCCTGTGATTTTGACATCCAGCTGCCATCGTTTGGGCGGCCTTCCAAGAGATCGTTTGATCGTTTTGTGTTCGGTCTTGGTGTAGTCGCCTGTTTTGCTATCCTGTCCTCTCCTATTCTTTCTACGAGGTTTTTTCAGTACCTTCTCCTGTATCTTCTCCATCTTACAATGTCCTGTACTAAACAATTTGTTTGGTTCTTGTGGTGTCGGCTTTTGTCTCAGCTGAGGATGTAAGGACTGCTCTTACACAGGTTTAATATGTAAGAACTTTACTTTGTGTCAACATATATTTGTTCCTCCACATTGTATCGCGGAAAGCACCCTATATTACTGCTGTTTTTGTTGCCTAAGTCTTTACGTCTGCTTTGTTATTATTGTGGACACCGAGATATTTAAATTGCATAACCTGCTTTATTGGTGTTCCGCCGTTTATATCGTACGAGATCTTTAAGTATCATCATTGATTGTGTCTTCTGGGTTGAGATTTGAAAGTTGAATGTCTTGGCGTTAGTGTTTCCTTTTTGCAAGAAGCGTTGTAAGTTGTCTTTCTTTTTGAACTTAAAAGTTATATTATCTGCGTAGCCTAAGATTAGATATTTTGTGTTTCCGCTGTTGTAGCCTATGTTGATGTTTTTTACTCTCTCTATTATTTTGTCCATGGTGATGTTTAAGAAATATGGGCTTAAGCTGTCATCTTGTCTGATGCTAATTGGTACCGGGATTTCCTCTGTTAGTCCTTCTTGTGTTTTGACTTTTGTTTTGTTCTCAGTGTTTAATTTTTTTACTACTTGGATAGTTTCTTTGTCAATGTTATTTTTGCGAAAAACCCTTAGTACGTCCTTAAGATGTATTGTATCAAAGGCTTTGAAGAAATCTACAAAGCAGAGGTAGAGTGGTTTGTTAAACTCAATGGATTTTTCTATTAGTCGATGATAAACCTGTTTGTGCGAAAGCTCTGCTGGTTTGTATTTGTGTTGCTAATTTTTGGGATATGATTTTGGTAAATATTTTTTAAATATTAGAGAGCAAGCAGATTCCTCAGTAGTTTTATGTGTTTTTTTTGTTTTTTTTAATATAGCAATTGTAATACTTGTTTGCCATTTGCTTGGTATGTTTCCAGTTTTGAGTATTTTCCGGAAGAGGTTGGTAATTTCTTTAGTTAACTCGGAGCCCCCATATTTGATTATTTTGCTGTTGATTAGGTCTGTCTCAAATGTTTTTTTATTATTTAGTTTTGGGATTGCTTGTTGGACGTTATTCTCAATAATGTTCAATTTGGTTTTGTCATTGCTTTTTCCAACATTGTCTCTTATTTTTTGGTTGTTTTTATCCTTGCCTTTGTCCTCATACAATTTTAGAAAATAGTTTTTCCATTTTTTTTTTAGATTGAAGGTGTTTGGGTGAATATGTTTTGGCTTTTTTCTTCTGCGGAGCATATTCTATTTTTTTTGCGCCTCATGTAGGTTGTGCTCCATTTCCAAGGAAAATCTTTCCAAATTCTTTTTTCAAATTTTTTATCTCTTGGTTTACTCTATTTCTTATCTGTTTGTAATTGCTGTAGACCACGGGTGCCTTTCTTCTTTTGTATTCTAGGCCTTTTTGTTTTCTGTCGCCAATTTTTTCACATTTTCACATTTAGTGAACTATTGCTTGGTGTTAGGTCTGCCGTTAGAATTAATTTATCTTACTCCTATAGCTTTTTTGGCGTTATTTAGTATATTTGTTTTTATCTTTTGCCATGCTTTCTCGACGTTATCTTTATTGTTTATCTTATTGTGGTCGATCTTGTTTTTCAACTTTTTCTTGTATAGATGCTTAGTGCTTTTGTTGACAAATGATTTTGTATTGAAATTTGTGATTGTGATTGTTTGCAGAGGATTAGACTGTAGTCTGTCCCTAGGTTTGCTGATTTTAATGCCCGTACGTCCAGAATGTAACT
Organism: Tachinus rufipes; assembly: GCA_963932245.1. Classification (NCBI taxonomy): domain Eukaryota; kingdom Metazoa; phylum Arthropoda; class Insecta; order Coleoptera; family Staphylinidae; genus Tachinus; species Tachinus rufipes. Next base: position 76,042,434 of record OZ010743.1, on the reverse strand, counting down.
GGAGTTGACTGTTCTGTTCATGGTTATGTAGTTTATTATACCTTCTTGTTCTCTTGTGTTGCCCCATGTTTGTTTGTATTTCCATTTGTGTGGAAAAAAGGTGTTATTTGATCCTAAATACATTTTAGGCGCATATTGATATTAATGTCTCGCCGTTATCATTTAGCATTGCTTAATTGTATCGCTGCATTACACCTAGTATTAGAAGGTTTTCGACTCTTTGGGTACCCAGAAACGACTAGATATTTGTAATGGGTAACCTAAATTCAAATAACCAGAACGTGTTCTAAAAGTTACTATTTACCTACAACGTTATGTTGGTAGTTTTGTCAATACTCACACCCGAGAGTTCAATCATTTGATCTCAAATTGTATTGGCTTTTTTTTGCTATTAATTTCTCATCATAAGAAGTAGAATAATGCATTTTTTTTAAGTTCTTTTTCCTCTTCCAAAAGTTGGCAATCATCATCGCTATGCGGACTTTAAGACAGCTACACTAAACAATTGATTTTTTTTAGCCATGAGTGGTTTATTTTTTTAGTAATTTTAGTATTTATTCTAGAAACATTAAACGCAAATTGTTATATGAATACGATTCTAAAACCAACATTAATGCTCTATCTGAAAAAATTAAAAACATTATGTTCTAACAGGATAATGTATAGGCACATACAAGAATACTAAAATTTTTTTGGAACTAACTAATGTTAATTTACTTTTATAACTTCTTGTTTTACAGACCTATTACCTATTAAACACGTTATTTCTTTAGGCCAAGAGTAACAATTTAATTTCTAACATGCCCAAGCAAGTTTGACAAGACTACTCCAAAAATCATAAAAGAGCAACTTATTATTAAAATTAAAAAAAAAAAGTTAATTATTTTTTAGTGTGAATATTTTTTTACTTTTGTAGCCTTTATTTATACGATATATAGGGTATGGATTAACTTTTTGATAGATCAGTAAAGACTACAGCACTAGCTTTTTGGTTTACAAATTAATATTTTTCAAGTGTTTGTTTTTTTTGAGGTCACCAGAGCAAATAACTCTCTTTAAAATTGCATTAATATATTCAATGTTTTAAAAACATGTTAAATTTTATAATTTTTTGTTTAAAACTTTTAAAATGTAACTTGCATTATTTTACAAACTTTTAATAAAAATTATACACACTAGTATTAATCAATTGTTTCACAACAATAAAACTGTGTTTTTCTGTAATTATAATTAACTATGTTTTATTTTAACAACGTCAATCCAGCTGTTTTTATTTGTACAGTTTTGAAACAAACGCCAAGCATTATAAAGCATGTGCTAGAAGTAGGAGTGAATAATTTTATTAGCGTAAGAAATAAAAATAATTTTAATGTAATTTAAAAAAATCTAAAATTGTTATTTTTATGAATAAAGTATACGCCATTGTTATATTAACCAACCTTTAACAAAAATCAATGCGTCTACAAAGTTTTGCTAAAAGTAAATTGTTGGCAATTTGCAAATGTTCAACCTATACTTCAAAAACGTTTTATTTATAGTTTAATGATAGTAATATTTATACTGATAAATTGCGACACCCCCTTTGATTTGGATGTGCCGCACTGTAAAGAATTATTACTCAATGTAATAATATCAGTAATATAATGCTTACTTTTTTATTTGACATTTTTTTTATATACAATTTTATTTATATTTCTATAACAACATATTAACCCCAAAGCATTATGATTATTAGTATGACCGTAACATGCCGGCCGCCTTGAAAAAATGTTTTCAACAAGAATTTTATCATCTGGGTTCATCTGATAGAAGTGAGCATAATTTGCTCGTAGGCCGTTAGAAATTCTGTCTTTTTGTTGTTATAGTTGGCGTGCAAATGACACTATCATTTCCTGTGTGGATTGCTGTAACTCGTCCTTGTTTCCATAGCAGTGGGACTAATTTTTTTTTACAAACATTAGCTGGCCAATCTTAATATTTGGAATTAAGTTCTGCCACTTGTTCCTGGTTTGCAAAGTTCTTAAATATTCCTTGTTATCTACTTGTTGCCATCTAGATAATTGATTGATAAAAATGTTCATAATATTTGGATTGACTGGTGCGTTAATGTATCTCCTATTATGAAATGACTTGAAGCTAGAAATAATTTATTGTTTGGAGCGGCCTGGAATTTAAAATTGCTTCAATAATGTTGTGATTTCTTCAAATGTAAATGACGCTTCTCCTATAATGCGTTTTAGGTGATATTTTGTGGATTTTACAGCAGCCTCTCATAAACCTCTAAAATTGGGAGATTTTGATGGTACAAAATGTCATTTTATTTTGTTCACCAGTAACGTTTCTGTGTGTGTTTAATATTTTGTTTAGTTTGTGATCTACTCTAATAAAATTTGTTCCGTTGTCAGAATTCATATTTGCCACTTTTCCTCTTTTTGATACAAATCTTTTCATTGCTGATAAAAATGTATTGGATGTTAAATCAGACACGGCTTCAATGAGCACTGCTTTTGTAGCTATACAAATGAATATGCATATGAATGTCTTAATTGTCTTTTTACTTTTTTTTAAAACCTTCCTTTATGTAAATAGGACCTATTACAAAAATCAACTCTAATATTTATAAACGGACGAAAAAAGTCGGTTTGATAAATAGGCAAATTTCCCATTTTTGGAGAGTTGCTTGTAGGAGATACTTTATAACTGGTCAAACATTTCTTTATTACTTCATGGACAGTCATTCTGTCACCTAAAATCTAATATTTACATCAAAAGGCTGCTTAAGTTGCCTATGTACCACAATGTAAATTCTTTGTATGAGCATCTTTTATCACTAATTGCGTAAATGAGTGTTTATTAGGTAGAAGTATAGGAAACCTGTGACAATATAGCATGGATGCTCGGCGCAATCTTTTACCTACTCGTAACATACCATCACTATCCAAAAACGGATTGAGGGATAGAAGTTTGCTGTTCTGACTGACTTCTTGTTCCTTTGCCTTGACTTTGTAGAATTCATAATGTTCAAGGAATGATCTTTTGCGCTTGGCATTCTGATTTTGCCAATTGTTAGCAAATCTAAAGCTATATGCAGTAACGTTTATTAGCTTGGAATAATTGAAATATTTTTTAAAAAGTTTAACTCGTCTACCGCAGTAGTTGTTGTCATTTTACTTGTTTTTAATTCTGGCAACGGTTCTATGTTGTTTATACATATTTCTTTGAGCCATTCTTTGTTTGATTGATTCAACCACATTGGCCCGTGAAACCACAGTATTTTGAATTTTGTGTTTTTTATTTGATACACAAACATCTTAATTGATTTTTTATTTATTTTAATCTACGATAATAGTAGAATTGCTCCAGCAGAATATTTTGTGAGGGTGAATATGTAGAGCATGAATACTTGATCTCTTTAACTTAACAAAACAGCACGTAATTTTAATCGTGGTATGGTGGATCCTTTCAATGATGCTACACGTAATTTTAAATACACGAGTTGCACAGTGTAGTTGGTATTGTTTGATGTGCGTAGGTAGATGCACGTTTTATACGCATCGTTACTATCATCACAGAATCTATGCATTTCTGTTTTCCTCTTTGCCGCATGTTACTCGTTGCGGTATTGTTAGCTGATTCATAATTTCTAAATCTGTTGCGTAATGTATCCAATTGTTGCGTATATAGAGTGGAACGGGTTCATCCCAGCTTAACTAGAGTTGCCACAATTTTTGAAGCATTGCTTTCACAATGATTGGGCCTATGAGTCTTTGCAAATTAAATATTTGTGCGGTATAAAAAAAAAAACATCAGTACTTGGGTTTTACTGAATGCCTAGTGTTTTAATGTTATTTTTTTTGTTTAAAATTAAACTGTTTAAGTTCGATTCTGATGATTGTAAATCAGCTATTATTTTTAAACAATTTAAAGACTATTTTCTTAGTTAAAAGTTAAAAACCGGCCGATGCAAGTAAGTTTGTCAATTTGTGCTTAATTTTCATGAGCATTTAAATGTTGCTGTTTCTTGTTAATACGTCATCAACTTAGAAGTTTTGCCATAGTATATGTGATCCAATAAGATACGTATCTTTGTTATGTTCTACAAGTTGCTGCAGACATTTTGTTGGTAGATATGGCGCGGATGATGTCTCATATGTAACTGTTTGCAGTTTATAAAACTGTAGTGGTAGTTGTTCGTCACTCCGCCATATAATTCTATTCATTTGCTAATATCCGCTGTGATTACGTAAGCATAGAGTCTAAAACAAAGTAAGATGGCGGATAACTTATCTTGAAGTTTAGGGCCAATCAACATACAATCGTTAACAGAAAATCTTGACAAAATTTTGAAGAGCCATCTTAGTTTAGTTGTTATGCTTGTTTGCAGTATTTAACTGCGTGGTGTGGAAAATATAAATTGGTTGCGTTTGTTTCACTAGTAAAATTGGAAATTAGTTTTATGTGTTCTATGTAGTTTTCTATGAATAATTTTTAGTCATTTTTTAAGCTTGGTTTTAGTGCTAATCTACATTCTAATAAAAAAAATGTTTTTCTGTTGTTTTTGATTCTTCCAACAAATCCATCTTTTTTGTAAGTGGCAACTGCACTATAAATTTTTCATTTTTATTATGTGTTGATTTGAAGTGTCGTTCACACTGTATATCAATTTGCAAAAGTGGTTGGTTTTTTATTATTTTTTCTTGATTCCAAAACCATGTAACTGCCTTGTCAAATTCCACTTTACTAGCGAGATTACAAGATGACATTATCTAATCAAAATGCGATTTTTAAAGATGCGGATGTGCAAAGGTTGCCTTGAGTTGCCCAATGCATAATAACAAGTAAAACAACTTTACTCTAATTAGCATGTCTATTAATTTTAATTTGTAAAACTGTGGATTAGCTAAACTCAAATGTTGCGGTAATTGTAATTGGTGCTTATCCAAGGACACAGACAGTAGTTGAGATATTGTTTTAATAACCAGACACTCTAAGTTACTATAAAATGAACTTACTCTTGATTTTATGCTAGTCTTTACCTTGTATGATATCTGTGTTAAGAATTTACAGAGTTGTTAGAGTGTTGGTAATGTTGTTGATTTTAATTGAGCTTCCCAATATTGTCACATGTTATACGGAAGCTTCTTTGTTATAATGTAGATCAATATACAATCCCAATACTTGGTTTGTTTGCCTAATGCATTTAAAGCTTGTATATGTTTTGTTGTGTTGTCTAGTACTGATCGTACAGATATATATTTTTTTTTGTGTATGTCTGACTGCTCGCACAACAATTTTAAGTGATTGTGAACTAATTAACGCTTATTTTTATACCTTGATATTAAAATGTCCAATGCTGTATTGTAGTTTGCTGCTGATATTTCCAATGAATTGAGAACATGTATAGCTTCTCCGGTCAAGCTGGTTCGTAGATATTGGAATTGTTGAATATCATTTAATGAGCCATTTATATGTATTAATGATTTATATGTATTGTGAAAATGTAACCAATTTTCACAATTTCCAGAAAATGAAGGTAGTGTTATTGTAGGTAATCGTATGAGAGCTTTACTAGATGTTAATTCTGTTCTCGCAATTTTAAAAATCAGAGAAACCAGTCGAATATACCACAAAATCTCTTAACAAAATATGAAGATATTATTATTATAATAATCATTATACTGTATTATGTTTTATCTGAATATTTATAATAAGAAAATATAGCTTGAATTATTATTATAATCCAAACTATTTTAATTATAAGTCGTGTAAAACAGCTTAAATACAACTTTACTATTTTATAATAAAAATATTATGTTAGTATTTTCTGTGCTGATCTATTCTATATTATTCTGGGCATGTACCCATTAAGTAAACCATTGCTTTCGGTTAGATTCAGTGAACCACATAGTGCCCGATTTTTAAGTTGTTTTTTATCAGTAACAAAGCATGAGTTACGTCATCGACGAGACCATCAGCTAAAAGTGAGTTCCTAAACACAATGCAGCGCTGTTGTAATTGTTCCTAAAAAAAAATGATAATAATGATATGTGTTTATAAATTAGCACTGAATATATACATGTGTAAACGGCTATTTATTATTATATGAACAATGTATGTAAACGTTCATATTTATATGCTCATTAGTTTACATTGGAGCTTGTTATTTATTAAATTAATATAAACCAAATATTATCTTTAAACAATTCAAATTAGTTATGGTATTAATAATAACAAATTTATTGAATTATTACAATATGGTCTATTTGATATTTAATATATTTAGTATTAATATATATTTTAATAATAAATACGTTAATTATGATTTTTATTATATAAAATATTATAATATATAAAAAAATGACGGCCATACCGGGAGCTCAAAGTGCTTGTAAAAAAACATTATAGCACGGCTAGTAAAAGACTCCCATGAGATTCAATTGTCAGAGGAGTTACTCACCAAACAACTGTAAAGAAACAACTTTGTAAATTGATACAATTTCCAAGTTATAAAATAAGAAATTATAAGAAAAACATACTAATAATTGCAAAAGTTTCAAATAAATATTTATTATTAATTAAATAATGATTTACTTTTTAATGTAAATATACACGTATACATAAACATTATTTAATTGAAATGTAACTTTTATATCGCATCACATAACTTATTCTCTGTCGAGCAATTAATTAAAACAGGAATATTTCTACAGCTGCGGTACAATAATTTGTAATATTTTCCATTGGTTATATGCAAAGTGCGGAGCCAATTAGGACCCCTGCGTTGGAAAAGTGTATTATAGCCCGTCAAAACTTTAGACGCTTAAAACTTGGACTCGCTACCGAAGCGACACTAAAGCTAAATACTGCACTTGCTGCTTTAATCTAACAAAGTAATTTTTCAAAAAAAAACTACAAACACCTCATCTATAATTTCACAAAAGAAAAACAGTTGTTTTGCAAAAACTTTAAATGAGAAAATTTAACATGTGTCGAGAAAACATATTCAATTTACCCTGCAGCCATAAATCAATCACAAGTTTAATTAAAATTGCGGGGTTAACCATTTAATATAAAATATGTTTTTTTACTAGCATGGTTTTCATACTGAAATTGTGCCAGTTCCACATGCATGTTTGTTCTGCATTTAAATTATTTCTAATCGTTTCTTTTATTTAACACGACACTATCTTTACGATTTTACATGTAGCGGCGCTTGATAATTCCATGCAGATATGTAGTAATAAGTGTGCAATATGGCAACTGCATTTTTATGTTGTATTATAGGTTGTAGTAAACTGTAGAAAAATGTTGTAAAGTTGTACGAGAAACGTGTCGTAAATTTGTATATGAGCAGTAAATAACTTTGTTAGAAAATTAACGGATAATAAAATAAAAATAAGTTAATTTTAATCATAAATGTTGATTAAACATGATTATATAATTTCAGTTCATTAGTTGACAATTCATTTTCAGTGTAATAAATTATTTATTTGAATTAAATTTTCCAATTATAGCCAATAAATAATCATTAGACTAATTTCAATTATAATTAGATTTCAAATTGTATTGAAATCTATATATTAACTGCTCAAAAAGATATTTATAATAATATAAATATTTCTTTGATATACAAGTGGTATATTATACGTTTAAAAGTAATTACGTTGTTAGCAGTTTTAATTTAAATATCTCCCCAGAAACATGAGGAGAAGCCATGAAGACAAAAAAAAAACAGAAATGAAATAAGAGGAGCTACAAGAGCCAGTTCGTTATGAATCTGCAGGGCTTACAGAACGGTGTCACAAGAGGCAAGCGGCAACACCTCCCGCGGATATGATGGTGGAAGAAAAAATAGAAATAAAGAAACCAATACAAGAAGGAACCAGTAAAAAAGATGCTAATTTAAGTGCAAGAGAAAAGACAATGGAAAGATGGCAGAGACAGTGGAATAGAGGAGAAAAGGGAGAGTGGACAAGAGAACTAATCCCGGAGATAAAAGAGTAGGCAGAGAACTATCCCGAGACGTGCTATTATACAACAGAAATACTGACCGGACATGGAGCCTTTGGAAAGTTTTTGCAAAAGAATTAAAAAAACCAAGGAAGAAGAAAGATGCATAATCTGTCACACACTCTAGTAGAATGCGAAGCGTAGGAGAAAGATAGAAAAGAACTAGAAAAACTACTGAAAAGCATAGTGGATAAAACAACAATCATTAAAAAATAGAGATAAAAATAAATGGAGGGCGCTAAAAAACTTTGCAACAAGAGTACTAAAAAAAATGAGGAGTTTGACAATGGAAAAATATAGAAAGAAAACAAACAAACAATGGAAACAAAAGAAATATAGCTAATGGAACATCATAAACTATTCATGCAGGAAAAAAGATACAATGGAGAAGAAGTGAACGAAGACCTAAAAAAACTAAGAACGCATCTGAAGACAAACCACATAATTAGAATAAATATCACACGGATTGGAGAAAAAAGAGAATGAAAAACTGGATATCAGTGCAGATAAAAAGAATTAAAAAAAAACAAAAAAGACATAAAACAGGTAGAGGCTATAGAGAAAGAAAAAGGCCGGGGACAGCATGTGTGTCACAAATTCTGTGTGAAAATCCGCGAGGCAATAACCAGCCTACCTCAAAATACTTCCAAATTTAGACTAGTTTGACAAGGACATATAACAACAGGATTTACGCAGAGAAAAAAACCGAAAAATATTGCCATGCGTAAGTCATTCTTAAGGGCCACTTGTTGAGGCCAACACCTCACTACGTCCAAAAAAAAAGGTATAATTAGTCAGTATAAATAAAAACAATAAATAAAATATTAAAACCATATATTTTGAAGCCTGAAAAAAAAATTAAATAAAAAAATAAATTTAGTAAAATATTTTAAATTCAATGTATATTTAAAAGACTATTTTATTAATTAATCAAATAGATTTATAATTTTTTTATTAAACTACCACTAAAGAAGAAGCAAATATTGGTTTATTTATACTGACTGATTATACTCAAGTAATTAAACTATAATTGTTTATTATCTTTTTCATATTTTTAATTTAATAATGCATTATCTGGAATTGTTAAGTTTGTTATTTTTCATAATTCACTGATTGGCACAACAAGCAACTGAACATATATTTTTTAAATAAATCATCTGCAAACATATTTTAGTCTATTTAGTTGTTATTTTTTTAAAGGAGGCTAGATTTTGCAAGAGATTTAATCTAGCATTCAAAATCAAAATTCTTGATTTGAATGGACATATACACTTTCTTTAGTGAATGGTTCTTGCGTACCCAAATTTTCATCCCGAGTTCAAAATACTTTATTCTTACTTATTGTTTATAAAAAGAATTAAAAACCTTTTAAAAATGTATTTTTTACCACTTTTAATTCCGTTGACAACTAATCTAAACGTTAAAAAAAACTGTACAAGGGGCACTGCTAAAGTTTGCGGAATCAAGTACTGCCTGTATTGCTAGCGTTCTGCAATTGTCATATTTGTAAAATTTAACGATTATCACCTATAATTCAGTTGACAGTTTGATTTCAAACTGCTCGGTTTTGTTTCAACAAAATTTAACGAGAATAATATTTGTGTAAAAAATGAAAATTTTGAATCGTGACTTCCGAGTGATGATTTTTTATGATTTTTGATACGGTTTAAAACCGCCGCAATGTGTGAAAAAACTTAGTTTGTTAGTTGGGGATGAAGCACCATCCAAAACTATGGTTTACAAATAGTTCGCAGAATTCAAGCGTAGAAGACTAACATTGTTGTTGCAAAAATATTGATGCTGTTTGTGAAACGATTTTGTCAGATCGGCATGTGACCTATAGTGAGATAGAAACAAGTACATACAATTTTGCAAAATCATTTGCATGTTAGGAAGCGTTGCAGTCGTTAGATCCTACACAATTTGAAAGAAGAACAAAAACAAGCACGTGTCAAGTGGTGCAAGAAAATGCCAAAGAAATTTGAATAGGATTGTTCAAATTTGGTATGTAATATTGTAACAGGTGACAAATTTTAGATATTTTTATATAAGCCTAAAACTAAACAGCAATCAATTGTATGGCTGTTTCAAAATAAACCTAAGCTCACCAAAGTGGTGCGTTCACGAATCGTTTTGAAAAGAATGATTGCTTGTTTTTTTGGAAAAACGGGTCATGTTGCAACTGTTGCATTAGAAGATCTAAAGACAGTTAATGCTGACTGGTATACTTTAGTTTGTTTGCCGGAAGATATCGCTAAAATCAGAAAGAACAACATAAACCGGCAAATCATTGTTTTTTATGGCAATGCAAGCGCTCACACAGCACGACAAACAATAGAGTCTTTGACTAGTAACAACATCCAATTAATAATTGCTCATATTCGTCTGATTTATTGCCCAATAGCTTTTTATTTTGACATATTAAAAATTAAATGCGTGGCATTTAAATCACTTGTTTTGGAGGTACCTCGCTCAGAGTGGCAAAATTGTTTTGAAGATTGGTTTCATCGGATGCTAAAGTGTAAAAATTTTATAGGAGATATTTTGAGAATCAATAAAAAAAATTACATAACGTTATTTTTGTGTTGCTTTACATTTTCCGCGAATTTTGGCAGTATCCTTCGTAAAACACCACAGGTAAATAGTGACCATTTTACAGAATCCCGTTTTAGTCAAGCGCCAGGCAATCTTTCAAATTTGAGGAGAAATATCACTAAACCTAACCAAAAAAGCACAGAAAACATTTAGTTCTAAATAGACAACAAAATGGCATTAATTTTGAAAATAATTGATATGAGTAAATTGGCGAAAGAAGGCTTAGTCTAATCTACAAACCAATTTAATTAACAAAATATTGACTTTATGTCTTTATAATCTGTTCATTAGCATCACAAACATAGAAAACATAATTTTCTCTTTTTGACTAAAACCAAGGTAAACAGTAAAAATACATATTGTTTTAATGTAGATTTTGTTTATTATCTAAACGTTCATTTGCTATCTATGTGCTTATATCAACAAACAATAAGCATATTCTAGACTGACGAAGTACGAAATTTAGAGCATGGTTTATAATAGCTTATTTATTAAGTGTAAGTAAATTTTTTAATAACATTGCTTATATTTCGATAATCTATATATTACAGCTGAAAAACTCAATTCAGACTTAATTAACTTGATTAATTTATAAAAAAAATTTAAACATTATAACAACCTAATACAATCGGAAAAAAAGGATTGACAAAAACAAAGCTAATCAAATTTTAATTAAAAAAAAATATATAAAATGATAAATGTATTGCAAGATAATTCAAAAACAATCTTTATACTTTTCAAAAACCATATTGACAAATATAATACAACGTCTTAAAATTTTAAGGAGTAAATCTGTAGCATCTATAAACAATATCTAATGAATCAATTTTAAGTCTAAAATATTAAACTTTTTACTATTTCAAAATTACAGTTATTACTATTCTAGCTATTTACAACAAGAATGGGGTTCAGTATACTATCAAGGGAAAGACTAAAGCGTTTGCTGATAGTTTTGAACTCTTATGTTAAAGAGTCTATTAAGAAGTTAACTATTTTCTGAAAGACGTTGACGACGACACATCACTAAAAAGAGTTACATCTGCTAAAGCTTGGTCATAAAGCAATAATAGCGTTTACCAACATTGTTAATGCAATTTTTAGAATTAGGCACTTTTCTACAGAATGAAAAGGTTTTTTTGTTATAAACATACCAAAACCTGGTAAAAATCAAAAGTTTTTAAAACTAGCTGTTATTAAGTTTTTTGCACTTTCAGCAAAGTCATAGAAAAAGTAATTTTAGACATAATTTAAAATTAGAAAAAGAAAACTAATAATCTTTTTCTTTCCTATCTTTATAGGATCGGATTAGTGTTTATCAACTAAACCGTGTAACGGACCACATAGTTGAAAATTTTAAACTAAAAAATTGACGTCAAAAATGCTTTTAACAAGCGCCTTTTCCTAACTGCAGGAATGTTATATTTATATGAAAACTATTTTTTACAATTTTGTAAATATATATATATATGTATGTATAAATAATTTTAATAAATGTATTAAAAAAAAAAAAAAAAAAAAAAAGAAGTAAACAAACAAAACTTTTTCTGAGTCTTAAAACGCCGATTACAGGAAAAATGCTAGATTTGTTTGCCTATGTTGTTTATCCTATTTGCTGCCAAAATGCTTTTGAGAAGCATGAACGAGGTTAAAAAGACACAAAATGCAAACAACACAGCATTTCTCAACACCACAAAATCACCCAAAGATATCACTGTACGACTATAGAAAGCCAATAATCTAGAAGATTGGATACATGTGTGGCAAATTAAAGTAAAATTTAAAAAAAGCTGTTGTTTTTACACGGCAACAAACTATTACTTATGGGAACGTCTATTTAAACGACGTTTCTATACTGTAGTCCAATGTTGCCAATTAACCAAAAATAACATTTCACAAATGACTTGCGTACAAATTGCTCGTACAGTCTATTCTAGATAAAGCCAAAATATACAAAATATTGAAGACTAGATTTAAGCAGTCAGTAAACATTGATCTTAAATATTTATGACTTATAAGCAAGGTTAAAATGTTTAAATTTTTAACTTTTGTTTTAAACTAGTTTAAAACAAGAAATATTGTTCAGACAATTCTGTTTTAAACATGTTTCAAACATTGTTTTTTTAATTAATGTTTTTTTTTTATAGAGACGGTTCGTAGAGTTTGCAGTGAATTAGGTCACAATAAAGCACAGTCTCAAACAGAAATTGTAAAAATATTAAAAAAATTGAGACATTTGGCTAAGTTAGTGAGGTTAAGTCACCAGTCCGTCGTTGTAGTGTTAGGTTAGACAAAAACATTGCTTCTGTTGCTGATAAGAGTGTCGCAGAAAAGTTGAAACTGTTACAGTCAATGCGCATTGTTACTGTACAATGCATACAGATTTTTTGTGGCTAATATTCGAGATAGATAGACGTAGGTAATGTCTATTTTTAGCAGGACGGGGCTGCATGCCACACAAGTGGAGAAACAATAGGACTATTGCGTCAGTAATTTTCCGGACGTGTTATTTTGTTAAAAAGAGACATCAACTGACTGCCTAGGTCGTTTGATTTAACACCGATAAACTTGTTTCTGTAGGGCTACGTTAAAGATAAAGTTTACTCCAATAATTCCACAACAATCAAAGAGCTCAAGAATAATATTCAAACTGTTATTTGCAAAGTAAAACAACCAATGTGTGGCAAAATGATGCAGAATTTCTTCAAACAAATAGAAATTTGTAACAGCATTTAAATGATATCGTGTTTTACAAGTAGACAAGATGTATAAAGAGGTAAACAATCAAATATATTTGATTGACTACCTCTTTAGACTTTGCCATTTGGTTGACAGTTGTAATACAGAAGTTTTATCGATGATTTCAATTTTTTGGTTGAAGCAACATGATGAAGCTACAACTACTTTGCACCACCAATTATTATCTAACTTGTGTTTTTGAGCACATAAATCAATTATTTGAAATTATTCTTTACCATCAAGCGATGCCGTACTACCAAGATGCACTGATGAGGATTTGAGAAAACCAAAACATTTGTATGTATTTGGTTGGCCGCTTTGGAATTGGATTGGGTTTGGGTAATTAATTTTAAACCTTTGTTTTTTATTAAACTATATTTGGTTGTCTATCTCTTTAGACATTGCAATTTGGTTGACAGTTGTGATACCGAAGTTTTATCGATGATTTCAATTTTTTGGTTGAAGCAACATAATGAAGTTACAACTACTTTGCACCACCAATTATTATCTAACTTGTGTTTAAGAGCACATAAATCAATTATTCAAATTCATTCTTCACCATCAAGCGATGCCGTACCACTAAAATGCACTGATGAGGATTTGAGAAAACCGAAACAAATGTTTGTATTTGGTTGGCCGCTTTGGAGTTGGATTGGGTTTGGGTAATTGATTTTAGCAAACCTTTGTTTTTCATTAAATTTGTAAGTTTGTTTTAAAAATTTGATCTTTTCATATATTATCTCATCTATTTTCAATTTTGTAGTTTATAAACTTGTAATTTATATTTTTTTAATTAATCTTCCTGATGATGACACTGTGTAGTGTAACATGATGTAGTTTTTTAATACATTTTTGAAACCTACAACCACTTGTGTTTTAATTATTAAAGTAGTACTATAAATTGTTAACAACACATTTAACAATACAATTCTAAATTATGTTTATGAATTTGTTGCAATTTTATTTTTTTCATATTTTAGACACAAAATAAATTAATCTTTTTTAACCATAATATTAGCTAAACTCAAAGTTTGTAAAATTAAAACATAAACAGTAAACTTGATCATGTATTTATTATGTTGCTTCTTAATGGATTTTAAAATATTAGGTTTTTTTGCAATTAATTGTACATCAAATAAATCTGAGTTTAAGTCTTCTGTGTCCCTTCGTGATTAATTGAGGACCGTACCAAATTAATTGAATTTATTTGTTTGTATTACTAACATACTTGTCGTTTTATAACTGTTATTTAAGATAGCAAACAAATCACTAGAGAGACATAATGCAGAAGAAAAATCTTTTTTTTAATTTAATTAAAATTTAAGACTGCGCTGCTTAAGACTTTGCAGCTCAGGGTTTTATCTTCAATGCAAATTGTTGTTTTTGTTTAGACTTGAACTACTTTTTACAGATATTTTCACAAATCTGTGCTCATAAAGTAAACTCAGTTTTATGAAAAAAAAAAATTTTTGAGAAGAATATTTTGGCACACTGTCTGACTTCTGGTAATCAAACTTGACAAAGTTGGTGTCTTTTTCATCTGAGATTAGAAGATTTTAATTTTTTTTTTTGCCAATATTATAGGACTTGTGCTTGTGTTACTATCTTGCAGCTGCTTTTGAATAAGTACTTGTAAATTAATTACATAATATATACTACGAAACCCGTCAATAAAAAAATGAAAGCCCTGTAGATACTAACAAGGCTTATGGTGGAATTCATGAAAGCTGATTAACGTTAATCAGCGTTAAATGTGACAACATAACCTTAACATTTGATAAACTGTCAAAATTATTTTTATTAATTCAATATAAATACTTAATATTGACTTTGCGTTAGTATCAAATATTATTTTCCTATTATTTCTGATAGTTATATATTCTGTCAAACTTGTTTTTGTAGTAGCATTACTGTAAATAGTTTTGCGGTTGTCAAATTTAATCAACCGTTACTTTAACTGGCTTTCATGAATTCCAGCATGTGTATCTGATCTACATACACTCTCATATTAATTGTAATTATAGTTACATAGACATTAATTTTGAATGCTGAATTAATAAATGCTACAAGTTCTTAAAATTGCAATAGTTTATAGGCCAAAATTCAAATTAAGTGTTTTATCTTACTGAGCTACTCTCTAGTCATAGCCTAAAAGTTACAATTGATCAAACTGGCAACTCCTACTCCTGATAACGGTGGTTTTGAGCAAAACTTAGTAACCAAAAAAATTACCCAAATTACGGCGAACAAATACCTCTGATGTTAACTTGCCGATTGCGGTAGTAAAATAACGGATTGCTATTTTTGGTTCAAAATTGTCAATCCAATCCTGTAGACAATAAAATGCTAAAAACTCAGTCTAGTTGCACATTGTGCGCAAACAAAAAGTTTTTTACACAAATTTTAAAAGGTAACTATGTTCTCCATGTGATTTTTAACTATTTCAAATAGTTTTTTAAGTAAATGTTATAAAAAAATATTTTTTGAGTATATTATTAATGATAACGCTTTTTACAAAAATGTGATAATTTCCATTTATACTAACTAGTGATGTTACTGTTGCCAGCTTCTGGCGTCTGCTAGCAGTTATTGAAGTTTACTACAAACAATCACTTTTAATGTTTTTGTTTACAACAACAGCATACGACAACAAAAATATTCCCAAAATAGTAAATAGTAATTTAGCTCAGCGCATTGTTACTCGTTTTAAACAATCATATATTGATTTTTATAGAATAAAACCCTGAAAAAAATAAACATTAGTTATTTTCAATGTCAACTATTCAATTACGAGTATTTTAAATAAAAAACAAATATAATTTTTTTTTAATTTTTCAAAAAAATTTATTATAAAATATGTTATAATTTTACATAGTTGTATTAAAGATATTATAAAAATTCCAGAAAAGAAACAAAAAATTGTATGTAATTATTTAAAAAATAAAATTGGTTGCAACTATAGTACAAATAAAAACTTTTGTAAAATATATTTGCTGATAATGCTCAAAAAACCATTTTAAAAAGTTTTTAAATTATATAAATCGGTTAAAAAATAACGGAGTAAGCCGTACGTCTTTTGTCTGACACCTTGTATACAAAAAACTAATTTGGTTTAGTTGTGTAGAATTATAAATAATTAACATTTAATTTAAATACTATACAGATTTGACTTTAACATACTTTTATAATTTATTAATACTAAATGAATATTTAATAATTAAAAAGAGCAGACTATTGCCAATAGCACTTTTTATACTCAAATTCATCACTTTCATAATGTTATATGATGTATAATAATTAATGTTGTATATAGATTTAAAATAAATATATTTACAACTACTAGACATAATGGTTTTTAAACAAAATACTTACTATGCGTTTTGAACTACATAAACCGCTAATAAATTTCATATGATTGTAAAAGAATGGAAAATCAAAACAAACTTTATTTGCATATAAATTTAAATTTTTAGATAAATATGCTAAATAAAGTTGTGTGCTTTTATCTTTAATAAGGAATTCTACAAAATATGATGATGTAGAACGTGTTTTGTTTATATAAAAAATGTTTTACTTATAATATGTATATGTTTATAAAACACAATTTTAACTTCTGATACGACAGAAGATAAGATAAAAAATTACATTTTTGTGTAAATTTAAAATTACTTATGTTATTCACACATTTGCAAATTCATATCTATTTTTACATCAAACGTATTTTCTGAATATTATAATTGCAAAAAAATCTTTATTTTTTGTTTATAATTTCTTACACTTAAAACAATTGTATTTATAAATATCTTTCAAAATTTATTTTTAATCAAATAAATACATTATAAAAAATAATTTAATGTATGCCTAAAAAAGTATTAAATTTGATACTATTGAATACTATTTACATTCCGCGTGATTTAAGTGTTAATATACAGTAAGTTTCCACTATAATTATTAAACATACATAATAGAAACTTGTCTATAATAAATATAAATAAGTCTGTGAGTCAAAGATAGAAGATAAAATATAAACATATAAAACTATTAGAAAATTATGAAATTGTTTATAACACTAATAATTAAATTGGTAACATTTATTATAAGCAACGTCTATAAGATGACTTGCATACAAAAATGACTACATTACATTCAAAATCTTTAAAGATTTTTTAAATTAGTATAAAATTTAATCTACATTGTTGTTATTCAAATTAAACTAATAAATAATTATATAAGTATAAGAAACATTTGTTATGATGATGTTTTTGCTAGAAGCAATTTTTATTTTGCGTGTTTTTATATTTGCGATATTTCTAATTCCAAACCGTAGAGAAGAACGGGTGAATTATTAAATTAACTTTAAGGTGGAGGCGAGGGTGGAGAGCAAATATTTATTTGAAACTTTGGGCCTAGTTGTTTATGTTAAATATTCCATTTTTGTTATTAATTATTATTGTACACCACAACTATTGTTCAATTTGTAGCTAATTTTTATTAGTTAGTTAGTTAGTATTAATATAAATATAAAATTTCATATTAAAAAATAAAATTAAGTAAACAAATAAATAAATAACAAAGATAAAATAAGCATTCAGAAACTATTGAAGACTATAGCAACTATGACTAGATAATTTCAACAGTATGTAAGGTGTAAAAGGTCGTAAGTACTGCTAGATTTTACGATACACAAACAAAAATCACAAAAAATTAACAATTTTATCCATACACCTAATTTGCTCCGTCTAATAAATTTGAGCAGACAATTGACTTTGATCAGATTGCCCAAGACAATTGACAAAATAGGTGATAATTCAGAATCAGCTTTATGTTTCGAAAACTGCCGACAATCTAATAAGGTATAACAAACAGTTAATGGAACATTACAGGTGTCACAAATTGGCGGTACCTCAGATGCCAACAAATGCCTGTAAGTCCATCGACAGTGACTAATGCAAAGTCGCGTTTGGATAACCTTTTCCCTACGCTTCGGTCTGCATGGCAAACTCCACGGTGTAATGACACTTTTAGTACAACGCAGTTTGTTGTCTTGATTAGCAAATCACTCCGTCTGCCAGCTAGACAATATCTATTGTTGTTAAAAGTTACAAACATACCTAACACAAGGTTTGTCTGCAATATTATCAGCGCTATTTATAGTCAATTTAGCAAGCGCATCAACTTTTTTATTGCCACTAATACTTACGTGACTAGGGATCCAAACAAAGTAAACAGAAACATTTAATTAAGACACTTGAAGCAAAATTGAATTTGAATTTGCCTCAGCAAATAATGATCAGGATATTGATATTCTATAGCATTTAATGCAATCAATGAGTCTGTACATATAACATAAAATGTACCTGCACTTAGTTGGATGTAGAGAAGAGCCTTTTAGATAGCATACAGTTTTGCAGTATAAACACTGCTAACACTTGGCAAGCCAAATGTAAACTGCAGCTCATCTACCAGAAAAGTACAACCCACGCCGTCAGTTTTTATGATTAGAACTCAATAGAAGGTGCAAATGATACGACAATGAAATTAAAAGCAATTATGAAAAGCACAAGGTTATCAATGTATAATAACAGCATTTTATATTTATATCCGACTGGAACGTGGTATATAACGGGGTTTTAAAAAAACAATGGCAGAGTGGAGTCAACGCAATAGCTTTTGCAGATGATCTGGTCATAACAATCGTGGCAAAAGACAAGTACAAATTAGTGAATAAAACAAACAACGCAATTGAAATGGTGGATATATGGCTAACCAAACTATACTTGGAGCCAGATCCACAAAAAGCAAAAGCAAAGATTGTAAAAGATTTGCGTAAAAGATGTCTAAGAAGAGAAGTCACCTTCGACTATAGAAGCACAACCATACATACAAAAAAGGCAATCAAATATTTCGGAATAATGATCAACAATGCACAAACTTTCTCCGAGCATAAAAAAGGAGAATTAAGAATAGCATCTTGGCAAAAGTTATGCCCATCATAGGCGGACCATCGAGTGTTAAAAGACAGTTGCTGAACTCCGTCATAGAATCAACAATACAATACGGAGCAATAATATGATACAAAAAGGTGATAACTTACACAAACCGGCAAATCAATGTCCAAAGAAAAACGCTATTGAAGATAGCAAGCGCCTACAACATTGTATCAGCAACGGCACTACAAGTGGTAACAGAAGGTATTATAACATCAAAAGCCAAAATAATAGAAAGGAATAAAACCATAAATCGATGGCAAAATAGATGGGACGGCACGGAAAAGGTTGCCCAATAAAAAAAAAAGCTTATACCAATAATATATAAGAACATGATGAAATTGCAAATTTAAAACAATAGACTACTTTCTAACTCAAACTTAAACATAACATAGGTCCTACAAAGTCTACACCAAGAGAATTGACAAATATAAAACCAATGCGTGGAAGTATTGCAACAAATGAGACGACGCGGAACACACTTTATTTTTGTTCAACAGATGGATAACAAAAAAAACAACAACCGAGACATGGTTTGAAAAAACATTAATTGCGGAAAATATTGTCGAGACTATGCTAAAACAACGAAAATTTTGAGTATGCCAAAAGATATATAGACACAATTATGAAGAAAAAAGAAGAAGAAGAGAGGAAATCTAGATAGATAGACTAAGCCGTTTTGAATATATACCTACACGGTGTTTCCAAAACGGTACTCTCAAAGATGAGGTGTTTTTAGTTAGCGTATACCATGCTTCACACGTGGAGTCGTACACTACTGGTAGAACTTTGTAGGGTACCAAATTGCGTCGCCCCTCTTAATAAATTAAGGCAACAAGCTTTACACAAATTTTAGATAAAAGCAAATATTGTAATTTGCACAATTGTTTTATAGTGCTTTTAGAATAATTTGTCTCTACAGCTGCACTCTATATTTTGTACCATTCGTATTGTCGTTCCAATAAATTATAGGAACATATGCATAAATGTAAATAAAATATTTTTTTCATGATTATGTAAAAATGATCTAATGGCGGTTTTGAGACATTTTTCCCATTTTTAAACGTTTCTGAAAGTGATCATTAAAATATTGATAAAACCTTATTATTAATTCAATATTTTCTTTTTTGATTCTATGAAACTCTTAAATATTCAACACATTTTAATTATTATTGTTTCATATTGTAAAGAATTATACCTGGAAAAACGGGACTACCTAGAAGTAGCCAGATTATAAAACATTAATTGTAACAGCTGCTTAATAGGATTGTAAATCTGTTTGTGTTTATGATATGTACTAGGTTTTTACATCGCGTTAACGATGGGATTAACGTCTCGCAAATCCATTTGGTATTTCCTATAATCTTTAAAGATGTTTTCTTTCTTTTAGCCCTTATTTTTTAAGTATATATATTGTATATTATTTTGTGTTTAGTAATGCCCGTATGACACTGATCTATAATTCTTTATTGAATTATATATATAAAAATAATTAAATCTTAAAAAGTCTGTAAAATGCACAAATAATCATCAATCTTATTGTAGATTGAAATTTTAAGAATATTTTTAGTTTTTCTTTAGAATTGACACAAAAAATGTACGAATTAACAGTTTTTAAAAAATAGTTAGGTTATATTATAAATGCTATTACTCACATGTTATGTGTTAATTATAAAGAAAACCTAAAAATATTCTTAAAATTTCAATCTACAATAAGATTGATGATATTTTGTGCATTTTACAGACTTTTTAAGATTTAAATATTTTTATATATATAATTCAAGATATAATTATTGACAGTGTAATACGGGCATTAGTAAGGTTTATGATTTAGAATAAACTACATTAAAATTCAACGACGCGTTTTTCTTTGATAGTGTGAACAAAATTCTGTTTGCACTTTAAAAACATTGGTCTTTTGAAATCGACTACGGAACTTCTTGTATTAGCGAGTGCTTGGCGATCCGTGATACAAGCACACTATTCCAGAAAATACACATTTTCAAATAGAATAGACAAGTTTAATCAATCAGCATGGACGCGTTGATTACAGAAATCAAAGGAAAGTGCAAAAATCTTAAGAGTGATTTAACACAATTATCCAATGACATTTCAAAAGCAGTAACAGCTGGACAAATTGACAAGCGTGTTAATAAGTGCATCGATATGTACAATGAACTCGGCAAATTAGAAAGCAAAGCATTTTGTGAAAGCGATACATATGAGGCGAACGACAAAACCGACACGTACTACCTCAAAGTTTTGGCAAGTGCTGCAGATTATTTAGACACCATAAATACGGACAGTACATCAACAAACTTAGAAAGCTTTTGTAACACAAAGATTACTCAAGTAAAGCTGCCGGAATTTGCCAGCGAATATAAAAATTGGATGGAATTTTACAATACTTTCATGTCGTTAATACACGAGATTAGTGAGTTAACAGAAGTGCAAAAATTTCACTATTTAAAGGCAACTGTGAAAAAAGTAGCAGCCCAAGTGATCAGTGCTTTAAATATACATAACTGCACAAAATTATAAGGTAGCTTGGCGGTAGCAGCGTTTTGAGGACAAGGCAGCAATAATTATCTGTCATGTAAAGGCATTATTTAATATTCCAATAATGCAAAAAGAATCATTTGATTCTTTGAGATTGGTCATATACCACGTAGTACAGCACACTCAAGCATTAAAAGTGTTACAGCGCCCAGTTGAACAATGGAGCGATTTATAAGTTTATATGATAGCTACAAAATTGGACAGCAAAACACGACAAACATAGGAAGAATCCATAAAATCAAATAAAATCCCAACGTACAACAAACTACATAAGTTTCTTACCAAAAAATGCAAAACACTACGCAGTATATGCAGTAAAAATACCATTGATTTTCACACTAAGGCGAATAAACCGGCCAGATCATTCTATGTAGCCAGCAAAAAAACATAAAATGTTACTTATTATGTTACACTACTTGACTCAGGTTCCCAAGTAAACCTCATGAAAGCAAGTTAAGCAAAACGATTAGGCCTAAGGTATCAGCAGACTTCAGTTCCAATAACAAGATTAGGAGAATTCAAAGTTAAAACAACAACTCGCGTGTCAACCATTGTGGTGTCTAAAGCAAAAAATAACAAATCTAAACCAAGAGAAATACCCCGTCGCTTCAAACATAATTAAACGAAACTTTTACGTAGATGATTTTTTGACAGGCGCAGAATCAATTTAAGAGTTGGGACGCATACGTGGTGAAATAAGCAAAATGCTAAAGGAAAGCGGGTTGGAGTTACACAAATGGGCATCCAACTGCAAGAAGACATTGTGTGGTTTGGCGTCGCATGAACAAATAGTCCTTTCTTGGGATAAGACCGAAACAATCAAAACATTAGGAGTACAGTGGAACATGAAAACAGATATGTTTGGCAATTCAATTAGCATACTGAAACCCACAAGACAAATTACTAAAAAAGTAATGCTATCACAAAATGCGCAGATTTTTGATCTACTTGGCTTGATGGGCCCTATAATAATTGTTGCAAATATTTATGCAACAATTATGGATGGAGAAATTTGATACTAAGATGAATCAGTCCCGAATGGCATACACACTGAATAGAACAACTTTATAAGCCAATTAGGGATCATTAACCCTTATGTTACCATAAGGAGTACCCGGGTACTATTTTGACTTTAAACTGTTGCCACTTTCTTATTAGTCAACCGATATTCTGGAAATTTCTTGACATCTAAAAAATAATTGTTTTTTATATCTGACACATATTTTAGATAAAAATAATAACGGCATGGGTGTTTTTTTTAACTTTTATAGTATACACCTTTTGTCACCCGTACGAAGTACCGCGGTACTCTATACGTAGTTATTATTTCTTACATTGTAACGCTACCAAAACAGCAACCTTCGATTTGATAATCAACGCCCTTTTGTGAGGGTAAGAGGTGGACAGGGTTTCACTTACCGTCGTAGCTCAGTGGAGACGGGGGTGGTAAGTTGTGAGCGCCACGGGATCTTTCTATGAAGTCCACCCTGTATTTGGCCACACCTCCTAAAGGTAGAACCCGATACCAAAAAGTTAGACACAAAGGCGTATGCGGATATCAAATGTAGAAGAAGCTAATATAATTTAATTACATTCGGCACATTAATGTTCGAGTGAGGAACATCTATAAATGTACAAAATTAAATGAACACAAAAAGGTAAATGCAAAAAAAAAAAAAAAAGGTAAATGCAAAAATACAGGTACAAATACACCCAATTTATTGGATTGTTCAAAAAAAGTATTTACAACAGATTAGGCCAATCTGCCATTGACAAGTTAAATTAAATGTAAAGTTCAACAGTATCCAACTTATTCCCAAACATCGATCTACAGAAATCGAACAACCGTGCTACCGACGTATCAACCAAAGCCTTTAATATCTTTAAACAATGAACATAACACAATACGTGAGCGGTAAATAAGCCGTGAAATTTTAATTCAAAATATCGGTATATTTATATATATAAAAAGAAAAAGGAGTACTCACGGTTTGGGTCCCTGTCCAGGCATAGCGCTATCCCCGTCCAAAGATCCTGTAAGGCAAATATTAGCACGCCCGAAAATAAACAAAATAATAAATTTCACAGCCCACAGTTATCTTGCTCTGCCTTACACCAAGTGGTAGAAGGCACAAAACAAATATGCATTGCACACAAAAAAAAACAATAATTATAAAGGCTGTCGATATCACGTGGTTGACTTCTTCCTGTTAAATTCTTCTGGACTCTGGGAAATAAGCCACTACACTTCAATTGGCAGGATGTGAGACTTGGGAACACCAGCGGCCTCACGCTTGCACACACTTCTGTATTCTTCCAATTAACCAAACCAATCACTTCAATTGGGAGCAGGATATGAGACTTGGGAACATCAGCGGCCTCACGCTTGAACACACACTTCTGTATTCTTCCAGCACGTCCTATGCGTCCTGCGATAGATACAGCAGAGAGGTGACCGTACGGGAACGTTAAAAAAAATAAACCAGAACGCCCGTAGTAAGAACCTAAAACATGCCATACAAAACCAGAATTACAAATAATTCTGCAAACTCCGGAAAGCCATAAAAACAAGATAAAATAAACACTAAACCAACCTGAGATTTTAATACGGTCCTACAATCCTTTAGATAACTTCCAGCTAAGAGATGCGGGTGGGTGACAAATCCGCCATGCGGTTGTGGTATATACAATAAATCCCAAAAATACCCCTTTTAGGGTAACACCAAACACAATATATCACCACTCAATGCAGTTTAAACGGCGAGTATATAAATCAGGCCACGATGCCTAAGGATTTACATATCCTCTCAGAATACTCGCCACTGCTACAACACCACACCACGACACCTCAACGACCGGAAAAGGAATGAATCTCATTCTCCGTGAAGCATAGCGTCTGGCCAATCAGACCGATGCGCAGATGATTCTAATTAGGTGAAATTCAAATCTTGCGCCAAACCCATATGCGCTAAACAATGTGATCAGAAGATGGCTGACAGGTGTCAAGTGGAAAGTGACAACAAAGTGGATTAATAACCACAAGTAAGTACAGCAATTCAAATTAATAAATTAACAATATAAATCGTCCCAACTACTTACTGTAACTTCCTTGCCCCTGAGAAATCATCCTTGCAGAATTGAACCACCTAACCTCGAATCACTACACAACAACAATTACTTGATATCCCAAAATAACAACTCCCCCAGTCTCTAGCAAAGTGGTAATTCCTCCCTTGAGTAGTATTCACAATAATTAACTCTAACGATATCCAAAATCCTACTAATAACACTACCCGAGGTGAATAAAACCCATCATCGTAACCGCAATCATACTCAAACTAAACAATTAATCAAATCCCTATTAGCACTCTCCCATGCAATCTACAGCATAATACAACCTTCCTCGATTAACAATTAATAACAATTACATTAAAATAAACTAATCGCAACTTGTTTTTAGATTAAAACCGAGAAGATCGGGGCCAGTCCAGGATTGACACTAAATCCACAGCACAGACCAGCACAGGAAACATGTGAGTATTAAATATTTATAAAACCGCAAAATAACTTAATTATAAAGTAGTTAGATACTAATTTAAAAATCAAAATACAGATATTAAATCACCCCAACATAATTTTCATTCAACCATAGTGTATACTTGGTTGCATACCACTAATCCCTATTTTTGATTTTAGGAATTCCAACGACTGCAACTCCCCGGGAATTATGCCGTTACAAATCCCCCCCTTACTTCCCCGAGGAAAACTTTCCACAGAAGTTTTCCGAGAAAACATAATTGTAAGGCACTAAAATCAAATAGACCGAAATTTAAGCAGAGCCTCAACAGGCCTCTACCTTAACGCACACATACAAAAAAAATAACCCCAAAAAAAGAAAATAACCCACAAAAAAAAAGAAAATAACCCACAAAAAAGTAAAACAGAACCAATTATACCTGAGTGGTGTAGACATTAAGCAGCCCAAAAGAGAAAAGAGAAGAGTTGACCACAGACAGTCGAAGAAAGAGTACCTAAAGTAGCGTACCAAAAAAAATCCGTAGTCCAACATTCCTCCCCTAGCCTAAAGACTTCTTTGACACCTTCCCTCGGGGCTGAAGCTCGGTGAATGTTGGTCGGCGAAAGGAAGAAGGAAAAGAAATTAGGAAGCTGCCGATGTCCGCCACTCAACGTCACGCCCAAACGTACCAAATCCTATCCATGTCCGTCCGCCAAAATTCGTCATAATTGAGGTATGTGGGTGTCTCCCCATACCCCCGTGCCGAAAAATAAAGCTGGGCACTATCGCCCACCAAAACACAAACCAACGACACAAACCATACAGACAAACACACACACAGAAATGTTGCTATTGGAGAAACCAAAGATGTTAAGCGCAACCGTCGGGTCATTCAGGGGACTCTTACCCCACGCAGAATCACAGTTGCCCTATTCTTTTGCCGGGGTCAACACAGCTATACATGAAAAAAAAAACTCACACAGAAATTTTTTTTCATCCGTTTAAACCCACTCTCATTATAATAATTCTCCTCAATACAAGATACTCCTAATACAACCTGACAAGACAACAGACACTACAAAATTTATACATATCACTGGCAAACAATACATTTCTTATTTGGGGTCCAGGCACTGGAACCACACTTCTTCCGGAAATTGGTCCTTCATATGTCCCGCCTGTCCCCACATCAAACATCTAGTACTAAACACGACACAGCTACGGGCACAATGGCCTCGTTTCCCACAACGGAAACACCTGTCATTTTTACTGGACCGCCTATTATCTCCCCTGGAGCGAGTGTGAGGGTTACTGATCCCTTTCGGTACTTCCGAGGTGGTGTTATCTCGTCCCCGGCTAGGGCCTGGGCTTTCCAACCGATCCTTACCATGGATCAACCCACAGCTCCTGACCGTCTCCATTCCACCAACACACGTCACCTCGGCCCCACGGCTCGTGATCTCCAAGGGTGGCGAAATCGCCTCTAACACTCCCTGAAACCGTCCTACTTGCTGCCCCAGCGCTATAAGTTCACCCTCAGTCTTTACCGGGTGGGATGCCAGAATTATCTGGATACGTGGAAGCAATTGTCTTCGAATTAAACGTAGCCTACATGGTACAGATAAAGGAAACGTCAACTGGCTACCCAGTCGGCGGATAGCCGCAATAAAAACTTGTATGGGTTCTTGCTCTCCCTGATATCGAGCCTTTATCTGCGCCCACAGACGCTCATCCTTATTTGGAGGTACGAACTCACCCCGAAGACCTGCGCATAACTCACACCAACTACGAATCTGGTGCTTCCTGGCCCGCCACCACAACAGGGCCTTACCGCGCAACCGCCCTGCGGCGCCGAAAAATACCACCTCTTGGCTGACTCCGCGTGACGCACTCACGGACTTCAAACTGGTATCGCCAGAAAATTTAAGGTTCCACTTCATAACACTTAGAGACTGGTGAAAACCTTCTGATCTAGGTCTTGGCGTCGAAGTACGTGGTAAATCGTCACCAGATTCCTCACTACTATCGGTCGCTTCCCCTGCCTCAGTAACGAGAGCAGCTTCTTGCAAAGAGAGATGGAGTGGCAAGTGTTCCCTACGTGTTATATTGGCTTGATTCACCTTTTCAAAAGACTCGCCTAATGCTAACACTTCCAACAACAATTTGGAACGAGTGTCCGAAGTCTCCTCCGTTGCCTCCAAACGTTTGACACGGCCAAGGACATGGACAAACCTAGTCTCCCACTTTTCTAAGACAGAAGGGGCCGATGTTTCGTCCAGTGTCGGCAAGGAGCCTCGGAGCAAAACAACCTTCCCCGCAATAATACCAATTTCTTCCTTGGTGTCGAATTGTCCTACTACGTATTTAATCTCAGGTTCTTTTTCCTCCAATCTTAATAACGGTCGCAATAGAGGTCGCATGGATTCCACCAAGGAAACTCCAGTTATACCTCGCACCTTTAACTCATAAGTCAGTTCGTCTTTCGCCAACCGGTTGACCTTCATCTTAAAGTCCATCTTGACACAACACAATTCAAGAACACAATCTAACAATCACACCAAAACCTAAAGTTGATTTTTATCAAAATCAAACAAAACTTATCAAACTTGTAAGAAAGATTCCGACTAATTTCGGATTTTCTTAATCTAAAAGCCGATCCTAAACAAACACCACTTAACAAGAACCAATTAATTCCCAAAAGTCAAACCGTCCCTAAACTTTTCCTAAGTCCTAAATATATTGCATTTATTCATCTAAGTTGTAATTTATATGTTTGCATTTAAATACATTCTAGTAAAATTCAAATTTCTCTTTATTTCGCCATAATCGCCCCACGTTGGGCGCCAGTTGTAACGCTACCAAAACAGCAACCTTCGATTTGATAATCAACGCCCTTTTGTGAGGGTAAGAGGTGGACAGGGTTTCACTTACCGTCGTAGCTCAGTGGAGACGGGGGTGGTAAGTTGTGAGCGCCACGGGATCTTTCTATGAAGTCCACCCTGTATTTGGCCACACCTCCTAAAGGTAGAACCCGATACCAAAAAGTTAGACACAAAGGCGTATGCGGATATCAAATGTAGAAGAAGCTAATATAATTTAATTACATTCGGCACATTAATGTTCGAGTGAGGAACATCTATAAATGTACAAAATTAAATGAACACAAAAAGGTAAATGCAAAAAAAAAAAAAAAAAGGTAAATGCAAAAATACAGGTACAAATACACCCAATTTATTGGATTGTTCAAAAAAAGTATTTACAACAGATTAGGCCAATCTGCCATTGACAAGTTAAATTAAATGTAAAGTTCAACAGTATCCAACTTATTCCCAAACATCGATCTACAGAAATCGAACAACCGTGCTACCGACGTATCAACCAAAGCCTTTAATATCTTTAAACAATGAACATAACACAATACGTGAGCGGTAAATAAGCCGTGAAATTTTAATTCAAAATATCGGTATATTTATATATATAAAAAGAAAAAGGAGTACTCACGGTTTGGGTCCCTGTCCAGGCATAGCGCTATCCCCGTCCAAAGATCCTGTAAGGCAAATATTAGCACGCCCGAAAATAAACAAAATAATAAATTTCACAGCCCACAGTTATCTTGCTCTGCCTTACACCAAGTGGTAGAAGGCACAAAACAAATATGCATTGCACACAAAAAAAAACAATAATTATAAAGGATGTCGATATCACGTGGTTGACTTCTTCCTGTTAAATTCTTCTGGACTCTGGGAAATAAGCCACTACACTTCAATTGGCAGGATGTGAGACTTGGGAACACCAGCGGCCTCACGCTTGCACACACTTCTGTATTCTTCCAATTAACCAAACCAATCACTTCAATTGGGAGCAGGATATGAGACTTGGGAACATCAGCGGCCTCACGCTTGAACACACACTTCTGTATTCTTCCAGCACGTCCTATGCGTCCTGCGATAGATACAGCAGAGAGGTGACCGTACGGGAACGTTAAAAAAAATAAACCAGAACGCCCGTAGTAAGAACCTAAAACATGCCATACAAAACCAGAATTACAAATAATTCTGCAAACTCCGGAAAGCCATAAAAACAAGATAAAATAAACACTAAACCAACCTGAGATTTTAATACGGTCCTACAATCCTTTAGATAACTTCCAGCTAAGAGATGCGGGTGGGTGACAAATCCGCCATGCGGTTGTGGTATATACAATAAATCCCAAAAATACCCCTTTTAGGGTAACACCAAACACAATATATCACCACTCAATGCAGTTTAAACGGCGAGTATATAAATCAGGCCACGATGCCTAAGGATTTACATATCCTCTCAGAATACTCGCCACTGCTACAACACCACACCACGACACCTCAACGACCGGAAAAGGAATGAATCTCATTCTCCGTGAAGCATAGCGTCTGGCCAATCAGACCGATGCGCAGATGATTCTAATTAGGTGAAATTCAAATCTTGCGCCAAACCCATATGCGCTAAACAATGTGATCAGAAGATGGCTGACAGGTGTCAAGTGGAAAGTGACAACAAAGTGGATTAATAACCACAAGTAAGTACAGCAATTCAAATTAATAAATTAACAATATAAATCGTCCCAACTACTTACTGTAACTTCCTTGCCCCTGAGAAATCATCCTTGCAGAATTGAACCACCTAACCTCGAATCACTACACAACAACAATTACTTGATATCCCAAAATAACAACTCCCCCAGTCTCTAGCAAAGTGGTAATTCCTCCCTTGAGTAGTATTCACAATAATTAACTCTAACGATATCCAAAATCCTACTAATAACACTACCCGAGGTGAATAAAACCCATCATCGTAACCGCAATCATACTCAAACTAAACAATTAATCAAATCCCTATTAGCACTCTCCCATGCAATCTACAGCATAATACAACCTTCCTCGATTAACAATTAATAACAATTACATTAAAATAAACTAATCGCAACTTGTTTTTAGATTAAAACCGAGAAGATCGGGGCCAGTCCAGGATTGACACTAAATCCACAGCACAGACCAGCACAGGAAACATGTGAGTATTAAATATTTATAAAACCGCAAAATAACTTAATTATAAAGTAGTTAGATACTAATTTAAAAATCAAAATACAGATATTAAATCACCCCAACATAATTTTCATTCAACCATAGTGTATACTTGGTTGCATACCACTAATCCCTATTTTTGATTTTAGGAATTCCAACGACTGCAACTCCCCGGGAATTATGCCGTTACAACATTTGCAAGTCATACGAATGTTTTACGTATGCTAAAATTGTCCACAAAATAAAAAAATTAAATAAAAATACACATATATTTAATTATTTTTTTATTAGAATAGTTTATTCTACACAATTTCTGCAAATAGTAGGTGCTGGGTTGGTATGTTCATCACACACTTGACATTTACAAATGGAGCAAGATTTTCTTGTCTTCCGCTTTTTTATGTAAATTGTTACATATTTTACAATATCCAGTAATCTTCAGACGTCCAGTGTGGTCTCGATCTTGAGCAATAGTTAGGTTTATTCTGATCAGGTGTTTTGTTCCTATTACACATTCCATAGCTTTTCTAATAAAATAAAACCGTGTTACTTGTGGATCATGACTTTTTTTTATAATATTAGAAACGCAATTCTTTCGGTATGTTTTGATGGTAATGGATTATTTTTGGCATATATAATATATGATGCTAAGCAAACAACATCTAAAATATTAAAAAAGAAAGCAAAAGGCCAGCGATTGGTTCTCCATTTGGTAGTGTATTTTGTCACTATTTGACCTATTTGATCAACTCCAGCTTTGGTATAATTATAGTACAATATAATTTCCGGTTTCTTAGCTTTACTTGTAGCATCGACTTGCGGTGTAGTATGCATTGAAAAGAGCAATACAACGGCTTTGTTTTTCTTTATCACATAAGAGCATAATGTGACATCTTCTCTAAAAGCAAACGTAGTCGATTGAACTTCTCTCCCTTTATGTGGAAGTAATTCCTTTGGGATGTAAGGTTTATTTCTGAGTAGCGTTCTTACTAATGTTAATCCTTGCATTTTTAGGTAGTCTACTAATAGGAGTGACGTAAAGAAATTATCTGTGGTAATGTTTCTTCCCGATCTTTTTTTATTTTTTACACAAATTCAAAACAACTTTTTTTCCAACATTAGTTTGCCTCGCTTCCTTTTTTCTTTTCCTAAAAAATCAAAACATTATTTTTTAGAAATAAAACATTTTTTTGTTTATTACTTGTATTTAGTATACCTTTCAAAGGATATCCGGTTTTTTAATTTGACACCAAAAAACTTTGATGCCATACTTATACATATATGGTATACATATCAAAAACTCACCTATCAAATTAATTATTTCCTCTGCCGTTCAGGGGAATTGAGTCCCTTACCGATCTACAATATCAATAGTTACACATAAGAAACTAATTTAGGAAAAATGAAGTTGTAAATTTTTTTTGTAAATATTATTACTTACCGTTTTATTTGCGAGGCAGTGCTCGGTCCAGCAACCGCAACAATTGTATTTTGTTCTATCAGTGTTAAGATGCACGCACTGTTTACTAACTCAAATGCTCAACTAAATATAATACCTAAAACAAGATGTTGTCGGCGAGAAAACGCACAAAAAGTGCATAGCGCGCATTGTAGTACCCCGGTACCACGTATGGGAGACAGTGTATGTAGATTTGTATGGTAACATAAGGGTTAATAAATTTCACATTCCCAGAGTATCTCGTTCAACATAAAAAGTGACTAGGTTGAACTCCACGGATTTAGCGATGCAAGCCAAGCAGCGTACGGGTGCTGCATATATATTAGAACCACGGACAAACATACCAAAGAAACTACTAGCACCCTGCTTTGCGCAAAATCAAGAGTGGCACCTCTCAAAGTCTCCAGTATTCCTAGATTGGAATTGTGCGCTGCAATGCTACTCGCCCAGCTTGCAAAAACGTAAAGGAAACAATAAAGCTGAAATTCAGAAAATGCTGTTATTATACTGATTTAACAATAGTTATCTTGGATAAAGACAGATTCAAGCAAGTGGAAAACCTAACCTTTGTAGCAAACCTGGTAAGCAAGATACAAGAGTTAACGGACCCTAACGACTGGTACCATATAGATACAAAAACCCGGCAGATGTTAATTTAAGGAGGACATCACCTTTGTTATTATTTAACAATGAATTGTGGTAGAAAGGACCAGACGTCCTGATAGCCAATACGGCGACGTTCCCGTCATATAACTCATCAAATGATAAACCAGAAGAAAAAGAGTATTTACTCTCAACAGAGAACGACAAGCATTTCTTGATTTTGCGTTATTCATTGCCTCAAAAGTTAATACGAGTTACCGCATTGTGTTTAAAATTTATTAAAAAAATCTAATGCATAAGAAGAACAGCACAAAGATTGCATAATCTAGTACTGGATGACCACAAATGTCAAAATAAAGCGAGAGTACGATTAATTTGACTAGTGCAGAAAGCTGAATTTGGTAAAGAACTCTAAGACCTACAGACAGCAAGACCACTGAGCCATGCAAGCAGGCTGTTGTGTCTAAATCCGTTTCTGGATGTAAATGGGTTAATTGGTGCAGGTGAAAATTTTCAAAATTCTTTGCTGCAATATGTGAAAAGGCATTCTTCTACCAAAATTTCATGCTCTCACTAAGCTAATCATTTGTGAAGAGCACGTAATAAACGTCCACGCAGGTGCACAAGCAACGTTAGCAGCTATAAGAAATAAATATTGGATTATATCAGCACAAAGTGCAATAAAGACAATTCTTTGTAAGTAAACCAAAACCTGCTCAACCTATCATGGGAGAGTTGCCCTATTGCCGTACTGAGCCAGCACGCCCATTCCTAAAGAGCGGAGTAGATTACTGGAGTCCATTCAACATTAAAGAGGGTTCCCGAAAAGGCAATACAATCTCCTGACCCAACTGGCCTGTGTAAGCTTGACTATCTTTTGAAGTTATTGTGCAACCCCAAAGCCAGTGCTCAAGCATACCCCTAACGACTGTTAAGTATAAGAACTCAATGCCAAATACGGTGTTAACATACAACCCCAAGTCCTTGTGCCAGTGTATGAATAACCATATTTTACAGCCTAGTACAACCCCAAATCTGGCAGCGTTTTCACACCTCCAAGACTTTCTTCTTAACTTATGTGTAAATAACCTTAGACAGTTGTGAAGTACCTCAATGGCTTCTTGTCAATGTACTGTTTTACAACTCAAAGAACCACTTGATCGATGTGTGAATAATCCTCAGGTTCTCAGACAATACATGTACGTAAATAACATTATATACAGTACATTAATAGTTATAAGCAATGCTAACAAAAACTACGTGTAATAATAGTTTATAAAATAAGCGAGGCCTAACCAGATATATTAGTTTTAAACATTGAAATCCGTGTTTGGAACAAATTTGTATGTTTTTTAATGTTTCCTGTATGGTAAAAACGCGTTTTAGTAATAATAGTAAATTGTATTTTATCTTTTATAAAAATTATAAATTTAAAAAACGTATATTTATCTATGTATATGACATTTTTACAATGTAATCGAAAATGTTTCAAATTTCAAAATTTCAGTTTTAAATTAATTTTTAGGTAAATTTTAATAATAAATAAATTCATCTCTCAGACGCCATCTTAGTAATAATGCTACAAAACTTTCAAGTTAGTAGTTATGAGTTTAGTTAGTGTTCACTTTAACCATATGGTCTTTAGCAATTTGAGCAGAGCGTGGATGATGAAAAATAGTGAGAAAATGTATGTAAATTTTCAAATATGAATGTCATATAATGACTTTAAAAACCACGAATAAAAACTTTTAGTATTGAGTCGTTAAGTTAATAAATTGCGCCCATTTATTTATCGAAAAGAATAATTGCGGATCAATATATATTTTAAAACTCTCCTGCATTTTAATTACTCTAATTATCATTAATATTGCATTTAATCAAAATGTAAATGTGTGTATTGGCAACTATGTTTTTGATTTACATTCGTTTAATTAGAAGTATGAATGTGAATGTATTGATTGATTCAGTTTTATTATTTTAAACAACACTATTATTATACGACTAAAACTTGATTTAAAATTGAAAATAATCTGAATGCATATATAAATAAAATGCTTTACTGAACAATATACAGGAAAATATATCTTCTTTGTAAATTGCAAAATTGAATTTCATTGAATCTTTCATATACGATATAGCTGCATAGAGTTTGCATGTCAATTGATTTATATGTTGTTCCCATTTTAGAGTTCCCTGCACTTCTCTTTCCAATATTTTATTACAAAACTTGTTTAAAAGTACATTCATTATATTTTATTTCATTTTATTATTTTGGTTAGTTATGAGTAAGTTATGTATTATTTATATTATAAGTAGAAATTCAGATCAGGCTATTTAAATTTACTACTTACCTTGCGCATTACAATTAAATTTAAACATATACCAGTAATACATTTATTACATATTTAATAAAACTCATTCAAGCACAATAAAATTATTCATATGCTTTAACTAAATAGCTTGTCATAAATTAGAATAATTTTTGTATTCAATTACCAATTTTTTCTTGATTGACTACTTTCTAAATAATATTTGAAAATATTATTTTATTTATAAAAATAAATCCTTTCCCAACTGCTTCTACCGCATCCTATCCTTTATAATTGCTTGATATACATTAAATTATGTAGGCTCGTTATTAAACTTTAGGGTTAATTTACATTAAGTTCCCGTGTTTTTAGATCATTAAAGCTCATTACAATCAGCATTTCTTGTGCTGTATCTATAAACTAATACTAACCTAAAACAAATTTATGATTCCTTTACCGCAAATAATGAGTATTTAGCAAAATTTATTTAATATAATTTTAATAGCTTCATAAAAGCAGTGCGCAAGCAACCTAAATAGTATTAAATTTTTAGTTTCTTTTGTGTGTTTATTTAATATTTTTACGCTAAATTTTTCTAAATATGGGTGTTTTTTTTATAAAATTATAATTTATAAACAAATTTTAATAAAAATTGTAAATGAAAATTGCATAAAATTTTATTTTATTTGCTTTGTGTATATTAATTTTAACACATTGTTTTCTATGACAAAAAGCATTAAATGTATAATAATAAACAACTTGATAAATAAAAATTTTTAAATTATTTTTCAGTCAGACCAATCAAAACCATTTTTTTTAAACAATCCAATTTAAAAAAAATTATCAGGAAGGTTCAATAGTTTTATACTATAAACACATTTAAAATAAAATAGTTTATACTTTTAAATTCATAATATACTAATATTTTTAGTACTAATAATTTTTATCAATCACTGGAATATACATATAAAAATAGAGTTAAGTGAGCAAAGATAAAAATTCTCAAATAAATCAAAAAAGTAAATTATGTGATTAATGCAAAAAGTCAGTTGTAAAATTCACTTTAATTTTCTTTAAATATCAAAATGTGATATATAAGAA
Organism: Tachinus rufipes; assembly: GCA_963932245.1. Taxonomy (NCBI): domain Eukaryota; kingdom Metazoa; phylum Arthropoda; class Insecta; order Coleoptera; family Staphylinidae; genus Tachinus; species Tachinus rufipes. The sequence continues at coordinate 76,006,498 of OZ010743.1, read as the reverse complement.
TTACTTCCTATTACATTTACACAAATATTGGTAAAACTTTTACTTTAAAAAAATTATCACGTACAGCGCCGCCGTTTTTAAATTAATATTGGTTTTTGTTTACCAAACAACTTAATAACCAAACAATAAGATTTCAGTCATTACTTATTTTATATGTTAAACTACATACAATATTTTATGCCTTCATTTTTTGAATTAAATGTTTGTAGTTATATTTAACAAGTAAAATATTAATGAAGCACTAAATAAAACCTTCATTGTTATTGCATATTTTTTTTTAAAGTTTGAGGGCACAGTTTAGTCTTTCTTCTATAATGTGTGAAAATTTTATTCAAATTATTTTCAGATGTTTTCTTGCTGAATTATTACGTTGAAGACAAGATTTAAGAAGTCAAACATTGATCTTAAAAAAAAATTTAACTAAAGAAAACTAAGTAACAATTTTAACGCTAAAACGGAGTTACTTAATAATAAAAAGCTAATAGAAGATTTAACAAACACAATCAAAAAAATCAAAACGACACTTATCACAAGCTTTAACACAAACTGATAATTGCATTACAGAAGTAGAACTTGGAATAACTAAAATCTATTAAAACACAAACCTCTAATGGTAATAATGGTAAATTGGCATTGCTCAAAAACACAAATGTACACCTATTGATGCAAATCAATTAAAATATATCAATAATTGAAATGTAAAATCCTATCAAGTTTAATTTACATAATGTTTTTATAGCTGGCGATAATCAATGCTAAAGCGTTTTTCCTTACTTAGTTTAAAACCAATAATACCTTTAAATTTCAAATTGTATTTTAATCAAATACCACTTTGGTATAAAAATTAACAAAAAAAATTACCAAAAAGGACTTTGTTATATGTATGGCAGGTTTAGAAGATGCAATACCAATATAAACAACAACAAATACAAAAGTTATTAATGATTTTTATGTATTCCAATATCATAATTATTTTTATTGGAAAAATAGAATAGGGCTAAACAAATTTGTTTATAATCAATCAATATGAAATTCTAGAGTGAAATAGAAAAGTAGTGTAGCAATGATGTGCCGTTTATTTATGTAAACAGTGTTCTTACTCAACAACACTTCATTTTTTGTAGAAATACTTAAAAGTTAAAAGTAAATTTATATTGTTTAAATATATTTTAGAAATATTATTTAGAAATATTAAAAATACAAAAAAAAAAATTTAAAACATCTAGTAATTAATTTTAATACTAAAAAAAATAATCAACAAAATAAACAGCAAACCTTACAATGAACTAATCAGTGTAACAATAAAAAATATCACCGACCTACCTGGATTTTTTTAAATCCAAATAAACTAAAAATAAACAAACTATAGTGAATAAAATATCAAATCTTTAGTTATCTTGTTCTCTAAACATGATAATATTTTTTATGTCACCGAGCATTGATGCATTAATAAAGATATAACACTAATAAATATTCCTGAGTACAAGCTGGCGGCTAGTTATAGTAGAACTGTCTACATCCATGGAAAATGTGCTATATTTGTAAACTGTAGATTAGAATACAAAACAATAAATATACTACATATATATATACAGAAGAACTTAATTTGACATATGCATAGTTATTAAAGTTGATGGAATACAATTGAGTATATAAAATTTGTATAGATCTACACATGGCACGTTTGATATTTTTGTTTCAAATTTTTGGGGATTGTAATGTAAATTTTCTTAAAAAATATTAAAACAAAAATGTATTGGTTGATTTGTTTAACTCATATGGATCAATAATACAATTAAAAAGCGCAAGCGAATTCTGCAATCAATTATGTGGTTTCTGATCTACCTAAATATTAATGTAATTCTTCTATAGTAAATGCATCTATAGCTAATTATCAAACATTTTTTTTTTTAATATTTATTATGCACAAAAAATATTATTGATTTATCAGAGAATATTTATAGTTATATATTATGTCTGACAATAATATGAATCATTCTTTTAGAACATATTAACTGGGATAATATTGCATACCTAAATATTGAAAATGCCTTTGAGAAAATAATAAAAATAAGTTTTCTGAGCAATTTTCATGTTACAAATATTGTTTCTGTGTACTTTTGAAGTTTTTAAATAAATTTTATTGTATAAATGAGGTTTCTGTTTTAATTTTATGTAAAAATCGTAATTTTCAAAAAATTTACGGTAGAAATGGGTTTACAATATTATAAATGTTTGTTCTGTGCAGTTTTAAGATTTTGGAAGCAAATGGTATACTAAAAATAAATTTTCTGTACAATTTTTATGTAATAAATGTTTATTTTGTGCTTTTTTAAAATAAAATTGTTGAAGTTAATTTTGATTAAGCAATGGCAATTTTTGAGTAAATTTTATGCAAGAATAAAAAAAAATGTTTGTTTTCTAAGCAAATTTGATGCAATATTAATGTTTCCAAGCAATTTTTTATAAATTTTATATGATATACGCGATTCACAAGCAAGAAGTGTTTTTATAGTATTCAACGTTTTTTAGTAAGCATGAGTTTTTTGGACGATTTTGTTTTGACTAAATTTTAAGATTTTATTTTTTTCCAACAACATATTGATGATTTATAGCTGGAATTTGCTATTTTTAACATTTTATATAAAAATTTTAGTTGTTAATTTTTTGGCTGAATTTGATTCTATTCTTTTATTTTAAGTTCAATAAAAAAAAAATTGCACATTTTAATATTTTTTTGCAAATTTTGGTACTTTCTATCAATTTTTTGATTTTGTTATTTTTAATCATTAATAGAATTTTAAATTTAAATTTTCTATTTTCATGTTATAGCCGGATATAAAATTGTGTTACTTTTTAACAGTTTATGGCCGGATTTTAGAGTTTTTTGACAATATTTTTTAGTTATTTTTGACTTTATAAGTAAAACTTTTTTCAACAATTTATGGCGGACTGTAGTACTTTTTGACAATATTTTGATGTCTCAATATCAAATTTTGTTATTTTTAACGTTTTATAAACAAAGTTTTTGGTTCTTTCTAAAAATATTTTAATATATCATAACCGGATTATCAATTTGACAGTAAAATTTAACACTTTGGCTAGATTGACAGTTTTAAAAGCTGGATTAACAATTTATCAGTAGATTGTGACACTAAAAACCAGGTTAAACATTTAAAGGTTAGATTTACACTTTTATAAGCAGAATTTACAATTTGAAAACTAAATTTACAGTTTCGTAAAATAGTTTAACACGTTGGTTGTTAAATTTTTAGTTTTAAACCTTATTTACGTTTTTGTCGGATTGGCAATAGAATTTAACACGTTAGTAAATAAATTTACTGTTTTATCGGCCGGATTATAATTTGAAAATCAAATTAACCGTTTGACAATAAATTTTATTTTTTTAAATGTTTAAATTTACACCTTTACAATTTGGTAGTAAAATTTAACACTATAAATTCTGCATTTACATTTTTTAAAACCGGATTTACAGTTTATTTATACTTTCTAAATCGATTTAACAGCTTGATAGTAGAATTTTACATTTTTTAAATAGTTTAAAGACGAGCTTTGAAAGCCTGATTAACAGTTTATTAGTAAAGTTTAACATGTTAGCTACCGGATTTATAATTTAACTGTTTGGCAGATAAATTTAACAATTTGAAAACCAAATTTACACTTTTAAAAGACAAAATAATAGTTTTAACAGATTTATAGTTTGAAGACCGGATTAAAAATTTTATCAGTAAATTTAATTACGTGCCGAATTTTTACTTCAAAAGCTCCATTTACAGAAATTTTTATTAAATAATATATTGTTAATGAATTTCTAGTTTTAAAAATCAAATTCACAAAATACTGAATTTATAACTTGAAGGCAAAAATATTAAAACGTTTGTAGCCTGAATTACATATTTAAACACAGCATTTACACTTTTAAAAACCGGATTTATAATTTAGGCAAAATTAACAGATTGGCAGTAAATACTTTGACATATCATAGTTTAATCCTTTCTAAATGTATTGGTAAAAAAATAAATCAATTATCAAATTATTTCTAGATGCAGCGATAAAGCCAAAGTTGCAAAAATACTACAAATCAAGGTAGCGGTCGGTATGCTCATAAAGGCTGGATTTATAATTTGAAAGCCGTATTAACAATTTGGAGAACAAATTCATAGTTTGAAAAAATTAAACACGTTTTAAATCGGATTTACAATGTTGCTTCCAAACTGAAAAATTAGTAGCAAAACCTAACACAATGATAACCGATATTCAAAGTACTAAAGAGGAGTGGGTGCAGAACTCAGAAAATTGTCGGGAGCAAACTGGAGGTCGGATAGACTTGCTGTTTTTAGCGTCGGCTTTTTGGGATAAAGTTAAATTAATGCTTTTGTAATATTTTTTTATTACAAAAATATAAAAAAAATTTCAACAATGGAATTGTTAGAGCTCAACTAAATAAAAGTATAGTTTTTGTTGTTTTAATTTAAAAAAGTAAAGAATATTTTAATTTCAAAAGAAGTATGTATATGTTACTAAAAAGTATCTCTGTTCAATCTAAATTTACTCAAGGGAGACAAGTGTAACAGTTTCATTTTACGCTTGCAAAAGTTGATAGTTTTATAAATCTTTTTTTTATTGAGATTAATTATACTTAAAGAGCAGAAGATAAGATACTGCCTAAAAACTGGTAAACTAAAATTAATATTATAAAAACACTATATTTTCTTTTTTCTTAAATCTATTAGGTTTTATAGTATATCTTGTTTGATTTTTATTCTTTTAGTTCAATATATTGATCTAAACGTTTAAAAAAATATACCATATATTATTAAATTTGCCGAAGTTTTATTTCTGCTATATTTATAACATTATAAATAGTGTAAGGGGTACAATTTTAGAAGTGTTTGTGCATGTGTTATAACGTTACGTTGAAACTTACAAATACAAATTATTTTATTTTATTTTAAAAATGAACCAATTATAAACTTTTTCAATGTTTGCAAACCCGTTTGCTTCAATTAGGCTCTGCATTTAGCGTAAAGTTTTATTTATTTGGACCACGAAACTCGTAAATAGCGTAACAAAGTCTAACGTCTTTCTGACATAATATCTTTTGTTGAATTAAATGGAGAAAACTTTTAAAACAACAAAAAAATAATCATTTTTTTATAGATAAAATTATCACTTATCAAAATGTTTGAATTGAATCTTTTCTATTTCCATTATGACTGTCCATGTCACATGTTTAATTACACATGAAATGTATATATCAGCATAACTGACGCCTTTTGTGATAATTCATTATTTTTACTTTCTTCTTCTTCTTCTTTCCATGCCTTATCCGTTGCAAATATTGGCGATCATCATGGCTATCTTCACTTTATCCACGGCTCCTCGGAACAGTTGTATTGAGGTCACTCCATACCACTGGCGCAGATTTTTAAGCCAGGATATTCTTCTCCTCTCCGGACCTCTCTTGCCCAGCATCTTTTCTTCCAGAATAAGTTGGAGTATTCTGTACCTTTCCTTGTGCCTCATAACATGCCCAAGGTATTCTAGTTTTCTAACTTTTACTGTAGTCATTATTTCTCGATCCTTCCCCACTCGCCGAAGAATCTCCTCGTTAGTAACATGATCTATCCACGTTACCTTTAGTATACGTCTGTAGGTCCACAACTCAAACGCTTCTAGCCTGCTTTCAAAATCCTTGGTAAGAGTCCAGGATTCTGCGCCATACAGAAGAGTGGAAAATACGTAGCATCGTAGGATTCTGATTTTAAGTTGTAGAGTCAGGTCTAGACTGGTGAATATTTTTTTCATTTGTATGAATGCAGCTCTTGCTTTCTCAATTCTGCATTTTATTTCCATAGAATGGTCCCATTGTTGGTTTATGCAGGTACCTAGGTATGGATATTTATCTACCTGTTCGATAGGCGAATTGTCAAGAAACAGGTTCACCGGTGGCGGGTTATTTTTGCTCACTACCAAATGTTTGGTCTTTTTTATATTTAAACAGATTCCGTATATCCACTAGCGGTTTTGATCTTTTCATCATAATTTGGAGTCCTTCAGCACTGCTGCTCATTATGACGGAGTCGTCTGCAGATCTGATGTTATTGAGTAGTTCACCGTTGACTATGATTCCCTATTCTACACTATCCAATGCTTCTTTGAAGATTTGCTCTGAGTATATATTAAATAGCATAGGCGAGAGCACACACCCCTGCCGCACCCCTCTACATATTTTTATTTTCTTAGTTTTGTAATCTCATACTCGAACTTCTGCTGTTTGTTGCCAATATAGATTTGCTATGATACGGATATTTTTGTCGTCGGCTCCCGTCTTCCTAAGTATACTGATCAGCTCTTCATGTTTCACCCTATCAAATGCTTTGCTAAAGTCTATAAAACATAGATATACATCGCAATTGATGTCTCTACATCGCTGAATTAGAACGTTTAATGCAAAAAGTGCTTTCCTGGTACCTACGGCATTGCGAAATCCGAACTGCGTTTCCTCGATGTTTGCTTCACATTGTTGGTATATTCTAGCGTGTATGATTTTTAGTGTATGACTCATTATACTAATAGCCCGTTATTCTTTACATTTTTTTGATGTTGGTTTTTTAGGAATAGTGACAAATGTTGAGTGGAGCCAATCCGTGGGTATTTCTCCCGTATCATACACCATATTATACAGGTGGGTAATAATGTTGATTCCTTCTTTACTAAATAATTTTAGGATCTCTGCTGGTATTTTATCTGGATCTACAGCCTTTCCATTTTTCGCTGTGTCTATTGCTTTCTGGACCTCTTCCTTCGTAATATGAGATATCCGTGATATTAATGCCATGATGTTCTGGGCGATCGTCTTCAAATAACTGTTGAATATTCTCTTCCCAGGTCGCTAGTTTTTCTTCGATCTCTGAGATCTCATTTCCATTTGCATCTATTAATCTACCGCTTTGCTGTTTCTTATGTGTGCCTGCAGCTTCCTTGATTCTTCGGTGCATATTGAACAGATCATACTTTTTCTGCAGATTTTCTATTTCAAGACATTTCGTTTTCATTTTGTCTTCTTTAGCTTTTCATATGCTGTTTCTTATTTGTCTGTTTAGTTCAGTATACCTGCCCTGGTTTTTCCCTTTCATATTTCTTCTTTCTTCCATCATTTTAAAAATATCTGGTGACATCCATTCTTTGTGTTTTTCTTTTTTCTTTAGTGGCACATGTTTCTTAATTATTGTATCAAGTTCATTTTGTAAGCTACTCCAATCTTCTTCTACTCCTAAACTTTCACTGTTGTTCGTTTTGAAATATTTTGTCAGAGATTCAGATACTGTTTCTTTGAGAGAGTTGTCTTCTCTAATTTTTCTTATATCGTATACCGGAGGTTTAGCTTGTTTTTTTACTTTTTTAAGTTTTGTTTGAAGTACCCCGATAAGGGGGTTATGATCAGAGCCTATATCAGCCCCAGGATAAGTTTTTGCAGATGTTATGCTTTTACGAAAACGATGGTTAATTGTTATGTAATCGATTTGATTCCTGATTATTCTCCCCACAGTATCTGCCGGCGATGTCCAAGTGTATAGTCTTTGAGGCGGAAGTTTAAAAAAAGTGTTCATGATTACCCTTTCTTTTTCTCTGCAAAACTGGACAAGTCTATCTCCCCTTGTGTTTCGTGTCCCAAGACCATACTGCCCCACTATGCTTCCTTCCTTTCCTTGTCCAATTTTTGCATTGAAATTGCCTATTACTATTGTTACTTCATTGTTTTTAGCAGATTTTAAGATCTTTTCCAACTGACCATATACCTCTTCTATCTCTGTATCACCCTTATCTGCTGTTGGGTAGTATACCTGAACTATATTAATGTCAAACGGTGTTGCTTCTAGTTGTACCATTATAATTCTATCTGAGTGGTAGATTACATTTTTTATCGAGTTGTTAATTTCTTTTGTTACTAAAATGGCTACACCATTTCGATAATGTTTGTCGTCATTTCCGGAGTAGTATACAGAGTGATCTAGTATTTTGGTGTATCCTGAGCCCTTCCAACGCATCTCACTTATACCCATTATTTCTACTTTCAGTCTGTTTATTTCTTGTACAATGTTATGGATTTTTCCGTCTTCAAACGCACTTCGAGCGTTCCATGTACATTTTCGTATTGGTTTTGTATTCTTCATCATTTTAGACTCGGTGATTCTTTGCACCTCTGTCTTATCTAAGGGACGCCAATACTCGGGGCCATTTTAGTTTGTCTTTCATGATGATTGTACTAGGGAGTTGTATGAGGTGGTTTCCCCTTGCCTTCCTCACGCAGTATCGGCACCGGGTGAACTAATATTTAGTATTCGCTGTCGATATTCTGGTGTTAAGCCGTACCAAAGCATTTCTTCTTCGCCTTAACCCAGTACAGACAACACTGCTGCCCATCGCCAGAGGATATGCTTATTTACTGGCGGCAATACTCGCCATGTCACATCACCGTCAACGGATTTATGAAATATTTATTGACTACCCTTTCCCAAGGGTTAGTCGTTTCATCCTAGTAGTGATGTCGCTATTTGATCAGGGACTGCTTATTCAGTATATAATACCTAATCAGGTGTGTTAAATATAATCATTTACCTTCTGGTCTTCCTTAGGAACCGTTGAAATTTTTAATAATTGGCAATTATTAGATTTGGTTTGTTTCTTTCTATCTTCATTTCCCAAATGTTGCACAACTTTGTTGATGCGTATAATTAAGCAAATAATGCACAAAATTAGCTAAATATTCTAAATTATTCAGATTTATATTCACTGCAAATTTTCTCTGGCATTTGTCAAAGTGACATTTATCACACCTTTAATAAATAATAATGTAAATACTGTATTTGTATTCATAATTAGATGACTTTCTGAAATAAAAATAATAATACACTAATTTCTAAAACATGCAAATAACTTGTATGTTAATTAATAATACAATTAGCAAGAATTATTATTATACAACGTAATAGTAATAATTTTAAAAAAATTATAAATATTTTTAATAAAATAAGATAATAATTTAACCCAACGATCACAGCGGCCAGAAGTCATGGTTCTGCAAACCTTGAATGACTATTACTTTTGTTAAAAACTAAAATTACATTACTAACTATAGCGATAGCCTAAAGTGTGTCATATGGTAAACATTGCAACTTTTTGTACCTTAAATGGTCTCTTATTATAGTCACCGTTACGTCTATGATTAATATCTACTGTGATTAACGTATACTAGTAACAAGTAAACTACATATTGTAAAAAACGAGATGCACACAAACAAACCATTTATTATAATAACATACAATAACATTAAAAATTCAGTTAAAATATGGTTAAATATTAATTACAATTTCTTAGATACGTCGTCTACCAAAACAAAATTATAAATAGATAATCTAGTTAAGTTTTAAAGTTGGTAATGTTTCACGTAGTATACAATTAAGTGAGTGGAAAATATTGCAACATATATTCAGTGATGCATCAAAATTTTGTCAGTAAATTAGCAATTACTCATGTAAACTCATGTTACATTAACTTTAGAGTGATATTTAGCAAAGTACAGTATAATACATTATAATTTTATAACTTTTAATGTTTTGTATAATATATTATATTATATCAGTGTTATATATGTTTCATAGTTTTTACGCGATTGGTTGCTAGGTATGCATAGTTACATAAGTAAAAAAATAATTAAATACAGTTTTGGTATGAGTAGAGTATTACCTTTAGAGTAAAAAGATTGTAATTTTAAAAGATGATAAGCGCATAAATTATAAATAAAATAATAAAAACCGCAAGTAGCTGTTCATTTAAAAAATGAATATATAGTTTATAGTAGTATTTATATTATAAAATGTTGATTTGTTATTAAAAAAGTATGCAAATTATTAGTTTAAACTTATGACGGTTTTTTTAGTTTTTTTTTTTAAATCTACTTTTGCTTCACAATATTTTACATTAACTACCGACAAATCAATAACTTTACAACAATAAGAAAATGTAATTTCTAGTAGAATTCTAAAAATGTTGTGTCATAGTGAAATAAATAATAATAATTATTGTAATCTAGGATAAATTAGGTTAGATTACGATATACTAAATTAATTAAGGCTAGACAAAGATAAACTATTTTAATTTATTTTGTTGTTATGTACTCATTTTTATTTGTTTTTATAATATTACTGTACTAAAAACTTTTACTATTGTTAACTTGTTTTTTAAATGTTGTTGTAGTTTTGATATTCTTACCGCGCAATACACATCTGCATCATCAAGTTTATTGATGCAAATCAAAAATAAAATTGGCAAAAAGCAAAACTTTGAGAAACACCAGCATTTATAATTTTAGGGTCGAAGTTTAAAACTATCTATTCTAATTACAAGTTTTAGTCAGTAACTGATTTATAACTTAAAATTCAAACTTATCTTTCTTTTTAGGTCTAAGTTGAACATTTTCACTTTTTTATCAATTTGGGAATTTTTTTTTAATTACAAAAAATAACTTTTTACAAATTGTGAGTAAAGTATACCTATTATTTTATTACTAACAGGTATTTTACGTACGACGATATGAGGAGTAAGAGTATTGTATTTATTGTACTTTTGACGTTATTGTATAGGGTGTTAGGTAAACATGCAACAAAAAATCAAGGGGTTATTCTTTGGCCTATTCTAAAAATATTTTGTCTTATAATAATTTCTAAAAAAACCTTTTGTTTTAAAGATACAGGGTGAACAAAATTTGCGACAATTACAACATTTTATTATCAAAAAGTACATGTAAAGTTGCTGAATCTACAATAAATGTTTAAAATAACTTCCTCCAGCTTAGATACAAGCATTTAATTTTCTTGTCTTTGAGAGCCAAACTCTTTCAAACACACCAGGTTTGTTTCTTAGTAAGTTGCATCCAGCAGTTATTCGGTTTTGCAAAAATTTTCCACAGGAGTAGCGTAAACTAATAACTTCAGATAGCCCCATGAGAAATAATCCAGGGCGTTTAAGTTTGAGGATCGAGCAATCTCCGTATGATGCTGTTAAATAATCACAAACAACAAAACTTAAATAGGGTGGTGCACCATCGTGCATAAACCACATTGCAATTCTTGTTGCCAATAGTACATCATCCAGAAACTGGCGAGGTGTGCTGGTAAGTTTTCTTGTTAGAAATACTAATCCAGTTAGACAGTTTTGTTCTAATTTACTAACCGAACAAATTTATCTAAATGATGCATTTCTAGATAAACTTAATATTGAAATTCTAATAGTTAATATAATTATATAAATAGAATTAAGTACTGTAATTTTATACTTGTATATATTCTACCGTTTTCCTCGCTAAACGTGTATACTGCAATTTTTCATAAACTAGACTATTACTCTTTACTTGATGATTTATACATAATAGTTGAAGATTTTAACATATCAAAATTTCCTTTAGAAAACTGCATTAAATCAAATGCGTTGCTTAATTTTATAAGTTACAATGAATCTAAACAAGTTAATACAATTCGAAACAGTAATAATAGAATGTTATATCTAATTATTACGTCGTCTAACATTAACAGTAATGTAGAACGTAGTAGAGTTTATGCTTGTTCCTGAAGATGTTCACCATCCTGCATTATCAATTAATTGTCAATTTCCGCAGACAAAACAAAATAAATGTTTCAAATTGAATAAGTTTGTTTATAAAAAAACTAACTTCAATTTGCTTTATGCGTTATTACTATCAACCGATTGGAGCAATGTTTTGTCAAGTGTTGATCCTGAGATAGCTTGCGAGAAATTTTACGCTATTCTATACGATCACATTAAACGCACTGTTCCCAAAACAAAGTTGTTTTTAAAAACGCGATATCCTACATGGTTTAGTGCAAATACTATTTACAACATTAAACGAAAAAACAATTATAGCAAATTGTACATTAAAACCAAATCTCAGTTTAATAAATATAGATTTGACAATCAGCGCAATGTTGTTAAGCGCTGTATTAGCTCCCATTTTAAATTTTATATTCAGAATATTGAAACCAACATTACTAAAGACCCTAAAAAAATGTGGTCATTTATTAATAACAGAAAAAGAAAATTCAGAATTCCTGCTAAACTATATAAAAATAATAAGTTGTTTGACTCTCCACGGTTAATCACAAATGCATTTGATAAACACTTCTGTCACTTTGCGTCTGTTTTTTCAAATCAATGTTGCTTTTTTGATAAATTTAAATTTCAGACACTTAATCAAACATTATTATCTATGAATTTTTTTACTGAAAACGACAACTTGTTGGCATGCAAGTCCTTAAAACCTAAATTTACTATGGGTCCGGATAATATTCCAGCATTTTTAGTTAAAGATGTGATGCAATTTTAATCTCCCCGCTACTGCATATTTTCAATAAAAGTATACACTTCAGTAAATTTTCCAAATGTTGGAAAGCAACTAAAATTACTTCATTTTTAAAAAATGAAAATGCCATAGAGATGAGCAATTATAGACCAATCTCATTAATAAACAATTTTGCCAAAATTTTTGAATCTATGCTTTACAATGTTATTTTTAATCATGTACACATTTATATATGCCCTCAGCAAAACGGATTCGTTAGTGGTAAATCGACTACAACAAACTTATGTAGCTTTACTGATGCTGTATCAGAAGCCTTAGACAATCGTCATCAAGTTGATGTAATCTATATTAATTTTTTCAAGGCTTTTGATCAAGTACAACACAAAATATTAATTAAAAAAATGCATAGCTTTGGATTAAGTAACAACATTATCTCTTTAATAGCCTTGTACTTTTATAACCGGCAAAACTTTGTTCAATATCTGGGATACTGTTCAAGTACTTATGTTTCAACTTATGATGTATCCCAAGGATCCATTCTTGAGCCACTATTGTTTTTATTATTTATTAATGATATTGTTGAAAATATTAAATTGCCTACATTAATATACGCGGACGATTTAAAAATATTCAGAACATTAGCTTGCGACAATGATTGCTCACTGCTGCACAACGATCTAAACGCATTAACAGATTGGAGTAATACAAATGGTCTAATGCTGAATATTAACAAATGTAAAGTTATGTCTATTAGTCGCAAACGTCGTATTTGTAAATTTAATTATTGTATCAATCAAAATGACTTGATTAGGGTTGAGTTATTTTGAGATTTTGGAGTAATTTTTAATAGTGTTATAAAATGTTAGGTTACATTCTTCAAAATACTAAGCCATTTATTTGTTCAGAAGCCTTAATTAAATTTTATTATGCATTTATTCGTAGCAAGTTAGAATAAGCTTCACTTATATGGCATTCAAATCTGATAACTTATATGAAAAAACTTGAAAAAGTTCAAAAAAAAATTTTGGATGTTTTGTACTATCGAAAACACAAGGTACATGGAACTTCTAATTGGATATAAAATGCAATCATTGAATTCCAGGCGCATTATAAATCAAATAGTTTATATATATATATATATATATATATATATATATATATATAAGCTTATTAATTTTACTATTAAAGATTCAGATGTATTAGAAAAACTAAACTTTATTGTTCCACGAATTAATAGCAGACTGAAACACACTTTCTATATGAATAGAACTTACACTTTGCATCGCAAATCCTCGCCACTGCTGTCTATGTGTGAAAATGGTAACAACTATTGTAAACACATTGACATTTTTAGTATATCTAATGTTGCATTCTTAAACTACTTGAAAGAAACTGTGATGTAATTATTTTTACTATAGATTTTGTATTTTTTAACGATTGTATTGTATCTGTTACACTTTCTACGGCAATTACATAATGTTGTTTTTTGTTAATATAGTTTTTAATTTTAATCTATAAGTTTAATCCTTATAATTTGTTTGTACTAATATCAAATTTAAGTTATCATTTTTTAGAATTATATATTGTTTATTGTAATATTATCCTTTTATTAGTTTTTTGTAGAACTGTTAGATAAAAAATCTATTATTATTATTATTATTATTATGGAATTGTGGGCGAATTCCACCCAAACATTCAAAAAGAACTAATGTTTAAAACAATCTTCACATTTTGTTATGAAAATTATTGCATTTCTTGAAAAACTGGTTTTATCAGTGAAAAAATATGTGTCAGGAATTGAGAGATTAGAACTAATGTTTGCAGAAGCCATTGACATAATGCAATACGTAAAAAAAATCAGCAGGTAGTAATGCTTGAACACGCTGAATGTGGTATAGATACAACAAATTGCCTTTAAGAATTTTCCAAACTGTTCAATAACTTACATTTAAAGTATTAGCATTCTTTTGCGTAGACTTTTCTCATGGCCAGCACATTCTGTTCTAATTGTACCGTTCTTAATGTCATTGATCTTTCTGGTCCTCCATATTGTTTTAATGTGACTGTTTTACAAAGACGTTGATGAATGATTTTAAAGATTTTTTGGTCAAGATTTTAACGGCCAGGAAACAGTTCAATAAAAAATTGTCTAGCTTTTAATGAATTGCCATCAGCAAGTCCATACATGCAATGCATGTTAGTCATTTTGGCGTTTGTATAGTAATTTATGGTAGAGGAATTCACTTTTATTAAAGACACGTCAAGCAACCAAACGTCACTCAATCTAAACAACTGCAACCGATACATGTGATAAGCAATGACGAGACGTATTCAAATAAAATCCACTTGTATTTAGTAGATAAAACAACTATTCCAAGTTATTGTTAACAATTTTTTCTACTTAATATACTCATTGGCGTACGCCATACTTTTATTTACATTAATAATTTCAACAAATATTGAATATGTTTGTCGCAAATTTTGTTCACCTTTTATCTTTAAAACAAAAGGATTTTTCAGAAATCATCATAGGTCACAATATTCTTAAATTATAATGAATAACCCCTTGAGTTTTTGCCGCATGTTTACCAAACACCCTATATTATGCGGCAATACGGCATTTCCATAAGCAATGCTGAATATTAGAGTAGTTGAGTTGGGATTTAATAATATATATTTGTGTTTAACTCAAAAGCATCTGAGAGATAGTAACAAAAGCAAGCGCTTTTTATTAGTTAAATGGAACAATCATGCTTTTCAAATTATATACAATATTGACAAGGATACTACTTCTGCAATATGTTTATTCAAACTATGTTAGGTTATGTGTTAATTGCTACTGAAACTCATTTTAATAGCACATTGTTACATTATGCATTTCTTGGTGTTAAACGTTTGTCTGTAATTATAAAGTTTAAGTTCAAACTTATTTTGTTAAATTTATCTATGACAAGTATTTTAAGTGTTTTTTGTAATGATTATTATGTTGCTTATTTTGTTGCTTACTATTTTGAATTTTTAAACAGCGCACAATGTATATCTAATCTGATGTTGATGTGTTCTTAGATTTTTGCTTTGCCAATACATGAAATATTTTTATAATTAATGCTGAGAATGTTTTGTTTAAACTAACGTCATAATGTTTATGTAAAATGTAATACAAACTGAAATATTTTAATGTGAAATTATGTTTTTAGTTAACTTGTCGACTTTAACGCAATCAATATTTTTTGCTGAAGGTTGATGGATTTTTTTCTTTTTTACAGTTATGATGTTGGTAATTGCATCAATTAAATTTACTGTTTGTTGCATTTTTCAGTTGATTTTTTCGTCTTTGAAAAGCTGTGACGTACAAACAATTTTTTTATTTTATACAACAAAAAACTGATTTTATTTACTAAACTAAAAAAACTGCTCATAAACGTTAAAAATATAAAAAAATTTGTTTGGTTATAATGAGTTTCTATAAAAGCATTATATTACTCAAACTAAAACTAACATTCAATCTAACCGAAAACATCTTTGTTAGTGACACTAAAAAAACTAATGATTTTCGAACTATTACCAAACTTAAGCAGTAATAAAAATGACTATGTCAATAGATTTGCTGATTTTTTTTACAACGCACAAATATTTAACTTGGTCTGTTTTTTTATTTAAAAAGATTGATAATTTTAAATTTCCACATAGATTTTTAAAACAATGTATTTATTCTATTTTTATGCCAATGCATTTACTTTTTAAGATTTTTCAAAATAAAGCTGCAATTTCTTAAATTTTGACACAAAACTGCAATATACATTTGCATAAATATGGAATTAAAAAAAAATATTAATAATTAAAAAAGTATATGCATCTATTCCTAAGTTATTTGATAAAACTAATCAAATAAAATACATTTGCATAAGCAATTTAGTAAAACAGCGGCATGTTTTTTGTTAGGCTTGTTTTGCACTTACAAATTTAAATTGTTACAAAAATAATTTTTTAAAAGCTTTTAAATCAAAATTTTAAGTTGGTTCTATTTACACAAAAGTTTCAAAAGCTCAACGCCATCAAAAACTTAAAAAAAACTTGTTTAAATAACCATAAAACTTTTATAGTTAAGTTTTAGGCTTTGGGATTTTATAAATCTGATGTTGCGTGGTTGCCGAGCATTTTAGAAAATTATATTTACTGTGTAAGAATTAATAACTTTTTGTCAGATCTAATTACTGTTTCATCTGAAGTTCTTCAATAATTTTTCTAAGTGTATCAATTTATTGTTTTTTCTTTATTTTTTCAGCAAAAAAAATCTAATAATTATAAAAAAATATCATATATGTCAATAAATGTTTTAGTTTGCAAAGTGACTTAGATTTTGATCATTTTTGTTCTCTAATAACTTGTTGTTTAATGCTAATAAACGTTTTTGATAAGTTTTAACAGAACTTTAATGAGAGTTCTGTATAACTATGCTATTAAAAAGTATTGAAACACACAAATAAAAGATTTGGGCGTAATTTTTAATAAAAACTAACTTTTTGCTTTAGCAGCTCTCACTCATTTTGCTTGTTTGTGTTGCTGAAAGCGTCGTGTTGCTAAAATCTAATTTTGGCCCTTGATACACTATATACTATTTTTGCTTGCCTTTACTAAATGCATTTGTTTTGGCCTTAAAATGCAAGCCAAAAATTGTTTTTTTGGTCATTGGGTCTCTAAACTATTAGCGGTATTTGATTGGCTGTAAATTACAATTCTATATGATGACGTCATACTTTAAAATTTGACAGTAGTAATATAATAAAAATTAAAAAAAATGTTTTTAATTAAGGCAGCTAAAAAAATATTGAGTGTAAGTCGTGCCAAAAAGCTTTAGCAACCCTTTGCTTTAGCAACTTTTTTGTTTTGCTCATTTGTGTTATATACTACACTGGCTAGCAAAATATAATGGTTTCTTTAAAATTATGATTTATTTTTGTAATTTTTTGGTTTAACTTTATGTTTGCTGAATTAACTTTATGTTTGCAAACTGTAAACCATAGTCGGCGTTTAATAATTCATTTCTTGACAAATGTTATCTATCACTCAGTGATTATCACCGTGTTACATATTTTTATAAAACAGCATATATTTTGCTCTAATTGAAAACCTATATTTTGTTGTGAATTTTTTACTTAGTGCTGATTTTGTTCTGCAAAACTTGTCATTCAAACGGTGTACTTCTGAACTTAACAGGTCATAATGCCTTTAAGCCTTATTGTTGTGGCAAGAATTATAGCGTCAATTGAAGATAGGCGAGGAAAACGTGAAACTGCAAGGATTATTAGTAAAAGACTCTGTGCTGTACAAAAGGTGTATCAGCGTTACTTGGATATTACTGGCCTAATAACCAAAAGATTAGAATCCGGGCAAAAATAAATCACTACAAACAAAGTTGACCGTTTTTTGGTGTCTACATGATTGCGGAATAAAACAAAATTAACTTCATGAAGTTAGAGAAGTAATTGTTAGTAAATGGACCGTTAAGAAAAAGCTTTGGGCTGCTGGATTGTTTTGTAGAAAAATAACTACAGGTCTATCGTGTTGCAAAATTGGCTTTTGCCCAAAATCACTGTGCATGAAATGAGAAAAAAATAATAATTTCCAATACCAGGCCCCAGGATTCCTTACGGATGGATGGCGGTACTGCAGGAATGTTATATTTATATAAAAACCTTTTTTTTTTAACAATTTTGTATATATATATATATGTATGTAGAAATAATTTTTTAATAAATATATTAAAAAAAAAAAAAATAAAATAAAATTGATTTTTGACGTAAAAACAACCAGTTTTTAATGAGGACTGGAGCAGAGTAATGTTTTCAGATAATTTGATCTTTTGTTTTAGTAGATCAAACGAACATTAGAAAGTGTAGAGAAAACGCAAAGAAACATACGCTTCAGTTTGTATTAATGAGCGACTTTCATTTGGCGGACGTTCGGTTATGGTATGAGCAGGAATTTCTACCGAAACACGCACAGAGATGGTCTTTATAGAGACGGCTTACAGATACATTATGAAAAATCTTGATAATGTTATGCCCTTCATTACAACTATAGCCAAGCACAGCATTTTTATGCAAGATAATGCTAGACTTCACATAGCCAGAGTCAAAGTTGTCAGAGATTATCTGAATAACGTGGAAATTTTGCGGTGTAATTAACCAGCCCAGACATAAATCGTATAGAACATATCTGGGATAAGTTGAGACAACGTATTCAAAAGCATACACCTGCTTCAAGAACTGCTCAGGAGCTAAGCTATTGCAGAAAAGGAATTATGTCGACCAAAATGTGATCCCTAATTTAATTCAAAGTGTTTTTTGTCGATTCAAACTTTGTCTGAACAGTAAGTTTGTGATGTTTCCAAAATACGCAGTAAAAACAATAAATATGCTTTACAATTTCAAACTGATGTTTTAATTTTTTCAAAATACAGTACAATTTTTATGCGTTTTAGGACTAAAGCAGATGGTTTTAACAACAAGCAAAAAATATTGCTGGATAATGTTATGATTTGTTTTGTTTTTGTTTTATATTTTTTTGTTTATTTTTAAATATTTATATTATTGCTTGTAATTTATCATTATTTATGTGCGTAATGTATGTAATTTTTTTTTTATATATTATAAATAAAATATAATAAATTAGAAAAATAGTAAAAAGTTGCTGTTTTTTTATAATTAAATAAACATATAACCGTCTTGTAAAAAAAAATACATAGATAAATATTACTTCTATATATAGTAAACAAATTTTTGTCTGATAGATAATAGAGTAATAATGCTCAACCTAATTACATAAATTTATTAATATAATTAATGCTTATTATGTTATTATGTTATTAAATAAACATATAACCGTCTTGTAAAAAAAAATACATAGATAAATATTACTTCTATATATAGTAAACAAATTTTTGTCTGATAGATAATAGAGTAATAATGCTCAACCTAATTACATAAATTAATTAATATAATTAATGCTTATTATGTTATTAAAATAACAAAATAGTTTATGTAGTTGTTTTACAAATTTATTTTTGAAAACACATTACTAGTTTCAGCTTGACTAGAATATTCTACAATTGTAACAAGTTAACTCAGTTAAGAAAAAACTTAACTTTTTACGTTTGTAGAAGGCTTTAAATGTATTTGTAAGAATAAACAGTAATGTGTAATGTTATTTCATTGCATAAAGTTAGTTTAATTTTTAACTGAGCAGTGCATAAGTTAACAATTTGTTTTGTTTGATTTGTTCTTTTATATAACCGCTAAAACTGTATTCAAAAATTATGTAACAAGAAATTTAAATTATAATCATATTATAATAACAACTTTAATGTTAAAATTTTTTTAAAGATTCTCAAATTTTATATCTAATTTTGAAGTTCAAAATAGATCAGGTACTCTACTTTTAATTAATTTTATTGCATATATTTGTATCAAAATGTTTTCATTATGTAGATTTAAAAAATATTTATCATACCTCACTTTCAGCAATTTAATCTAAGCAAATTATAATGATAAAAGATTTCCCTATTAAAACTTGTTAAGATAGATGATACGTTGGAAGTTTTTATAGTCCCCACGCGACAAAGTCTTAGCGGCATTTCTTCGCAATAACCCATTAACCCAATTAAAAAGTGTCCCACTCGAGCTATATTTTTCTGAAGTGCATCTTGTGGCCACTGCTTAAACTTTCCGGAAATGGCTAATTTAATTTTTGCCAGCAAAACAAAATATAACAAAGGTAGATATAGTGGCCTTTCCACCCACGTGAACTATAATATTCATGCACAACTTGTTGGCATGGCGTTCCATTGACTTATAAAAATTAAAATTGGTAAACACCTGGACGTTGAAACTAAAACTTCAACTAATTAAAAAAATACAAGCCGCCAGTCTGCTTCTGACAGGTGAAATTTACTGCGGTTTGAAAAAAAGTATAACTCACCTCTTTTTATGTACGTCGGGGCGTGGATGGCAAATCTCCAGAAGCCGTAAGCTGTTAAAAACACACGGGGTTTTAAAAATGCAACGTGATAAGGATGCGATCGCGTGTTCCGCGGGTTTTGAGCTCGGGGAGCGGCTGCGATCGGGTCCCAGATGTAACTGAGCTTTCTGGTCGGCGCGGCGTGCGAGCTTTCCAGTCGTTCGTTCGGCAGGGGTCGGTCGCACCCGCACAGCTTTTTGGGACAGACTAGCCGCTTCTTGAAGGATTATGTCAGACGATGTATAGGCCAGCTGCGCATCTACGTTAATATATTTGGTCAGATTCGATAAGAAGACCATCTTCAGTGGATTTAACTTTTGCTTGAAATGCGAAGGATTTGTCAGGTTTATCAACACTTTGATATGGTCATTTACAAACAACCATATTTCAAACATTTCTAAACCACATTGCTGACAGATATAATTTCAACAACCCCTCTGGGTGTCTCTCAAAAGGATTTTGTAAATCCGGCGACAGATATCCTTCTCTCTTAGCCAGTGTAATATATAAAAATTGACCATTAAAATTAGTAAGATAAACACAGTTTTAGTTAGATTAATTCATACACATACATTGTTACTTTAAACAAATTAAGTTTATACTTCTAATAGATTTTATTATAAATATATTGAAACTGCATTTATTACTGGATACAGATTTATATATTGATTTCGTCATTATATATGATATAAATATTTAAACTTAATTGAAACTAATAAAAATTTAAGTAGTAAGCTACTTAAAACGTTTAAATTAATGTTTATAATTTTTAATAATATAAAAAATTTTAATTAAAATTTTGTTATTCTTGTTATCGGTTTACTAAAAATTTGTTGACGCGTTTAGAGAGTGCAAGGGTTGGAAATATTCTACCTGCACATCAATTCGAATTGTTAAAAATGCAAATAGCAAACTGCAAAAAAATACTAACATTATTATATTCAATTTTTTATAATAGTTTTATAAAACTTTTAAATGTTTATCATTTTTTATGATTAATGTTTTATATATTATTTCAATAACATTTTTTGTAATCTATATTATTTTCTCAACCAGTTTATATTTATATAATTTAACTATACAATCCACTTGGAAATGTTATTGAACTAATGTTAATAACTAGTATTTTATTTAATTATCTTTATTAAATAGCATTTTTGTGTTACTTTATTACACCAATATATATTACCAAGCATTGTAGAAATTGCTTTTTAGTTACTAAACATAAGAGATAGATAATATAATCAAAATAACTGATAACTTGAACTGAATAAACTTAAAATTAAAATGACACAAATGTATACTTTTTAGTTTATTATTATAGTTCAAAAAAAGTTAACATAGTACACAAAATAATTTTTTTTAGAGTAATTGGCGTCATTAATACTCATACATATAAAAAACGTACGTACGTTTTAAAGTTATAAGAAGTTTTAGTCTCTTAATAAAAAAATGACTAAATCAATAAATTTAATTTTTTTAATAATAAGTGTGCTGGTGTTCCGGTTAATTACTAATTAATTAATTAAAAGTCGCCATTATTATTAGTGATACGGGCTTGTTTGCACCCTGGTCTGCTCTATTAGTTGAGTACTACGAAAACTACTTGTGCAATAGCCTTGGGTGGCCGAAGCAATAGTGGGCATGACTCATCTGATAACGTTTTGACAAAAACTTATTATTAATATTTAGAATTTAAAAAAAATGTTTGCAAAAAACATAATTTGTTGACAGAAATTAATAAAAGAATGATATTTTATGTTGTTGGTTGTCAAAGTGAATCATAATTTTAAACCTTTCAACCAACCAACATTTGAGAAAGTATGAATTAGTTTTGTCTAGTATCTTATAGGTACGTTTGAAAATAGGCATTCGCAAAATTTCTAGTGGTAGATTATGCGCCGTCAATGATGAAGATGAGAATGTAGAGTTTTAGCAGCATCTGAATAAAATCTTAAGTGCCAATAAACAAACGAATTATTTTATTGAAAAAGATTTGAATGGTTGGGTAAGTAACCAAATAGGTAAATCATAAAAAGTTCTAGGAAAGTATAATGACAATAGAATAAACAAAATTAGCAACGAATTGGTGAGTTTGCGCGTTGAAAAAGGTTTATTTATATCTCTAGAAAGATAACCATTCGTAAATTTTACGAACGCTATTGAAAATTGTGCTGGCATTTTTTTTTTTGGGCACGTCCCATAAAGCCAGGCTTTGCAGTAGTTTCATTATTTGCACAAAATAAGTAGTTGGCATTGTTACTGAGTGCTATAGACGTCTTGTGACTTTTGTGCCAGTACCGCATTCGTAATTTTTACGAATAGTTAGTCTTTACTTAACATGTACACATCACAAAAACCAAAAAATAGCTTTTCTGCGTGTTTTTTGAATGCATAATATAGCATATATAAATGCGTATGTAATTTATGCAAGCAATGTGCATAAATTAAAACAAAAGTAGAAAACAATTTATAATGGAATTAAGTCGAGAATGAATTTTTTTTTGTCTAAAATTGCGGCAAAACTTTCAAACTTTGCAGCGATTTTTCCTATCTGCAATTGTAGATATTATCAAGCAGAAACCTGTTGAAAAAAAACATATTCAAGAACTTTCTAAAAAAACAACTTATCAAATCTGTCTATCAAAAAAAGAAAAAAAATTAAAACAAATTCTTGCAAAGTGTGCAACATCGCGCGTGTATTTGCTCGAAGTGTTGTCAATAAAATTTAAAAACATATATATTATGTATTACAGCGCTCAAATAAAGTTAATTGTAATTAAAAACGTAGTTTTTTTGTTAAATTTTAAAATATCTGAAAATGACAAATCTTAAAGAAAGTTTTAAGTGAAAAGTTAAGTTTTGTCTTAACTTAAAATTGTAAAATTTACGATAGGTTAGTCATTATGTTTCTTGAACAGGGTTAGCTTTCTAGGAATATTGAACACATGGTTGAAGCACCAACTTATCCACATGAGTAGTGGTAAGTTCAAAACTACAATTGACTTTGTGGTGAATAATGAATGAATTTCATTCATTCGGTACGAAGAGCTAAATGTGAACCTGATCATTATTTTGTCATATTAAAAGTAGATCTTAGTTGTAAATTTATTAGAAATAAGCAAAATTAAAATAAACAGTTAAGAAAAAAAAAATTAAAATGGCAGTACCAGAGAATAAAATAAAAAACTCCTTAAAAGAAATTAGTACGACAAGATAAAAAATTGAATGCGAAAATGATAAATGAAAACATTGAAAATATGTGAAATAGATTAACAATGACAATTATTGATTGTGCAGAAGATGTATGTATGTGAAGTGACGGTGGTTGAAAATACGCGGTAGAACAAACAAGTAAAACTAAAAGTAAATAAATTGAAAAAAGCGTATAAAAAATGAATTGCAGAGAAAAATGAGACCAAAAAGTGTAAGTTGCATAATGTGTACAAATAGGGAAAACTGAATCCAAATAAAGTACTAAATGAAAGTAAAAAACAAATAAGAACAAAAGAGTTAGAGAAAATGCAAAATGATGTTGAAATTTTCACATTCAGAAAAATTGTGGAGAAATGATCTAGATTGAGTACGAAATTTAAAAGCGCTGGAAACAATGTTTTGAGCAATTATATGGAAACAGCGTAAACCTTACGCTGAAGACTGAAGAAATGGCGCTTAGTCTAACTAAAGACAAAGTGATAAAAGCTATAAAAATTTTCAAAAGCTTTGGTGTAGATGGGAGTATGGGTAAAATGTTAAAATATGCAGATCACTTGTTAATAGACTGATTTGTTTATTCAATTTGTGCTTTAGAAAATGTACAGTGCCAAATAGTTGGAAAGATGCTGTGGTTGTTCCATTGTACAAAGGTAAAGGCAGTAAAAATAATGTAAAATTTGTTGTCTTATTCGTTTGTTGAGTATCCCAGAAAAAGTGTTTGAAAGAGTGCGTAAAATATTGACTGAAAAAAAAGATTTGGGGAGCGCAGTATGGTTTTATGCTAAGTAGGGGCTGCATAGAAAAAAAATTTGTATTTCAGCAATTGATCAAGAAATGAATGCAAGTGAAAAAAAGTGTTCTTACTGTGCGGTTGTTGATTTAGACAAAGCGTTTGGCCGAGTAAATAGACGTATGTTATAGAACGTGAAAAAATATAGGGTAACTGAATGTTTAATTAATGGCATTATTGCTATATATGGTAGCAGAGCGTGCGTTAGGCTTGTCTCACACGTATACGGTTTCACTCGGTTTGGTCTGTTGTTGGTTAAAACCAAAAACGAATAACATTATTTCATATATACACGGTTTGTATCAGGTTTTGTGTTGTGTTTGTACACAGGTTTAGTAATAATCATAATAGAGAGAAGTTAAGTTGTTGCCATGTTGTTTCTCTATAAAAAAATTAAAATACAAAGAAGTAATTCATTGAAAGCACCTTCTCGTCACTTTACAAAAAAGTATTTGGAGCTATACTGTTTCTATTACCAAATAGAAACAAACCAAAAACAAATCGAAAACGGACCGTAAAAGAACCGAATCAAATAGAACGGCATACGTGTGAAACAAACTTTGGGGTAAATGGTACACTAAGCGCTTGGTTTAACAAGGTGTTAAGCAAGAATGAGTTATGTCTTTATGGTTGTTCAATTTATTTATAGACAAATGCGTGTAAAATATTAACGATGTACAAATGGATAAAGTAAATGTAAGAGAGCTGTTGTATGATGACAATGCTTTAATAGTGTGTAAGAATATGTAATGAAGCACAAAATTATAGTCTTTAATAATAATAAACGGTAAACGCTTAGAACAGGTAGATGATTTTGCGTATCTGGAAATAAAAAATTTATTAAAATCTTTTAATTTAGATAGAGAAATTGGAAGACGAGTAAATGCATTGCAAAAAATTAGTCGGTAGTAAGTGTATAACTGCAAAGAATAAAGTATCGTCTAAAGAAGCAAAGATGGCAATTTACAAAATTGTGTTAATAGCAACTTTGCTATATGGTTCAGAAACATGGGTGTGTCAAGAAAAACACAATAGTAAAATAAATGCGTTTGGAATGGGGTACTTAAGAAGTGTGTGTGTGGAAAAACTTGTATGGAGTTAGAAATGAGTAATAAACAAATGTGGTTTAAAAGTAACACCAATAAAACAGTGCGTTGATTTGGCCATGTCAAAAGAATAAGTGAAAATAGAACAACTAAATTAATTTATGATGGAAAAGTTTTTGGACCAAAATTCAGAGAGGGAGCTTGTAAAAGTTGATTGAATGTTGTATATGAATGCGCGCAAAAAAAAATAAAAAGTAATAAAAATAAAAGAGCATGCATGACTAGATGTATGGATATTGCTAAAGCAAAAGATGTGTGTAAAGTCAGAAAGTTGAGACAAATTGTTTGAATTAAGATATAAAAATTATTGTACAGTGTATCTGCCTACCTCAAAATGAGGAGAATAGCGTGACTAAGTATATATGTATGTATTTTTACGTGTACAATACACTTCTGAATAATATTTATAATTCTTTTTTCACGGTAAAAGTTAAACCATTTACATCTACACTATAATATATAAATAAACATATTACATCAACTAAAGTAATATACATAAAATACAAAAAATACATAAAAACAAGTTTAATCTAAAATACAATTCAAGTACACAATTCAATCAATTTGATTTAGTTGCAACCTAAACTGCGATATGGTACAAAAACCAATTAAAATTACTTGGCAAACAATTTGCCAGTTTACACACCCTAACAAGTGGGTTGTTGCACCCGTAATTTGTAGAATGCGTAAATTCTCTTAACAATAGCATCTGCCTAGTACGTCGATTGCTAATAGGAATACTGAATGGTAGAGATGGAAGAAGCACAGGACAGTCTACTTCAGACATCACTAGTCCACGCAAAAACGAAAGATCAGCCCTTTTGCAACGAATTTTTAGTGGTGGCAAACTGTACGAACATGTAATGTAATTGCAATCAAATTCAACCGTTAAAATTTTCCATTTATAAGATAATAATCTAGCAAACTTATTTTGAATTTGTTTAAAATTTTGAATATGAATTTTGTAAGACGCGCACCAGACTGACGAAGCATATTCTAAATGAGAGCGCACCAAAGAACAATAAAGTAATTTGAGCGTACTTGGGGATAAGTCTGCTGACATTCTGTATACATAACCCAGCATTTTTATAGCCCGGTTAAACATATAGTGAATAAGCTCGACAAATGTGAGTTTCTGATCAAAGATTACGCCCAAGTCTTTTATTTGAAAAACTTGTTTCAACAATTTATGATTAATATCATAACCGTAAGGTATTTTATTTAGTGTTCTATTAAAGCTAATTGAACAACATTTGTTAACGTTAAAAAAGAGATAATTGTTATGACACCAAGCATTTACGGAATTTAAAATTTGTTGTAACATGTTAATTATTAACAGATGATATTTTACTGTAAAGCTTTAGATCATCAGCAAATAAAAGAAAAGTTATTATATATATAATTAAATCAAAATTTGTAAATACTTAAATAAATAAGTTTAATTTTTTTACATATTATTAATAACTGAAATTTTGTTAAAAATTATTTTTGGACATGTTTATTAAGCACTTTTAACTGTAATTGGCTTCAATAACGCGTTCTTAAGTATGAATCTTAAGTATATATACATACCTAGATATTATATACATACCGCAGAACATTAACGATGCCAAAACGGATGTATTTTATTCTTTTGTAAATACATTAGTACTATAATGTTGTTTTTATATAAAACGTTTTGTAAGATAACAAAACTTAAAATCCACCAATCAAATAAAAACGGTCTGAAATTAATATAAATCAATAAATTTTTTGTCATAATTTAACATATTTTTTGTTTGTTTTAAAGCATTATTAGTGTGCGATTATTTGTGTAAAAATATTTAAAAAAAAATTGTTTTTCAAAATACTACACACACACATATACTATACAACTACGCAAATTAAAGTTAAGTTAGATGCATTACTTATTACTATCACCGTTAAAAAATGAACAGTTAAATTTAAACTTAGTCAAAATAGCAGCTTAGTAATTATATAAAATTAAATTAATTTAACACTAAATTTTTGTACTTATGTTTAAAAGGTTAAGTGGAAGACCAGCTTTAGACTAAACTTTGCCATTTTCATGTAACAAATACAGAGAAATAAAAACGCTATTATTATTATTATTATTATTATTACTATTATTATTATTATTATTATTATTACAACAGCAATCTACTACAGTTTTATTAAAATAGTTTACTAAATGGTACTAATGTTAGATACATAACAATTATTAAAATTGATATATTTTGTGCCAAATTAGCATGAGAACTAAAAATACATTTAAATAAATATTTTTAAGGTCTAGCCAAACAAGTTAGAATTTTTGCGTTGATTTGTCACTGTCAGTAAATTATTGCAATAAAAAAATAATTCAAACATTGAAGTAAACGTGCAACAAAAAAGGCAAAGACAGTTTTATCGGCCAAAAAAGTAATAGCATTTGTTTGGGAATAATGTTTTTGTTAGAAAAATATTATAACGGGGTTGTACTTCACGTTGTTATGGGATCACTTAAAAGTAGCAAAACGTAACAACCAACACTTTGGCGTTTGACTTGCCAAAAATTTATAAATTGCAGTTTGAATTGATACAACAATACATAACTGGTAAAAGTTGTTACACCAGATAATAAAATAATGATTATTAATTTATTAAACTAAAAAATATTAAACTCATATTCTATAACAAGGTTTTTTTATAAATTAACTTAAAAAATATATAAGACATTTTATAAATTAACTTAGAAAATATATAAGATATATTATCTAAGTTAATTTATAAAAAAACTTTGTTAAAAAATATGAGTTCAATATTTTTTAGTTTAATAAATTAATAATCATTATTTTATTGTCTAGTGTAACAACTTATACCAGTTATGTATTGTTTATTATTTCCCAAGTACATCTGCTTTTAAATTTTAAAACTTTGATTGGCAATACAAAACAGAAATTCATTTATAATACCAAAACTATGCTTTTATAAATCACTTCAAAATATCGGTTTTTTAAATCAAAATATTATCCTGCAATCAATTTACTTTTAAAGTATAAACAACATAATAAAAATAGTACTTTTTTGTAATTATTTATAAATATTACATTGAATTCATGCTAAAAAACACGATAAATTATGTTTAATTATTTTTTGTCTTAGCTAATGGTCTATTGAAAACTAAAACAAATTAACAAATTTCAGAATTTATGATATGTAATAGTCTAAACCTCAAATAAAATAGAAAAACTTTTATTTAATTAACTGTACAATATTTTTTTTTTAAATATTATTAAATGCATTAAATACACACACACTGGATAGCAAAATTAACGCACCACTACTATATTTTGAAAAATATTTTTTATTTCATAATATTGATCAAATATTTTTATGTCTTAATTAAGTTTATTTTTATTCTAACTTAAAAAGGGTATTAACAAAAGATAAAATTCCAAAAAAAAGAAGAAAAAAATTAAAAAAAAAAAAAACAACAAAATTCAAAAAATAAAAAAACCATTAACTTTAGTTAAAAATAATTAATAACCGGTATTTTCTTCTTTATTTTAAATAACAGTTTGGCAACAATTCTTTATGCTTAAAATTACGGGCCTTATTTTGTTTTTATCCAAATTATTTTATATTTAAACAATATCTCCAGTAAGCTCATTTAAAGTGTTTGGAGGGTTAAGAAGTTCTTGAAGGTAGATCATGTCCCAAACATTTTTAATTGAGTTGAGATCAGGACTGTTTGTTGGCCAATCTATAGTTTTAATTCCAACTTTATTAAAATAATTTTGCACAATTTCTAGCATTATCTTGCTAAAACAAAAAATTCTTATCAATGTAAGGGCCAAATGGTAACACAGGTTTTTGCAGGATTTCTCTTATGTACCTATCTGCTGTTAAACTGCCATTAATAATAACCACCAAGTCAGTACGAGCAGTTAAAAAGATTCTTCTCCAAAACATAACTGACCCTTTACCAAATAATCTGGTGTTATAGAAGTTACATTGGACATATCTTTTATTTGATTTTCAATAAACTCTTATACTTCTATCTAAGTTGTAGAGACAAAATCTGCTTTCATTTGACCAAAGAACTTTTTTCAAACTACGATGCTCTGCAGTCAAAGTTGATTTTTGCGCTGAGGTTCTTGGTTTAGATCAAATTCAGCTAGGCGTCGACAAACAGTATCAGTTGAAATTTTGAGTTTATCTGCTTGCCTGTAGCTGTATTTGCAGCAATCTTTCTGTATCAAACAATTGTCTTAAAGCAGAGACTCTTAAAAAACGGTCTTGAACTTGCGTAGTTATGCGATGTTTGCCTTGACCAGGTCTTATTAAGTGCTGACCTGTCTCCCTATAACGTTTGATTATACATACATACATAAATTCATCATCTCTGTTCAATTCTTCGAAAACTCCATCCCTCTTTCAGTAAAATGACTGACTGAGCACACTTTTTGGCGGTCAATAATAAACACTTTACTGTACCTTACAAATATAAATTTTTAGTGCAAATAATAAATTTTAGCAATAAAACCTAAAAAAAAAAAGAAATATGTTAATTTAAATTTTATCTGAATTCTAACAAAATAAAGATAAGATAAACAGACTT
This sequence comes from Tachinus rufipes, assembly GCA_963932245.1. Taxonomy (NCBI): domain Eukaryota; kingdom Metazoa; phylum Arthropoda; class Insecta; order Coleoptera; family Staphylinidae; genus Tachinus; species Tachinus rufipes. Next base: position 75,976,363 of record OZ010743.1, on the reverse strand, counting down.
TGATAAAAAAAACCAACTGTATAAATTTAGAATGAGTGTATTATGACAATTTAAAATAAAAATCAAAATTTTCATTTTTATATGAGTTTTCAAAAATAATTCGAAATAATTTAGAAGTGCGTTAATTTTGCTGGCCAGTGTATATGAGCATCATATTTTATGTTCTATTAAAATATGTAGTGTGTATAGTCCAGGGTTTCATCCCTGACTAAGAGCTTGCTTTTATCAACCGTGGTAATTTAAAAAACATTTAATACCCCACTTAAAAAAATTGTAAACCTACGGGGACAATGTGAAATAGCCCTAAAAATTCTAATAAAAAAGTTTAAAAACTTAAATGTCACAAAGATATTTATTAAAAATTATACTTTTAAGTAGAACCTGAATTAGTGTAACATTTCAGCAAATCTATGTTATCTATTTACCGTGCAATTAATTAATAAACCTATTCTGTTAAAAAGTAAGAATATAAATAAAGCACAAGCAGGTGAAAGTAGTAGATAATTAGCTAGTGCGCGACTTACATAACAATTTCTGCACTGGATGAGATGATTTGCAGAATGCTATAAGAAATTGTAGGTTTTCGAGCTTTAGTTATTTGTTTTTTATAAATTTGTTAACATCAGTGAATTAGTTTTTTTTACTTTAATTGTAATAAAATAACATATTTATTTAAAATTTCAAATACTACTGTAGTTTTGAAAGTTAAATTATAATTTAAAAAACTTTCATTAAGTAATTGCAAATTTAATTTTATTAAATATTTATAACTAATTATTTTAAAGCGGAAACGTGTTTGTGAACCAAATTATAGTACCTACTCATATATAAAGCTTTATAACACAGCTGTAACTCAAGCAAGTTTGAAATCCACACCTAACATCGGCGTGCGTTGTGTCTCATCCGACATTATCGTAGTGATTACTGATTACATCAAGCATGCAAGAATTATTCAGCACAGATGTATAATTAGTAGCTACAGATCTGCTTAATAGCATACATGTACCAATGTCATTCAAAAATAAATGTAGTTATTTAGTTCATATATTCTCATATTTGAACGTTTTGTCGATAATTAATGTATAAAATTAATTCCGCTTGTAAAACTTTGTCTGAGTGATTATCTAATTGAAGTTATAATTCAATGCTCATCCACGTTTTTTGGTGCTTTGTGAGGTAAAATAATTTAATATTCTAGTAATTTATATCAATTAATTTTAATTACAAATACTTATCAAAACTGTATTCTTTAATTATCTTCTACAATAAAATATTTTAAATCTCTGACTAAATAAAATATATTATTAATAATTTGTAAAGATTTAGTATTTTTTTAAATTGCATTTTACAATGGTGAATAAGTATTGATTAAATACTACAAAGAAAATGTTGTTAGCATGATTCTTGTTCAACAATTACTTTCCAAATCTCTTGAAAACTTTTGTGCACACCGAGCACAAGGAAAACTACTTGCCGACATCTGTTCGTTTGAGCATCTGCTTGTTGATTTTGATTCAAAATGTGCGAAGATGGAAAAAAGTATATAACCGGGTGAAACTTTTTTTGTAGATATGCATAAATAAAATATTTTAATAAATATGTTGCTTGAATATAAAGATACTGTATACAAAACTAGTTTTATCAAGTTTATTTAACTAGGTTTTTAACTGTTTTGCATCTATATTGGTTTGCTCCGTTTATCAAATCTTGCACGGATTGAATCTAAGCCCTCTCGACCATCGATTTTCAATTTTAAATTAGAGATTCCAATCAGCGCTTTAGGAATCTCTCTGCCCATTCAACTGTAGAAAATTGCGCGATTTTTGTTTGCTGCAATTTGCATGTCGAAAGGTAAGTAGAAAATGTGTCGAATCAGCAACTGATTATAAAACGGAAATGTAATATTGCAGTAGATGTGCGCCCGGTGCTTTCACCATTCATTTGTATGTAATAGCTACAATCCGAAGTACGTTTTAAATATCATTCATGTATTTGTAGCTTAATTTAGTCTAGTGATTAGCCGGTAAACAAAACGGTTACAAACAACATGCTATCATTTATCGTACTATTGGAGTTTGATTCTTTTACATAAACGTTTTAATTGATATGCAGATAATCACTTCGGCGGCAAAGTGCGATGTGATGTGATGTGATGTTGCGATGTCGTGCGGAATGAGCACATTGAATAAACTTGTAAGCTAAGCACCGCTAATTGCATCACGACAACGTCCGGTCGTGCATGGTAATAAGTGCATCCGATGCTATGCAATAGCCCATTCAACAGTCTACCCATTAATTATGGACTAATTTCCGACGTTTGCATATCGGATATGATAAAGTCAAATGCAATTGATTAGATAATGCATTGATATTATGATAATTATAATTTTAAATCAATAAAACTTAATTTGAATTGTGTACATTTTATTCCCATTGTATCAAAATTAATGTTAAATTACATTAATTAAATGCCCTCTTTTATAAAAATGCACGCTTCTAGAATTCATATATAATATTTTTATAAATTATATAACAGTTTTTCAGTTACAATTAAATTGTTTTAAAAAACACTATTATAACACTTTATTTTAATTATATAAATGATTAGGTTAGATATGTTTATGCAACAAAGTATATATGTACTATGCAAAAAGATTCATTGTTGTAGTTATTATTTGGATATATTTAAGTTAATTTAGAAAAGTTATACAGATTGCCAAAACCATTCCAACACATATAGAAAATGCGACCTACACGCAAATTTGTTATGTAAAGTGTGTGTGTTTACCTACATGTTTTTTTTTTTAATGTGCGTTTTACAGTTATTTTACATAGTCTCATTGTCTTATAACTTGTTTGAAAAGGATAAAACCAACAGCTTATTATGTGACTTCCGTATCACCCCGGTAAATAAAAAACAAAGTTTTTATTTTAGTCATATTTTAGAAATTAAACCATGAACTGTTAGTTTGCTAAGTTACATTCAATATTAATCTAATCTAATTAATATGCCACACGCCAGGCAATATTGCACGTGTATGAAGAGTGAATAAACATAGATACACTTTCTTAATTAATAAAACTTAATTTATAAAATGTTTAAAAATAAAACACATATAATTAACAGATGCTCTTATTTAAAATTAAATAAATTAAATAAAACTTTTAACAACGTAATAATCAAAACAAAATAAAAAGTATTAAAACTTTTTGAAACCCAAAACAAAATGAATCATAAAAAATATTTAAGAACATGTGCATATTGGTTTGTGACACATTTTGCAGTTTTTTAAAGCACAACATGTCTATTAGTATCAGGGTTATTGCAAACCACGCAACACACAAACCTGCATAAAAATAACAAATGCGCGTGCGATTTTTACCAAGGGTACACATTATGAAGCCAAAAAATTTTAATAGTTTCATTAACAATTACTTTTGTGGCAAAAATGATTATTAATCTTATAAGTGATTTCTGTTTTCTGTATAATTATTTTTTTGTTTTTAAAAATTTCATTAAGTCAATTGTGCACAATTAATCTGATAGTTTGTAAGTCTTAACTTAATGTGTGTAACTGGATGTCTACAATTTGTTTAGGGTAAATGTGTAGAATTATATTTATTATTTATTGTTGAAGTCTGCTGTGCTAACTCTTTAATTATAATTTTTACATCCTAAGATTATTATATATGTTGTTGTTTCTACACTTGTCGATAACATCTTCTTTTAGTATAGATTTTTTTGTAATTCATGGTACTAAATGTTTAATCTTAACTGGCACAAAAAAAAATCATTGTGTTTTTGGCATTAGATATCTATTATGTAGATATTTATTTTGTGCATTTTTATTTTATTTTGTTTATATAGAATATAACATGTCGTTTAAGTCTAACACGGTTTTTAAGATCTGTTTTTGACCACTTTATAATCTCAAAAGAGTAACACAGTAATATTATAAAATATATAACAAATATATTAATGTTAATACATATATTTTTGTACTTAGGTTAGTTTTTTCTATTAACTTAAAACGTTGATTGTATCTTTCCGTAATTTTTATTTTATTTTTGTATAGTGAAGTTTTGAATAATTTTGAGATAGTTGTATGTATCAGATTAGTTTAGTTGCTTAATGTGTTAGTTTGAAGATGTGTACAAAGTTTAACTCAGTCATAACTTTGTTGTTAATGCTTAAAAATGTTTTAGTTTTGAGTTTATTTAATTTATTTGTAGACAATGTATTAGATATATTATTTTTTTACAGTCAATATACTTCATGTATATTATGTTGCAGCGTATGTGTTGTCAATAATAAGTCTTTCTTTGCATCCGTTTAGTGCGTTCTTGAAGCTTTTTTTTTATAAAGTTATAATGTTATAATGTTGCTCAGTAGATCAATAATTTTGTTGTATTAATGTGATTTCTTATGTTAAGAAGTAGGGCATTTTTGTAAGGTGACTTAGGATGTTTTTGTGAAAGTTTGACTAAGTGTTAATGAAAGCTTTTTTGTTAGTTTAGTTATTTGTACATTTTTTAATTGCACCATTAATATGACTTATTACAAAGTTTTAAGCATCTGCATTGATTGGTGATATTTTTTTTTTATTTGCCTATACATTATTTTTTTTATTATTGCCAAATAGATTGTTTTGTCTTTTTTTATAAAAATAATTATACCAGTAATTCTTAACTTTGGGTTGGGGAAGGTATTTGAGTCGCGGGAAACCTTCAACTCTCACGTTGCTAGTATTGTGTTTTTATTTCTTAATTTCTTTTTGAATAATCTTTTTTAAACCTGTTTTATAATTATTGTATTTTATATGTATTTACAGACATTATCATATTGCTGAAAAGCTCGAAATGATTAAATATTTTTTTTTTTTTTTTTTTTTTTTTTAAATTATCTATGTATATGCGGGTTTCCCAAGAATATACACATTTTAATTGCTTCCTAAGAATGTTCTTGTGATGTTAGCTGTGTCTAGTAGGACAGCCTTCTGCATTATTTCAAGTTTGTTGGTATTTATATTTAGTTTGGTAAGCATTTCTAACGTAAGTTGAGGTATTACGCCTGTAGCAGAAATTACTATGGGAATTATTTCGACTTTCTCCTGTTTCCATATCTTTTTAATTTCATATGCTAAGTCGTTATATTTATCTTTCTTTTCAGATATTTTCATTTTTAGGTTTTCGCTTGCTGGAACTGCGATGTCTATGAGGTACGTATGTTTTTGTTCCTTGTTCTTAAATATTAAATCCGGTCTATTATTAATGATAGTTTTATCAGTTTGAACAGGTAAGTCCTATAGTAGTGTGTATTTGTCTGATTCTATTATTGTTTTAGGTTTATAGATATAGTATTGTTCATTATTTTCATTTGTAGGTAGTATTTGATTTGCAAGTTGTTGGTGCACAATACCAGCTATTTTATTGTGTCTGTTTGTGTATTTTGTAAGTAGGTGATTGTTTCGTTAGGTTTATTGCATTTTCTGCACCGATCTTCAATATTTTCCTATTTAAGTATATATTTTGAGTAGTTTTTGGTTTTAATAACCTGGTCTTGAATGGCTATTACAAATCCTTCAGTTTCAGGCATTAAATATCCAAATGACAGCCACTTGTTTGACCACTCTAGATTAGAGTCATTTTTGTGTATTTCATAGTGGTGCTTACCATGTAGTTGTTTATCTTGCCACTCTCGTTTTCGTTCTTTAATAAGATCGTTATGTGTTTTTTGTAGTTCTAGGTCTTCATTTAGTTTTAGTACGGTGTAGTTGTTGTCAATTTGAATTAATGTTCTATGCAGTATGTTTTCCGGTTGGGATTTGAAGTAAGTTTGTGGTTGGTATATTTGGTTTTCGTGGAGTTGTTTAATATTTAGTATACGGCGTTCTCCCTTATGTCTGGGTATGTTTACACGTTGTTTGCATGCTTTTGGGTAGTGCATGTTTTGTTTTGTTAGCATAGTTCTGGTTTTTCTATTAAGTTCATCTAATTCTGTATTATACCATTTGATTACACCAAAAGAGTACGTAAGGGATGGAATAGCATAGTTGTTGACAGCTTTTACAATATTTTTTCCGTTGAGTTTAGTTATTATTATTATTATTATTATTATTATTATTATTATTATTATTATTATTATTATAATTATTATAATTATTATTATTATTATTATTATTATTATTATTATTATTATTATTATTATTTTTTTTTTATTTTTTTTTTCACAGGTATTATCCTGGGAGTTATTTATTGGACGAGTACGGGACCAGGTCCAGTAAAGATTGTCATTGTTTTAGAAAAGACCTAACGATGTTACATGTTTTTAGTATCACAGCCTTTTGCATAGGTATTATAACATATTCTTTAAGCTGTAATTCATTTAGGTTTTCCTTTAGATTTAGTGGCACTATACCTGTTGATGACATAGTTATGGGGATTATTCTCACTTTGTCTTTCCATATTTTTTCTATTTTGTGCGCTAGAGGTAAGTACTTATCAATTTTTTCGTTATATTTGACCTTGATGTTATGGTCTGCTGGTATTGCTACATCAATAAGATACGTAGTATTTACATTTTTTATAGTAAGAGTAATGTCTGGGCGGTTATGTGCAACTGTTTTATTTGTCAGAATAGCTCTGTCCCAGTATAATTTGCACACGTCGTTTTCTAGGATAATTGATGGATTATATTTATAGTATGGTTCCCATTTGCTAATTAATTTGTATTTAAGTGCTAATTCTTGATGAATAATTTTAGCTACCGAGTTGTGTTATTATTATTATTATTATTATTATTATTATTATTATTATTATTATTATTATTATTATTATTATTATTATTATTATTATTATTATTATTATTATTATTATTATTATTATTATTATTATTATTATTATTATTATTATTATTATTATTATTATTATTATTATTATTATTATTATTATTATTATTATTATTATTATTATTATTATTATTATTATTATTATTATTATTATTATTATTATTATTATTATTATTATTATTATTATTATTATTATTATTATTATTATTATTATTATTATTATTATTATTATTATTATTATTATTATTATTATTATTATTATTATTATTATTATTATTATTATTATTATTATTATTATTATTATTATTATTATTATTATTATTATTATTATTATTATTATTATTATTATTATTATTATTATTATTATTATTATTATTATTATTATTATTATTATTATTATTATTATTATTATTATTATTATTATTATTATTATTATTATTATTATTATTATTATTATTATTATTATTATTATTATTATTATTATTATTATTATTATTATTATTATTATTATTATTATTATTATTATTATTATTATTATTATTATTATTATTATTATTATTATTATTATTATTATTATTATTATTATTATTATTATTATTATTATTATTATTATTATTATTATTATTATTATTATTATTATTATTATTATTATTATTATTATTATTATTATTATTATTATTATTATTATTATTATTATTATTATTATTATTATTATTATTATTATTATTATTATTATTATTATTATTATTATTATTATTATTATTATTATTATTATTATTATTATTATTATTATTATTATTATTATTATTATTATTATTATTATTATTATTATTATTATTATTATTATTATTATTATTATTATTATTATTATTATTATTATTATTATTATTATTATTATTATTATTATTATTATTATTATTATTATTATTATTATTATTATTATTATTATTATTATTATTATTATTATTATTATTATTATTATTATTATTATTATTATTACTATTATTATTATTATTATTATTATTATTATTATTATTATTATTATTATTATTATTATTATTATTATTATTATTATTATTATTATTATTATTATTATTATTATTATTATTATTATTATTATTATTATTATTATTATTATTATTATTATTGTCTTATCACTACTATTTATTAACAGTATTTAAGTTTAAAGATGTTTCTCTCACAAGTAAATGGCAGTTGGCAAATTTCGGTAATAATTTTACTAATTACGCGGTTTGAAAAGGTTACTGTTTCGACTGTGGTAGTTGATTGCAGTCGCACATGGTATCAATGTGATTTGGTAGTCATCCCATTTTAATTGTCAACATGGTTTAAACCGCAACAAACTTTTGCTGACAGTTTACACAATAACACCGTTCCTACTGCATATACAATTATGTCATGGGTTAGACTGTTAGAGGAAACAGGTAATTTGCTTAGCAGAAGTACACACGGCAGAATCAAGTCTATAAGAACACCGAAAAATGTACTATTGGTCAGATCATCAATTGAGGAGTCATTAAAACCTTAAAGGTTTTGCTTGACGGAATTCTGTTGCTTTGCGAATGTCAGACCGCAGCTTAAAACACGTAAACTGCGGAAGCAGATATTTTATTTCAATTACTGTGCGGCACACGCCCTTGGGGTCTCTAACCTTCCCAAAGATGTGGCACATGCCTTTGGAGGCATGTGTAATAATTTTAAAAAAGTGTAGATAACATTGTATTTTATTCATAGCTACTACAGCACATGCTTCCAGTGACTCAATGATTTTATTAGCAAGTTCAATCATTTATCTTGTTTTATTTGATTTTTTTGCAGATACTTATACAAACAGTAACAAGAGATGCATCAATTTGACAACAAAACATACGGTGGTGTTATTATAACCTAACTAAACAAGTTTCAACCTACGCTAACATGCATTGCAAAGCATAGGCCGCTTAGCAGTTATTAAAAATTGTTTATGTGCGACAAGTCTCCAGGGGCATGTGTTATACAAGATCTATTATTAAATCATACTAACTAATGCAAATCTATTGCTATTTGTGACAAAAATTTTGGTTAAAAAACAAACTTTTTATTGCTTCCGCACTGAACAAATGTCTGTCTAGTTGTTTCGGCCGCACGGAAAGTGAAACAAGAACATGCCGACCGAGACATGTGCGGCAGTTAACGTGTTGAGGAGAATTTTTTATTTGGATTTATATTTCTATCACTACCAAATAATGATGACTCAAGATTTGCACAAAGCAAACTTTTGGAATAAATGCTGGCACAGATCCCAACAGCAGCAGTTTTTTTTTCATTAACGTCGAATCACATTTTCATTTAACTAGAGCTTTATTTTAATTTTTTTTTTATTTTCATTTTATGCAAGTGTTTGTATTTAGTTATCAGTTCTGTGAGCATTGGCAATATATTGCAACTTATTTGTGTTATCACTGTTTTGATGTCACGTGATAGTCCCGTTGGGAATATTCTTGAATAAAAGTGTCAATCCCTTACAGTCCGTCCACTAGTTGCTGTGTTCAGCCTCAAGTTTGTTGAGGATTATTTTATTTCCGATCTTGTATGTAATTTGCAGGTTGTAGTTACTGTTTCTTGATTGTATATTATGCAGATCATAACCAGTTTGGATTTTATTACTTGCGATTGCAAGGCCTGCAATGCTGGTTGACTGTTTAAAATTATAGTTATTAGTCTTTTAGGTTTTAGTCTTTTTTGATTGTGTCCTTGACGCACTTTTCGATGGCAGCCTCTTTTGCCTAAAAGTTGAGAAATATTTACTTAGAGATAGCAAATATGGCTTTACTTGCTGTTTGATCTTATAGATTCTAGCTCCGGTGTTTTTTTTGGTCTTTAGCCCTAATTGTGTACCAGATAGTTTCTTTGACTGTGGTAGTATTATATCAATTTTTTTACTTTTGCAGTAGTCTTTTATGAAATTCAACTTTATCATTAGAGTTTCTTCTTTATGCAACAAATGTTGTTATGTTAGGTGTGTGGGTTCCAAAGTTTACATTGCGTTTATTTATCCGCAGTCTGTTTGCTACTTGTCTTGCTTTAGCCATTACTATCAGGTGAAGTGGCGGTAACAATAGTATCACTTCCATAGCTGCTGTGGGCGTTGTTTCTATTTTCCCCTTTATCTAGTTTTCTGGCCGTACAATTGAGTCTGATCATATTTGGTGTTAACTCTTATGTACGTTTGGCCATTATTTTGGTTGCAAAAAGCACCCGAATAGATTTTGTTGTTATATTTGTTAAGTGTGTGTTGAAGTTTAGACTAGTGTCAAGTGTTAGTCCCAGATTTTTTACTTTTCTTCGGGAGCGGGTACAATCGTTTTGCCTGAGTTTACTAACAACCTCTTTTTTTTTGCACAACCTTTCTACAATGTTTAGTGTGCTCTGTATCATGTTACACACGATAGCTTCAAACTTTCTGCATGCAAAGATAGTGAGATCAACGCGTGTTAATAAGTATCTGTAGTAAATCATTCATAAATAAACACCACAGTAGAGGTGAAAATACAATCCGGGTTTTGAGCATAGAGTGATCCATTGTCAGACGAGATGGTCTATTCTTTGTGTTGTGTCCGCAGGGATCTAATGTTTAAAATAATTAAATACAAAATTGCAAGGTCAAACATTTCAATATTGAACTTGTTTTTGTAAAACCTGACAATCATATTCCTTTGGGAACCATGTTTATTATCTGCAGTATTTAAAAATAAAATTAAAAAATATATTTTAAAAAATGTTCATACCAAAAGTATAGTTGGGTTAGAAACTCATTCAAAGTAGATGTAGTGTTAAAAATAATGCTGATAAACTACAAATAAAATATATTCAAAATGCAACTAAAAAGTCATTTTTTTTTTTAAGATAAAGTTTACAAACAGGAGGTAGCTATCTGTAAGTAATGCAAAACAGCTTGCAAGCGTTTCTTGGCGTTTATTTCAAAACTGGAGAGGTTTTGCTATAATTGACAATTTGTAAAGAGAATTTGGCATTTTTTACAATTTACAGTTTGATGTTGGTTTTTTTCAACAATATTTTTCAATTAAATTTATAATGTTGTTATAAGGTTTACTTTTTAAAAGTTTATGGTACTTTTTGACAACTGCTTAATATCAAATTGTCAGATTTTGCACTTTTTAACAGTTTATGTTTTTTTTTTTAAACCAAATTTTTGTTATTTTAAAAATATTTTAATATTTTATAACCAGATTATTGACTTTTTAACAGTTTATGACTAAATTTTGATAATTTTTACATTATATTTATACTTTATTTTTGGATTTTTCTATTTTTGACATTCTTTAAATAGAATTTTGCAACTTTTAACAGATTATGGCTTTTTTAATATTTTTTAACAAAATTTGTTATTTTTGTATATTTATGTTTTATTTATTATTATTATTTTTTGTATATTTGTGTTTCTTACATTTTTTTTTTTTTAATTTTGCATTTTTTAACTGTTTTTGGTTAGATTTCGGTTTTTTTTGACATAGTGATATTGTTTTATAACCAAGATTTATTGTTTTTGATATTTTATAATTAGAATGTTTAATTTTTATGTAGAGAATTTTGCACTTTTTAATAGATTATTTTGCTAGTTCTAACATTATTATAATATTTTATTATAAAAAATAAAATGTTCCTAGCTTAAAGATTAAAAAAAAACTTTAACAATTAATGTTCAAATTTTAATGCTTATAAACAAAATTTTGCGGTTTTGACATTTTACGTATAAAATTTTTGGCATTTTTAAACTATTTTTGTGTAAATTTAGATTTTTTCTAAAAATATTTTAGTGTTTTATGACCGGATTTAACAATTTTTTTTTTAATTTTTTTTTGCAATTTAGGACTATGTTCTTATTATATTTCAAGTCTCTTTCTAATGCTGACGCCTAGTTCTTTATCTATTTTTAAGAAATCTGTCTGAAGTTTTCTACTGGGCTTATTGGTTTTTAGCTTATTTGGCAATTCTGTTGTAATTTATTTTTTTCACATACGTCTTTTTTATATAGTTCTTATTTAATAAAGCTGATTCTAATTTTATCACATAAAATCATCTTTTTTAACTTTGTCTTGTGTGGACATTTGTTTTTTTTTTTTACTACTACATTTTTAGGCAGCCCAAAATTTTTAAGGCTTTGATGGTATTTGTTTTTACTTTTTCTATCAAATTACTGGCGTTTAATATCTGGGATAAATAAATTTCATTACGTGTATTATTGGAATTATTGCCCACTTGCACCGGATGGGATCTTTCAAAATTACTATTGACCAGAAAAATAAGATTAATTTGACTTTTATGAATAGAATTTTTTGTTTTAACAGTTTAAAACCTTTTTTGCTTTTTGACAATATTTTAATGTTTATAAACCGGATTTGCTATTTTTGACATTTTATGATAAAAATTTTGTATTTTTTATGGTTGGATTTTAGTGATTTTAAATCTTTTTTACAATATTTAAATTTTGTCACCGGATTTGACTTTTTGAAGTTTATAAAACTTAAATAGAGTTCAAAGCGTTTTAATAGTTTTTATTTAGATTTTGTTTTTTTAAATTATATGAGTTTTTGTACACTTTTTAATAGTATTAGTCTAGATTTGGTGCTATTTGACAATATTTTAATGTTTTAATGCTAGATTTGGTTGTATTTATTATTTTATAAATAGAGTTTTGCACCTTTTAACCGTTTTTGGCCGTATTTTAGAACATTTGAAAAATATTTTAACATTTTAAGATCCAATTTTGTTATTTGTAACTTCTTTTTAAGAGTAGAGTTTTGCACTTTTTAATAGTTTATGACCAGAATTTTTTCCATAATTGTGAGGAAATTCTTTCTTCAAATTTGATTCATCTTTAATTTATTCAAATTTTGTTCTATTTATTGTATTTTTTGCATAAAAAAAGTTTTTTTTTTTTCAAAAAACACTTGTCAGTTTGTACTGTTTAGTAGTGACAGGTTTATACTGACCAAAAACATTACCTGTTTTATTTGTTCTTTTGAGGCGGTTTACTTGACGTTCCTTGCACTGCAAATTATTCTTTTTAAATTTTGTGTGGGATCCTAAAAACGGGCTTTAGTCTAGTGAATCTTTTTTTTGCTATTTGCTTGGCAAGCTGATTTACCAAACAAATTTTGCAGATTGTGCCCACGGCTTCCAGAATGTATATGCAAGTCATAGCCAGTTTAGATTTTATTACTGGCTATTGTAAAGCCTGCAACGACATAATAATTATCAGTCTGTGATGTTTTAGCTCTTTTTTTATTAAGTTCCTGGCGCACTACTCAATAGCTATCACTATTAATCTAGTTGTTACTCTTTTGATAGTTCTAAGAAATCTTTTTATTTTTCTAAAAATTTGCGGCATAAAAAATCTTTTTAAATTTCTATTTTATGCATGTGTTTGTTTAAACAATAGTGTTCAGTTATTAATCTTGTAAGCTTTTGTAGTTTTATTTGGCTTGTGCTTTATTATAGTTTGGATAGCGGATGATGGTCTTATTAGAATCAGTCTCGTGTGCTTCATTTCTTAACTGATTTGTCATTGGTTGCGGTGTTACGTTTTAAGTATTTTACAAATTATTAGTTACTTTATATACGCTATATACTTTGTTAAGTCTAGCATTGTTTTTATACTGACTTTTATTTTTTTACTATTATTTATTTTATGGCACTATATAAAACCAAAATCCAATATTTCTGATATTAAATTAAGGTGTTTGCATATATGTAGATTTATTTATTTAACTGAGAAATCTGGTTTTAGATGCTAGTATATATATATATTTTTAATTTTTAAATTTGATTATCCTAAATACATTTTTTATATAACGCTGTTTTTTCACCCAATGCTTCTAATGCAGTTGCACATATGTGGTCTATTTGTTATTTTATCTGATATAAATCATTAATACAACTATATCACCTGAAACTTGATTTTTTATCGGGTTTCAGAAAAAATGACTAATTAAAACTGTAGAGTATAACTTGTATGGCTTTTCTTACGTATCCTTAATATTTAATTACATTTTTTTTTCAAAAGTTTTTTCATAACTGTAAGTTTAATAACAAAATCTTTAGCAAATGTATAAAAAAACTTGTTATTATTTTATAAATTATTAATATAGCTTGAACTATACTTTAAAATAAATATGTAATTTATTAATTATTTACTAAAACTTTTTATTACATTATACTGATATATAAACATACATTTGTTTTATTCTGAACATGAATTTATTTTATAATTACAATTTATTATTTATTTGATATATAGATTTAGTTTGTTATCAAATATAATATATGTTTATTTATCAGTTGTGCTGTTTATTTTAATAAAAATTATTATAAAATATAGGTAGAACTAATTATATTGTAGGTTTTGATGATAACGCAAAGAAGTGAGTAGATATTTTAGTTATTGCGGTTATTTGTCTATGATTATAGTGCCATAATCTGCTTATTAGTGAACCGTAAAATAAAACGTTTGATGAACTAGTTTTAATTGTCTAAAATATAATGGATACGCATATTTGTAAAGCTTTGATTTATGTATAAAATATACCATTTAGTTAATTTTCTTTATATATATATATATATAAATACATATCCATATAATTCAATTCAATAATATTTTTTATTGTTTTTTATAGATTTGTAATAAATTTATTTTTAAATTGTGTTTAAAAATGTTAATTAATAAATAGAATGTAAATTTAATTTTATATTTGAATCTATTATGTGCCCTTATTTTTTAAAAATGTATATAAGAAATTAGATGACACATTAAGGACAAAAAATTAATAAAGTTATCCTTGAATCATTAAAATGCAAACGTTTCGGAGAGCAACTTACTCCTTCATCACTGCTATTTAATGTAATAATTAATTAAATTCAATTGAATAATAATTAGTGTAGAACTATCCATTCAATTATCTAACTGATATCTTTAGAAATAATGATTAATGTTTTAAGTAGCACTTACTTAAACCTTATAATAATGTAAATACATGTTTTTTGGTTACATTTGTATTTACTTAAAATAATATAAATTGTTTATATTAAAATTTTATTACAAAACTTTTAATAATTGTGGGAGTAGAAATATTATTAAAACTGCAATTACTGTTAATTGGCTTTAGGTCAGTTATATTGCGTTTTATATATAAGTTAAGGTAAAATTTGCTTATGTAACTATAAATTTGTAATTATTCATATGTTAGTAATAACAACTATTTCTCTTACAAATACATTTCTATTCAAACAGCATTACCTGAACAAATACCATTTCATTTATCCAACTAAGTTCGAGTTTTGCAAATGTGTATTTAAATTTGCGCAAATAAAGCAATGATAATACGGCAGGGGCTAAATACGGAAAATTTGCATTTTAATCCTTCATTTCTTATAATACATCCTCATTCCAACATAACCCACTAGGCGCATCCAGCAATTTACAATGTGCCCGGAGGGATAGCGCTAGGTGGCAACTGCTTCGCAACCACACTCACTTCCTTCCTTCGCTTAAATATTTCACACAAATTATTATTTCCCAAATAAATAAAACTTAACTCCGCAACACAACTTCGAATCTTTTATGGAAGAGAAGGAAGAAACTTTCAGTTTAATTTAATTTGAGAAGGGTAAAGGGAGACTTTGTTATATCACTGATAATTAATTTTTCAAATTTCATACTATGCCTAATAAATATTTCCTTTATTTATGCATTTTAACAAGTTAAATATTCAAATTTACTGTAGAAGTTATAAATAACTCAAACATTTACCCGAAACCCATGATTTTTTTTTTAGTTTTGGTTAAAAATTATTTAATATTACATTTGTTTTTCAATATTGTATTAAAGTACATTGAAACTTACTTTAAATTCAATTTTGTATACCTAACAGTATTTTATGATTGAACACACGGTTACTAATTAAGTACTATTCCAAACTTTTCTTAAATCTTAGTTCACATTGCATCATCTGATATAATCGCATCCCCCTTTGCAATAAATAACTGCGGAATGGTTTGCTTCGAATAAATCTTTTATCTCCGCTTTCCATTTTTCCATTTAATGGAGGCACACCAGCTCTCGTTCGCATTATAGCCCGACGATAAATACCGAATGCTTCGTACTTTCCGTGCACTCCATTCACGAAGCAACACCCAAACAAAAACCAGCTAAATTACAACAAATTTATCAGTTGCTTTAAATTGTACATTGTACAATTCTATTGAAAAGAGGGGAATGTCCATTTAATCATTCACGGACTACTAAATGCATGTTAAAAGTGTCATTGCAATAATATTTAACTGAAAAAGTTACCTTTATTTATTATTATGTATTTACATTTACAGCAATTTTGTATCGCGCTCACAAGTCTTACAACTTGTTTGAAAGGGGTTGATAGGACCAATGGCTTATTATGTGACTGCTAAATCGGCAAATAAAAAGCAAATTTATATTTAGTCAAATTTCTTTAGTACTAAGTTTACATTTTGTGTTTAGTATAATTTAACATTTTTATTCATAAATAATAAAATATTCTATTATATAATTATTTTTTAATGGCAAACATGTTTCACAAAATAATTTGCATTATCAATGCCATATTTATGATTAATAAATTATTTAAAATTTGTTTTTTCCCGCTACCCAGATTTCCTGTTTTAAATTTAAATTTGTTTTTTCCCGCTAACCAAGATTTCCGTTTTTTTGTTGACATTTTAATTTAATTTTTAATTTTAAGGTTAGAAATATGTCATATCTTGAACATTAAATATTTACACTTGAAGTTAGTGTTTATATAACAAATTTATTTTAATAACATGTCTAATATTGGAGAGTTGTATAAGTCTAATTGTTCGTTAATTACTTTATAATTTGGATTTTTTAAAAACATTAACTTCAAGTGTAAATATTTAATGTTTAAGATATGACATATTTCTAACCTTAAAATTAAAAATTAAATTAAAATGTCAACAAAAAAACGGAAATCTTGGTTAGCGGAAAAAAAAAACAAATTTAAATTTAAAACAGGAAATCTGGGTAGCGGGAAAAAACAAATTTTAAATAATTTATTAATCATAAATATTTCATTGAAAATGCAAATCATTTTGTGAAACATGTTTGCCATTAAAAAATAATTATATAGTAGAATATTTTATTATTTATGAATAAAAATGTTAAATATAAAAAATTTCTACAAAATAAAAGAAGAAAATATTAATTTAGTATAATTGATATAATTTTTGAAATAATTTATAAATATTGTTTTAATTGACTAAATAAAATATAAATTCATACGATTATTAAAAAAATTTAGCTGGAGTTATGTTGTTATCAATTATTTTTGTTTTTGTTTTTTTATTTTGCGCCAACTTTAGTTTTTAAAACAAACAAAAAATTTTTGGTTTGTTTTTTTTTTTAATTTTAATATAATTTATTTATAAATTACTTAATATGTCATATCAACATAAAACATCTTTAGGAACTTCAACGAGTAAAACTATACTGGCTGAAACTATAACTTTGAAGACTAGATTAAGCTTAAGCAGTTTGTAAACATTAAACTTGAATATTTGCGGCTTATAAGTCTAAGTTAATACTAAATTTAAAAGTTTATTCTATGTATCAATAGTACGTTTAAAAAAAAATTCTGTTAAAACTTTTTGTTGCGAGCCAAGAAACCAGTCTATTTGTTTGGTCTTCCGTTCATTTTAACTGTTTTCCCCTTCTCCTCCAAATTATAGTGTTAGTGCGGTCTCTCTTTAACCTTCTTTGTTTATGGAAAAAGGTAATAATCAACCTTTTAACAATGTTTCTAAAAACAGCTATTAACAAGCAGAGTAATAAGGACTTAAGCAACTACTTATAAAATAAGCTTGCTCCTTACAATTTATCTTTGTTTGAGGAAACTGGAATGCTGAAAACATAAACATAAATCTTGACTTATTTTATTCTTTTTAACTTCTCTTTACGACCATAAAATTAAAACAAAACAAAAATCTAGTAACTCTGGTAAATTTATTATTCGCCCAGAATTAATAAAATCTCAAACTAGTAAACAAAGTAGCAATAGTTGGCAAAGATGTTGATCTTATGGTCCTCATTATGACTTTAACCTTATTTGAAAGACAGATATTATTTGTTAAACCAAGCCACGGCAGAGTAGAAAAAAAGTTATATTTGAGTCGGCAATTGCAAACTATGGGAATAAAAAACTGCATACTTCTTTTGCATGCATTCAGCGGATGTACGACTGCGTCTGCATATCAAAAATAAAAATTTGTCTTTCAATATGTTCAAACAGCAAACTACACTGCAAAGTATTACTGATGTAATAGAGCTGAAGCTGGAAACAAAACATTTCTGCCATGGTACAATGCACCTCACAAGCAAACTTCTCATTAAACTTCCTCCAGAACAGTGAGGTTGGAAGTTTGAGTCAGCCAGTTGATCTTAGTAACTTCAAAAGACGTAACAGAACCTAAGGCAGTCCTCAATCTCATTTTTTGCAAATGTATAACCCCCCTCCCACAATAATCTAACATTTAACAAATGATAGTAAAAAGTACATTTATTTTTTCTTGTTTTGATTTCTTTAATAAATTACATATTGTGCCGTGCTAACTTTTTTTTTTGAAAAAAACGCAATTATTAGTGCTCTATAACTCTGTAGCGGCTGAAAATACTAGAAAAATGTATATAATCATTTTTATTGCAAATTTTATCCGCTTTCATTGTGTAAATAGTTAACTTTTACCTCTAACCTACAATTCTCGAGATATTAACAAAAAACTAAAAAAAAAGCCCTGTTTTTTGTGATTGCCGCTAGAGCTTGTGTCATACTCATCAGGAATTTTTTAGAGGTAAAAAGCTACTTTGACTGGACTATATTGCTTGTTTTACTTTAATAAATTTAAATGTCAAACAATAAAGTAACTTAAAGTTTATTTCTTTATTTACAGTTTTTTAACAGTGTTGATGTTCACTGTTACAATCCAAAATAAAAAATATTAAAATGATTCATATAGACTAAATATTTATGCCCACTTACCTATAGTTTTAGTTAGTCGTATGCAATTTTACTGCAAAATTATAATAGTAATATTTGGTATTTAAAAAACCTAAACAAAATTACAGGGTCAAACTATTAACATAGGTATTCAGTGAATGTCTAGTTGTCTGAAATTATTTATGACATGCTTATTTGTCCATTTGTTTTGAAAATGGTTAGATGTTACAATAAAAATCTAATTACTTTAAATAATTGGTATTTAACATTTAGTAAACAAACTGACGTTACACAAAAAAAACAGAACAATTGACAAAGACAAAGTAAATTTACTTTTTTATATTTTATCAACCATGTCTGCCTGGTTATATATTTGTCGCAAAAATTACAAATGATAAAGCCGTTAAAACGTTGAACAGATTCACAAATAATTTACGCCAAAGTAGAATTTAAAACTAAAATTATAATCTCTACTTTAATCAGTAAAGTTTCATATCTCAATAGAAACCTCTTTTAGACTCTTGGAACTTTCCAAACATTTCTGCTAACAAGCAACGTCGTTTGGTTGAAGGTTAAAAATTTATCATAATAAACTTTGCCAACTTTGTTGTTATTTTGCGCAATTTAAAATACTAAATTAATATTTATCTCTTAAAATCAACATATTTTGTGACATTTGGCTTCTTACTATAAACTTCTTTTCTTTACAATGCCGATTAGAGGTTATGACTCAGTTTGAATTTAATATATGATTTAAACAAATCTTAAAATTCTGGCGCTGCTTAGTTTGTATATTTACAAGTGTTTATATAAAAACTTTTACAAATACAATACAAAAAATCAAATCAACAGGTATTGCCCTAAGATGCTAAAACTAGCTTTAAGTAAAAATTTTGGTAAGTTTTATTGTTTGCAATTTTTATTGTTTTATCTAAAAGTTAAAACTTACAATTTGATATATTTAAAAAAATATCAAACATATATTAAGAAACAACATAATTTACAAGATATTTTTTTATTTTATAATTTTCTTCTTCTGCTATTTTTTTACCCTTTAGGGCGTTGGATAACTTTAACAACTTAAACTAATTGTTAAATTATATATTTGTTTAAAAATTGAACGGTGGTGGCAGTTACTATGTGATAGTTTATTATAAAATAAATAAAACACATTTACTATGTACTATATCACAAATATATTTATAAAACCGTAAACAGTTTTAACCTTTACATAATGGCCTTGTAAAGATTGGAATTAGTTACGGTTTTTTAAATATATTTGTGATATAATACATAATAAATGTGTTTTATTTATATTATATATTTGTTTGTTTTTGTTTATTTTTTTATTTAATTTGTTATATGTTTTATAAATATTCATCCGTACTATGTTGCTACTGTCATGAATTTAACATAATATTTTCTCTATATGTGTATCTGATCTGTGTACAACTTATTGTTGTATACATCAATAAAATTATTATTATTGTTATTTTCATCACATCGTATATTATTAATAAAGAGAAATAGTAAAATGATTTTATAGGATCATTTTTTATGTTGCTTTTCTATACGTGTATATTTCACTGAATGTGACGTTCAGTAGCTGTAAAGCTATAATCACGCAATCTTTATTGCAGCTGAAAAGAAAAGAGTAGTGCACCTATACGGGTTCTGGGCCAAAATCCCATAAGGTTTACATGGGGGGTCTAAAATTACTTTTCTCACCTGCCCATCACTGAGTCCACACCTGGGTTTTTCCAGGGGGCCGGCTTAATTGGATTTGCACACCTGTGCTCATCCTTCTATCTTGTCATTTTTCATCCTTGTCATATGTAGGCACTCTCACCTGTGCTCCAGTCAATTAGCTGCGAGGCTGTGTCCACCCTATCTTGTCACCCCCAAAAGACCAGGGTGGGTGCCCAAAACGGCACTATGACTTAAGGGTGGAAGAGTTGGGTAGAAAAATCAAATCCAGAGTCAGATCGGCTCTAGCATGCACCCTAAGGGAGTTACCGCTCGGCCGCCGCCCTCACAGTAGGTGACGTCATCCAGCGCTCGCGTCTCTGCGTTCAAGGTTGCGCCCGCTTATATGTAAAGATGATGTATGAGGGGGTCACGTCGCTATTCGCTTATCGTATAGTCCGCATAATGAATATGGATTAATAAAAACTGTATGTTGTATAAATTATTGAAAATACGAATTCAGTACTCTATAATTATTTTCATGGTTAACGTGATAAGTGATAAGCAAACGGATTGGAAACTTTGTTGATCTTATGCGAGTAAAATATTAAAATCCTAAAATTATTAAAATAATAATCAAAACCTTTGAGAGGCTGATTCAAAATCGACATGTGGTAGTAAATGAGACGATGTAGAAATTTTGCACGTTGATTTTGTAAATTATTGCTATCGCACACTCCAGTCATCAAAATCGCTATCGCACAACATCCAATCGTCTTCGCGCATAAAAACACGAAATTATTTTCATACATACTTTGTTAAGAATGAAAAATCATCACATCAAAATCGCGAGTTGATTTTTGTAAATTATCGCTATCGCACAACATTCCATTCATCAAAATCGCTATCGCACAACATCCAATCGTCTTCGCGCATAAAAACACGAAATTATTTTCATACATATTTTATTAAGAATGAAAAATCATCACATCAAAATCGCGAGTTGATTTTTGTAAATTATCGCTATCGCACAACATTCCATTCATCAAAATCGCTATCGCACAACATCCAATCGACTTCGCGCATAAAAAACACGAAATTATTTTCATACTTATTTTGACGCGAAAAAAATAATATCAAAACCAACTTGCGGTTTATACAGGACGAAATAATCTGAAATTATGCTCATACATATTTTGTTATACATGAAAAAATCATCACATCAAAATCGACTTGTGGTAGTAAATGAGACGGGGTAGAAATTTTCCGCGTTGATTTTTGTAAATTATCGCTATCGCACAACAACCCACTCATCAAAATCGCTATCGCACAACATCTCGTTCGTCAAAATCGACTTGTAAGGTGCAACAGTAATGCTCAAGGTTGTGTCTCGATTTACATGTATTCTTATGGGAAAGTGTGATTTAATTGTAGATTCATGCAAATTAACATTGTTTCTTATGTAAAACGAGCACAAATTGACTATTTTATCGGGTATTTGAGGGCCCTCCGACATCAATTTAATTATCTCGACGCTGATTGGTTGATTAATTTTCATGAAAAGCTATAAATACGGGAAACGGTTGATTATAAATCATTCAGTGTCAGTGTCTTGTGCCTACACCATCTAAAGTTTTAGTTAGTGACTTCTACTATCTTGTGTTTTGTGAATTCATCAAAATCAAAGGTAAGTTGAATTTTGCTTCGGATGGTAGCCTTACCATTCTTCAGCACATTTATTTACTGCGGATGAACACGTTACCATTCTTCATTCGAATCGTGTCGACAATAACCAGAAGCTTTTTATCATTTGAAATCATATGCGAGTGTGCTACTACCTACAAGGTCACGCGAACTCATCTTTTAAACGGGAAGAGATAACTTAAAAATTCAATTTTTTGAGGGTGAGGCTCCCTATAAGCTCATTACGTATGTTTGATTTTCGGTAGTGCCCATTACCTAAATTGAAAATTGCAATTATAATATTGAAAAATCACAATTATAATATTGATCATACTATTACTCTACAACGGAAGTTGCGGTGCGATAACGAGCTCGTAAAATAAAAATTATTTAGGCGCTTAGATAATAAAATAAATGTATGATTTTACTTGTGAATATATTAATATAAAGTGGGTTATAATAGGGGCCTAATACACTTAAGACAATTCAATATAATTAGGTAAAACTCACGTGTATTGACGCCACCGTTCATGGGTATGGGCACTAACGCTGCGCGCCGAATCCGAAAAATAACGTGACTACCACCCAGCAAAAGACCTAACTCATTCTATCATAACACATTACCACCCCGGGCTCATGTAATGGTAACCCGCGTGTCAATCATCCTCTATAACCGAGACTCACGTCTTACCGTTCGAGCGAGCATAGTATTCTTGTTGCTATCGTATTAAACTTTAGTTAACTGAATCACTGCACAAACAAATCAGAACAGTATTCTTGTTGTTTCTTGTATGGCCCAGAGTACAATTGACAATTGAATCCATCTGAAAGTTCTGTGTGAACTGATACTATTAGTGTGATATTTCACATACACACAAATTAATTTGTAGTATACACCTTAAGAGCTATCTCTATTGTTACAGAATGGAGCCAATAAAGAAAAATCACTCATTTTCAAGTCTAGTAGACAATATGAAAACCCGCTTGCTAATGATAAAAAGTGATCCGTCATTGGTTGAGCCGTCAGTGAAGGAGTGCGGACGTCACATTCACGCGATGAATGTAGCGCTGAAAAAAGCGTCATCGACAGGCCAACGACAACATCAGCATCATCCATTGTTCTTATGATGGGCTTCCGAACAAAGATGAAGGCAATGCGTGGGATCAGCGGTGCGGGATACAAAACACCACACCCAAACCGAGAAAACTACGCAAGTCTCCGCGTTAAATGGTTGGAAATGGAGTCAGCTTTTGCCAGTCGAATTAAAACCGCAGCTGTAATCAACCTGCGACATAAAGACACCGCCGAATTCCTCCACGACGCTGGTAATCTTTTTCAGCGGCACATATCAAACCTTCTGAAAAAGAACATGGCAGTAAAAGTTGGTGCTACATTCTGCGGAGAGTTTGGTGTGATTAAGAACGATGAAGAAATTCTCGAATTTAAGTACCTGAGGGCGAAAATTGCCTCAATCTACCGAGACACCGATATCAACGAATGGATAAACAATTTTCGCTCCCAGATACTTACGCAGTTGGAGGAGTTCCAGGAGAAAGATAGCGGGTGGGCTCTCAAAGCAATTATTAATGTGAGCTTCAACATCAATAAGTTCACCCCGCAACTGGGCTCCTCCTATATCGAGCTGCCTAAGCAGATCAAGTTAAAGCACGCATGCATCAACGTGCAGAATAATGATGATGCGTGCTTTGCTTGGGCGGTGACCTCGGCACTCCATTCAGTCAACAGTGGTACCCATCCAGACCGCACATCATCATATCCTCATTATTCCACCGTTCTCAATTTAAAAAACATTACTTTGCCGATGACCATGAAACAAATTCCCCGCTTCGAATCCCAAAATAATGTATCGGTAAATGTGTACATTTTGAATAAGCAAAAGAAAAAGCTTAGCGTTTCTCCTTCATATCTGTCTAAAGACAAACAACAAAAGCACATAAATTTGCTGCTTATTCAAGATTTATACTATGATGATGATGATGAAAACAGTGAAGACAACGATGACGGTTGTAAGCCGCGGTACCACTACGTGTGGATAAAAAGCCTTTCCCGTCTTGTCTCATCACAACTTAACAAATGCAAAGGACAAAAGTACTTTTGCGATCGATGCCTCCATTACTTCAATACAGCCGCTAAATTAGAGGCACATATAGAGGATTGCATTACTATGAACGATTGCAAAGTGCGATTACCAAAACAGGGGCAAACAGTACATTTTAAAAATTTTAAAAATAAAGAAAAGGTCCCGTTTATAGTATATGCCGATCTAGAGTGTATGCTTGAGCCTAATCAGAATAAAAACGGCGTCAATACACAAACCCATGTCCCACATAGCGCTGGATATTATGTAAAATGTGCTTACGATGACTCTCTTAGCTTTTATAGGGCATATCGTGGTGAGGACTGTCAGCGCTGGTTTGCGGCTGAAATGAAACAGTTCGCCGAGGATGTTGAAACGGTGTTCCTTTGTCCGTTACCAATGGAGTCTCTTACACCTTTGCAGAAACTCGAATTTCAATCCATCTCGCACTGCCACATCTGCGATGAAATATTTGATATCCGCGATATCAAGGTCAGAGACCATTGTCACCTCACCGGTATGTATCGAGGTGCTGCTCATGAAAAATGTAATCTTGAATATCAGGATAGTCATGTCATCCCGGTAGTTTTCCACAATTTAAGTGGCTACGATAGTCACTTTATTATCAAAAATCTTGCTACAGATTTTGAGGGTCGCGTCGACTTACTACCGATAAATAAAGAACGGTATATCTCCTTTACCAAACGTATCGATCAAAATTTAATAAAATTCAGATTTATTGACTCATATAGATTTTTAGCAAGCGGACTAGCCGAATTAGCAACAAATTTAACTGAATATCCAAATTTAAAATTACAATTTTCCGATTTAGATTACATTAAATTCAATTTGCTTACACGTAAGGGTGTGTTTCCTTATGATTATATAGATTCGCTGATAAAACTTGAGGAGCCACAATTACCTGATAAATCAAAATTTTTCAACTCGATGACTGACACAGACATTACTGATGATGATTATACACATGCCAACAATGTATGGAATTCTTTTGGATGTCGAAATTTAGGCGATTATTCAGACTTGTATTTGAAAACAGACGTATTGTTGTTAGCTGACGTGTTCGAACAGTTTCGTGCAAGCTGTTTGAAAACCTATGGCCTAGATCCAGCTCATTATTATACCTTGCCCGGGTACACTTGGGACTGTATGCTTAAACATACACAAATTAAACTCGATTTACTGACAGACATCGATATGATCCTATTTGTTGAGCGTGGTATCCGCGGCGGGTTGAGTCAATGCTCTAAACGGTATGCGGCAGCCAACAACAAGTATATGCCAAATTATAACTTGGAAGAAAAATCGAAATTTTTAATGTTTAATGATTTAAATAATCAGTATGGGGATGCAATGTCTCAATATCTACCATATGGAGGTTTTGAATGGGTTGAAGGTGATTTAAGTCACTTTGATTTTAATGTACCGATAGATCATTCTGAAGGATATATTCTAGAAGTTGACTTAGAGTATCCTGAATCAATTCATCATACTCATAACGACCTCCCATTTTGCCCAGAACATCGTGCACCACCAAAATCAAAAGAAACAAAATTAATGGCAACTCTTTTTAATAAGGAGAAATATATAATACACTATCGCGCCTTACAACAAGCTTTGAAAAACGGATTAAAATTATTAAAAATTCACCGTGTTTTAAAATTTCAACAGTCACCTTGGTTGAAGTCGTATATCGATTTGAACACTCAATTGAGAACGGCTGCCACAAATGATTTTGAAAAAAATTTGTTTAAATTAATGAACAACGCGGTTTTCGGCAAGACAATGGAAAATATCCGAAAGCATTCCATTGTTAAGCTTGTTACAAAATGGGAGGGTCGATATGGTGCTGAGGCATTGATATCAAAACCTAACTTTAAATCTTCAACAATTTTCGATACAAATTTAGTGGCTGTTGAACTTAACAAGGCTGAGGTTTATTTCAACAAACCTATATATGTTGGTATGTGTATATTAGATATTTCAAAAGTTAAATTATATGACTTTCACTACACATATATGAGAAGTAGGTTCGGTAATAAAGCCCAAATCTGTTATACCGATACAGATTCGCTCATATATGAAGTTGAATGTGATGATTTATATGATGTAATTCGGTGCGACGCCTCAGAATATTTCGATACAAGTGACTATCCTGATAATAATATTTACAACATACCTCGCGTAAATAAAAAAGTACTTGGCATGATGAAAGATGAGAACGCCGGTAAGGTGATGACGGAGTTTGTAGGGCATCGCTCTAAATTGTATGCAACTAGAGTGGAGGGTATGGATAAGGATAAGAAAGCTAAAGGTGTAAAGAGGCACATTGTGAAAAATCGTATCACTTTTGCAGATTATGTAGAGTGTTTGCGTACGAGCAAAGAAACAATCATCCAACAAAAATTATTTAAATCTACCAAGCATCAAGTTTCAACAATCACCCAAACGAAGATTGCTCTCAGTCCTCACGATGATAAACGCTACATTTGCCCTGATGGCATAAATACATTAGCATGGGGTCATTGTAAAATTATAAATGCACAATAAATTATAATTATTTATACTAACCATTATTTATAGTTATATATGTATATTATACTAACCATTATTTATAGTTATATATGTATATTATACTAACCATTATTTATAGTTATATATGTATATTAGTTCTATTAATATATGTATTAAACTTAAATGTGTTTTTATTACACCTCACCTTATTTACAAGTCTATAAATCGAGTAATTGAATAAAATTAGCAATCAGCTGATGCACACAACATGGTAAGTAGATAAAACAATTCATATATTTTTATTTATAAATATTTTACATAAGTAGATTTTCACCGTGTATGTTTATCACAACAACATCCGGAATTCCTTGATAGCGCAGTACTAACTATATGTCTTCCATTGAAACGAATTAGCAAGCGCAAACTCTTATCGTGTATCACTCCAAACCTTTATCAACACAGTTTCATTTAATTTAAAAAAATCAAAACAAAGCGTTTTAATAACTTTTCGAGGTCATTTTTATTTGATTATTTTTTTCCTTCATTTGATACCAAACAACTCTCTAACCAAAATACATTAAATTATTTACAAAAACGATCAGCCGGAAATCCTATATTATTCTTAAAAGGAAATAAGATAAATAAACATGTAATAATACTCATTCAATGCAATTATTTTAATTAAACATAGATACATTTTAATAATAAATAAATGATAGCAAATTAGTTTTTGCTATTATAACTTATATAATTTATGGAAAAGTATAGATGAATTTTAACTTGCGTTTTCAGATCACCAAGCTATCAACACTGCCACTTATTTATCACAGCGATTATTTAGATTTTAGGGTATGCAACTCTAAGATAGTTATCAGAGTATTAAAAACAAAAAATATAAACAATAAAATATATTTCCTATTAATACAATTTTAATAATGTTATATATTATCAGCAGTACAATTTATTATACGATAATGCCCCCAAGCTAATGAATTCTCATTGTTTATCCAGTAGCGTGAGTTATCCCAGTACACAGCTGATTTCGTGATTTCTTCAACAGATAAGCATCCTCGCCACAATTTATAATTTTGAATGTTCAATTTTACGTTTTTCATGATATCTTCTGCGGAAATTCTTGCAAGAAACAGGTTGCGTAAATTCTTGTTATACCACTCTTCTAAATTTTCGAGTTGTGTTAGTTGAACAAAATTGTTTATATAGTAATAATTTCCATCATTCGGGCGTCGAGTTAACAATTCTGTAGATATCCACAGAGGCGATTGGACTAGTTGCAGCATTCGGCGTGTTTCAGCTTCAAACGGAATAAAGCAATTGTCAAAAAACGTGCTGTTATCTTCACTGAACGGTGTAATGGATGCCGATGTCATAGAAGCATTAGGCCATACAATAAAATCCCAATATATGTTTTCAATATTTTTGCAGTTGGCACTCTCATCAACACAACCATCCTCGGTGAAACACATCTTAACACTGAGCACTAATCTTCAATTACAATTGACGTAGTTGATTTTATGTGATGTGTAAGTAGAGCAACACATTTATTAATATTCTTGACGGCACCATTAAAAGTACATTTATATCAATCTATACTGACAATATTTCTTTGATCAATATGCTTCCTCTTTAAATGTCTACCATAAGCATCGCTACGTGAAAATGTGGATGTGCAATGAACACACGCAATTTGAATGTCATTATGATTTTTCTGATGCCTTTTTAATATTTGAAAACTTGAGAGTTCTTTTTTACAAACTGAACAAACATACATTACGCTTTTATGTTTTCTGTTGTACAACACATCACCATCCTTTGTCAGATACTTAAGAGATGTTTCGGGTAATGTTACATAACCTCAAAATATTAGGCATTTGGTTAACATGGGAGAAGAGGTAACGCTTGGTGATGAAGGGGTAGCACATTGAAGTGAAGAGGTAGCGCATCGAAGTGAAGAGGTAGCGCATCGAAGTGAAGAGGTAGCGCATCGAAGTGAAGAGGTATCGCATCGAAGTGAAGAGGTATCGCATCGAAGTGAAGAGGTATCGCATCGAAGTGAAGAGGTATCGCATCGAAGTGAAGAGGTAGCGCTTGGTGTTATGTATTTTAGGTTAGGTAGCAGCTCTTGGCGATGCGTTGATGGAAAGTGGATGGAAATGGCTTGTAAATGAATGCAAGTAGATGTAAGTGAATTAAAAGTGAATGGAAAGTGGATTGTACGAGGATGGAAGTGGATGGAAAGTAGATGAAGCCAGCAATTAGCCACCGTTACCCACCGATTAGCCACCGTTAGCCACCGATTAGCCACCGTTAGCCACCGTTAGCTGACGCTGATAGAACAATTGACTTTCTTAAAAGTATAAATAGAAATATTAATAGCATCAACATTTCAGTATTGAGACAAACGTGTTACAGTTAAGATGGTGATACTGTACAACGTAAACAAAGCTAGTGACTTAAATATTCGGTTCTATGAAACGCCAAATTTGATAAGAAATAATACTGCAAATTTAACATTACCCGAAACATCTCTTAAGTATCTGACAAAGGATGGTGATGTGTTGTACAACAGAAAACATAAAAGCGTAATGTATGTTTGTTCAGTTTGTAAAAAAGAACTATCAAGTTTTCAAATATTAAAAAGGCATCAGAAAAATCATAATGACATTCAAATTGCGTGTGTTCATTGCACATCCACATTTTCACGTAGCGATGCTTATGGTAGACATTTAAAGAGGAAGCATATTGATCAAAGAAATATTGTCAGTATAGATTGATATAAATGTACTTTTAATGGTGCCGTCAAGAATATTAATAAATGTGTTGCTCTACTTACACATCACATAAAATCAACTACGTCAATTGTAATTGAAGATTAGTGCTCAGTGTTAAGATGTGTTTCACCGAGGATGGTTGTGTTGATGAGAGTGCCAACTGCAAAAATATTGAAAACATATATTGGGATTTTATTGTATGGCCTAATGCTTCTATGACATCGGCATCCATTACACCGTTCAGTGAAGATAACAGCACGTTTTTTGACAATTGCTTTATTCCGTTTGAAGCTGAAACACGCCGAATGCTGCAACTAGTCCAATCGCCTCTGTGGATATCTACAGAATTGTTAACTCGACGCCCGAATGATGGAAATTATTACTATATAAACAATTTTGTTCAACTAACACAACTCGAAAATTTAGAAGAGTGGTATAACAAGAATTTACGCAACCTGTTTCTTGCAAGAATTTCCGCAGAAGATATCATGAAAAACGTAAAATTGAACATTCAAAATTATAAATTGTGGCGAGGATGCTTATCTGTTGAAGAAATCACGAAATCAGCTGTGTACTGGGATAACTCACGCTACTGGATAAACAATGAGAATTCATTAGCTTGGGGGCATTATCGTATAATAAATTGTACTGCTGATAATATATAACATTATTAAAATTGTATTAATAGGAAATATATTTTATTGTTTATATTTTTTGTTTTTAATACTCTGATAACTATCTTAGAGTTGCATACCCTAAAATCTAAATAATCGCTGTGATAAATAAGTGGCAGTGTTGATAGCTTGGTGATCTGAAAACGCAAGTTAAAATTCATCTATACTTTTCCATAAATTATATAAGTTATAATAGCAAAAACTAATTTGCTATCATTTATTTATTATTAAAATGTATCTATGTTTAATTAAAATAATTGCATTGAATGAGTATTATTACATGTTTATTTATCTTATTTCCTTTTAAGAATAATATAGGATTTCCGGCTGATCGTTTTTGTAAATAATTTAATGTATTTTGGTTAGAGAGTTGTTTGGTATCAAATGAAGGAAAAAAATAATCAAATAAAAATGACCTCGAAAAGTTATTAAAACGCTTTGTTTTGATTTTTTTAAATTAAATGAAACTGTGTTGATAAAGGTTTGGAGTGATACACGATAAGAGTTTGCGCTTGCTAATTCGTTTCAATGGAAGACATATAGTTAGTACTGCGCTATCAAGGAATTCCGGATGTTGTTGTGATAAACATACACGGTGAAAATCTACTTATGTAAAATATTTATAAATAAAAATATATGAATTGTTTTATCTACTTACCATGTTGTGTGCATCAGCTGATTGCTAATTTTATTCAATTACTCGATTTATAGACTTGTAAATAAGGTGAGGTGTAATAAAAACACATTTAAGTTTAATACATATATTAATAGAACTAATATACATATATAACTATAAATAATGGTTAGTATAATATACATATATAACTATAAATAATGGTTAGTATAATATACATATATAACTATAAATAATGGTTAGTATAAATAATTATAATTTATTGTGCATTTATAATTTTACAATGACCCCATGCTAATGTATTTATGCCATCAGGGCAAATGTAGCGTTTATCATCGTGAGGACTGAGAGCAATCTTCGTTTGGGTGATTGTTGAAACTTGATGCTTGGTAGATTTAAATAATTTTTGTTGGATGATTGTTTCTTTGCTCGTACGCAAACACTCTACATAATCTGCAAAAGTGATACGATTTTTCACAATGTGCCTCTTTACACCTTTAGCTTTCTTATCCTTATCCATACCCTCCACTCTAGTTGCATACAATTTAGAGCGATGCCCTACAAACTCCGTCATCACCTTACCGGCGTTCTCATCTTTCATCATGCCAAGTACTTTTTTATTTACGCGAGGTATGTTGTAAATATTATTATCAGGATAGTCACTTGTATCGAAATATTCTGAGGCGTCGCACCGAATTACATCATATAAATCATCACATTCAACTTCATATATGAGCGAATCTGTATCGGTATAACAGATTTGGGCTTTATTACCGAACCTACTTCTCATATATGTGTAGTGAAAGTCATATAATTTAACTTTTGAAATATCTAATATACACATACCAACATATATAGGTTTGTTGAAATAAACCTCAGCCTTGTTAAGTTCAACAGCCACTAAATTTGTATCGAAAATTGTTGAAGATTTAAAGTTAGGTTTTGATATCAATGCCTCAGCACCATATCGACCCTCCCATTTTGTAACAAGCTTAACAATGGAATGCTTTCGGATATTTTCCATTGTCTTGCCGAAAACCGCGTTGTTCATTAATTTAAACAATTTTTTTTCAAAATCATTTGTGGCAGCCGTTCTCAATTGAGTGTTCAAATCGATATACGACTTCAACCAAGGTGACTGTTGAAATTTTAAAACACGGTGAATTTTTAATAATTTTAATCCGTTTTTCAAAGCTTGTTGTAAGGCGCGATAGTGTATTATATATTTCTCCTTATTAAAAAGAGTTGCCATTAATTTTGTTTCTTTTGATTTTGGTGGTGCACGATGTTCTGGGCAAAATGGGAGGTCGTTATGAGTATGATGAATTGATTCAGGATACTCTAAGTCAACTTCTAGAATATATCCTTCAGAATGATCTATCGGTACATTAAAATCAAAGTGACTTAAATCACCTTCAACCCATTCAAAACCTCCATATGGTAGATATTGAGACATTGCATCCCCATACTGATTATTTAAATCATTAAACATTAAAAATTTCGATTTTTCTTCCAAGTTATAATTTGGCATATACTTGTTGTTGGCTGCCGCATACCGTTTAGAGCATTGACTCAACCCGCCGCGGATACCACGCTCAACAAATAGGATCATATCGATGTCTGTCAGTAAATCGAGTTTAATTTGTGTATGTTTAAGCATACAGTCCCAAGTGTACCCGGGCAAGGTATAATAATGAGCTGGATCTAGGCCATAGGTTTTCAAACAGCTTGCACGAAACTGTTCGAACACGTCAGCTAACAACAATACGTCTGTTTTCAAATACAAGTCTGAATAATCGCCTAAATTTCGACATCCAAAAGAATTCCATACATTGTTGGCATGTGTATAATCATCATCAGTAATGTCTGTGTCAGTCATCGAGTTGAAAAATTTTGATTTATCAGGTAATTGTGGCTCCTCAAGTTTTATCCGCGAATCTATATAATCATAAGGAAACACACCCTTACGTGTAAGCAAATTGAATTTAATGTAATCTAAATCGGAAAATTGTAATTTTAAATTTGGATATTCAGTTAAATTTGTTGCTAATTCGGCTAGTCCGCTTGCTAAAAATCTATATGAG
This sequence comes from Tachinus rufipes, assembly GCA_963932245.1. NCBI lineage: Eukaryota > Metazoa > Arthropoda > Insecta > Coleoptera > Staphylinidae > Tachinus > Tachinus rufipes. Next base: position 75,943,269 of record OZ010743.1, on the reverse strand, counting down.
TCAATAAATCTGAATTTTATTAAATTTTGATCGATACGTTTGGTAAAGGAGATATACCGTTCTTTATTTATCGGTAGTAAGTCGACGCGACCCTCAAAATCTGTAGCAAGATTTTTGATAATAAAGTGACTACCGTAGCCACTTAAATTGTGGAAAACTACCGGGATGACATGACTATCCTGATATTCAAGATTACATTTTTCATGAGCAGCACCTCGATACATACCGGTGAGGTGACAATGGTCTCTGACCTTGATATCGCGGATATCAAATATTTCATCGCAGATGTGGCAGTGCGAGATGGATTGAAATTCGAGTTTCTGCAAAGGTGTAAGAGACTCCATTGGTAACGGACAAAGGAACACCGTTTCAACATCCTCGGCGAACTGTTTCATTTCAGCCGCAAACCAGCGCTGACAGTCCTCACCACGATATGCCCTATAAAAGCTAAGAGAGTCATCGTAAGCACATTTTACATAATATCCAGCGCTATGTGGGACATGGGTTTGTGTATTGACGCCGTTTTTATTCTGATTAGGCTCAAGCATACACTCTAGATCGGCATATACTATAAACGGGACCTTTTCTTTATTTTTAAAATTTTTAAAATGTACTGTTTGCCCCTGTTTTGGTAATCGCACTTTGCAATCGTTCATAGTAATGCAATCCTCTATATGTGCCTCTAATTTAGCGGCTGTATTGAAGTAATGGAGGCATCGATCGCAAAAGTACTTTTGTCCTTTGCATTTGTTAAGTTGTGATGAGACAAGACGGGAAAGGCTTTTTATCCACACGTAGTGGTACCGCGGCTTACAACCGTCATCGTTGTCTTCACTGTTTTCATCATCATCATCATAGTATAAATCTTGAATAAGCAGCAAATTTATGTGCTTTTGTTGTTTGTCTTTAGACAGATATGAAGGAGAAACGCTAAGCTTTTTCTTTTGCTTATTCAAAATGTACACATTTACCGATACATTATTTTGGGATTCGAAGCGGGGAATTTGTTTCATGGTCATCGGCAAAGTAATGTTTTTTAAATTGAGAACGGTGGAATAATGAGGATATGATGATGTGCGGTCTGGATGGGTACCACTGTTGACTGAATGGAGTGCCGAGGTCACCGCCCAAGCAAAGCACGCATCATCATTATTCTGCACGTTGATGCATGCGTGCTTTAACTTGATCTGCTTAGGCAGCTCGATATAGGAGGAGCCCAGTTGCGGGGTGAACTTATTGATGTTGAAGCTCACATTAATAATTGCTTTGAGAGCCCACCCGCTATCTTTCTCCTGGAACTCCTCCAACTGCGTAAGTATCTGGGAGCGAAAATTGTTTATCCATTCGTTGATATCGGTGTCTCGGTAGATTGAGGCAATTTTCGCCCTCAGGTACTTAAATTCGAGAATTTCTTCATCGTTCTTAATCACACCAAACTCTCCGCAGAATGTAGCACCAACTTTTACTGCCATGTTCTTTTTCAGAAGGTTTGATATGTGCCGCTGAAAAAGATTACCAGCGTCGTGGAGGAATTCGGCGGTGTCTTTATGTCGCAGGTTGATTACAGCTGCGGTTTTAATTCGACTGGCAAAAGCTGACTCCATTTCCAACCATTTAACGCGGAGACTTGCGTAGTTTTCTCGGTTTGGGTGTGGTGTTTTGTATCCCGCACCGCTGATCCCACGCATTGCCTTCATCTTTGTTCGGAAGCCCATCATAAGAACAATGGATGATGCTAGATGTTGTCGTTGGCCTGTCGATGACGCTTTTTTCAGCGCTACATTCATCGCGTGAATGTGACGTCCGCACTCCTTCACTGACGGCTCAACCAATGACGGATCACTTTTTATCATTAGCAAGCGGGTTTTCATATTGTCTACTAGACTTGAAAATGAGTGATTTTTCTTTATTGGCTCCATTCTGTAACAATAGAGATAGCTCTTAAGGTGTATACTACAAATTAATTTGTGTGTATGTGAAATATCACACTAATAGTATCAGTTCACACAGAACTTTCAGATGGATTCAATTGTCAATTGTACTCTGGGCCATACAAGAAACAACAAGAATACTGTTCTGATTTGTTTGTGCAGTGATTCAGTTAACTAAAGTTTAATACGATAGCAACAAGAATACTATGCTCGCTCGAACGGTAAGACGTGAGTCTCGGTTATAGAGGATGATTGACACGCGGGTTACCATTACATGAGCCCGGGGTGGTAATGTGTTATGATAGAATGAGTTAGGTCTTTTGCTGGGTGGTAGTCACGTTATTTTTCGGATTCGGCGCGCAGCGTTAGTGCCCATACCCATGAACGGTGGCGTCAATACACGTGAGTTTTACCTAATTATATTGAATTGTCTTAAGTGTATTAGGCCCCTATTATAACCCACTTTATATTAATATATTCACAAGTAAAATCATACATTTATTTTATTATCTAAGCGCCTAAATAATTTTTATTTTACGAGCTCGTTATCGCACCGCAACTTCCGTTGTAGAGTAATAGTATGATCAATATTATAATTGTGATTTTTCAATATTATAATTGCAATTTTCAATTTAGGTAATGGGCACTACCGAAAATCAAACATACGTAATGAGCTTATAGGGAGCCTCACCCTCAAAAAATTGAATTTTTAAGTTATCTCTTCCCGTTTAAAAGATGAGTTCGCGTGACCTTGTAGGTAGTAGCACACTCGCATATGATTTCAAATGATAAAAAGCTTCTGGTTATTGTCGACACGATTCGAATGAAGAATGGTAACGTGTTCATCCGCAGTAAATAAATGTGCTGAAGAATGGTAAGGCTACCATCCGAAGCAAAATTCAACTTACCTTTGATTTTGATGAATTCACAAAACACAAGATAGTAGAAGTCACTAACTAAAACTTTAGATGGTGTAGGCACAAGACACTGACACTGAATGATTTATAATCAACCGTTTCCCGTATTTATAGCTTTTCATGAAAATTAATCAACCAATCAGCGTCGAGATAATTAAATTGATGTCGGAGGGCCCTCAAATACCCGATAAAATAGTCAATTTGTGCTCGTTTTACATAAGAAACAATGTTAATTTGCATGAATCTACAATTAAATCACACTTTCCCATAAGAATACATGTAAATCGAGACACAACCTTGAGCATTACTGTTGCACCTTACAAGTCGATTTTGACGAACGAGATGTTGTGCGATAGCGATTTTGATGAGTGGGTTGTTGTGCGATAGCGATAATTTACAAAAATCAACGCGGAAAATTTCTACCCCGTCTCATTTACTACCACAAGTCGATTTTGATGTGATGATTTTTTCATGTATAACAAAATATGTATGAGCATAATTTCAGATTATTTCGTCCTGTATAAACCGCAAGTTGGTTTTGATATTATTTTTTTCGCGTCAAAATAAGTATGAAAATAATTTCGTGTTTTTTATGCGCGAAGTCGATTGGATGTTGTGCGATAGCGATTTTGATGAATGGAATGTTGTGCGATAGCGATAATTTACAAAAATCAACTCGCGATTTTGATGTGATGATTTTTCATTCTTAATAAAATATGTATGAAAATAATTTCGTGTTTTTATGCGCGAAGACGATTGGATGTTGTGCGATAGCGATTTTGATGAATGGAATGTTGTGCGATAGCGATAATTTACAAAAATCAACTCGCGATTTTGATGTGATGATTTTTCATTCTTAACAAAGTATGTATGAAAATAATTTCGTGTTTTTATGCGCGAAGACGATTGGATGTTGTGCGATAGCGATTTTGATGACTGGAGTGTGCGATAGCAATAATTTACAAAATCAACGTGCAAAATTTCTACATCGTCTCATTTACTACCACATGTCGATTTTGAATCAGCCTCTCAAAGGTTTTGATTATTATTTTAATAATTTTAGGATTTTAATATTTTACTCGCATAAGATCAACAAAGTTTCCAATCCGTTTGCTTATCACTTATCACGTTAACCATGAAAATAATTATAGAGTACTGAATTCGTATTTTCAATAATTTATACAACATACAGTTTTTATTAATCCATATTCATTATGCGGACTATACGATAAGCGAATAGCGACGTGACCCCCTCATACATCATCTTTACATATAAGCGGGCGCAACCTTGAACGCAGAGACGCGAGCGCTGGATGACGTCACCTACTGTGAGGGCGGCGGCCGAGCGGTAACTCCCTTAGGGTGCATGCTAGAGCCGATCTGACTCTGGATTTGATTTTTCTACCCAACTCTTCCACCCTTAAGTCATAGTGCCGTTTTGGGCACCCACCCTGGTCTTTTGGGGGTGACAAGATAGGGTGGACACAGCCTCGCAGCTAATTGACTGGAGCACAGGTGAGAGTGCCTACATATGACAAAGATGAAAAATGACAAGATAGAAGGATGAGCACAGGTGTGCAAATCCAATTAAGCCGGCCCCCTGGAAAAACCCAGGTGTGGACTCAGTGATGGGCAGGTGAGAAAAGTAATTTTAGACCCCCCATGTAAACCTTATGGGATTTTGGCCCAGAACCCGTATAGGTGCACTACTACTCTACTATAAATATTGTTTTAATTGACTAAATAAAATATAAATTCATACGATTATTAAAAAAATTTAGCTGGAGTTATGTTGTTATCAATTATTTTTGTTTTTGTTTTTTTATTTTGCGCCAACTTTAGTTTTTAAAACAAACAAAAAATTTTTGGTTTGTTTTTTTTTTTAATTTTAATATAAGATATTTATAAATTACTTAATATGTCATATCAACATAAAACATCTTTAGGAACTTCAACGAGTAAAACTATACTGGCTGAAACTATAACTTTGAAGACTAGATTAAGCTTAAGCAGTTTGTAAACATTAAACTTGAATATTTGCGGCTTATAAGTCTAAGTTAATACTAAATTTAAAAGTTTATTCTATGTATCAATAGTACGTTTAAAAAAAAATTCTGTTAAAACTTTTTGTTGCGAGCCAAGAAACCAGTCTATTTGTTTGGTCTTCCGTTCATTTTAACTGTTTTCCCCTTCTCCTCCAAATTATAGTGTTAGTGCGGTCTCTCTTTAACCTTCTTTGTTTATGGAAAAAGGTAATAATCAACCTTTTAACAATGTTTCTAAAAACAGCTATTAACAAGCAGAGTAATAAGGACTTAAGCAACTACTTATAAAATAAGCTTGCTCCTTACAATTTATCTTTGTTTGAGGAAACTGGAATGCTGAAAACATAAACATAAATCTTGACTTATTTTATTCTTTTTAACTTCTCTTTACGACCATAAAATTAAAACAAAACAAAAATCTAGTAACTCTGGTAAATTTATTATTCGCCCAGAATTAATAAAATCTCAAACTAGTAAACAAAGTAGCAATAGTTGGCAAAGATGTTGATCTTATGGTCCTCATTATGACTTTAACCTTATTTGAAAGACAGATATTATTTGTTAAACCAAGCCACGGCAGAGTAGAAAAAAAGTTATATTTGAGTCGGCAATTGCAAACTATGGGAATAAAAAACTGCATACTTCTTTTGCATGCATTCAGCGGATGTACGACTGCGTCTGCATATCAAAAATAAAAATTTGTCTTTCAATATGTTCAAACAGCAAACTACACTGCAAAGTATTACTGATGTAATAGAGCTGAAGCTGGAAACAAAACATTTCTGCCATGGTACAATGCACCTCACAAGCAAACTTCTCATTAAACTTCCTCCAGAACAGTGAGGTTGGAAGTTTGAGTCAGCCAGTTGATCTTAGTAACTTCAAAAGACGTAACAGAACCTAAGGCAGTCCTCAATCTCATTTTTTGCAAATGTATAACCCCCCTCCCACAATAATCTAACATTTAACAAATGATAGTAAAAAGTACATTTATTTTTTCTTGTTTTGATTTCTTTAATAAATTACATATTGTGCCGTGCTAACTTTTTTTTTTGAAAAAAACGCAATTATTAGTGCTCTATAACTCTGTAGCGGCTGAAAATACTAGAAAAATGTATATAATCATTTTTATTGCAAATTTTATCCGCTTTCATTGTGTAAATAGTTAACTTTTACCTCTAACCTACAATTCTCGAGATATTAACAAAAAACTAAAAAAAAAGCCCTGTTTTTTGTGATTGCCGCTAGAGCTTGTGTCATACTCATCAGGAATTTTTTAGAGGTAAAAAGCTACTTTGACTGGACTATATTGCTTGTTTTACTTTAATAAATTTAAATGTCAAACAATAAAGTAACTTAAAGTTTATTTCTTTATTTACAGTTTTTTAACAGTGTTGATGTTCACTGTTACAATCCAAAATAAAAAATATTAAAATGATTCATATAGACTAAATATTTATGCCCACTTACCTATAGTTTTAGTTAGTCGTATGCAATTTTACTGCAAAATTATAATAGTAATATTTGGTATTTAAAAAACCTAAACAAAATTACAGGGTCAAACTATTAACATAGGTATTCAGTGAATGTCTAGTTGTCTGAAATTATTTATGACATGCTTATTTGTCCATTTGTTTTGAAAATGGTTAGATGTTACAATAAAAATCTAATTACTTTAAATAATTGGTATTTAACATTTAGTAAACAAACTGACGTTACACAAAAAAAACAGAACAATTGACAAAGACAAAGTAAATTTACTTTTTTATATTTTATCAACCATGTCTGCCTGGTTATATATTTGTCGCAAAAATTACAAATGATAAAGCCGTTAAAACGTTGAACAGATTCACAAATAATTTACGCCAAAGTAGAATTTAAAACTAAAATTATAATCTCTACTTTAATCAGTAAAGTTTCATATCTCAATAGAAACCTCTTTTAGACTCTTGGAACTTTCCAAACATTTCTGCTAACAAGCAACGTCGTTTGGTTGAAGGTTAAAAATTTATCATAATAAACTTTGCCAACTTTGTTGTTATTTTGCGCAATTTAAAATACTAAATTAATATTTATCTCTTAAAATCAACATATTTTGTGACATTTGGCTTCTTACTATAAACTTCTTTTCTTTACAATGCCGATTAGAGGTTATGACTCAGTTTGAATTTAATATATGATTTAAACAAATCTTAAAATTCTGGCGCTGCTTAGTTTGTATATTTACAAGTGTTTATATAAAAACTTTTACAAATACAATACAAAAAATCAAATCAACAGGTATTGCCCTAAGATGCTAAAACTAGCTTTAAGTAAAAATTTTGGTAAGTTTTATTGTTTGCAATTTTTATTGTTTTATCTAAAAGTTAAAACTTACAATTTGATATATTTAAAAAAATATCAAACATATATTAAGAAACAACATAATTTACAAGATATTTTTTTATTTTATAATTTTCTTCTTCTGCTATTTTTTTACCCTTTAGGGCGTTGGATAACTTTAACAACTTAAACTAATTGTTAAATTATATATTTGTTTAAAAATTGAATGGTGGTGGCAGTTACTATGTGATAGTTTATTATAAAATAAATAAAACACATTTACTATGTACTATATCACAAATATATTTATAAAACCGTAAACAGTTTTAACCTTTACATAATGGCCTTGTAAAGATTGGAATTAGTTACGGTTTTTTAAATATATTTGTGATATAATACATAATAAATGTGTTTTATTTATATTATATATTTGTTTGTTTTTGTTTATTTTTTTATTTAATTTGTTATATGTTTTATAAATATTCATCCGTACTATGTTGCTACTGTCATGAATTTAACATAATATTTTCTCTATATGTGTATCTGATCTGTGTACAACTTATTGTTGTATACATCAATAAAATTATTATTATTGTTATTTTCATCACATCGTATATTATTAATAAAGAGAAATAGTAAAATGATTTTATAGGATCATTTTTTATGTTGCTTTTCTATACGTGTATATTTCACTGAATGTGACGTTCAGTAGCTGTAAAGCTATAATCACGCAATCTTTATTGCAGCTGAAAAGAAAAGATACCTTGCACATTCAGTCCCATCTTAATCAAGATCACATATCTGTAATATATGAGGGACTATTTCCTGGGCTTCCTATAAACCGGAACCGTAATAATCATATAAAGTTACGGCGGTTATGAAAGGTGGGCATATAATGGTTAAGTTATCCGTGAGCAGACAGGGTTTTGTTGTTACATCTGAAAAGTATTTTTTCTTTATGTCATTTGACTTGTTATTATACCATGCCATAATTGAGTACTATGTCTTTATGATTTAATTAAATTGTAAATTATTTTTTATTTAAATGATTTTAGTTTTGGCGGACAAATCTAATTACTGTTTAGTTTAGGTTACATTCCTGTTACATTTCTTTTACTTGGTTGAATTTTTAGATATTAAATAAATATTTCTTTTAGAACTAATTAAAATGAAAAATGTATAGTAATTAACTGTACTAAAAACTATGAAGTCTTAGCACAATTTGTTATTTGTTAATTCGACTAGAAAGGTTAAGTTTTTTTTGCCTAATAGCTTAATTGTTTGGAAACATATTTTTTAGTTTAGATGAGCGACAAAAGAACTTTTATAAATAACAATGTTGTATTTTAGCCATATTAATTCCATCACAAGCAAAGATGTCAATTGCAAATAAAAACCATTAATAAATAGTATCATCAAGTAATTTTATTTGTATTTTTAACACAATTCCTTGAAACATTATAAGTACATTTTTCCGTTTTACTTTTGTTATGTTTTATATATTAATTTATGTTTTCTAATAACAAATGTATTGTTGAAACCCAAAATTTTAAATCTGCGAGTGAAAGTAAACAACATTAGTCTGAAATCGATTGGTAAAATTAATTTCATTATTTTGAAGAGTTAATTATTTTATTGCAAATAAGTATGTTTAATGTTATATACTTTTTATATTATATTTGCAACTTTTATGTTTTTCTTAAGCTTGAAAAAAACAAATTATATATAGTTCTTTTTTTTTATTATATTATTACTCTATTTATGCAGATCCAATTTCTAATTTGTAAATTGATTCAAACACCATTAAATTACAACACATTTTCTGAATATTAAAAATAATCATATACAGACCAAACGTTGAGTTTTTAGTGTAAAATAAGACACTTTTATCTATTGTTATTTTTCAAAGACCGCTTTTTCTAAGCAAATAAAAAAGTAAAAAAATAAAAAAATAAATAAAACACATTTGCTATGTACTATATCACAAATATATTTAAACCGTGACTAGTTTCAACCTTTCACAAGGCTATCATCTGACGGTGATACAAACAAGTATGAATATAATAGAGAATTTACAAAAAAAAACATAAAGTTGTCACGCTCCCTTTGGCCTACTATATTTCTTTTCTTCTTTATTGAGTAGGAGGAGGACAGAGCTTCTCATGCCGCCGTAGCTCAGTGTAGACGGGGGTGGTAAAGAGTGAGCGCCACGGGATCTCTTTTGAAGTCCACCCTGTATGTTATTGATCACACCTCCTAATAGGTAGAACCCAATACCATATATGGATGTTAAGAAAATAAAACAAAAAGCCAAGTTATCTAATATTTATTAGATTATAATTCTAACTTTAACAAAAAAAATATGTGTTTATTAGAGATTCCGCTCCAATGATAATTAAAAAAAAATCTATGTCAATGACTAAATGTCATTGAGATTGTTAGAGAAGTCGTACACAAAACATTATAATAATAGTCAACAATAGTCGAATCGCAAAAAGATCCAAAATCAAGCACACTTGCAAAACCAATAAAGTAATGCCAATAATGCTTCAAAACAAAAATTCGATATAATAATACAGCGTTCAAAATCAATATTTGTTGAGTACAACACAATTTTGCAAAATATCAGACTTGAATTATCTGGGTAAAAGTATACATAAAAATAAATTATAAGATAGTTAATACTCACTGTCGTTATGTCCGAAATAGCGCTATCCCCGCACAAAACCCTGTAATAGAATGGTTTAACTCGACACAGATACTTTAATGTCTTAACAATAAAATTGTACTTTAGAATTCAACTTTTAAAATTGAATAAAATTTTAAAATGCTTAAAGCTATACTTAAGTTCACGTGAACCTTGGTTCACAAACATGGATGTTAGCAACTATTTATGTTGCCCGATGTTCAATTGAATCATCGATTTGAATATGAAATAAATGAATTTACCTTCAGTTGCCAGTTAAAATATGACGGTTACTACAATAGTAAAATAGTGAAGAAAAACCTGGCTAACTGGTTAATACTTAATTGAAATTGAACCTGATATTTGACAAAATACACATATAAATTAATACATATCCAAGGACAGCTTCTTCCAACCAGATCCAGTTGCCACAGCTCCTGATTAATAGTCGTTGGATCTCGACTTTTTCTAACTATTTCCCAAGTCGAATAATAATTCTTATCCACTCCTATTCACTTTTGATTGACCAGCTCACTCAAGCATACAGCAGTATGGAGTATGGAGGATAAAGATTGCTTCTGATTGCAGATTTTACATTTAATCTGAAGATAAATGTGAATTCGAAGCCTATAACCACAAACTAAAATTAATTAATGTCTCTTTACCTTAAACTTTAATCCTACCTAAGTTGTTGTGCGGCTTTGTAATGTTCACGCGTGGTCCACGTGGAGTCAATAAACCGCATCAAGCGTTGGGTTGCACATTTGCATTTAACCAAACTTTTCACAAAATATTAATTTGGTAGGAAACCAAATCCTCCACAATGAATTGTGCACTCACAAAAATCTTCTAGAGCAGTTAATCGGCTCGGATGGCCATGGATTTATTCCACTTGCTCTATATAAAGACGGACACCCACGCTTAACGGACCACGATTCGCGAGAAAGTGATGCGCAATTAAATTATTCGCAACAACCAAGTGAATGCTGTCACCATTTCATCAGTACACAGGATTGCCAACCACGCCCTGTCCCGGCAACTTCACGCCGCCCAATCAACATGGCGTTTGACAACAACACTGACAGTGAAGTGACAGTGCCTGTGTATATGCATCACAATAAACGGATTAAATATCAGATAATGGTAAGTAGACATTAATTAAGCAATAATAAAATTAATTCCCCCAATAACTAAGATTCAACTAAGATGTGAACTTATAATAACTCACATAACCTAAACTAATAATAACAACAAAAATTGGTTGATAATCTGACTTATTGACACTAAACACTTTCTAATTATAATTCCCACTAATAATAATTATAATCAACCAATAACAATTCTATTTTTCCAGATGTTACATTGGTAGAAGGAAGTTAGCGGAATCCAAGATCGGCTAACTAACGATATCAGATGTCATCCAGCAATTAATCATCAATATCGACAGGTAATCAACTAATTAATTAACTTTACTTAATCCCTAACATATCTGATAATTAAACTATTAATTAATTTAACAATTAAATAGTTCCAGTTAAGTTGAAAATTATTAACTACCTTAATCGTTTCAGGTCCAAGATGTACATTTGGTTGCCGATCTCCAGATGAAAAATGGACCGTAACAAAGTATATAGAGAGGTGGAAAATTACATTAAAATTATTATTATTATTAAAAATTATTATAAATTACATACATCAATACAAATTGGACAAAACGGATTAAACAGGTAGAGAGAAGATTAAGAAATGGCGGTTTTTACTTGTTTTTCTTGGAAATTAATTGTTATAATTTATTTATATAGTTTTATTAAGCTCAGTTTGCCGAGAATTTGGTGTAAGGGTTTGTTCTGTTCGACTATGTATAGGTTGGTTTACAAAAAATATTAAATAAAAAATTATTATTATTGTGACATATCGGTAGATCTAAAAAGTTAATTTTATTCTGAGTTTTGGTCTCTACTGTAAACTTAAAGCAAGCTAAGACATTGTTAATATATTAAATTAAAAAAAATTTCTTTAAAAAAAGCCATATTTGTGATATTTCTCTCTCTCTCTCTCTCTTTCTTCTCAGCTCGTATCTCTCCACTGCTGAACGTAGGCCTCCTTTAAATTGTTCCATTGCTGTCTATCTTGCGCTCTCTGATGCCACTTCTTTCCTGCGATCTCTTTAAGATTGTCAACCCATTTTTTTTGCGGTCTGCCGGTTCCTCTTTTGGTGGTCTTGGTCTCCAATGCGTTATTTTGTTGGTCTATTTTTTGGTATCTTCCCTGGCTACATGCCCTGCCCAGCTCCATTACAACTCCGCCATTTGCTTTGTCACGTCTTTTACTTTGGTTCTTTGCCTGATTTCCTTGTCTGTGATCCTGTCATTCAAGCTTATGCCAAGCATTGCTAGTTCCATTGTTTTATAGCAGGTTCTCAGTTTGTTTGTACTTTTCAACGTCTATGCCATAGTTTCCAGCTCGTATGTTGTAACAGGCAGTATGCAGGAATTGTATACCTTTTGTTTAAGCAGATTGCGGTGTCTCTGTCGTTTAGTATTTGTCTCAGCTTGCTAAATGCTGCCCAGCTTTGTGTTATTTTTCTGGTAATTTTTGCTTCTCGATTTTCTTTTCCAAGTTTTATTTGGTGCACGAGGTTCGTATATTTGTTGACTTTTTCAATGTTATGGCCGTCTATTTGGTGCGGCTGTTGTTTGGGGGTCCTGATCTTGGTCTTTTTCATGTTCATCTTGAGGCCTATCGATTTGGATGCTTTGTTTAGTTTTTTGAGCATGTTCGCAAGCTCTTTGAGGTCGGAGCTAATCAGGACAATGTCGTCGGCAATTCGCAGGTGGGTGAAGAATTTGCCGTCTATGTTTACTCCTTTCCTTTGCCATTTCATCTTTTAAAAGATGTCTTCTAAGGCGAGCGTAAATAACTTAGGTGAGAATGTGTCTCCCTGTCTGACTCCTCTGCCAATTTTGATTTTTACTTGGAAGGTGGCGTTTGCATAGATCTGTTTAAGTAGGTTGATGTATTTTGAAGCAATTCTGGCAATTTTCATTGCGGCGAATACCGCCCATAGTTCGACGGAGTCGAACGTCTTCTCGTAGTCGATAAATGCTAAGTGCACCGGAACGTTGTATTCTGTACATATTTCGATTAGTGTTCTTATGGTTTGTATGTAGTCCATTGTGCAGTATTTTTTGCGGAACTCAGCTTGCTCTGGCGGTTAGTCGATTTGTTAGAATTTTTGTCATTATTGCTATCATTCAAAACTATGCTTGTTTGTTATTAATTGACAATCCTTTTCCAAAAAAAAAAAAAAAAAGTTGGACTATTTAAGCATAAAGGCACAAAAATTAGACCGATGAGTAAAACGTTGTACAATCTCATACAAAGTTGCATAAAAATTGATATTGATAAATATAAAAGACCGGGTAAATATAGCTTTGTCGGTCCAAATCACTGTCCAAACTGTTAGGTTTCATTGTTCTGTTTACAAAGTTAAGCATATATCTTAATTATAAAAAGCATTTCCGCGTTCCGTTGGAAGTTGTTTTATTAAAATGCTCTAAGATCTGTTTTGTTTTTTATTAATTCTAAACAGTTGCAAAATGTACATCTTTTTGCAACCCTAGTCTCTATTAGATTTTGACAAGTATTGGAAAACAATAATCTATAAGGCAATTTTTTCATCGGAAATCTACGGGTGTACACAATTTTATAAAACCATTAATTCATTCAATAAATGTTATCACTTATCTTTGTTCCGACCAATTAGCTATATCCTTTGAAATAAATATTAAACCACTACTCGTACCATACTCTGAGTTTTCTTTTAACGTATACTGTTGCAACATAAACCAAGTTAATAAAAAGGTAATGACATGTATCTTAACTAGTAAAAGCATTTTACCAACAAACATTGCTAAGTTTTTAAATTCACTGTCAAACTTTATTAAAAATATTACGCCTAAAAAACTAAAATTGTACTACTACTTTTAAAAATTAAACAATAGAATTTAAAACAACAAACATTAAAAAGACAGTTGAATGACTAACACACATATACATAATTTAATACAACAGTACAAAAATGACATATATTAACGGATGCAATAAAATTAACAACAAAAAAAGAAAAACTTTTTAAATTTAATATTACGGACCCAGTGTCTAATGACACACTTTTTTCAGATATTGACATAGTCAACAGTGTGTAATTATCTTAAAACGTATATACATTATCTAAATTAAATAACTTTGACAACAATCACTTACAAAGCATAAATTTATAGTACAGACATTTTATAGACAAACCTACTTATTTTTACTACAATTGGACCATGACAATCATTTTTACATAATAATTCGTTACAATTATTGCATCAAACATCAATGTTTTTCTAATGAGTAGAAAGCAGGCGTTATTATTTGCATTCCAAAAAATAATTGCAACTTAATTCATCCAGGTAGTTTCAGTCTTATTACACTACTTCCAGCCTTAGATAAATTATTTGAATCTTTATTTCAAATAAAACTTTTAACTTGTACTGAGAATAAAAAAATATGTAATAACAACTCATCCATTAACTATCCGCCTTCAACATCCAAACATTCCACCTTAAAGGCAGTTAACAAAACGGAGCATTGAAAAAACCCAAAACAGATGGCTCGACGACATTAAAGTCTGTGAGCCGAAACTGGCACCAACTTGCCTTAGATAGAAACATATAGAAAAATTTGGAAGAAGCTTATGTCTAGCAGTAGACAGACAAAGGCTGTGAAAAAGAAAAAAAAAGCTTTTATTATAAGTTACAATTAATATCCAATACTACCTAAACTTGGTTTGACAAACAGCGTTTACTTGAAAAAAAAAAAATTATTAATCCTTACGATATTAGATAATGCTTTAAATATTAACATAAATAATAATAATAATAATAATAATAATAATAATAACAATAATAATAACAAATTTAATTAATAATCTGTTTACAGAAAGAAACATAAAATGAAAAATGTCATTAAAAAATAAGCACAAAAAAAATTAAACTTAATTGACTATTCAGTCTAAAACATAATTATAAAATTCTTCTACAGTGTAAGGTTTAATACTGATAAGTAGACGTTTTACAGTTTGTTTGAATACAAAATATTGCGTTATTTGCTTTATATTTTCCGGCAAATGTTTAAAACATTAAATGCAATAATAAATCGATCCAGTTTGTGTAGAAGTTAAACGACATTTTAGATATTATATAATTTTAATTTTTAGTATTATACCTATGTGTAAACTCATTAATGCTAAAGTAATGTTTATCTTTAAATATAAATAAAGTGCAATCTAAAACAAACATTGCAAACAGAGTTAAGATGTTGTTTCAACAAGTAATGTTTGTTTTGAAAGTATGCAAATAATTAGGAATTAGTTTTGATACAAAATTAAATTTTAAATATCCTTCACAATCAACTATAATAACCCGTGCCAAACTCTTTTAATTTTTTAACACACAAAAACTAAAGCATAAATATAAAGTACGTAAGTCATATATACAAAATTAAATGTGGCTCATTGCTTGATTATTTATCAATATATTTTTTAAATTTTAGTAATTTTACTCTTCAAAACCTTTATGAAGCTGAACGTTCTTGCGCGCAATTACAAAACTCCGCCTTACTATTAAAAAAAAAACAAAAATAGTACCTTTAGATGAACAGCTCCAAACAAAGCAAAACTATTTTGTAATAAAGATAATAATAAAAAACTTGTGTGATAAAATTTTTATATTGTTTAAAACACTTTTTTAGTAAGTTCATTTATAATGTTTGCTGCTATTTATTTTATCTCTTCAACGTTATCAAACCGTGTTTCTTTCAACGCAAATTTGAACTTAAGGAACACATAAAGTTGCATGAACTTAAGTCAGTTGAATAAGGCGGATGGTTTAATACCAGGATGTTATGCTTAGCAAGAAACGCCTTAACAGACAATGCACTGTGAGCTAGTGCGTTGTCTTGACTTTTTCTTCTACAATTTAGGTCGTTTTTTTCTAATTCTTTTGAGCAAATGAGCAATATTATTAAAGTAGTAATGTTGATTAATAGTTTGACCTACAGTGACCTAATGAAGATACACAATACCATAAAAATCAAAAATAAAACAATCATCATTGTCTTAAATTTTAATTTGTTCATTTTTGCTTTTTTAGCTCTCGGTGAACTAAATAACTCATAAACACTTATTACCATATATTTTATATAATAATTCGTAAGCTTCCGTTGCTATTTTTCCAAGTTTACGTCAAATTTCACAAAAACTCTTTGCTCAACTAAAATACTTAACATTTTTCAGGCAAAATAAAAACTTAAGTTACAAAAACATAACTACGATAACATAAAAATATATATTATACAATTTAAACGCATGCGCAGTTTGTCTGCAATTGTTTTAGTCTTGTTATTTAATAGCTACACCTTGTATCTCTGGACACTGGATGTAGATTGTCCAATCCCATTAAGCAGTTTGAACTTTTATGTGCCATGACAAGCAACCTGAAATCTACTATTAACATTAATTTGTATACACATCTAGTAATAAAAACATGTTTAATATAAGTTTTAAATTGTTTATATTAAGAAAAATGTTTTTTTTTGTAAAAAAAAAATGATTACATACTTTTTAGTTTTAGGTTATTGTTTTTCTTTGTGAAATGATTATGAGTGTTTTCATTACGTATAAATTTTAATTTGTTATTATGGCTATAATTTAATGGTTATTACTTAGTAATGAAATATTTTCAATTAATTGATTTTTTTTTTAATTTATAACAATATACCTAGAATGAGTTTAATTTAAAACATGTAATTTCAATTTTTGTGTTTCCTAGAAATGTTGCAGTTTTATTAATAGTATGTTATTTGAGATAAATTTTAAATTGTTTTTAGCTTTGCTCTATTATTACAAAACTCCATGCATAGCATTTTGTTGTAATTAATTAGTTTATTTTTATTGCACCAACATAAATTGTTCTATAAGATAATATAAAATTTATATTCAAGATGTTCATAATCAGTATGTGATATTGCAATAAAACTATCAGCGCTCATAAGTACTTGATCATTGATGAAATAGATCAAGTAAGTCTTGGGTGTATAAAAACAAAGTATGGTAATGTTGCGTTAGCGTTGAAATCATTTATGTACTTGACAGCTGTAGAGTGCTACGTAGTTAACAATTGTACTGAATTCTAAAAGGTTGTTATTAATATACAAGTAATTAAAACTTTAGAGTTATGTAATAACATTGTATTTGGCATTGAGTCTTTGTAAATAACAACTGTCATGCTGTGCGCAAAAAAATGTTAGACATAACAACTACAAAAGATTGTTAAGTTTACACTAGTTTTATTTTGCATACAGAACACAGTAGTATAATAGTAATAAGCATGTGCAAGCATTACATACATACTGATCAAAATACAAAAGGAGTAATGTTAATTATTTGACTGAGCAAAATTTATATAATTTCTTCTGTATTTTGGTGGTCTAGTAATTTTATTTAAAAAACCGATTGTATAATAAAATTATAAATTAAACTGTATTTAAAATTATATTGTATGTACAATTTTATATTTCAATTTAAAGTAACTTTTAACATGTTATACAATATACATATAATAACTTTTTTGTTAATTAAATATATTTCTACAATTACTTCATATAATAATAAAAAAATTAAAATATAGGTTTGGATAAAAAATAAATCTACAACCTTTGATATTTTACACGTACGCTATAACTTTTGGGGTTTTGATTCAAATAAGTTGTTTTGTACCATTGGGGTGCATGTTTAAGGTGGAGAAACAATATCACAAATTAAAAAAAAAAATACGTTTATTTTTTGTACAAACCAAATTTGTAATAAAACTGGCGGTTTTGTTTTTGAAATTTTAAAGTAGCTCTTTGCCCTGCCCACTGGTGGCTGAAGTTCTTTTTAGAAATATTAATTTTTGGTCTAAAACAGTTTTTTAGTACAATGCAAATTTTTAAGTTTTTGAATTTGTCAGGCTAAGAGATTCACCCAGTATATACAAGTATTATAAATATAAATTTTTAGCACACTAACTAGCGTTTTATTTACGGCTGGCAATAAATTAGTATTAATTTTAGTTTAATAAAGTTTTAATTAAAGTTTTTTAAATATTCATTTAGTTTTTAAAAACGTCGTTAACCCGAGATATATCTTACTACATGTTTTTTGTTATCTCGATTGCAGATTTTAAGTAATTGCGGCAAATTTGTGAAACTGCTAGTTTTATGTTTCATCATTTGATGTCTTAAAATATGTATAAAAGAATAATAAAAATAAAATTATGCATGATTGCATTTAATACTCTAATTGTATACTTATTCTAATAAAGTAATACTTATTTAAAAGTGGTAAAAATACTGAGGTCTCACGGTGAGCCTGAAATAAAATTTAATCAAAAGTTCTTGCACTCAATTTTTTTTTCTAATTTTAAATCTGCATAGTTTTATCATTATTTTAAAACAAAAATTTAAAAAAAAACGTTGTAGGACATTTAAAAAAAAAATATTTTTACAATTTTTATATAAAAAATCATAATTTTAGTAATATAAATATAACAAATAGAATAATAAATAAATAAAATTCTGTTGCACATGTTAATTTTTTATTAAATATTAAGAATTTTATATGCATAATTAAATATTGTTTAAATATTTGTAAATAAATAATTTATTTAATATGTAAACTATTATATTGACATACAGCACGTAAAAGTTTTTCCGGGTAATCTGGATGATTTGTGAAAACTTTGTTAAATTCCCAACTAGTTTTAAAATCAAAAAGTACAGATTCCATTGCCTGTTCGCTAAAAAATCCTAATCTTCTGTCAGTTTTTTCGCAAAATTGCTGAACGTGAAAAAATACTGCATGAGCTTTTGAAGTGATGTTAACTCCCAAGTCTATGTAACTTTTTTAAAAAGATTCTACATGTATTTTATAATTTGTTTCAAGATTATTTCCAAAGCATGCATCTACCACTTTTGTAAAGTCATCAAACACTTTAACATATTTTAATACTGCTACGTTTTGCACGTTGCGTAGAAGGTCCACGTTGTTAAAAAGTTTCTTGCAAGAATTTCCTTCAAAGGCTGGAACACCGTGCGTGATTTCACGTTGAACGTAACAAGTTTTTGCCCAAGACAAAGATTCTTCTTCAAGCTCTCTCAACATATGCAAAAAGAGCGTAATAACAACACCAAGCATTAGATGTAATTCTGGTGGTGAAATAATATCTAAAAATACTATGTCCTGGTTCTATAGCACGTTCTTTTAAAGATCCTGTTGCACACCAATTCATATAGTTTTTTATAGTGTTATTTGTTGATCTAAGAGACCCACATACTTCAAGTTTGCCTTTGTTTGCGTAACACCAAGTACATGGGTAAACACTACTATGGGACATAACACCAGCTAAAATATTTGCCAACTTTAAATCTGTTGCAATCGTACATTTCAAAGAGCTAATATTCAACTCGGACCAAAGTTGAGTTACATTTTCATAATTCTTCTGACAATTTGAAGCTACTGCTAGTAAAAATAATTTTTTCACTCCCGAATCTTCTTTGCAGCAATACCTGCATTGTACGTAGAACGTTTTGTCAGGTAAATTTCACTAGATGTCGATTGAACTGAAAAGCATATTTTCAAAAATCCACCTCCACCATCTATGCCTAATTTCAAATGAATGTCTGATTCCTGTCGTTTTTCTTTAATGTGTTGAATAAAAGCTGAAAGATTTGTACAATAAACAACAATTTTGCCATCATCGGATACTTTATTAGCTTTTAAGTTTACGAATGCAAATTGTTTGTAATCAAATAAATGATCAATAGAGTGAGCTTCAGCTGCAAGTTTTAATTTTAGACCAGATTCAATTGCTTTTTTATTTTTTGTCGCCACACGCACAGCAGAAGCAATTTCGATAATTTTACGGCTGCTTAGATTTAAATTAGTTTGAATTTGTGAAATATCTTTAGCGAATAATAATGGATGTGGACGTTTTAAAGAGTTGTTTGATTTTCTTACATTGATATGAAGAGGTCGGCCACGTAACCGATGAAATGACAAATTTGAGGGCAAAGGATCTTCATTTTTGTCTAGTTTCTGCTTTATTATAGATGAAACTATTTGACTTTGCGTCTTTGCGGGGGTTGCTAATATATATGACGATATATTTTTAGCTCGAGACTCTGAGTTACATTTATGAGACTTTCCTCTTCCAATAACACAAAAGCAAGATAAACAGCGTGTTTCAATCTCAGTGATTAATTTTTGCTTTAGTTGTTCTAGAATACAATAATATTAAAACATATTTTGTTACAATTTTTAATACTTACTAGAAACTTGATTATTTCGAGATTTGCTAGAAATATTATTGGGTTGACTGCGTGCTATATCACAAACTTTACAGTCACATTTTAAATTATCTCTTGATCTAGTGGCTATTTTTTGTTTTATAAATATTGATAAATCTGGAGATTTTATTTTTGTCTCACCAGCTTTTGCTCGAAACACATTTCATTTGCAGGAATTACATAAAGCTGCAGGTATTCTATTATCATCAAAAGTTATTATCAAGCTGCTGCCGATAATATTTTCAATATGAGTTTTAAATGTTTTACTAATTAACATTTGATTTTGCTTTTGAAAACAAAGCAAACATACTTTACGCCGATTTTCATCATGACTTAGAGCTTTATGTGGCATTCTTACACAAATTACTGTGCCGAAATGAAAGTCGTAGGTGATGATGTAATAATATAAGCACGTCTAATATTGCCGTATCATTTATTTCCCAAAAAAAAAACCTAAAATTATAAAAATATAACGAATACAAAAAATAAAAAGGAGATGATATATAATTATTATTTGTATAACAAAATAATCATTTCCAATAGAATATTGCCATATAGGTGGAGAAATTTAAGTAATCAAATATTAATAAGATAAGATTACTGACCTAAAGGCAGGCAACGCACACGTAGATTACACGGGAACGCAATTGCCACGGAGCACAATAATGTTCACTCGAGAATGTTTGAAACGCAAAAGAATGGCCGTAGCAATTGTAATGTAAATTAAAAAATTAAAAAATAGTTTATTTAAAATAAAACAATATAAATTCTATAAATAAAGAAATAGGTGTAGCAACGAGGATTTTTGTTACAATACCTTGGTTACTACTACGACTTTATTAGTACTTACAAATCAAGAGTGCAAGAACAACTGTGTTTGACGTGTAACAACAAATAAGAACAAATAAATATTACTACTGGCTTGCATTCAAAGATAACGCTATTAAAAACTATAAAACTATTTAACAAAAATCAAAAATGACTTTTATCTGAAAGCCCTCCACAGATTTTTTTCTTTTTTCTTTTAAAATAATGCTGAACCATTGTATAATTAAAATTCAAGAAAAAAATTTGAGTGCAAGAACTTTTGATTAAGTTTTATTTTAAGCTCACCGTGGTCTTTTTAAATAAATGTGAAGTAATACCAATTAAATTAGTATGGTTCTGTAGCCAATATAAAAATATAA
Organism: Tachinus rufipes; assembly: GCA_963932245.1. NCBI lineage: Eukaryota > Metazoa > Arthropoda > Insecta > Coleoptera > Staphylinidae > Tachinus > Tachinus rufipes. The sequence goes on along the minus strand of OZ010743.1, from coordinate 75,921,750 downwards.
TTTATTATGGTTAAAATAATAAAAATGTCTTGATTTTAAAAAAGCTTTCAATACTGTAAATTAAATAAAAAGACAGATATATACAAAGCAAATAGTACATATAGGAACGTAAATCAAAAATATGTAAATGTGATGCATCACAAGGTTTTGTTCTTAGACCTTTTATATATAATTTAAATTAGAACTAAATATTTTTTTTATAGAATTTTTAAGTTTCAGTTAACTTTTGCAGTCTTAATTTAAAATCTGTTATATTATATTGTTTTAATAGTTAATTTAATTTACTATCACCTTAAAGACAAGTTTAGTTAATACAAATTTATATAATGTATTTCCTTACAATTAAAATAAAAATTATAACAAACAATCAAAATAACTCTTAACTGTTTGTTTACTTTTTATTATTTGTTGTGTTTAATAAAAAAATACTAGTAGAAATTGAATGAACATTTATTTTAGATTTATTTTTAAAAATAAATAATAAATAATGTCATATTTTTTATATTGATTTAAAATTATACAGTGCAAACTAAATATTTTAATACTTTTATTAATCGATATTTTTTATAATGAAAATCCAGACGATTTCATATTTCATCACTCTTTATTCCACCCATTTTTCTTTCATTAATCTTGAAATAGAACATACGAGTATAACATAATTTATAAAGTAACATAAACATGACAGGATTTGTAAGCATTAAAGTTTCTTACAATTTCACATTAGTATTCGGCTCGCGAAATATTACTATTTTTTCTCTCTTTTGCGTTGTCACAGAGGATATAAACTCCTTATTTTTCTATCTCTCTCTTTCTCTTCAACCCTAGCCTTATCAAGTTGTGACACGAATCGACGTTATTTACGCTGCTATGCCATTATATATGAATTACGACAACAGTAGCTTTCCGGCGTTTAGCGCGGCAATTTGTAATAAAAATCAACGGGTGTGCGACAAAGCTGAAACTTCCAACGGATCGCAAACGATAATGCACCTTTAATGTGTAATCAAGGAAGGTAGATTGAGGGACTAACAGGGAAAAATGTGTTCGAGCAAAACTAAGCCCATTAGCGAGATTAATGATAAAATTTTGATTTATAGGAGCAGAAGGAACTTTACAATTTATATTAAAACGGACAATAAATTAAACAATCAATCATTTATATAATGCAAATTATAATTATTTTATTTTTTTGTAATGTGAAAAATAATTTAATAATGTATTCTCTGGGACATACACCCACACATAATAAGTAGAATTATGACTTAAAAAAAAACTACTAGTTTTATTAAAAATAACAGTAGAGAAATTCGATCATCAAGATGGTTGCGACGGTTACTATGTGATACTCCATAATTAAGGAGTAAAGAAAACAACTACTATGTTTTTACCACTAATTTATTGTTGTATATAAGGTATATACAATTTTGCAAAATATGTTTCACGACTTAAGTTTCAACTTTTTACAGTCATTATCAAGTGAGAAACAAATAAATAAAACAATACATCTATAGAGCGCAATTTCTGAATTGGTGCGAGATTGTAAGGAATTTTACAAAATATTAAAAAGAGTTCGATTATACTAAATTAGATCGGTTTGCTTGTTCAAAAGGTTAACGAGCGAATTATGGAAATGTTTATAAATTTCGGCGGCTTCTAAAAGATTAAGCTTAGTATCTTTTGTACAAGTATGTAAAATGATTAACTGATTATGATTGGGAATAAATGATTACAATCTAAAATATGGTTTGAAAATAAACTAGAATTTTTATTTAAACAAAATGTATGCGTGATAATGTTCAGCGTATCTTTTTTCAAAACTACAACTCGTTTGACCTATGTATAGGCTATTACATTCAGAACATGACATTTTATATACACCAGACTTTTTAAAGAGTCAATTTAATCATTTAAAAAGAATGTTTGATAATTTACAACTTGGTCTAAACGCTATTAGTTAATTTTGTTTGCAAAGAATGTAAGCAATTTTGTCTGTGGTTTTACTAAAATAAGTTAAAATTAAAAATAAATTTTTATTTATACTTGAAAATTTTGGATAAATTTGAATTATTATGTTTTGATAACGTTTTTTGTTTATTACATTTTAAATAAGATTTATTGGAAAACCATTCATTATTCCAATTGATAAAATAGCGTTTAATTCTATGGTAAGGTTATTAAATGATAATGGTATTGAAAAAGCTTTATGTACTCAAAAAATTTGATGCGATTTATTCTATAGTACATAGAACTATTTTTGCACTAAAATAGTAATAGAAACCGGACAAACTCTATCATCTTCAGAAGGATGAAATCTATCAAATTAATCGGATTATTTTTTATTAATTTAATTTTTCTTTTTAGAAAAAAACATGAAATTCCCATTATTGGCTGTAATTTTTAAATGGTTCAACTTTTTCAATTTTTACATTTTTATTGGATTGGGTTGATTGCAATGTCCACACACGCATGTCCAATAAAGTTGGGATTTTATTCATTTGCGTATTCTATAATATTTCTATGCCAATTAAATAATTTTGTATCTAAACAAAAACTATTTTATAAATTTTTTTTTTTTTTCATATTTTGCGATATTTTGAGATTCTGAGCATATTTCTATAAAAAATGCATATGACTGCATATTTAGCTCATATTTGGTGCATATTTGCATATTTGATACATGTTTGTATATTTGGTGCATATTTGTATAATTTTACCAGTACAAATTGCAATAATTTTAAATTATTTTTAAGTAAGCGCCAACATTGTCTTTTGATTTATAATTTTTTTTTTTTAACATTACTTTTTAAATAAATCAATAATTTATGTAATTTTTTTTTTTTTTTGTACCAAATTTAGCGTATTTAGTGAATAATTTGGCAAAACTGCGTGCATATATGCGCATATTTTTAACTTTTTTAGTTATGATCAATCAAAAAACGTACCACACAACAAACTTATGAAAATATTAAAAAACATATGACTAGAAAAGAACGATCAAAAAGTTGACAGCTTATACTAGAATCAGACAGCTTCAATAATAATAATAATAATAATACTTTATTAAACAAGAATGATCATTAAAAAACGACATTTGTTAAGTCAATACAATAAGATAAAATTACACGAAATAGACAACTTAGATATTAGACAATTACATATAAAGTTAAAACTGAGATTAAGAAAAAAATTCTTCTAATGTATAAAAGCAGTGTTCTAATAAAAAATCTTTTAAACGACATTTAAATATATATCTGTTTTTACACATTTTTATTCTCATTGGAATATTATTAAAAATTTCTAAACATGACAAATATGGTGATTTTTTATACGTTGATGTTCGGTGTAAGGGTATTCTGATATTATCGCAGCTTCTTGTTTGATGTGTGTGATTTTTAGAATTTTTTTCAAATATATTTATATTAGTAAATGCATAAATAGCGCATTTATAAATATAAATGCAGACAACAGGTAAAATTTTTTGTCTCTTAAAAACTAGTCTACATGATTCGTTATACTGCATGTTGTGTATAAGTCTTATTATTCGTTTTTGAGCTACTTGAATTCTATTTATATGTGATGACTTTCCCCATGCTATTACATTATATGAGATATGCGAATAAGCCAACGCATAATAGATTTGCATTACATGTTTATATGAGACAGTTTTCTTTAATTTGAGAATGGCATAATACGCACTACTTAACTTTTTTATTACGTGATCTACATGAATATTCCATTTGAGTTCTGAATCAATGTAAACACCCAAAAATTTCGTACTGTTGGCACTAAATGGTAAGTTTGTAATAGATGACGTCCTTGTCTTAAAGAATTGCACACTTATTGTTTTTCCATCATTTAGAATTAAATTGTTTCTATTACACCATAGCTTTATTTCTTCGATGGCACAGTTGGCTTTATTTAGTAGTTCGTCACTTGTTTCCGCACTGACAATTATTGAGATATCGTCCGCAAAGTTAACTACAAAACCATCCGATATAAAATTGGCTAATACGTGTTCAAGGAGAAACCTCAGAAAACATAAAGATTAAAATAAGCGTCAAACAGGAATGCGTACTGTCATCAATACTATTTAACATAAACTCAAAGCAAATTTTTCAAAAAGCGTTAGCACACATAAATGCTGGCATAAAAATATACAAAAAGAATATAAACAATATAAGGTACGCTGATTATACAGGAGTATTTGCTGACAGTCTCAAAAACCTTCAGTGGTTGATGACCAGAATAGCGGAAACTAGTTAAAGACAGAGTGAAAAAAAATAAAAAACCAAGAAGGAGAAGAACGTTTTAGTTTGAAAATTGCAACAATGATCGCTAACATCCAATACTGATAGGCAAAAAATTTTAAAGATACATTATTTTTCAACAATATTGTTGAACTTAATAAAGTCAACCAAACCAAACTTTAAACAATAAAATAAAAATAAATAAAAAACAAATATTTAACGCAATATTAACAGAATTGCAATCGTACAATAAAAGACTAAAAGCAAATACAAAATTTGTTTCTAAAAATTCAAAATCAATTTATTTTGTTTTAGTCGTAGTGAGGTGTTGGCCTTAACAAGTGGCCTTTAAGAATGATTTACGTATGGCAATATCTTTTGGTTTTATTCTCTGCGTAAATCCTGTTGTTATATGTCCTTGTCAAACTAGTCTAGATTTGGCGGTAGTTTGAAGTAAGCTGGTTATTGCTTTGTGCATTTTTACACAAAATCTGTGGCACGTATGCTGTCCCCGGCCCTTCTCTCTCTTTATAGTCCCTCCCTTTTTTTGTCTTTTTTGTCTTTTGTCTTTTTTTTAATCCTTTTTATCTGCATTGACATCTAGTTTTACATTCTTTTCTTTCTCCAATCCGTGTGTTATTTATTCTAATTATTTGGTTTGTCCTCAGATGCGTTCTTAGTTTTCTTAAGTCTTTGTTCACTTTTTCTTTATTGTATTCTCTTTCCTTTATGAATAGTTTATGAAGTTCCATTAGCTGTATTTCTTTTGGCAGTCCTAAATTTGTTAGTTTTATCTCCAGTGATATCCTTGTATCTTCATCTGGGATTACTTTTTTGTGTTCTCTTGTTGCCAGGTATATTCTGACCATCTCAAATGTTGCGTTATCCGTCAACCTCAAGATAGCGTACCTACCATTTGGTATTTGCCTTGCTATTTCTGTTATTCTGCATTCCTTCAGAATTTCTTTTCTTCTTCTCCTTATCTCTGCAATTTTGTTTGGTATCGTAGTTTCTGAAAATGTTCTTGTATTTTCTTCTATTTCTTGGTATGCATAATTGTCCAGACCTACTTTATTTTTTTCTGTTTGATTTTTTTTTCTGTTTTGTTGTTTTTATTTTGCTTCTCTCGTTTCTCTCCTTTCTCTTCTTTAGTTTTTATTTTGTGTGTTTGTTTCCATTGTTTGTTTGTTTTTTTTATATTCTTCCATTCTCAAACTCCTCATTTTTTTTTCTTAGTACTCTTGTTGCAAAGTTTCTTAGCGCTCTCCACTTATTTTCATCTTTTAAGCATTTCTTAATGATTGTTGTTTTATCCACTTTGCTTTCCAATATTTTTTTTAGTTTTTTTATCTTCCTCCCATGCTTCGCATTTTACTAGAGTGTATTCTGCAATATTGTGTGTTTCTTCCTAACAAAATATACATCTTTCCTCTTTCTTGATTTTTTAATTTTTTGCAAGAACTTTCCAAAGGCTCTATGTGCGGTCAGTATTTGTGTTGTAAAATAGCACATCTCGGGTTTGTTCTCTACTCAATCTTTTATCTCCGGGAATAGTTTTCTTCTTCATTCTCCCTTTTCTCCTTTATTCCACTGTCTCTGCCATCTTTCCATTGTCTCTTTTCTTGCTCTTAACTTAGCATCCATTTTACTGGTTTTTTCTTATATTTTTTGTTTCTTTATTTTTATTGTTTCTTCCACCATCATATCTGCGGAAGGTGTTGCCGCAATCATTTCTACTGCTTCTTGTGACACTGTTCTGTAAGCCCTGCAGATCTTTAACAAACTGGCTTTTGTAGTTCCTTTTATTTTATTTCCGTTTTTTTTGTCTTCATGGCTTCTCCCCATTTTTCTGCGGCGTATAACAATTTGTTTCTTGGTGCTGTTGCTATTAACTTTCTGGCTTCTTCTCCTGGACCTCCGTTGTTTGGCATGAGTCTACCGAGCTTTCTCTCCATTTCCATTGTTCCCATGACTGCTTCCTTAACCTGTTCATTTCATCCTTTTGCTTCAAGTGTCATCCTAAGGTATTTAATTTTTTTCCTATGGTTATCACTTGATCTCCTACCTGTATCATACCTGTTCTTCTAATAGTCCTCTTAGTCGATAGCCAGCCGCTTTTGCTTTTTGTGTTGTTAATTTTAAAGCCTTATTTCTTATCCATAACTGTATCGTATCTATTGCCAGCTCTAGTCTTTTTTTTAGTTTATCCATTTCTACGTCTCTACCTACTAGTGCTACGTCGTCTGCAAATTTTTGTTCTATTCTCCATACAATGACTTTCTTCATTATTTCAACTAGTGTGTTTATTAAGCATATTGGTCTGTATAAAGTCGCTATTCCTACTTCTTTCTTTTTCTCAATCAGTACTAAGGTAGCTTTTTTTCAACATTCTAGAAAAATTTCTTCTTTCAGGCATCTGTTGATTATTTGAGTTATTTCTACCTCATTCCCGTCTAGAGCTGCTTTAACAATCTCTGTTGTTATTTTGTCCACACCTGGTGCTTTGTTGTTAGACCATTCTTTTATGATTTCCTTTACCTCTTCCACTTTTGCCAAGACTGTATCTTCTTCTTCTTCTTTATTTTCTGGTTCTATTACCGGTTTTTCCTTATGAAACATTTGTTTAAATTATGACTTCTTCTCCTTCTTCTTCTTTTAGGTAGACTCCCTTTGCTCTTTCTCCCAGTTTGTTTATTACTATTTTGTACGGTTTTTCCTAAGGATCACCGTCTATAGATTCCATCATTTCTTTCCAGCATCTTCTTCTGCTATCCCTGATTGCCTTTTTTAACATTTTTTAGTTGTTTTTTAGTTCCTCCATTGTTTCCTCTGTATTTTCTTCTCTTTTTTTATGTCTTTTGACTTTCCTGTTTGTATTGTTTTTTTTCTGCATTCTTTTATTTCCTCACACCACCAGTATGGTCCGTTTTGTCCTCCTTCTCTGTACCTTAGAGTTGATTCATCTGCCGCTTTTCTCAGCTTTTCTGAGTATTTTTCGCATCTTTTCTCTATGTTTATGTTTTCTGTAACTTTTTCTGTTTCTATGGCTTTCTTAATCTTTTCTTTGTCCATTCTTCTTACGTTTCATCTACCTTCTCTTGTGTGCTCTTGTTTTCCTTTCTTCTTTGTATTATATTGTATATGTTTGTGTAAACTGAGTGATTCTTCTTCTGTCATGTTTAATTTATTCACTATACCTGCCATTCTCCATGTTGCTATGGTAATGTTAATATGTAATTTTGAGCTATCATCTCCTCTAAGATTTTTCCTCTTAAATCCCTGTTGTATCTTTATCATCTCGGTGATTTTGCATTGAAATCACCTCCTGCTATGATTTTTTTTGCTTTTCTGTCTTAAACTGTTCTCTAATTTTTCTATCCTTTTCCGATAGTATTCCATTCCGCAGTTTGGACTGATATAACAGCTGTATACTATCATACTTTTTATTTCAGCCCACACTATTCCCTCTTTTGGTGTTCCCCATCTTTCCACTTTGTCCCTACATTTTTCCCTAGCTAAAATAGCAGCATCTGTTTTATTGTTTTTTATCCACTTTCCGATTAGTTTGTTTTTATTTGGTTCACTTACTATCACTAAGTTTATTTCCTCTCTCTCTCTCTCTCTCTCTCTCTGCTGTTGCTACCAGTATATCGTGTGCCTCTCTTCTCCTCCCTATGTTTATTTGTATAAACTTATACATTATAGTTTTTGATCTGCTCCTCGTGTTGTCTCCAGTTTCTGGAGTCGTTGTCCTTTATATTTTTCTTCGTTTTCTTTGTTTTTTTTTTGCAGCAGGATCTTCTATCTCCCGTTCTGTGTCCTATCGTTGTGCATTCTATACAATATTCTCTGTTCTTGCGTTCTGCAACCTGATGTCCTTTTTTTTCTGCTTTTTATGCATAGCAATGACCTATGTTCTCCTTTGCATTCTGCCGCTACATCTCCTTTCATCCAGCATTTGTAACATTTTCTCTCGTTTGCTATTACTTTTTCTACTCTGCATCTTATGAGTCCTATGTTTATTCTTCCTTTTCTTATTATCTGTTTTGCTGCTTTTTTGTCCATTTTGACTATATATACCTATGTTTGTTTTTCTCTATACCCTTTCTTTATGGATATTATTGTACTTTCTTCTGTGTTTGCTTTGTTTATAATTTCTTCTAATATTTTTTCTTTGGTAGTTTCCGGACTAATATCTTTGATAATCACTAGTTCTGTGAGCACGTTGTTGGTTTTTCTTAGATGGTAACCCTCCATTCCACTTCATATTTTTCTATCTCTTTTTCGGTCTCATTTCCCTTTGTTATTAGTAATAACTCCTCTTTTTTTGTTTTTCTTATCTCCTTGAATGTAGATCCTTTTATCTGTAGTTTTGCCTGTCTCAACAAGTCTGCACAAGTTACGCCCTGCTTGCTCACTATTATAGTTCCTGTTTCTGTTCCTGGTCTTTTTTTTTTCATTTGTCTCTAATACCTGTCAGAGACTTACTTTTGTATGAGTTCTTCTTCCTGCCATCTCCATAAATTTTTTTGCCTCTCTTGGCGCTGTTCCAGTTGGTATTGGTATACTTATTTCACTGATATTCAATACTTTTGCTTTGTTAAGAATTTTTTCTATAGCCATTAAAATATTTATCTCCCTTTTTTCTGCTGTTTCGACTTTCTGTTTAATAATGTGTACTTTTCCTACATTTTTTCCGCTTAAATTTCTTAAAATTTCTACATATGGAGTTTCTTCCTCTCCGTCTTTCTCTATTAATTTTGGGTATTTTATTTTGGCTTGTAGTAGAATACCTGATTCTTTTCCTATTTCATCATCATTTATTAATACTCCAGTATCACTCTCTTTTTCCATTATTGGATAATTTTTTCCACTATTACAAATTTGTAGTCCGTTTCTTTCCATTCTTTGTTAATGATTTTTTTAATGTCGTCTTCATTAACCATTTCAATTATCTCTTGGTCCGAGATGAAATGGGTTTGGATATTTTCTTCCTTGTTATCTCCAGTCTCTACTGTTTGTGTCGACATTTCTTTCCCTATTTTTATTTTATTTTTTGTCTTTTGTTCTGTTTTCTGAATTTCTGAATTGATCTCTAGGAGATTTGCCACCTTTTTAATTTCTACTTTAGTGTTTGAACACTCACTGGTTAAATGTCTAAGATCTCTTATTAATTCCCCCATTATTTCAACTGTTGTAAGATTATTTACTCTTTTCATTGGTATTGCCTGGCGAATTAACATCTCTTTCCCTTTTTGTAGTTTGGCCCGGGTTGTTGACACTTTCGCGAACACATCTGTTCTCCGTCGGACGTTAACCGCATAAAGTTGTTACAACAAATAAATACAGCTTTGATGGTATTGCATTCCCTAAAAATTTTAAATACGTCTATAATAATTTACCGAAACAAAAAACTTTATACTTAAAAACAATAAATTTATAATGGCGTTGAAAGCGGTCTAACATTTGTTTGATAATTGTGGCTTGTCAAACATCATGGTAGATATGAGAATTTTAGCAAATAGCTTAATAAATACATTTATTACTAAAAACCACAAATTTAAGAGACTGCATCCTATGACGGCGATAGCACTTCAAATTTAATATTAAATTGAACAACTTATTGAAGCCAATGAGTTTGAAATCAGCTTAAATAAAAGAAATATTTACAAAAATTAAAACAATACGTTTACAATGTTTTAATATCAGCGACGATAAGCTGAACAATTAGTTCAGATAATACAAAAAGTATACACAAAAACAATAGCTGGTAAATATGAAATAACACCTCAATACTACATGACTTATATTAATTTTATTAATCAGTATTTCTAAGCAATAGTATTCAAACATCAATTTTTTTTTTTTATTTTTTGTTCTTAACAACCTAATTATTTTTGGTGATTGGTAAAATATGACGACAATTTGTTAATGAAATTTATCCCGGATTAAAAGAACAATTTGAAAAAAGATTGTTTGACTGAGAAACCGTTCTTCATGCAGCTAATTGACTTAATTTTGAGTAAATAATAAATGTTAACGCTGCTAACAAATTAACTAAAGTTATCAAGAGTATAAACTTAATTTCAGCTTGTCAATGCTGGTGAAATAGCCACAGTATTTGCTTATTACTGATGTTAGCTTTACTAGAGTCTTCTACAGATAAAATAAGTTGTATGAGTTATTTTATAAGAATAAATTTGTGATAAAAAACATAGTAAATTAATTTATTATTTCCTAAACATAAGTTATGACAAAGTAGAAGTCACAACCTTAAATTATATTTAACAATAATCTTACATGTCTTGAAATTTTTATTAAAATTAAGATATAACAGCAAATTTAGATACAAAAATACCTATCAGCTCAAAAAAAAATTTAACGTCTATTTCCTTATATATTTTATAAAAGAACTACTTTTGTCATTTGAAATTATTGCAAAAAATGTTGAAAACCATTTATAATTACAACGTAAAAACAACAGCAATTGTTTTTGTTTGTTATTTTAAACCTTCCATCAAAGACTACGCATCTTTTACGAAAATTGACAAACTTTACCGTCCAAGTTTGACCATCCAATTTTTTAATAGAATTGACAAATACAAAGTTCAAAGAAGAATTAGTGATATTTTTTATCAATTTTTGGTCAAGTAATAAGATGGCACCTGTTATACAATTATTACAATGTAAACTAGATACAATCAGTTTCATTTTTTTACATTTAATTTGATAATTGATTTATTTTTTTACTAGTACACTTAGAAGAGATTTGGTTAGTATGTGAATAACAATAAAATGAACGTTATCCGTTATCTGTCATATGTAATAATAGTTATTTATGCACCAATTGCGTTGCAATGATTATAATCCTCAGAACGCAACATATTGCAGCATGAGGGCTTATGGCCTAAAGGATTAAAGTTGCGGATAATAATGCCTAAGTTGCTGATAGGTATTATTATCTAGTAAGGCATATTATATTTTATATTTTACAAAAAAATGTAATATTAATAATAATTTTATTTATGGCAGTGTCATATATTATTTCCAGTTAGAACGTCGTTGTTAAATAACGTTAATTAATATAAATATTTATATTTTTTTGTTTATAATTGTGACATTATTATTAACATTTTGTCTCATTTCATTGGCTCTGCATCTTTCCTATAAGAAAAGTCACCAACGACAAAAATCACAGCAATCAGAATAGCACTCCAATTTTTTAAGATATTATTTGAAAGTAATAAGAAAGTAAAATATAAAAGAAATAAAAGTTTAAATAAGTATTTACAAAACTATTATAATTTATTTTAATATAAATATATGTATTACATTGTAAACAGTTAGATATTACGACTTTATACATTCATTATTATAACACAATGTAAATGACGTAAATATATTTCATCTTAATGCAATTACTAACCAAGTTTTGATTCTAGTTGATATATAAATATTTATAATCTGTAAAATGTTTTGATCGGCTAACTAGTTCCAATTTTGATCATCAATATGCACATAATGCAAATCTAACAATTAGAATAAAACCACATGTGTTGCAGGAATATATTACGCTTGCAATTATAAATGGTAATTTTCGCTCTTTTGGTTCTCATCCGATTGCATCCGCAGCAATCCGTAATTGCAACCGCCAACGGTCATGAAGCAGGCCATACGTAAACTGTATCTGCATATATACCAGCAAAAGTGCTTCGGTAATAATTGCAAAACAGTTTTCAATGTTTCTTCTCTATCAATTCAATATATGTTATGTATACAAATATTGAAATTAATTGAATATAAAGTTATAAAAATAAATAATATTTTCATAAAAATTTAAAGCAATATTTATGTTATTGGAAATACGCTGTTAAATGAAAATCATTTTTTTTGTATTTTTTAATGCTTTTAGGAATGAGCATGATTAGTTTAGTTTATTCCATATGAATTCGTTTAGCATGGAAATTTTCGAATTTTTATTCATTAATGCACACGTAGTAAATTATTAATTAACTTGAGAGTGTGATCAAATGTATTATGTTACCTATATACCTAGACAACCGCTTTTATGTAATAGAAAACTCGTAAAGGCAATATGCAATATAATTTATTTCTAGTAGATAAAAATATAAAATATTTGTTTATTATTGAGATATTACACAATATTATATTTTTAAATTTCATTTTTAAAATTTATTTCTAATAATTAAATAAAAAAACTGTCGAAAACATATACTAAAAAGCGTTTATTAAAACTTCAATGCTAGTTATTTTTACTACTTCATTAAATTATAGTTTATTTTAATTATTGTTTAGAATATGTTTTTGTAACGAATTTTGTATATTTCTTTAACTCGGTTAAGTAAGCAACATTTGCTGGACTTTGCCGAGTATGAAATAAAGTATTGTTTATATACTTCAACAAATAATTACTTATAAGTGCAAATTTAGCACCATTAATACAGTGTGTGTTCATTTTATTCTATTCTCCTTGTAAACTTTAATTAAATATAATTTAATCATTAAATTAATTTTATTATATTATATACTTACTTGAAAATGTTATTAAAAATAACGAAACATGTTGTATAAAATAATATACTAATTAATAAATAATAAAAAATATATGAAATAATATGAATATAATAATAAATATAAATAAATTTCATAGAGTTAATAAAAAAAGCATTGAATATATTAAACATTGGGTTCAATAACCCGACATAAGTTTAAATCGACACTGTCGAACAATATATTGAACCAAACTTTGAAATAATAGTGATACAATTAATACAACTGATTCGGATGCTGATAAAGAAGAATATAAAGTTTTAGTAAAAAAATATAGACTCACCCCTTTTTTATAAATTTAGTTGGAACGGTGCTACGAGACCGAGTTGACTGACTAAGTTAGTTAATTTAACTAATTCACAATTATGTTTAAGTCTAAAGTAATGGCATACTGATGAGAAATAAATTTTGAAACGCGTATGGGGATGATTTTAGACTATTTTATTATATATTTACATTTTGTAATTTCTAGACTGTTCGACATTGTTGCAGGTTACATTTAGAACACTTAAGACACTGTGTGTACTTTTATGCAAACATGTTTTACTTGTTCTAGTCTTGCATAGTCTAGATGATAATTAATTTCTAATTCATTTATTTCTTTATCTATATTTTATTTTTAAAATCCTTCTTTTTGTTTAATTTTAATTTTTTTTTTTATATTAATAATTTTTCAATTTTATTTTTCAATGTTGCAGTATTAGTAGTAATAACTGTAATGTGCAAGTTACTCTTATTTTCTAAGTAGCTTGTTTTTGTCTTTGTAAGACGCCTTTGCACAAGCCTAACAACAAATTTGTTTTTCAAGATTAATAAAAACAAAAATATGTCAAATATAAACAAAATTATAAAAATAAAAAAATGCAGAATTAGTTATTATATAACACATTAAAAAAATGTAGATCTAGAAACAAATAAAAAAAGTACAAAATATTAGCATAAGACAAAATGGCCCTACAAAAAAAAACACAATTTAAAATTAAACTTAAAATAGAAATAAAAAGCATAGCAAATTAGAAAATCTTGTAATACCATCTTGTACATTATTTAACTTTACTGTACAAAACTCAACAAGAACAACCTATTTTTATAATAATTTAATACATTGCAATAAATAAATAACTGGAAACTTAAAATAACAATAAAAACTACTATTACATATGCATTTTTGGCTCCTCCAAGAATTTCACCCTGACTTCGCGCTTGTTTTGCAGGAATTCAAAACTAAGCGCGCCAATCAGTCTGTTTCTTAAGGCTTATGCTGAGTAAAAACCTTTATGTAATTGATGAACTGATTACAAAATGCAAAAAAACTGCAAACATAATTAAGTGCTCGGCCAACTTAACTATGGTGGTTATACAAAGCCTTGGTTTCCTCCAGAATTAATTACGGCTGTGCGGTTTAAAGCACAGGCATTAGATACGCCATTTAAACTAGTTTTACCCCATATAGCCGCTTGTTGCAGTTGATTTACTCTTACGTATATTGCCGCGATGCAAACAAAAAGATGTCGTAACAACCAATTAATATTTGCCTAAAACGCAGCAAAAAAAATGCATATTCAAGTTTACCGTCAGCAAGCCTTCTACTGTAGAAACTTGAAAAAAAAATTAATGTAAGACATCTTACAACGTACAAATATGGTTCTGGCAAGTTCTTGCCTTGGTTGATTTTGAGGCTAAACATTTGTCTTAACGCTTAAGAATTTGCCAGGTTTAGTCGCCGCGTCCGTCGGTAGTATTATTATAAAAAAAAATATTATTAGCAAACATTACAAACTAAAATCCTATCACATCTACAAAAACATCGGTAAACCGTTTTCTTTAAAAAAAATATTGACACGTACAGCGACGTTTTTAAATTAAAATTGGTTCAAATAGAACAAAACGTCAACCATCTCAATATCCAAACGATAAGATTTTAGTTATCACTTATTTTATATGTTAAACTACATACAATGTTTTATGTGTTTATGCTTTAGGTTAAAGATTTGCAGTTATATTTAACGAGTAAAAAATTAATAAAACATTAAATAAAAACTCAACTTTTTAAAAATTAATTGCGGAGAAACAACGGATTGGATAATTATTTTTAAAGCTTGAAGACACAAGACTTACTTATATAATGTGTAAAAATTTTATTCAAATATATTCAGGCGTTTTTGCTAAGTTTTATTTTGTAAACCCTTATAATAACGTAACTATTTTCCTCTTTTAACTTGAACAAAAACTTGCTTTAAAGTTTGAACAGTAAGTTTTTTGATATATTTTTGTTTGCTGTATACCCCAACTCTTTGCAATTGTATATGAAAAGTTTAAAAAAAGATCGGGAAGTAGACAGTACTTTAGTCATTGCCCAATATTATGATCTCTCTTTCTCTAAAAAAATTTCTTGGTACACCGCATAATTAATTTTTCTTTGTCAGCTTTTCTCTGTCTACTTTTTATAATAAACTTTTTCCATATGACTGTGCTAGTTAGTACCACCTTCTTTCTGCTTGTTGTTTTATGTTAGCCTTGTCTGCTTTGGTTTTTATTGGCTTATTATTAGTGTTCATCTGTTTTGGTATTGTTTTGCCACGTGTCCAGCCAATTGTCATTTAAGTTTTGAGTTTTTTTTCACTATGTCTGTCACCTTTGTTTTCTGTCTGATTTTTTTACACTTGATTTTATCTTTTAGACTGGTTCCATATGCAATACATATAAATTTTCTATAATGTAGAACGTCATTTCACATCTCCTTTTATCTATATTGTGTCATCCTGAGTGTAAAATTTATGTCAATTTACTAACACAGTTTGTACAAGCTTTGATATTCTGCAGGACCAAGTTTAAACAAAGAACTATATTTATTTAAACGCCGTCTCATATCATTTTAGTTTATTATACTCATTCACCCAATAATTCCAAGTTCCTAATTCATTTTTACAAATCTTACATTTTTTATATTTTTCAGTCATCTAATATTTATTACCATTCTTTTCACTGCCACACCTTAACCTTGAAATCAATTGTTAAACATTTTCTAATTGGTTTTCTTGCAAACAGGCTGGTAGTTTATTATATTCTTGAATACATTTGTATTTAGCATTGTATCTGCTACTATCAATTTTTTCTTGTCTATCTTGCTGTTCTACCTTTTTTAGTCTGTTCAATAATTTTCTGTTTACATTTTTACTTATTTTTCTACTCTCTATTACTTTTTTCAATAACATTTCCACTTCTTTCATACAATTTTTTTCTTTTTACCAAAACTTGTTGCACGTACACTTCTATTTTTTTTTTATTCTCACTAACTTTATTATTTTTGTTACTAAACTTTCATAGCTCCTTAAAAAAAATTTAGATTTAAACTTTATCAGTTTTGCTGCTGCCCACCAGCAAATTTTCTCACAGTTGGTTTTTTGCAAAACTATATAGCCAGGTGTTAAAGGCTCTATTCGTAATGTATGCTTTAAAAATTTTAGTTGTACTTTTTCTATTAATTGCATTTCATTCACACCCCAGACTTCTGCTTCATTTAACATAACATTTCTAATACATGCATTTCAAATTACAATTTTTATAGAAGTTAGGGGCTCCAGCTTATTAGTATATGTTTTGTTCCTTGTCATATTTAATTGCCTTTTCTTCTTCATTTGGTATGCTATTTTATTAAAATATTTTTTTCTAAAATCTTTTATTTTGTTACATATATTCTTTGATTTTATTTTACCGTCTCTACTTAGCATATTTTCAAAATGATTTTTTCACATTTTTATTTCTATTTTTACTTTTCTTACATTCGTCTTTAATTTTTTTTATTTTGATTTTATTCTGTAATGCTACATTCTTTTTGTTTTAGTCTTTTTAAGATTATTCTCAATTCATTTTTTGATCTCTGCAATCTTTACTAAACTAACTTTTAGTTTTGTTTTGATTTAAGCTATTTTTTTTTATTGCTTTTTTGATTCTTTTTTTAAAATTCAGTATTGATATGTTTTTCATGTTTATGTTGTTAAGCTTATTTCTGTACTGTTTTATTGAGTCTTTGACCCAAATTTATTTTCTGTTTGCTATTAGTTCTATTTTTTGTATAATATTTGACTTATAATTTTGACAACATGTGATCGGATTCTACTCTCTGTCCTACTTCCATAGTTTGTTAATGTTCTTCTTCGTTTGTTATCACATAATTAATAACTGTTGCTCCAATATAGGTTAACTCTTCTTTTTCATCTTTATTAATTAAGCCGTTTAGCCCATTTTTTTTAACTAATCATATTAACCATTTCTTTCCATCACTATTTTTAGTTTTGTTTCTAGATTTCCTTATCATTTCTTTTTCATTATTGTCTAACAAAAATGTATTCTTTTTTCATATACAAACTTATTTACTTGTTGTTATAAATTAGTTCGTGTTGTTGCGAAGTTAAAAGCTCCATAGTTTTTTATACTTTAATATAATTTGTGATATTATGTAAAGTCTTAATTATTATTTAAAAAAAAATAAATAAAAAAAATAATAATGTTGTATTATCAAAAAAATTGTTGTAAAATTTTATATTATAATGTTCTAACTTATGTACCACATTAAATAAACAATACTTTTAACATATTAAACACTAACACAGTTCTACATTCATTACTGTTACTATTACACAGCACTGTTAAAACATTAGTATGTATATTACTGAGAAAACTTACATACATAAATGTCTTATGTAAACAACAATAGAATTAAAAAAACATCAAAATGCTGTTTTAGTTTTGAAACTCACGCCAAGTTAATTTTGTGTTTGATATTTCAAAAGGTACATTAATAATAATTATAGTTTATAAATTTTTTTGCTGTACTACAAGTACCAATAAACATGCTACCAAATCAGCTTATATAAAGAAAGGTGTTTCTACATTATACTATTGTGTATTGTCATTAAAAAAAATAACTGAAAAACTAAAATTTGACCGTATTCTTTCAATCTTTACATATGTTTGGTGGGTTGAAAATGAGTATAATAAAATTTACGTTTTTTTTTTGTTTTAATTTTTTGCACATATTTTAATTACCATCCTTAAAATACTTTGTGCTAGCTAGCAGAAAATTTTAATTCTACGTTATTATAAAAATACTTTACAATTTGTTTGTAGTTATAATATATTTTTATTTATTTTATTTAAACATGTTTTACAGTTTTACCTTAAGTAATTGTAAAAAAATTTGCTGTGCATTTTGTAAAATTTAATCAAAGAGACAAGCATTTAAAGAGCTTTCAGTAAATAATTAACCTTTGAAACAATAGCCCTATCACAGTATCAAAGGCAAAGGAAAAGAATGAAAGAGACCATAGACAAGATGACATTGTTTACATGAAACCCGACTGATGGGGATGAGTAAAGTTGTAATATACAGGTATATCCAAGATCCGATGTCAACGATAATTAAACCGTATATTTTATTACAGGATCCACGCATACTTAATTAATGTTAATTTAATAATAATTGTCCAGGTTTGGGGTGGCAACCACCGTATCCCCTCATACGATATTATTCAATCGTTGCGGTAAACATAATACCGGGATGATAATTAATTTACATACTTAGAGTAAACATGGGGCGAATTGGTTGCATTGTATATATACAATCCATATCCTGGCCACTCCATCTTCAATCCTGAAGCACGCGGCAATTAACGTGAATATATTAATTAAGACTTAATGGTCGTTATATAAATGAGACCAATTCATATGTTACATGAATAGCTTCAAGGGGTGCATTTACGTACATTATACGAGTCGCAAATTGAACAGTAAATAGGTTCATTATTTAGAAGTACCAGTGGGAACATGAAAAATTACATATCATCCACATAGAGAACATAAAATTAACTTTCTGCAAACTTTGTAAAGTAATTTAATAGTTTTAAAACAATAAAATAAATTGTTAAAATTGCCTAAAATTTAAGACCACAGTAATCAACTACTTTATTAATTTTTTGAAACAAACAAATTATTATTTATAAAATATAAACTATGAATAACGTTAATAACAGTTTTGATTTAAATTATTATTTATTATCCAAACCACTTAACTTTGCTAATTATCTTTAACATCAATAACATTTGACTTCAAGTTCCTTTGAACTTTTGTCGGAAGTTTATTATTTTGTAAATATATTTGATCTCAAACTTTATTATACATTAATTATTTTTGTTTTATGTTTATTTGAATGTAGTAAAATGAGAATCGTATTTGCCCACCTCCACTTGTTTGTTTGCCACGATTATACAACCAAAAATAAAATAATTTACAACGGTAATTGTTAGACTTAATTTTGATTATAAATAAATACCCAGTGAAGTAAATTTCTTTCAAAAATAAATGAAACAACAACAATGTATATAATTAATGTTTATTTTAAATTTTAGTTAAAAAAGCATCAATTTAAATTATTTTATTTAAACGACCGCCGCAACTACGTCTTACAAACTATATTATTTAAATCAAATTTATATTAAATTTTTTAAAGCAAATTAGGAGTTATCCTGTTGACAGAAAGAGTAATATTGAAAATAAATGTAAATTGCTAGTATATTTTAGTACAATTTTAATTTTAAATAGTTTTACATATAATAATGCGTAGAATATGTGTGATTGAGAAAGTGATGTTGATGGCATATGCAGACGAGAACGTGATTGGCGCAAGTAGCAAAAGAAATAAATAAAATATTTTATTTATACATACAAAGAAAGACTGGAAATAGGAAAATATAATCTTTTAAATATTTAAGATTTAGTAAAATTTAACAAATAAAACACAAAAGAAAAATAAGATAATAGAACAAGTATGTGAAATTAGTAAAAAAAGATTTGAATGATGTAAAAGTAAAAAAAAATTATGTGTTATATACTATTGAGAAGCATAACCTAATCATTGCTAATCCAAAATTGACTTAGATACTTTACAACATCGGCGTAATGTTGTAGATCTTTGCATTTTTATAGACATTTCAATACAAAACATTTTGCTATCTAAATAAGTAATTACTTGTAGTACTAAATTTGTTAGGAATTTTAACAAATATTTACTGACTGTTCAAAGATGTAAAACCAAAGACGTTTGTGAGATTTTTTCAACCGGATTATTAACACATCGAATAAGTTTTTAAAATAATTAAAAAAAAAAAAATTACAAGCAACCTGTACTGTTTAGTAGTGTTATGTTTCTACTGACTAAAAACTCTAGCATTTACTTTTTTTTAAGCTGTTTGGCTTTGCGCGGTTTGCAATGCGGTTCTGTTGTACACTTTCGTCATTTTATGCCTTTGGTACTTCTTCAATAATATTTTTTGCTAAAAGATTACTTTCAGCTATGTTTAGATAAGGTTTTGTTTGCCAAAAGAAGTTGTGTGTTGTAATTTATCAGCATTGTATTCAATTAGCAAATGTATCAAAGTCTCATCTGTTTCCATACATCTGCGGTATAAAAAAATCATTTTTATTCTCATTCTATGTAAGAGTTTGTTAAGATGACAGTGTTCAGTTATCAGTCTAATTTGTTACTAAGGTTTTGGTAATATGCGATAGTTCTAGTAAGAATATTCTTGAGTGTGTTAAGTTCTTTTACAAGTTGCTGTGTTTCGTCTCAAGTTTGTTGAGGATTATATTTTTTCCGGTTTTGTATAAGATTTTAAAAGCAGGTTCTGGTATAATAAATGTTCTTGTTGCTGCTTCTTTGGAAACCTGATTTGCCATAGAGTTTTCTTCTATTTGTTAATCTTTTGGTATTCAAACTAAGGAAACTCTAACAAAATAACAAAATTAAATTTTATCATTAATTATTTAATAAAACGGTTATTGGTCTGTCAGAGTATAATCTTATCTCAATCATGTTTGTAGCGCATTATTCAATGGCAACCACCTCTGCTTACAAAACTAAGACTTATTTGCCTAAAGGGTAGCAAAGTTTGACTCTATTGGTTTTGTCTTTGTAAATTTTAGCCCCGGTGTCATTTTGTTCTTAAACCTTTTTTGACAGTTTTCAGGTGACTTTTGTTTGTTTGTTTTGCTGTAGTATTATCACATAAAATGTCTTTTTGAAGCAATAACTTTTTATAAACAATAGTAGTACTTTCATAACTGCTGTATCCGTTGTTCTCTCCTGTCGTCAAAATACATGTTAGTCTTTAAACATTACTTAGTTTGTTAGCCATGCTCTTAAATACCACTGTATGCCGCAAATATGAATTAAAAGTTGTAATAAATTTTAAATTAATATTAATGTTACATTATTATAACATAAAAAACAATAATATTTATTTAACCAGTTAAGCTTTATTATGATAAAAGTGCAAAAAGCACTTTTATGGTTATATTAGTCAGGTGTGTGTGTGAAAGTTAAGCATAGTTCCAGATATTTTACTTCTTTTGTCATCGGAAGCGTAGCTCCATACATCTTTTTTTAGGTCTGTAGTATTTTTCCGATTTGTAAACTGTACAATTTTTGGTTTGCTTAGGTTTATTAAGAGCCCATCTTTTTTGCATCAACTTATAACGGTATTTAGTGCATTCTGTATCATATTTGACACAGTTGCCCCGTGTTCAAGTCATCGGCGTAGCTTAAAGCAAAAACAAAAATATCGTTGTGAATTTGTAGTAGATAATCGATAACTAATAGGAGCTACAGTAAGAGTAAAAAAATACCTTGCTGTAGGCACCCGCTATTTTAGCTTGTGCAGTCTTTTAGTCTCTTCATATAATGTTATGTTACAATCCGGTTCTTGAGCATAGAGTTGACTCATTGTTAAGCAAGAAAATCAATTTCTATTGTTTTTGCAATAAATTTGAAAGTAGTATTGTTAAATGTCCTTGGGCTTTTAGTGCCCGACCCATATGTACCTGTCAATAATTTTTTTTAATAAATTTTGTATAAAGAATGTCTGGTTGGTCTTTAGGATTTAGCCATGGCATACGTGGGTTGCTCTGAATCTGACACATTATAGAATAAATACCATCAGTGCTTGACTACTTAAATGATTTGGATGTGTTGCTCTTCTATTTTAGGTTGCTCTGATTAATTATGACACGCAAGTATTTTACTTTGGCTAACAGCATTATTTATACGTTCTTGCTATGTACAAGATAATGTTTTTGTCTTATTGTAGGAAGCCTCCTTTCCTTCATTTGGTTGCGGCACAACATGCTCAAATCAACAATTGTGTGAATAATGGGTAGTGGGTAATTTCAAACAGACATATTAAATAAATTATTTAAATTGCTTAGGGCCGCTTATACAACTGTCAGATAACTTAAACCAGGAATAAATTTATCTAAATGTATAAACCTGGTATAGCATTAGTTTTGCCCTTGTTACAGTCTACATAACCTATTGAAACGTCAATAATGACTTATAAACTGATGTATGAATTATTTTTACGTAAATTTGTTGTGCGCGTTACTTGGTTACTATACTAGAGAAAACTACTGCTTCAAGCACCGGATAAGTTATCCCTGGTTTATTTTTATTCGAAACATACAAATAAAGTTTTATGAAATTGCTAGGACTCGGGGCCATTGTAAAATTTAAAATCTCTATTCAATGAATCTCAAATTAAAACTAGAAATAAAGACGAACCACTTAAAGGTCCCAATGATTAGGCCAATCAAGGAAATAATGCTCGACGACAATCAATTTTCTTCTGTGCAAAAAGTTTTGCAACAAATCCTATTTTAACTGTGACACGTTTATGCATTTTCTAAAAAATCATTTATCACAAAGATGGCCGTTTCTGAAACTGACTTATAAATTGACGTATACGTTGTTTATAAACTAATTTGTTGTGCGCGTTACTTAGTTACTATACCTGATATAAGTTATAAGAGATTGTAGAAGCGCATTTTTATATATTCCTTATGTAGCGCAATTCCTTGTTTAACCGACAATTGTAAAAGTGGCCCTTAGTCATACAGTTGCTAAACTTAACAAAAAAACAAAACACAACCAAATTTAAAACTAAACTTACAAGCTGAAATCAAGTCTACAATAACTTTTGCTTTCAAAATAGCTGAACCTTTAATTAATTTTGAAATAATTGCAAAACAACAAATTCAAATTCTTAGCGCAAAACACCACCAATTAATTATTAGAAGTTTGATATTTGTTTTTTTTAGTAAAACTATTACTAAAACAAACAAAAAATATGTAAAAACTCCAAATGCACCTGTTTTTGACAAATCCACTGAGATAGAACTGGGTTTTGTCGGAAGATAAATTTTCTAATAAAGTCAAGATTATTAGATATATATTCATGAGTATAGAGCTGTTTTTTTTTTTATTATGACAAATTGTAAAAGGGTGCTCTTATATTAAAGCAATTTCAAGTTTCATATCCATAATATAAAACTTTACATCAATATACTCTGTTTATTTATTTTTTTAAATTAACATATTTTTATTATACTTTAAATTTTTACAAAAAATTAGACTCGTAAAAACAAATATTTAAATTTGAAGCTTAAGTTATTTTTTTTTTTAGTTTAAAAACCTTTAAAATGATTAGTGTACGCATTTTTTATTTTGTCAAGTTTGTAGCATTCTAATAATGTTTTTTTTAAAAGCAGTGCGACACGTGTTCTTTTGATTTTTAATAATAATAATAATAATAATAATAATACATTTATTGTCAAAAAAAAACATATACATTATTAAAATTAATATGTATTAAATAAACAAAAAATCATTTGTATCAATGACAAAGAGATTCAGGATTAGATTGGCCCTAAAACAGGTTATCTATTTTTCTTTAAGTACTTAAAACACACAATAACATACATAAGATTGAAAGTATAATGTTAAATACTTGTTAATTTCATTAACATTGTGAAGATGGTCTGAAATGATGAAAGATATTTTTTTGTTTAAATCTGCAAAGTCTTTCCATACAGTTTTACTTTTTTTATTAAATTTGTAATCCAGGTATGCATTGTATCAAAAAATAATCTGTAAGATGATGTATATTAATTACATTAGAATCGCAAGTTTTTATATTGCTTGTAATAATTAGATCAAGTAGCTTCTGCGTTTTTCGATAATTTTTGTCAAAGAATCGATAATTTGTTGCAAACCCATTGATTCTAACAATAAGTTGAACTTTACAGTATACACATTATCAAATTCTAAGAGGTTAATATTAAAATCACCGACGCACACTATCTCATATAGAAATGGAATAACTGTAGAACGCGTTTTCTCAAAACTATCTATAAAATTTTGAACATTAGATTTTGGTGGACAGTAGAGGGTTTTAGCCGGTTCTGGATCCACCGCACCACCGCACGGGGTGGGGATAGGAGTGGGGGAGGTGGCGGAGTGGGGGTAATCCAAGGGGTGGGGGTAAAAGGGGCGGGGTAACCCAAGGGTGGGGGTAAAAGGGGCGGAGCTCCGCCATCTTGGCCGCCATTTTGTTTTCCGCCATCTTGGACGCCATTTTGTTTTCCGCCATCTTGGCCGCCATCTTGGACGCCATCTTGGCCGCCATTTTGTTTTCCGCCATCTTGGCCGCCATCTTGGACGCCATTTTGTTTTCCGCCATCTTGGACGCCATCTTGGCCGCCATTTTGTTTTCCGCCATCTTGGACGCCATTTTGTTTTCCGCCATCTTGACCACCATTTTAAATCACCCAGTATAATTTTCCCGCCATTTTTCAAAAAATATTAATAGAACACCCTGTATATTTTGTTTTTATATGACATCTTTTAGACAATGAGTCAACTATTTACTCACACACAACAATTTTGAATAATGTTTGCAACCAGTCATACAAATACAAAAGATTTCACCACAATTGATAGTAATCCAATCATACACTCACAAATTGCCACCTCAATTAGTACTAAAACCATAGTTGATATAAGAAAAAAAAGTGAAAGTGTGCTTTACCCCATAACGCTCACTCATTCTTCAACTCTGAAACAGTGAGAGTCTTATAATAGTAGCACGAGTATTTTCACCTATCTTACCCTTACATTTAAAAACAGTGAATTTTAGTTTTGCGTGTGTTTTATGTGTTTTAATTGCATACGTGTGTGATAGTGTTTTAAGTGAAGTTAATAATTGTTTAAGTATCATCAATAATCAAGGTTAGTAAATTTTGATATTTCCATTATTTATTTATTTCTTTTTTTTCATTTAGTAAAATATTTTTATTTTATTATTAAACAATACATAATTTAATATTCACTTTATCATACTAATATTATTTATAGTTATACATTATTTATCACATTCAACGTTCAACATTTACTCCACAATTTAAATAATTTTTTGATTGTTTAAACCATAATATACTTATTATGGTTTAATTTACATAAATAATTTAAAATATAATAATAAAATAACTATAAGAATATGAATATGAAAATATAATATTAGAATCAGTCATAATATTAAATTATTTCAAAATTAATAAATACATTGAAGTTTTTTTTATGTTTTTCTATTTTTTAAATTGAAACTATCATTATCACTATTATTAATTGCAGATGTTCAACTGCAATAATTGTAGTATGTCATTCACGAGGAAGGATGCTCTCAAACGACATAATGATTGTTGCAATGGTGGAGTTAACATTTTTAAGTGCCCCAAATGTGAATATAACACACCTCGAAGGGATACCATTACACGGCATCTAAAATCCATGCATGGATTTAATGGTGAGCAAGTGTCAGCCGCATTACCTATGGGGGGCGGAACAAGGAAGCGACAACATCCAATCGATTCACCCCCAAGCACATCTAAGAAGACACGTAATGATGATAATGATGATGGGGTAGAAGAAGATGCTAACCTCATACGGTCATGTGATCTATGCAATATCACATTTGATACATCGTTGAAATTCGCTGGGCATATAAGATCACAAGCCCATAAAGCGAAATTGGGGCGACCTATTGGAGATGGCATTCTTGAAGTCTCCAGCTGCTTCAAGAATCGAATCGGAAGCTTTAAGATAAATGCTGAATCCAATGTCGGCGCGGATATCCCATCATTTTTAAACAACTGTAAAAATCGAGTTGTCCGCCTTGTCCGTAATAAGTTGGAAATGTTCACAAGTATTAAATTTACTTGTGAATTATTTGCTCACTATGTGAAGACGGACACCGATGATGATACTAGAGAGTTAAAATCATTTAACTCCAAGTATGTAACGGTTGATTTAATTACCGATATTAATGCCGCTTATGATGGGATATCCGCAACCATTAAAACAAAAAGCGAGGAATTTCAGGTAATAATATTTTTTCTATATAATTAAGTGATAATTTACTAATTTATATGTTTTTTTGTATTATAGACAACAGGTAGCGGCTGGGCATTGGAGTCGGTGTCGCATCTATCAATAGAAGTTGCCAAATACGCACCAATCCGTGGATCTAGCTACATCGACTTACCAGGTAATAATTAGTACTGTTATATATATATAATATATATATATATATATATATATATATATATTATTATTATTATTATTATTATATTTAATACTATTTTCATCATATTCTTTATTATACGTTACTAATTTTTGCTATGTTTTTTTTTTTTTAGCACAAATTAAATCCAGGAAGGCGTGTATAAACATTCAAAATAATGATGAGATGTGTCTGGCCTGGTGCATCACCGCTGCCCTCCACCCGACCAACAACAACAATGCACGCACATCCAGCTACCCGCACTTCAGCACCGTGTTGAATTTAACGGGCATAAGTTTTCCATGTAAGTTGAAAGATTTAGCTAAAATTGAAAATTTGAACAACATAAGTATAAATGTTTACGAATTAGAATATAATAATGACACCAGAATAGACGGGCAACCCATATTAATTTATTATTAATTGAAAATGGGGTCAAATCTCATTACGTTTTAATAAAACATATATCTAGATTGGTATCATCACAAGTTTCAAAACATGATCATAAAACATATTTATGTGATGGTTGCCTAACTTTTTTTAAATCAGAAGCTGCTCTAATACTTCATACGCAGAATGATTGTAGTAAAGTATACACAATCATGCCAACTTCTGATTTGAAAATGGATAGAACTGGGGTGATGAGCCCTGGAAACATCACAAAATTTATGAATTATGATAAGCAAATGAAAGTCCCATTTGTTATTTATGGAGATTTTGAATCTGTTTTAAAACCCATTCAGACATGTGAACCTAGTAGTGATACTAAGTTCACCAATATAACGCATGTACACCAACCTTACAGTTTTGCATATAAGATTAAATGTTCATATGATACATCTTTAGATAAGTTTGTAAAATACACCGGTGACGACTGTGCCAAAGTATTCATTGACAAACTTACTGATGATGTACATAGAATTTATAATCAGCATTTAAAGCCCATAATTCCCATGAATAAATTAACACCCCAAGAGCAATTCTCACTCAATAGTGCTATAATATGTCATATTTGTGATAGAGAGTTATCCCCTGCTGAAAAAGTTGCAGTTCATTGTCACTTAACAGGGAAGTTTGTCGATGCCGCTCACTCGAATTGCAATATTAATTATAAGCTACCAAATTTTATACCGGTATTTTTACATAATTTAGGCGGGTATGATTCACACCTTTTTATTAAAGATCTCGCTTGTGACAATCAAGACATTGATGTCATACCTCTAAACAAGGAGAAATATATCTCATTTACAAAATCAATAAAAGTAGATGAATATATGAATAAAAAAGGTGTGAAACAAGCTCGTAACATAAAATTACGATTTTTAGACAGCTTTAGATTTATGGCTAGTTCAATAGATAAATTAGCTAAAAATCTAAACACTGATCAATTAATCGAAATTTCGCGGTTTTGCAAGTCAGCCGATGATTTAAAATTATTAACTCGAAAAGGTGTTTTTCCATATCAATATATTGATTCGATTGAGCGGCTCCAAGAAACGCAATTACCATCAAAAAAATCTTTTTTTAACTCCCTCACAAATATCGATATTACTCGTGATGATTATAAGCATGCTCATAGTGTGTGGGATCAGTTCAAATGTAAAAATATCGGCGATTATTCAGATGTATATCTTACAACTGATGTTCTTTTACTCGCCGATATATTTGAAGCATTTCGAACATTATGTTTAAAAACATACAGTTTAGATCCCGCACAATATTTCACAGCCCCCGGCCTCAGTTGGGACGCCATGCTGAAATATACTAAAATTGAATTAGAATTGCTCACTGATATTGAAATGCATCATTTTATTAGTAAGGGTATACGCGGTGGCATTTGTCAATGTTCTCTTCGTTATGCCCAAGCTAATAATAAATATATGAGTAGTTATGATACTACTAAACCTAGCATATATTTATCTTATTGGGATGCTAATAATTTATATGGGTGGGCAATGTCACAATTTCTACCATATAAAGGCTTTAGATGGTTATCTGAAACCGAAATTTTAAATTTAAATGTTACCAATATATCCGATGATTCATCAACTGGATACATTTTGGAAGTAGATTTGGAATATCCCAAAAACTTATATAATAAACATAATGATTTGCCTTTCCTAGCTGAAAATATTGTACCCCCCAATTCAAAATTTAAAAATTCCAAACTAATTCCATCACTCAATAACAAAAACAAATACATTCTCCATTATAGAAATTTAAAACAAGCTTTAGAACATGGCTTAAAATTAATTAAAATTCACCGCGTAATTTGTTTTGAACAGTCTGATTTTCTTAAAAAATATATAGACTTAAATACCGCGATGCGTCAATCAGCTAAAAATGATTTTGAAAAAGATTTTTATAAGCTGATGAATAATTCAGTTTTCGGAAAAACAATGGAGAATGTAGATAAGCGAGTTGATGTTAAGTTGGTGACACATTGGGATGATATTGGTAAGAGACGTGGCGCTCAAAGTCTAATCGCGAAACTAAATTTCAAATCTGTCTCAATTTTCCATGAGAATTTAGCTGCTATTCAATTAGAGCGGCTAAAGGTTATATATGATAAGCCAATTTATATTGGGTTTGCAGTTTTAGATTTATCAAAACTGCTTATGTATGAATTTTATTATAACTTTTTAAAACCTCTATATGGTGATAATGTGACATTGTGCTATATAGACACTGACAGCCTAACATTAAAAATACAGACCAGTGATATTTATCAAGACATTAAACATCACATCGATAAATTTGACACATCCAACTTCTCATCAGATAATGTGTATGATATACCTTTAATGAATAAGGCTGTGTTAGGTTTAATAAAAGATGAGAATGCCGGTAAAATAATGACTGAGTTTGTTGGGCTGCGTGCTAAATTATACGCAAACTGTATAGGTGCAAGGTGTGTAAACTGCATTGATGATGATGATGAAATATGTTCAAACTGTATAAATAACAGTTGGACTAAAAAAGCTAAAGGAGTTAAGAAATATGTTGTGGCTAATCAGATATCCGGTGATGATTATAAAAATTGTCTATTCAATTCGGAATTAATTTATAGAAAACAAAATTTATTTAGAAGCATAAAACATACCATCCACACAATAACACAAAACAAATTGGCATTATCATCAGCTGATGATAAGCGTTTTATTTGTGAGGATGGTATGAATACGCTCGCCTGGGGTCATTATAATATTCCAAATATATAACATTTATCTTTTTTCATATTTTTACATTTTTATTTAAATATTTCAACTAACATGGTTCCTTACATATGATATCTTTAAGGATGTATATACAATTATCGTACTGCTAGTATTATGTTTATATTTATTTTTTTTAATTTTATTAGTTAGTTTCAATCACCTTACCTTAATTAATTTATCAAATTTATTACATGTTTAAGACAAATAAAGCACTATTATTGTTATTATTATTATTATATAATATTTACATACCTGCTTTTTATTAAAAAAATATTTATGTTTTTATTAGATATTTAGATGTTTTCTTTTTTTATATATATACATATATATATATTATTTATATTAATGATAAAAATAAAAAAATAATTTTTTAAATATATTTTAATAGTTTTATTTTATTTCATAACTAAGTAATACAGGTTTTAAAAATAATATTAGTGGTATAATCATACAATATCACTACATTTTTAATATTATACATATATATTAAATCCATTTTATGACAACTTCAATAATCAGCATTTTCATGAGTAATTTCAAACTACTCTTCTAACTACCCCCGACAAAGGTTTATACTCAATGATATTATCACATAGGATAAGACAGTAAGCACGTGTATTAGCCTTAAATGCTTCAGACGCCTCCATCTCAATACTTAAATCAACCGTAGCTGATTTGATACTTTCACTTTGTTTTGATACATCAAATACATAAAGCATCTGTTTCTTAAATTGAACATAGTCAAGAAGCGGTTCACTTATTAGATGCTTATAATAACTTTGTTGAAACATGCAATACATGTAATATGCAAGTGCATAATTACCATTTTCAATATCAAGATTTAAAGCATCATATGGGTGAGATTCAGAGTTTAAATGAATTCTAATGTTTTTAATCTTACAATGATCATATTCAGAACAATCCTTATTATTTTGATTTCTTCTATTAGTTTGGAAGGCTATGATTACATATCGAGGTTTCTCAAGATTGCTTGATGTTTTAACTGACCAAATATCTCTATCTGTCTCTCTTAGAGATGGAAGCTCATGTAGCTCCCATCTGCGGAATGGTATACAAATCGGTGCATCAAGTGCAATATTTTCAAACATTTGTAATTTGTTCTCATCATTCAGAAGTATATGCGGAACTCTCCATTCAATTTTATCAATATTAAATTTAGCTCCAGAAGCTCCAATATAACAGTTAACATCACTACTTGTTCTCAATAATATTAGCTCCTGTTTAATATTAACAATTACTCTACGATAATCTTCAGCATATCCCAGTAAATATTTTAATGGTATGATTGCATAAAATTTATTGGTAGCATCAAAATATGTTTTCGGTTGTCCAGTGGCACTCCACCCAGCAATTTCAGCTGAGTTTTTATTATTCCCCCTCATTGATATAAGACCCTTTATTGTGCTAGTTATTCCAACATTTCGATTTTTATCAACTTCAATACCATTTAATTCATATCGTATCTCTTCAAATAGGAAACTATACGCGTTTTGGATAAGATTGATTGCTGTTC
This sequence comes from Tachinus rufipes, assembly GCA_963932245.1. NCBI lineage: Eukaryota > Metazoa > Arthropoda > Insecta > Coleoptera > Staphylinidae > Tachinus > Tachinus rufipes. Next base: position 75,890,728 of record OZ010743.1, on the reverse strand, counting down.
TAACTGGAGGTGTACCTGTTAGCGGTAAATCAATGTTTCCACTGATATGGATATAACTATCGCATGGTAATGTTAAAATATCATGTTGTTGAATTATAATTCGAATTTCATCACTATTTCCATAATTTGATGTTCTAGGTTGATATGTATGGAACTGTTCTTTTATAATGGCCTCATTAAAAGACACATTATTAAATATATCCAGCTGACTCATTTTTCAAATATTTTTTTACCTTAATTGTTACGTTATTTAACTTATATCCTAGATTTAGTAACTTCTGTCTAACCTTAGATGTTCTATCAGCGGATTTCTTTTTAATACTGACAGATGTTGTACTTAATCCGACATTTATATCACCAAAGCAAATACCCATTTTCAATAAACTTTTTTCAACTCTAAACGGATTAATATTTTTTCACCTCTAAAATTAACTGGTTCACCGTTCTGATCAACTATTCTAAGAGTTATATTATCAATAATATTTGTATTGATGAGTGGTAAATATAAAATATTTCTAGGTTCAATATTTATAGAGTATCCTGGGTCCACTGTTGGGGTAAACTCAAATAATGTATGCGATAATTTATTATCGTAGTATGCCCCAGTAATAATATTACATTCAACCCTAATACTAGTGACTTTTACTATATGTACAGGTATGTCAGAACTGTGTAGAATTCCAGCATTTAGAATACTATCACCTGAAAATCCTAACAGTTTACCAATTGTACTTTTATTACACGTGAAATCAATATCATATTTACATTTAATTTCACACTTTAACGTATTATTATTCGGTTTGATAGAAATTACGTCACTGCCCTCAATATTATATAGCTCCCTTAATAGCAGCTGACTTTGTAAATATGCTTCAATGTCAGTGATTTCATATGATCCATGTGGAAGTATAATTTCTTTATCTCCATCATATATAAATTTATTAGTACCGCATTCAATATTCGGTATTGTATTATATGTGTGTAGTCCTATTAATCCTAAACAATATAATGATTTATCTTCAAGTTCAATTGGTGGATGATAGTTTGCAGAAAGGGTGCTGCTAATACCTTGTATGGTGAACGTCTGAGACATAACTAAAATATGTATAATCTATGCTACCTTATTTATATAAAAATTCCAAACATAGATGACCACAGTTGTAAGTATTAAATTTCTGATATCGCTGATGGTTATAATTGATCTCACAACTCTTGAAATATTTTACAAGCTCAGGTGGTGGTGGAATGTCACCAAAACTATCAAAATATTTAACTATTGAACCACGCTTTTTATAAGCTACCCAATGTGTTCCACGCCCCCATCTACTATCCAAATTCACAATCGCTGATTCATTACGAAGAGGCTTCTGTGGTAATGTATCACGCATAAATACACCACGGAAATATTTTATATTTGTCTTATGTTTATTTAAATCAGCATCGGTTAGAGCACGTTTGGGTAGATTATTTAGTTTTTTCAAGTTTGATTGTTTAATGAAAAGACCCAAACCTTTGCGATATGGTCTTAAAAATAATCCATTACCATGTTTACTAAGGGCAATAGCCTCCATCGCTTTATTATGACGCTCAGCTTCAAACATTTTTTTACGTGCATCACTTACAGAATTTACTGCTTTAGTAATACCAGCAATACCTCCAGCTAATGAACCAAATGCACTAGCTGCCGCAAATATTGGGATTAAAGGTAGTATACCACCCTGCATTGGTAAGGGGATTATTCTAGGTAGTCTAACTTTTTTCTTACCACCAGCATCTTTAACAGCTATTTTTGCAGCGGCCAGTGCAACTCTGCAACCCTCCTTCAATACTTCAGATTTTCCAATTTTTTGTTTAAATTTTTTAATTGCATTTTTAGCATTCGCAACTACACTTGTTTTTATTATTGTCTTTTTAAGGCCCATACCCAACTTTCTCTTAGCCTTCATTACATTCATTACTATCAATGCAGCACCTTTCTCACCTATCTTTGAATCATGAGATTTTACCCGCCCCCAAGCAGCCTCTTCAAGTTCCTTGTCAGCTATATGTCGATCATTCAAATTGTTACTCTTAGAATAGATTATATCATGTTGTTTACAAGCAGCGTCAAGAGGATTTATACCAGGGTCACCTCTCTTTAACCGTTTATCTAACTTTGTACCAGGTCCACAATACTGATAACTGGGTATATGCGCTTCAAACGGGAGCGTGTTTATAATGGAATTGATGATACCTTCACCGCGATACATCATCATTTAAACAAAAAATAAAACAGTATCGATATATATATAGGTACCACCCGAATATAAATGTTAGTACAATGAAGTTCATTAAGCAGAAACAATCACTCCCAGTGGTTAATTTGGATCATTGGGTAGGTGAGGGTTTTAAATCAAACAGACATGGTAAATTATTACCTGACAGTGTTAGGGCTCTTATATGCGGACCGTCCAATTGTGGAAAATCAAATGTTATGTTTTCACTATTATTTGAAGAGAATGGTTTGAGATTTAAAAATGTTTATGTATATTCTAAATCACTATACCAACCAAAGTATAAGTTTTTGGAAAAGGTGCTGTCTGATATACCCGAAATTAATTATTTCCAATACAAAGAAAATGATGATATTATTGATCCCAGTGAAGCTAAAGAAAATTCAATATTTATTTTCGATGATGTTGCCTGTGATAAGCAAGATAAAATCAGAGATTTTTTTAGTATGGGTCGACATAAGCAGGTTGATTCATTCTATTTATGTCAAACTTATACGAGGATACCGAAACATCTCATTCGTGACAACTCAAACCTAATCATACTATTTAAACAAGATGAGCTCAATCTCAAACATGTGTATAATGATCATATTAGCAGTGATATGACTTTTGAAAAATTTAAGGTAATGTGTGGATTATGTTGGAAGGATAGATATTCATTTATAGTGATAGATAAGGATAGTGATATTGATGGTGGTAGATATCGAAAAGGGTTAGATCAATATATAATAATTGATTAGAGCAGTCTCATATATATTCAAAAAACATGTTCAAACATGTTCATACATGTTCAATTCTGTTCAGCTGGCTGTCTATGAACAGACAGCTGAACAGACAGCTGAACGACAGCTGAACAGCTGATCAGACAGCTGAACAGCTGTTTAGCTGTTCAGCTGTCTGTTCAGCTGTTTGATCAGCTGTTCAGCTGTCTGTTCAGCTGTCTGATCAGCTGTTCAGCTGTCTGTTCAGCTGTCTGATCAGCTGTTCAGCTGTTCAGCTGTCTGTCTGTTCAGCTGTCTGTTTGTCCATCTGTCCAGCTGTCTGTCTGTCTGCAATATATATCATACTATGATATTAATCGATCATTGTGAGAACTAACGTGAACAAGTGCAGATCTATCAATAATAATGAGTGATATAACAAAGAAAAAACTTATTACAATTACAAAGTCGATTAGGCGAAAATTGCATGCGATGAAATTAAATCGTGATGAAAATGATGAGGTGCTTGAGAGACTGTATAAACCAATCATTGGTCCACTTAAAGATCTAACCAAGCAGCATGCTATAGTAAACCCTATCACAACTTCACATATTAAACCATTAATTGCTTCAAATATAAAACAAACATGGTCGCCTCTAACTATGGAACCTGCTATATCCACACCGATGGCATCTAGAATACATTCTCAGAGTTCAAGTGCTATTCGGTTAAATGAACTTCAAGGATATATAACAAAATTAGGACAAATACGAGAGAAGCTTAACTTTTCAAACGATTCTAATATGAGTGTGAATGAAACTTCAAGTGTTAATAATAATGCTATTGATGAACAGAACCAACATACCCCTCAAACACCTTTAATTATGAATAATTTATCATCTCTATCTAAATCATATTTTGAAAAATTAGCTAATGATAAGTATCACAATCTAGACATAACATTTGGAATTGTTTATGATAGACATAATGATAAATTTACGATGGGCCGTAATTTAATTACCGTTGATGCAGATAGTATTATTATTGATGATACTCGCTATCCTGGTACTGCGGGATTGTGTGAATTATTATTTATTAAAAAACCCAAAACATATAATGATACTGACATTCAAATGTATAGTGATATCATTAATAAAACTAAAATTGCACATCGCGATTTTGATCCAACAAAGCAACTTCGTGGAAACCAATCATATAAATATACTAAAATAATCAAACCATTATTGGATTCATCCAACCAATCACTACCACAAGCAAGAATACGATCGAAAACTGTAAAAACTATTGATGGTCAAGGGTTTGACTCTAACATGAAATGTAACTTAAGTGTACCCATACAATACCGATATTGGGATGATGTTGAGGAGTTGGTGGATAGATTATGTTTGTTGCATGCTGCTAGAAATGCCGGAAATGCAAGTGTTAGTAATGAGATTCTTGCAATTGAAGAGGAGCTTCGAGAAGCTTCTATTATTATATAAATATTCGAGTACATCCAGTTTTATATCAAAAATATAATGAGCGTTGACAAGTTCGGACGTTTATTCAGAGATGGAAGCGGAATTTGTGCTCGAGGACGTCCAGGTCTAGGATTTGTTTTAACGTTAGACGGACATTATGATTTACAGAATAAACGATTAAAACATGTTTCGGATCCTGAGGATTTAGATGATGTGGCCACTAAGAAATTTGTGAATGAAACAGTTTTAGAAGTGGAAAAAAGTTTATCGACTGTCAAACTTAATACTCATATTATAAGACTTGAAAATATTATGATTGAGCTTAATGCGCATATTATAAGAGTTGAAAATATTGTAACTGCTTTATCTGTGCGAGTTAACAGTCTTGAAGAGGAGCATAAAAAAATGAGTTTACACTTCGAAAACCTTTTACGTGGTAAAGTCGATATTCCATATATAGAAATAAAAAGGCAACAAAAACTATTATTATAATGAGTAATATTAAAGCTGATGTTGTAAATGAATTACACAAACCTGCAAAAATCAAATTCCATCGTAGACGTACTGTAATTAAGGGGATTGATGATTTATGGCAAGCGGACTTGGCTGAATTTGGATATTATGCACGAGAAAACAAAGGGTATAGGTTTATATTAGTGGTGATTGATTGTTTTTCCAAATACTTATGGACGAAAGCTTTAAAGGATAAAACGGCGGATAGTGTTAGTATAGCGATTAGTGAGATTTTTAATGAGCATGATCGGATACCGAAGAATTTACAAACTGATAAAGGTACTGAGTTTTACAACTCTACCATGAGCAATCTACTAACTAAGCATAATATAAATCATTATTCAACTTATACTACAATCAAAGCGTCTATGGCCGAACGTGTAATTAGAACTCTGAAAGATAAACTTTATAAAACATTTAGTTTTCGTGGAAAGTATGTGTGGATAGATGTTCTGGCTGATGTTACTAATGAATATAATAGTAGAAAGCATAGTACCACTAAGATGAAGCCTTGTGATATTACAAAGAAAAATGAACGGTATTTGCTTGATACAGTTTATTCATATTCTAAAATTCCAAGTAAATCTAATTTTGATATTGGTAGCATTGTTCGAATAAGTAAACAGAAGGTGTTATTTGAAAAAGGGTATACTCCTAACTGGTCTGCTGAATTATTTAAGATTAAAACCATACAAAGCACAAATCCAGTATCATACTTACTCGAAGATATTAATGGTAGGCCTATCCTGGGTGCATTTTACAATGAGGAGCTACAGCTAACAAAACATTCTGACGTTTACCTAGTTGAAAAAATTTTACGTAAAAAAGGAAGCAAATTTTTTGTTAAATGGCTAGGACATGATGATTCTCATAATAGCTGGATTGAAAAAACAAATGTATTGTAATGTGTGTATATTTAATAATGATAATAAATGATTTTTGAATGCATCAAATGTTATTATTTATTATAAACTACAAATGTTCATATTGATCACCGTTTACTTCTAAACACTTTACGGTATTGAATTCATGACATTCTCACCTGCATAATTTACATATCCATTCAAAGTAAAATTCATAATAAAATAGAAATATCAACTGACATTTATTGTATAGTAAGAATATGAATATGAAAATATAATATTAGAATCAGTCATAATATTTAAATTATTTCAAAATTAATAATATATAAATTAATAATATTTAAATTATTTCAAAATTAATAATATATAAATTATTTCAAAATTAATAATATACATTAAAGTTTTATGTATTTTTTTTTAAATTGAAACTATCATTAATTACAGATGTTCAACTGCAATAATTGTAGTATGACATTCACGAGAAAAGATGCTCTCAAAAGGCACGGTGATTGCTGCAATGATGGGAAAAAATAAAATTTTTACAATTACATAAAAAAATTTATTAAAAAAAAAAAAAAATACAATACAATAAAATAAAATTTGTTATAAATCATCACCATCGGTTTTGGCATCTCTCTGCATTGAATCTCTGAAATAGAAAATAAATATTAATAACTTAAAATAAAAGTTTAAATTTAATAGCTTACCATTTTCAATTTTGCGCATTTTTCTAAGCGCTCTTTTTTTTTCTTTAACGCCTTGGCCAAATCATCTTTTCGCCATTTCTGAAACAAACAAACAAAAAAAAAACAATTATTAATAATTTAAAATAAAAATTTAAATTTAAAAACTTACCCTTTTTAATTGTAAGCATTTCTCAAGGCGATTGAGTTTTTTGGATGCCTCAATCCAAATATCTTTTGAGGTTTTCACTAAAACCCTTTGCCGCTTTAGTAATCTCTCTTCTTCCAAATCTTCTACTTCTTTATCAATTTTTTTAAATGACTCCTCGGTGAAGTAGAAATCATCCTCCAGGATGAAATCTTCGTAGTTGGTAGGTGTGGGTGGTGGCGGCGGTGAATCAACAATTTCGATTATTGTTGGGGAATCATCATCATCAATTTCGATTGTGATTCGATTGGGAGAGGTAAAAGGGTATAAATTTGTTATTTGATTTATATCGTCATACAAATTGTCACAATCTGCAAACGGGGAATAGGTTGGTAGGCGGCTCGGGGAATTTGCCTTTTTAATAAGAATATCTTCAATTATTCTAAAGGCCGGCATAGTGGGTGATGTTGCTGTTGTAGTTTGCGTACAAAGAACTAATACTATCATACGCTGCATTGTTTATATATTAAACATATAGTAAAAATGAAAGTTTTAAAGGGGCGTAGCAGCAAAGCTATTAAAAGTGAAAAGTAAATTCTCAAATTTGATTATGTGAACCTAATAAAAATGAAAGTTTTTAACTATCTTAGACATTATACAGGTTGAAACTCATAAAATTATGTTAATTAATAATCGATAATATTGATTAATATGTGAGATTAGTAGTAATATTAACTTTCAAAAATGTAATGTGAATTTAAAATCTTATAATAGGATATAAATTTGTAAATTTGTAGGTGCTGTGAAATAAATAATTAGTAGATGTTTATGGAAATTAAAACAAAAATTATTATTATAATTATTTATTTAATAACTTTTCAGTTTTTCAAAGTCATAACAAATTTTATTATAGCAAGTATATAAACATTCCATCATTAGATATGATTTCATTATAAAAGTTGCATTTTCAGGGTATGTTTTCCGTGATATTAAAGATGTTATATTGCTATGCAACTGTAAATCATCATCGCTATTATAGCACTCATTTAAAATTTTATCATAATATGATTTAAATCCACATCCTATCAATATTTCCATTTTACGATCGATTAGTTTTTTCAGATCTATTAATGTTTGTAGCGTCTTCTCAGCAATGACAATGGTTAAACCTCTCTGCTGAATCCAAACTGTAGTTTTCTTGCAATATAGTCTCATAGTTATTATATGCTGATTTAACATTATTGGTTGTTCTATCGCTACTCCTTGAAAGCATGTTGTGGAAAATTGCATCCACTCTTCCTCGGTGAATGTGATACAGGAATTTGCGCCCCAAATTTTTACAATTGGTATAAATCCTGCTATTAAGCTGATTCCAATAGAGACTTTCTTTGAACCTGATTTATTTAAACAATATGTAGATTGTCCAAGAAGAACCTTTTCAGATTTTACATCATTATCAAAATTTTTTAGCTGCTCTTCTATTGGATCAACAAATTCATTCAACATTTGATTAGTGGGTATGTTAATGTCCATGCTGAGTTATTGATAATAAAGGGAAAAATATATAAAAAACTTTCTATAATCACTAGCACTTCAATAACTATTAACATGTATTGCTTTAATGTAAGCTTAATTAAATGTTAATGTGCGACTCCTCAAATTGGTATATATACTAATGTTTAACCAATTAGAAAGTGCACTTTCACATGTGCTAGCCTTGAAATTGTGGTGGCTCGTTCACGGTTGAAGAATGATAGAGCGCTATGAGGTTAAAGTACACTTTCACTTTTTATATTAGTTGTGACTCATTATCAATTGTGGTGGAAACTTTGTATTCGTGTGATTGGTTACAAACATTATTCAAAATTGATGTATGCATGGTAAATAGTTGACTTATTATCAGAAAGATGTCATATAAAAACAAAATATACAGGGTGTTCTATTAAAAAAATTCAAAAAAAATGGGCGGGGAAATTATACAGGGTGATTCAAAATGACGGCCAAGATGGCAAAAACAAAATGGCGGTCAAAATGGCGTCCAAGATGGCGGTCAAAATGGCGGCCAAGATGGCGGAAAACAAAATGGCGGTCAAGATGGCGTCCAAAATGGCGGAAAACAAAATGGCGGCCAAGATGGCGGAAAACAAAATGGCGGCCAAGATGGCGGAGCTCCGCCCCCTTTTACCCCCACCCTTGGGTTACCCCGCCCCTTTTACCCCCACCCTTGGGTTACCCCGCCCCTTTTACCCCCACCCCTTGGATTACCCCCACTCCGCCACCCTCCCCACTCCTATCCCCACCCCGTGCGGTGGTGCGGTGGATCCAGAACCGGCTAAAACCCTCTACTGTGGACAATAAATTACTCCAAATAATATACGTTTTTTGTCAATTAACCACATCTGTCCATAGAACTTCGAGTTTTCCAAAATCATTTTTTTTTGCTTTATGTTTAATTTAATTAAAAATTTTACTCCTCCACTACCACTGTTTAACCTGCTTATATGCTTAAACTCACATTCCTCGATATGTAAACAAGCGTTTAGCCAACTGGCCTTAATAGCTAAGATATCATAACTTTTATCATCAACAAGTTCTTCAATTTCATAAAATTTGGAAACAAGAGATCTTATGTTTATATGAGCGACAAATAATTTATAAATTTAATATTTCATAGAAAAATATTAAAATTTATAAAAATTACTAGCGAATAGACGTATATGCAAATAAGAAATATAGTAAATATATAATGATTTATAAATTTAATAGAAATATTTGTTATCTTATATATTTTAACGACATATATAGATTGGGTTAAGTAGAAGAACAGCTTTAAGCTTAACTTAGCCGTTTTATGTATGTAATCAGAGCCGCCGACTATGTAATCATATGTAATGTAAAAATAAAGACCATTATTATGATTATTAAGTTGAGTTAGTTGTCTTCGTTTTATTTCTAGTTTTTACACTATCTTCTGTTTGCGGTTTGCTAGAATTAATTTAATTTTTTTCTGCATTACTTGATTTTTGTTCATATGTTTCACTAGCACATTTTTGTGGGTATCTAGAGAACGTAGAATGTGAAGAGTTTTGCTTGTTTTTTTTCTTTTTTAGCTTCACAATAGTATGAAAGCAACAGATTTCGCTGCCAACGTCATCATTTAAATAAATATTAGTTTCTTTTAATTTCACCACTTGGCTAAGCATCTGGGTTTTGGTTTTGTATCTGAGAAACTCTATTAATATAGGACTATCTTCTTCATTTCCCAACACTGATATGTTAATTATATCATTTGACAAAACTTCCGTTCCTAGTGTATTGTTTAAAAAATCTAGCACTTTTAATGAGTCTTTTTTAATAATGTTAGTATTTGAAATGATATCGTAAATAACAATAATATTTTTCTTTAATTTGTGCTCAAATTGTTCTATTTTTGATTGAAACTGTTTATTTTCATTTGTTAGTACTGTCATCTGTCATCTGTCATCTGTCATCTGTCATCTGTCATCTGTCATCTGTCATCTGTCATCTGTCATCTGTCATCTGTCATCTGTCATCTGTCATCTGTCATCTGTCATCTGTCATCTGTCATCTGTCATCTGTCATCTGTCATCTGTCATCTGTCATCTGTCATCTGTCATCTGTCATCTGTCATCTGTCATCTGTCATCTGTCATCTGTCATCTGTCATCTGTCATCTGTCATCTGTCATCTGTCATCTGTCATCTGTCATCTGTCATCTGTCATCTGTCATCTGTCATCTGTCATCTGTCATCTGTCATCTGTCATCTGTCATCTGTCATCTGTCATCTGTCATCTGTCATCTGTCATCTGTCATCTGTCATCTGTCATCTGTCATCTGTCATCTGTCATCTGTCATCTGTCATCTGTCATCTGTCATCTGTCATCTGTCATCTGTCATCTGTCATCTGTCATCTGTCACCTGTCATCAAGCGATGTTTTATCTTTCAGTCAAATTCGTAGTTTTGAAAAAAATGCATACTTCTTGATCAAATCTCGAAAAAAAACTTCAAGTAGCTAATATGAGGTCTAAAAATCTCCCAGTTCCATATCCAATCTTTCAGAGTTTATTTATACAAGTTTGAAGAATATTTTTCCAGAATTTCAAGTCATTTCATTTTGATAGAATTTTACGCTTGTTTGAAAATGTCAATTTTTGCGTTTTTTGTCAAACTTGCTGAATTCTTTACATCTGTTTACGTTAAACAAATTCATCCAACTCCATTCTTTGAGTTTAAGAAAAACGTATTACAGGCAGCATTTTCAATTAGTCTGTTGAATGTATTTAAAGAGATTGAGAACCTTAAATGTAACTTTAGCACTGAACCGGACAGAGTACCATCTATGCTGTTAAAACAATGTATTTATTCTATTTTTACGCCATTGTATTTACTGTTTAAGGTTTTTTCTAAATAAAACTAAATTTTCAAGTTTAGAAACAAAGCTACATTATGCCTTTGCATGAATCCGAAACTAAAAAGGATATTACTAATTAGAGAGGTATATGCGTAGTCTGCCATTCCTAAGTTGATTTATCAAATTGTTACTGGCCAAATACAATGATGTGCAAAAGCATTATAGTGAAACAACAACATGTGTTTTGTGAGGCTCGTTCTTTTTCTACAAACCTTCTGTGTTACAAACATGATTTTTTAAATGCCTTTGAATAAAGAGTTTAAGTTGATTCTATTTACACAGATTTTTCAAAAGCTTTTGTTTGCGTTAACCATAGAATTTCGATTGCAAAGTTTTAGGTTTTCATGAATCTGTTATTGCAAGATTGTCGAGCTTTTTGGAAAATTGTACTGAGTGTGTAAAAATTAAAAACTTTTTATCACAACCAATTGTCGTTCTATCTGGTGTTTTTTAGAGATCTCATTGTAGTCTAATTTTGCATTTACTCTTTATCAATAATCTTTTTTATTGTATTAATTATTCGTATTTTCTTTTATTTGATGACGATGATCTAAAAAATTATCAAAAAATATCATCTATCAATGATTGCATTACTTTGCAAATTAACTTGGATTATGTTTATTCATTCATTCTCATTAATACCTCGTTGTTTAATGCAAATAAATGTTTTTCAATAAGTTTCAACACAACTTTAAGTAAAGTATTGTATGATTATACTATTGACAATAAAGTATTGAAACATGTTACACAAATAAAGGATTTTAGCGTAATTTTTGACCTAAATATGACTTTTGTTGAGCATATAAACTATGTGTGTAACCGTGCTATAAAAATGTTTGGGATTTGTTTACAGAATGTCTTCTGTCCTATTTTCAAGCACGCTTAAACTACTTTATTGCATTTTGGTATGCTTTCATATAGAGTATGCTCCGTCAGTTTGATGTCCATTCTACAGCATTCATATACCCAATGTAGAACGCATTTAAAACAATTTTTTTGTTACAGTCGTACAAATTGGGCAGTTTTTCTAAAAATTACGATTTCAACCACATTAATTGCAATATAATCTTTCATTGCTAAAACTTCTGCGCAAAAGAGCCGATTTATCAATTTTATTTGGACTTACGATGCCTGAGATTGATTGCCAAAAAGTACTTTTCCGTTTCAGGTATCCAACAATAATTGCCAAACTTAGTCTTTATTATTTAGAAAATCCATACTTTATACCAACTATGGATTCAATAATCCAATTAAGAGAATGTGTAGAATTGCAAATATCTTTTCTAATAACAATGTTTTGTTTTGCGTTTCAAAATATACTTTTAAGAATCGATTTAATAAAAAAAATTATATTTTGTCTTTATATGTATACATTTTCTGTGTGTCTTTATATGTATACATTTTCTGTGTTTATTTTGTAATTGTAATAATTGTAATTTTTTGTCTAGTTTTAACTATTACACATTGCTTGTATTTGATCATTATTTATGTACATGATGATGTAGTTGTAAATGTTTTTTTTTGTAAGTTGATAATAAAGATATATTATTGTGCAAGTTTTTGAAAAAAATCTGTCAAGAAATTGATTTATTTTTTAACAGTAAAAAAATGTAGTTTAAATAATTTGGCAAGTGTTTTTGGTTCATCTTTGTTTAACAGAGATCTGTGTTGACAATACAAAAAGTTATTTATATAAAAAATGGGCATTATCAAAAAGCCATTGAAAACATGCAAGTCGTTATGCTGCGTCACCTGGTTGTAGGAGTTCTACTTTTAATAGTAGTATGGGTAAAGATATTCACTAAAAAACGCGTCAAAAAAATTGCTTTCTGTCAAGAAATCTTAATTACTAGGGCATTACCATTACAGAACCCGTAAACAAAAATTATATCTGCGTATTCTTCATTGTTGAACAGCATTTTGATCAAATTTTACTAATCAAACCAATGAAAACTGTTTTGACAAGTATCAAAAGCTTGCATCAATGCACACTTGTTAAAGTAATATTGTTTTGTTTGTGTTTTTTTGTGAAATAAAAAGTTTTTTAAATATTTTGTATTTGTTGACTATCTCAAAAACAAAACAAAATAGACAAAAAGTGATTTAGATTTTCTAAAGAACTATTCCGATTATGACAATTTTTTAATATTAAAAAATAAAAAAATGTCCGATATACCATTTTTCATATAAATAACCTTTTTTTGTGGTCTGAAGAGTATTTACTGAAATTTTGACTAAAATCGACATAGGGTGACAGCGTTTTTTTGGGACCGGAAAATTACAAGTTTTGAAGATCGCGAAAACAAGTGCAACTTCTTGCATCAAAATAGTGATGTATACGTATTGATTCTATAAGTTTTGTGTGACCACTTTAAAAAAAGATTAAACACAACAAAATATAAACCTCGTGGATTAAATTTTGTTAAGATTTGACAAAGTTAGAACGGTTTAAGAAAGCAAAATTTTGCAATTTTGCTAAATTTACGGGTTTCTTTAGAATAATGTTTGAAGTCTATTATATCAAAATGAGTGCCACAATATTAAACATAAAAATATGGGTTTTAAAGTACATGTAATAAGGAATAATTTAAAATTAGACTTTCTTATCTTTTTCCAGAAGCCCAAAAATTGAGATACAAAATAAGTTAAAAAAGACATTAAATTGTGAAAAATCTGACCTTCAAATGTGTGTCATTTTGAACAAGCAATATTTTAAAGTCCAAAATTTTGGGAATCTCATTTTTTTTATCCATGTTTTGATCCTTGAAAATTTGAGCAAAATCAAAGAAGCCAACTTTTTTAAATTAGTCAAAAAGTAATGGAATTACCCATATATATATATATATATTAGACTGGTTCTTAAATATTTTTTTGTGAAATTTCTTATAAAGTGATTTTTATGCAAAATAAGTTATTCATGCCAAATTTCAGCCCTGCCTTTAAAAGTTTAAGTTATGCATCTGGCTCAAATTTGGAAGTTATGATACTTAATAAGTATATTAACTTTAAAAATTCAAAGAAATAACAAGAAAAGCCATCGAAATTGAAAAAAAAACAGACAATCTTAATAAGAGAGATGATGCTTTGCGTTTACCATCTACTTGGAAAACATAGGTAATAAAGATTTTGTTACTGAATTTATTTGGGCTGGATGGTGATGAGAAAGTGCATTAAGATAACGGTTTGTATGAGTTGAATTTCTATGAACAGTATGCCCTAAACTACTATTAGATTGTTTAATTAATAAAATATTAATAATTAAACAAATAATAAAATATTATTATTCATAGAAAATCAACTCATACAAATCATTATCTTAATGCACTTTCTCATCACCATCCAGCCCAAATAAATTCAGTAACAAAATCTTTATTACATAGAGCTTTAACATTATGTGATCAAAACCACATAAAAAAAGAAATTGAAACGTTAGAAAATGCCCTCTTACAAAATGGTTTCAATAAAGCATCATTAAAACTGTTATTAAACAATAAAATTACAAACAACAACAAAGAAAAAGATGAAACACAAAAATAAGCCTTTTTACCATTTGTCAAAGGTACCACAAACAAAATTTCTAAAATTTTAAAAAGATACGACATAAAAACAGTTTTTAATACAAATTTAAAAATAAATCAAGTTTTAAAAAGCCCAAAAGATATTATCCTTTTAGAACGTCAAAGCGTGTACAAAATTCCATGTGCAGATTGTACGAGATTTTATATCAGACAAACTAACCGCAAAATTAGCACAAAAAAAGAAGAACATCTTTAACGGAACATGTACATTCAAATTATCAAAAAAATAATTTTAAAGGAACTAAAATTTTAGCAAAAATTAATCAATTTTATACTAGAATAACAAGACACTCTCAATAAGAAATATGATGCTTTGCGTTTACCATCTACTTGAAAAACAGCATTGGCAACAACTAAATTAAAATCAAAAAAACCACTAACAGCTTCTTTACCAACAACAACTAATTTTAATACAGCACCCAAATCACAACCAGTTCCTTTACAAGTTTTGACTGTAGAAAGATCAATTAATCGACCAACAACCAGAAGTCAAACAAAGAAACTTCCCAGCCTGGTAAAACCGGTCGGAAAATGTGGTGGAGGATCTGCCCTTTCAACGCAGCCGGTCGTCACCTTGCTCCAACTGTTCTGAGCGAAAAGTGTGTTTTTCAACTTTTTAACACGGCGCGATTTTGCGTTCTTAAGAATTTTTGGATTTAATTCAAAATGAGCCGGATTTTCTTAACTTTATCGTAACCAGTTGTCATGGATGTTTAAGTACGACCCAGAACCAAAAAAGCAAAACAGCGCAAGGCACTCAAAATCATTATTTCCCCCCAAAAAAATCGCAAATGAGCAAGTTTTGCATCAAAACGCTGCTCATTATCTTCTTTGACGTTCGAGAAATCGTCCATTTTAAGTTCATACTAGAAAAAGAAACTGTCAACTCAACCTTTTACCGCAAAGTGCTCAAAAGATTAAAATGCCAAATTGCGCGCGTGAGTACTGACATCAAAGACACGGTCAAGCTTCACCATGACAATACCCCTAGTCAAACGGTCGTCATCGTTACCAATTTTCTGGCACAAAGGAACACCTTGGTGGTCCCACAGCTCCTTTAAAGTCCCGACTTGGCTCCGTGCGACTTTTTTTGTTTCCCGGACTAAAAAGAGAGCCAAAAACATCTAAAAGCATGTAACAAGGTTATTAAAAGACATTCCTGTCGAAAAGTTCTAGAGTGCTTTTTAGGCGTAGCAGACAAGTCTCCAAAAGTGTATTGATGCAGAGGGAGAGTATTTCAAAGAATTTTAAGCGTTTGCACCAGTATGACCAGTAAATCTATTTTTCATAGAAAATGTGCATTACTTTCAAAATAGACCCTGTATATAGTCACTTTCATTGTTATGATCAAAATCACAATCACAATCAAGTTATTTGCGAAGCTGATGAACAAAAACTATTAGTTTTCTTACGCGTTGCTACTTTCTTCTTTATCATCTACGTCAACTTCAAAGTCTCCAATCACATTAACGCAATTTATATCTCGATTATTAAATTCCAGTTTAGCATATCGATCTCGTTTTTTTTTTCTAAATCTTAATTTTGACTACTCTTATTATTCTTATTATTATAATTATTATAACTGCGTGTTTCCGCAAAGTCTTGGCAATGATAGTAATCCGCCTGCCTGAGCTGTGCTAAATCATCGTTAATACAAGTAACTAAAACCAACATTTGAGAAAAAATGACAAGCTATGATTGCAATAAGATTAAAATCTGTAAATGCCAAAACTAGCAATTTTCTTGTTGCCAAGCATTTCAAAAAATCGCTAAAATTACCACTAACTTGAGTATATCTACCAGTTTATAATTGCAGTCTTAATTCGATAGGTTTATTTGAATTTTAACTAAGGTTTGACATTGTTTAAAAAACAAAATAACATGGGCATGACAGAAATACAATCAAATCACTCTCATGTCCTTTCGCTAACCGAACCTTTGCCACAAAGATTGCTGAAGTTGCAAAATGAATAAAGATTTTCATCCGTTTCAAAGTGGTACAGCTTAAAGTTGTATACGCAATATTTTCTAACATATTAAAGAATTATTTTGACAAATATCAATTAAACGTTAAATCCAAACATCAAAACGACGCAAGAAACAGAAGATGCATCATATTACAATTCTACACATTTTAAGTTATAAATGCGTGAAATTTAACCGCAATTCTATGTTAATCTTTGTACTTTGCAGACATTTTAAAACTATCATTAAAATCTTCTTGCTATGTATATTGCAACATATTACTATTTTAATTTAATCAAAGCCTTTATATTAGCACAATTTTTCTGTAAACTTAAAACATCTTACATAAACTGACAGTATATTGAGAAAAAATATCGTAAAAAATAAATCATATATATACTCAGCTAGAACAAAAATTAAACCTTAGTACAAAAGTTAAACCCTTGCCAATCAATTAAATTACACTGGTATATTTGCATTGCAATATTACAAGATTTCAACAAACTACAAATACTATCACATATTATCACAAATTATAACCACTAAGGTGTATTATTAAACAGGGTGTATCTTAATATATGCAAAAAACAATTATTTATTAATAAAATTACTATAAACATTCATGTTTAAAACAACATAAATTTTAAAATACAAGATATTTTACAGGGAATTTATAACTTTTTATAGTAGCAATAAGGTGAAATTAATGTTTTTATTAAAAATATACCTACCAACATACCTTTTTTTAACACCATTATTTAATTCTTAATTGTTGTCAATAAGATCGTAGAAACAAGAAGATTTTCGGCAACTTTAATAATAAAAACTATTTTAGAGATCAATCAGCCTATGCTGCTTCATCTCAAGAACAATTTGGAAATAATTTAGTTACTCTATTTATTATACTGTCTCCAAATAGTTTTGAATAATTTTTATATAGTGCCATACTGCACACATGCTTTTTTATAAGATCCAGGTTTATATTGTTACTATAATCAAAGATAGTCAAAGAAGATAGTATATTGAATTAATACTTTTAAATTACTACAAATAAGTTTTTTTTTTTGTTTTAATTGTTTTATTTAAAATGATACATTTTTTACTTACAAGTCAAAAATAGAATTAATAATATATACAGAAATATTGCAACCAATTCAAAACAAGTTATGTTAAATTTTAGTATTCCTATTGCAAAAATTTTATTCAGATATTTTAATTTAATTAAAAGCATCCATATAAAATAAGCCACAAAATGCTTATGTATCTGCTATATGAAAACAGGTATCCACAAAAAATGTAGATGAAATAGAACATGAGAGCTCCATAAAAATATAAATGGCCGCATTTCAGCTCGTATTTCGGCATCCGAGCAGCAGGCACTCAAGATAGAACTTTTCAATAAATACATATTTTTTTTAATTAAATTAGTTTTATTTTCATCAAATGTATAAAATGTTGGCTTGAAATTTAATTAACACAAAAAAAAATAAAATGTTATAAAAAGTTGTTAGGGGAAGACCGAATAAATTACATTTTTTTACTTATTGCTTGTCCGATGATTCGAAATTGCACTAAATTTGTTTGTTAGTTATTGAGTTGGGTGGAGTGGGATTAATTGGTAAAAATGGCCTTCATCTGGCAGTTTCTGGGTTTTAAAGAAGCACGAAAAATCCTCCAAGGCTTTTCTTGATTGAGTCTTCGCACGCCTTAAAGTGCAATGGAAATGCGCATTTTTGATATTATTTGTAAGTATCACAGTCACTTCGTTAAGCATTAATTTGTTACAATTTATTTCTTTTCCGTTGCACTCAGGTAGTTTAAAATCTAATAGTATTTACAGGAGCAACCTCCAAATGGCGAGTAGTAGAACCGTTGCCTGTGGGACAACAGCGTTTCCATTGTTTTCCGCTAATATTTTCGTGTATTGTTCTTCTTCAGTTACCTTTTTTACACGTAAGTTTGGTTTTTCTTCATAGGTTCTCTTTTCGCTCATTTGGTTGCCTACAATAAGTTTCTTATTGTTGAACACTTTTGTTTGATTTTTTATAATTTCTTCAAAGTTTTCGTTGCCGTCCTCGTAATTCACTTTGATGAAAGACGTTATTGTAATCTCGAAAATCTTGTTGGGATCGGCGGGGATTGTAGAGATTGCACGTTTACGTCTACCGTATCCGGTTTGTCCATCGCTGCATTCAATCTAAAAAGACATTACATTTTAATTAAAAACCATTATTATTGCAAACAATAAATCGAAATTAATTGGTTTTATTGAATAATTTTAATTATATTGTAGCAATTAAATAACAATTATCTAACTGAACAAATCAGATATTTAAGTAAATTTCAGTCTGAGGTTGATTTGCCTTAATTCGGCAGATTTAATTGTCAATTAAAATGAGTCATTAATTAAGAATTGTATCTATTGTTACAATTAAAAATATTAATGAAACAAATTAACTATTTTTAATTCATTTGAAAAGGATTCGTTTGTTAATTAAGAAAAACTTTAAACTTATTATGCATCATACAGTTGTTAAACTAATTTAGATTTTTTTTATTCGGTAGATAAAATAAATATTTTAAGAAAATTACAATAATTAAGCGTATGTATTATAATGTGATTTTCACACAAAAACTAGTTTCTGCTTTTCGATCATAATTATTGTCTCATGTTTTAAATAATGTCGACAAATTTAGTGTAACAGTTTTCATATAATATAATTATATAAAAACTATTCGACAGTAATAATTAAATTTATGAAATAATACTATTATTTTTATAAAATAAGTTATATCTGTAGAAGGCTCTAGTAAAGCCGAAACTAGTAATGTATTTGTATGAATAAATTTATGATAAAAAACATAGTAAATTGTTTTATTATTTCATAAACATGATTTATCACGTAGTAGAGGTCACAACCATCAATTATAATAATTAAATTTATATATTCATTTCTAAAGATATATTTTTTAAATTATTATATTAGTAGTCGTTAGAATAACGGAATTATTTAAAATTTAACATTTATATACACTTGTTTTGTATCAGTACTTTTTTATTTTAATAAAGCACAAAACAAAAACTTACGACGCTAGTGAGACTTTCTCTCGCGTATTATAAATTGACTTTTATTTCTTCTTGTAATTTAAAACTAATATTTAAATAATGCATATTTCAGAATAATGTATTAACCCTTGTTAATTACTGTTTTATCAAAGATTGATTTTTATATAATTATTATTATATAGTCACAAACATACAATGCTAGATCTGGCAGTCAAAGCCGAGATTCTAGCTTCAAGTAGACAAATTCAGCTTTTGAAGATTTGTGTCCTCGCATACTTAAACTCCCTTATATTCATTCTAAACGCAAGAAAGGCTATATTGCTTTGTCCTTTAAAAAACTTACTCCATAACCACTTACAATATAATATTAAATGTTGTCTTTTCCTAGGTTAATTACTTCCGCAACTAAAAAACCTCTCATTCAAAACAAGTCATCAAAAAGACAACTACCGCTAATAAAATTCAATTAGATGGCTGGTCTGAACCTAATGAGTACAGAGTTAAATCTAGCAAGGATTGCAAAGCAAGTAGCAATCATGCACAAATTAAACTGGCCACATGATCCAACACGGTTTATGATACGATTAAACTGGCGGAATAAGAACTAGTAAGTTCAACAAAACAATTTAATCATTAAATTAATTAATGGTTTGTAGTCTAAAAAATAATTTAAATTCTGTTCATCAGCACCTTGAACAGAAAACTCGCATATTTTTTTACTAAAACTAAAGTAAACAATAAAAACCCAGATCAATTGACAACACAAACAGCACGCTTATTCCAAACTGACAAAACTCAAAGTATTGGTTATAGAAACAAATTTTCTAAACTAAATCGACAAAACTCTTTTTGTTTAAAACATATACCACTCCCCAATTAAATTAACCTCAAACTTTTTTCATGACCTTTCTGAACGTTTTGATAAGCTTCTTCTAGGTAATAACAAAAAACTGTTTTTTTAACAAAAAACTGTTTTTTTCTGTTAGAAGAGTTTAATGTACTTAATACTAATTAGTTCACTCATTCATTTTTAACAATACTTTTAAATCTGTATCTTTTAACTATTTCATAGATTACAGCATATACTTTTATGGCTGCTTTAAAAAAACTCATATTATTCCAAAATTAAACCGCACCTTATCTAGCATTACTCCAAGATAAAGATAGTAAAAGCCAACCAATAATTAAATCATTTCGATTTTAAAATCCACTTATTGCAGTAAGACATCTCACAAAAACTATTAAAAAATCAGCAACATACCAGTAATCGTGCCAATAAAACTATGTAACTGCAAAACAATTTTAAGTTTTAGTTGTACTTGCCGGATAGTGTTGAAATAATAGGTCAGTCCACTTTAAGCATTAGGTTGTTAAAAGATATCTTTTTAAATCAAAACTGTTCAATCTGTCTAAAAACTTTGAAAAAGATAATAATTTCCACAATTTCAACTTCTGACAATCAATTTAAATTTCGATTAAAAATTTTATTAATAGATCTTCTGACATATGTTAATCACAAACAAAATTCAATTTTAGACAAACATAGAAAAAATGTCGCAATAGCTCTAAACACTTTCAAAGCATAGAGTATGGCATCCTAATCTTATAACCAAGCTCATTTCTATAGGTCTTAATCAAATCAATTTACAATACTGTAGGTCAGCTTCTGCAACCCTAAGTGCGTATATTGTCTAACACAACATTGATATTGCCTTAGCTAAGAGCCTTGGATTTACGAGACAAAGATAATGTGGTTAAGCATACCGAGTAAATTAGCCTGATATTCCCTTTACAAAAACGATTGAAAAAAATAGTCGACAAGTACATATGAATGAAGCACTAAAGGCCAAACCACTGAATCAGCACCAGTATGCCTACTAAACAAAAAAATCATGGAAACTAGCTATAAGCCAGCTAGTCAGCAAAAAAAATGTTTGGGTGCTTTTCTGGATATTGATAGAACATTTGACAAAACTACCTTAAAATCTATCGCAAAGTTAATAAAAAACCAAAGAACTAATACTCTCGTTCAGCAATAAGTCAACTCTAAAAGCTAAAATATAATACAAAGTACACTAAGACCCATTATTACATATGTTTATATTAAAAAAAAACAACCTAAAGTTCAGAGGCTAGCATGATGGCTAATAACAAAGGCAATAAAAACGATGCCCACAGCAGTTATTAAATTACTACTATTGTTAGCACCATTTTACCTGATAGTAATAGCAGAAACAAAACAAGCAAACGGTTTGCGGATAAATAAACACACTATAAACTTCAAGACTCACAAACCTAATAATAAGATCAATCTTCATAAAAAGCCATGGCATTTAATGTGATAAAACCACAACGTTACAAATGAACCAACAAATCTGTTTCGGTTTTCCAGGTAGAAGTGGCTGCCATTAAGTGATGTGGCAAGAACATGATCAAGACAGGACCATACCCCAACAAACCAATCATGTCAAATAGCCAAGCAAATAGAATATGGCCTGCATAAACCGTCTGGAAGCATTGGACACAATCTGCAGAGTTTGCCTTGTCTAAATATCTAAACACCAGAGAATAAAAAAAACCTCATGGCAAATCAGCTTGCCAAATAGAAAGCAAAAACTAAGCCAAAAACTGTTATAGGAATCCCATACTAAACAAAACAAAACAAAAAAATCCGCAACAGACTTAAAGCGAAACTTGCATAATATTCCCAACAGAATCATTGCATATTGACAATAAATTTGTAAAATTTATCAGTATCTAATTTAACACCAAAACAATAAAAGCTAGTATTGCATTGCAAATTCTATTCAAAAATTCAAAAACAAGCTATTCTTAACAACGCCTATTTAAAACTAACTAATGACTTAGATACTTCACAACATAGGCATATTGTTCCATATATTTGCATTTTCTATAGATAATTCCAAAAACATAATTAGAAAAATACAAGACATACTGCCATCTAAAATTTAAATCTTGTCTTCAATGTGCTAGCTTTAACAAGCCTGGTTTCATAACACAGTAAAAAAAAAAACTTGCATCCAATTTTCACTTTTTTATGTTTTTTGTTTTTTTTTGTATATAAGGATGCGTTCGGACCAACAAAAACTAGAAACAAAAATAAAATCCAGTTGTAATAAGCGTAGAAAGAAACAAAAACGGTACGTGCAACATATGCGTCTTTATCAATTGTTCACAAATTAACATTATAAAAACCAGGCTCTTACGGTTAATATACAAAAAACCAAACTAGTTCTTTTCATAAAAAACAAAAAATTGGCCAAATACATCAACTAAAACTCTTTAACACCCCACTAAACTAAAGTAAAACACCAAGTGTGATTTTTAACACCAAGCTCACATATGAGCCACACCTAAATATAAGATGTAAAAAAGTGTATATGTCGTTCTAGAAATAAAGACAGGCAAGCTGTTGGCAAAACATAGGGACTCCTTAACTAGGAGACTAGCAGACCGATATTATGGCACTCTAAAAACCCTACAGTGTACACACACACACAAATAACAAAAACAAAGAATAGATAAAAACAAAATTCTTTAAATCTAGATTGATAGCTCAAAAACTCTTTAAAGTTCTGAAAAGAGAATTTACTCCCAAAATCTAGACGTCTTAATATCCTTACCTCTAGAGACATACATGACTATGATACAGACAAAGATATAACCTAACGGGTAATGAAAACAGTAACAAATATTTAGTAAAAACGTGCAAATCTTAACAGACAGTAGAACATCAATTTTTGCTATAAATAAACCTAAACTCACATCAAAGCTAATACTAGAATGCCATAAATCCAACACATTAGCAGCTCTCTTAAATAACATTAAGCTGTGCTGGGTAACAAGGCACACCGACACAGTAAGTAATACACTGGACCACACTATCACTGAAAAGCCTTAACACCTTACTAAAATCTAATACATACAATGATATAACAACCCGGGTTGTAGACAGGCAAAGAAGGCAATAATTGCCTCCATTTCCAAAACGGCCAATTACTACTTGAAACTATCTAAAAAAACCTATAAACCATAAAGAAATCTTGACAGTGCATTATCAATTATAAAATCACATACATGTAGGGAAAAAGACCGAGGACTAGCATTATTGCAAAGTATAATGCGTGCTATTACAAAATTTTCTTGAACAGATTAATTAAGAGATAAACAAATAATTACAAAAAAAACTACTGAATATAATACAATCATTGTTCAATTTATAAAATTATACAGACAAATTAAAGAAAATTACACAGATAAAGTAAAAAACTTACGTATCTAAATAAAAATATTAAAAAAATATATTACAAAACATTGTTTTTGTTTAAACCATAATGATGTTTAACAGTTTAGTTTTCAAATGACTGAAAGAAATTGCATGCAATAGAAGAAATACTTTGTGTCACATTCTACTATTCCATAAATAAATTTAATAAAATCGATAGTACCAATTAAGCATTCGGTCTTTACAAAACTACAAACAAAATCGAAATTTTTGCTCAAAAAAATAATACTAAAAAAACAAACAAAAACACACGAGTATAAAAATATTATTTTACATCAGTTGGGAAAATATTTAAACAATTAAAAACAATAAAAATTTAAAGAAATATTAGAGATATTGGTGACAACTCAAAATAAAATATGCAGCTAATACGTAATTATAATATGTACAATATACTAAACAATTTGAAACTATGTTTCTAATTCTGAACTGAAGTTATTACTGAGAAAGGATTATTGATTTGTGGTTTGTTTATGTTACTTTCATTTTATATAGATTTGGCCAGTACTCTACAATACTACACAAAGAGTTTTTGAACGATATAAACTAATATTGATTTATTTTTCTGCAAAATTTCCATGTAAATGTGCCTGTTAAACAAGAAATTGTCTGTAAATATGTTAATACATAAATCTTAGCAAAAACGTTGTTAAATTTTTTTTCTTCTAATTAGTGTGTGGGAGTTTTAAGAACTTGAACTTTTCTACACCAATGCAATAATCTCTATAAAGTAATACATCAAAAAGTCTAAATTGTGTTGTTTTCTGACTAATACACACTTTGTGTAGCCTATTACCCTATATAATTATATTTTAATAACTGTTTGATTTCAATGCACACAACCGCTCAATGCGTCCTATTACAATAAGAATTCTACATCAATGGAATTCTGATATGACGGCACATTGCTGGAATTTAATAACGCGGATGAATATATGGGTTTACCACCCCCCATTTAGCTCCTACTTCCAACACATATCTAATATTTAAATTATTCCGCTAGGAATTTAGCGGCCCGAGCTACAAACAGAATATTCAAATATGCCCTTCGCAATACCGGCCCAAACGAAGAAGATTGGGGATTGAATTTGAATACTAATAAATGAGCAAATAATAATTTGTCTGTTTTTTTTCAATACTTTTAATCATTTTTAAGTAAAATAGTAGTAAATAAACATTATATTTGTTACGTAACTTAACAATCGTTGATTGAAAGAATATATTAGTAAGAAGCCAATCCGAAACGTTCCCGAGATTTAGACAGCGTATAGTCACTAGCTTCTGTGTGAGCAAGACATAGATACATTTATACTTTACATACATAAACATACATCCTTACCTGTATCTGATACACCCACCAATAATCCCGCGGTGAATTTTAATTAATTCTGTTTCTATTTTAAATCCAGAGCGTATGTTAATGGCAATCTCACGAAAATCCGTAACTCGTGCAAATCCTCATTACAATATAAACGGTATAAATCTAATTTACAATCTAAATAATGTGACGCGGACACGATCCAAAATGTAGGTATTAAAACATTTGAAGCCCTGTGCCAAACGCAAGAAGCGTAACGGGGGATCGTTAGTCCAGCCGCCCGTTATTATTCTCACCCGCCGAACTCCTAATACGCGCGTTAATTAACATTCGTTAGCAAACATAATCATTACTCGGGGTAATTTACTGCGTCCCGTTTAATACGCGTTCGTA
Source organism: Tachinus rufipes (assembly GCA_963932245.1). Classification (NCBI taxonomy): domain Eukaryota; kingdom Metazoa; phylum Arthropoda; class Insecta; order Coleoptera; family Staphylinidae; genus Tachinus; species Tachinus rufipes. The sequence continues at coordinate 75,865,005 of OZ010743.1, read as the reverse complement.
TTAATAGGGTGGAAATATGTTCGATTTTAATTGGGGTTAGAGAAAACAATTTTTGCCTGACATTTTCATGTTTGGACAACAGGTGTAACTTACCCCTTTGCATTTATCCAGGCAAACATTGACGGTCCCTTTAAATTGTACGTATGTTGACTCGGGAAATTTAAAGGCACGGAATTTTGCCGTCAGGAAGTCCCCATCTACGGTGTTGAAGTTCTCGAAGAGATATGGGTCAACAGAACAACTGTAAAGGAGGAAGCATAAAGATAAAATAAGAAATGGTACGAAATGGATGGTGTGCGATTTTCAAGAAAAATACGAAAGTTTTAGTTGAAATAAAAATATAAATCCATCTGAGAGTTTCATAAAATATAATATTTACTGTTTCCATTTGCTGTAATGTTGAAATTTTCTCTGTCAAGCAAAATGTTGAAATAGCACGCAGCACTATATATTTTTTATTACTTATTTTGTTTTTAGTTAAAGAATTGCTTTGACTGAAAATTTGTTTTATAAAATTGTATTTCATGAAACTATTAAATATCTTTACTGAAAAAATCAAATAGATTTTCAATTTTTACCATACTAAGCTTTATAGATTTGAAATGTAACCAATATTACTGTATTGTAAACCTTTTAATATCAACATTAATGATTTTTAAAATATTATGTTTTATTATGGTTGGATTAATTAAATTGGTATCGTGTTTCCATTACTATTATTATAATTATTATTGGTTTTAAAAGTTTTATCTCTATTATCATTTGAAACCTTTATCAAAGTTATTAGTTAATAACAAAAAACATTTTTGTTTTTCAAAGCACTTTTAAACACTGAACAAAATTATGCATATTTTTTTCTAATAATTAAAAAAACGTGACGACCAAGTAAATCTACCTTTATATTTTACTATTAATTTTGCATCTTAATATTATATTTTATTTGACTTTAACATGTTATCATTTTCCATTTCATTTAATCATATTATTGACATATTAGTTGTTAGATGTAAGGATGTAAGGTCACAACTTTGTGTACGTAATCTTTAGACCAAATATAATTATAAAGTATAATAAATTTATGCCCTAAAGTAATTAAAAAAGTACAGAGTATCTAATTAAATAATTATAATTTCAGAAATGTCAATATTTATGTTTAGTTTACTTTAAATTCACTATAAAGATTGTTTAAAATAGCCACCATTGCCCTCAAAACACATTCTGGCTCCTCTTATGAGATATATCTGGTTGCACTACGTAACATAACATTGTTAATCCAAATTAGTTCTTTGGCAAAATCTGTAAGTAAGAGGACTTGAACAAGCCGAATATGAAATGAATATATACATAACGTTTTAAAGCTTTCCTAACTTGCACAAAACACAGAAGTGCCGGAATTATCAAATTCTCGCAGTATGTGCCCTCATTGTCTAGTTATTAGCGGTTTTTAACCTTTTTGGCTGGCGACCCAATGTACAAATATACTTAAAGCCCGCAACCTGTTATATTTTATAGAATAAATAAGTAGAATTTATATTAACAAAATTTATATCCATAATGTGAAATTAAAAATAAAAACAATTGTGATTTAAGATTTACACAAAGTGTTAAGTTTATAGAAAGTGTACACAGCTTGTTGAAAATCCAGTCTATTCCTTGACAACAAAACAAGAAAATCCTGCTTTACATAATAAGTAGTTGGAAATGGTAGCCAAGCTTTCCAGATAGTTGACCATAATTAGGATGTTAGGCTTCATCACAAAACATTAAGAAGAGCCCTTTCACGGTTTTGAACAAAAGCGGATAAAATTTTGATCTTTTTTTTGTCTGGTAATAAACTATTAAAAAATAAAAAATAACTAAACTCGGTCATAAAATATTAAAATATTTTCAGAAAGAATCCAAAAACGTTTAAAAAGTACAAAACTTTATTATATAAAACTGTTTAAAATTTTATTTATAAAACATCAAAAATAGTAAAATATAATCATATAATTTAAATATTATCCGAAAGCACCAAAATCATAAAAAAATGCAAAATAAATTTAAAAAAATGGCACATCCGGTAATAAAATATTAAAATTCTACTTATAAAATGTCAAAATCTGTAAAATCGGCCGTTGAAACATCAAAATATTGTCAAAAAGCACCATAATCCTGCCATAAACTGTTAAAAAGTCAAAAAAAAAATCCTGTCAAAACAGTTTTAAAATGCAATGTTCTATTAAAAACAAATTAAAAATATTTCATTGTCAGGAAACAGCAAACTCATAAACTGTTAAAAAATTCAAATTTCTGTTCACAAACCTTAAAAAATAGTAAAATCCGGTCTTGAAACATCTAAATATTGTCAAAAAGCACCCAAATTTGATTTTAAACAGTTAACAATGCTAATTTTATTTATAAATTGTCAAAAATAGCAAAATCAGGTTTTAAAATATTAAAATATTGTCAAAAGCACCAAAACTTAGTTTCAAACTGTTAAAAAAATTTAATTTCTATTTATAAAAAATCAAAAATAACTAAACATTGAAAAGAACCACCTCACAGTTAAGAAAAAAGCGTACTTTTTTCTGTCTGACCATAAACTATTAAAAAGTGCACAACTCTATTCATTCGGTCATAAAACATTAAAATATTTTTATATACAATCAAAATCCTTCTATAAACCGTTAAAAAATGCAAAATTTTACTCATAACATAACAAAATCAGGTCTTTAAGTTGAGTTGAGTGTCGTGTGTATAGATATTATTCACATTAGGGTCTCTGTCGTCGCCGTGCATGTGTATATATTATATACATAGAGAGCTCTTAGTTTCAAGCTATGTGTATATGAATTATGCGCTCTTAACGTGTGTTTTTAATGCTGTACGTATTGTAACGGAGCAAAATTACAAAATATTTAAATGACCTAGATTTTTTTGTTTTTTTTTTTTTTAGATTAATCACTTTTTAAAAAAAATTATATGGCAAACTTTTTTTTGCTAATTTATTACTCTATTTGCATTATTTAAATACAAATAACAATATTAAAACATTTGTACAAGCTTATAATTTACTATAAACAAAAATCTTACAAAAAATAGATAATATCTAAAAAAATTCAATATTTTCAACATAACAACTGAAATAATTTCAAAATAGAAAAAATAAAAGTAAAAACTTTTGTTCTCAAACAAAATAAAATCAATGAATTAAAAAAAAAACTGGTGGTTTTTATAGACTAACAAAAAGTACTTGTTTCCTATGTTTTATGGCTTATTTGCTATATTGCTGTTTAGAAATTTTATATAACAAAATTTGCATAGTTTTCTTTTATTAGTTGTATATAGTTCGTACTTATTGTTATTTAATTTTTGTTCATCGTCTATAATTCTATACTATCTCAAGTGGCATTACATTGCAGTAACTGCAAACACAAATTTTCTCTAAAACTTGATATTTAAACAAATTTGTTGTTACAAAATATAAACGCAAAAATGTTTCTGTCAACCATTTTGCAGTTAGCTTACACTGCTGTCTCTAAAAGAAAAGAGTTAAATAAAATTCAATATATGAATTACAGTAAACGCAGAAACCTGCTTTATCAACTTGACTACTCAGACTTTACAGATACTGATGACCCAGATATACTTGCAACTCGATTAACAAACGTTCTAACAAATACAATAATGTTGTCATCAAAAAATAAAATTATTTTAGAAAACAAAAAGTTTAGATGGTTCACTGATGAACTTGCAGCCATGAGAAATTATTTGTACTTTTTATGGAAACATTATAAACTCACAGGAACAAATAAAGCAAGAAAAGCGTACAACAGCTATAAACTGGCTTATAAAAACTCAATTAAAGCTACAAAAAAAAAACAATCTAACTATAACTTTATTAAAAATGCAAAAATAAGCCAAAAGCAATATGGTCTCTTATTAATAGTGAGAGGGAAGTTTCAAACCGTAATTTAACAAAAATATCTTCAGAAGAACTCAATTGTTTGTTTGCTTCAATTGCCGATAAAATCATTTCTAGTATTATTAGCCATGATGACGCAACAGAGTTAATTAAAAGAGTACCACTTAACACATACTCTATCTTTATGGCCCCGGTTACAGAGCAAGAAGTGATACAAACTATTAGTCTGCTTAGCAATTCAAAAAGTGAAGATATATATCATCTATCAAGTCAAATATTAAAAAACAATGCTGATTTACTTGCAGATTCACTAGCAAGTCTTTATAATGCCTGTTTTAAAACTGGCATTTTTCCGTCTAGTTTAAAAAAATCAAAAGTTATTTCTATTTTAAAAAAAAGTAATAAAGATGACAAATAATTATAGGCCGATTTCAATTATACTACTTTTAAGAAAAGTATTTGAAATGATTATTAAAGTTAGGTTAATGAGTTTTATAAAAAAAAAAAAACATAATTTGCAATCAACAACATGGATTTATGCCTAATAAGTGTACAATTGACGCAGCGGCAGATTTATTGAGTGCCATAGTCGAAGGTCTTGAGAAAGGAAAACATACTGCTGCAACAGTATGTGATCTATGTAAAGCTTTTGATTGTGTTCAGTTCAGCATTTTAATTTCAAAGCTAGAGCATTATGGAATCCGCGGTACTACCCTAAAACTTTTTAAATCATATCTGGAAGGTCGGTACCAATGTGTTTCTGTAAATAATGTCACATCAACGTTTATTAAAGTTAAGGACGATCTACCACAAGGCTCTGTTCTAGGTCCCGTGCTATTTTTAATTTATATAAATGACTTCTCTGCTTGTCTTAACCCAATAAAGTCGATATTATATGCGGACGATACTACCATGCTGACATCGCATTCAAATTTGCAAGATTTAAGTACTTTGTCAAGAAATGCCGAGGAAAGAGCCAAACAATGGTATCTTGCAAACCACTTGAGCCTTAATAGAAAAAAAACGCAAAGAATAATATTCTCTACAGCCTACGCAGAAAGAAAAAAATCTTAACGTTAAAATATTAGGAATAACATTTGATGACTATCTAACTTGGAATGGTCATATAAACTCATTAAGTCACAAATTATCAACAGCTTTATTTGTCTTGCGCAGGCTGACTGAATGTGTTGATACCAATGCACAAATAATAGCATATCATTCCTTATTTGGGTCACATATTTCATATGGAATTAGATTGTGGGGTTTTACTGGATACTCGAACAAAATATTTATATTACAAAAAAAAGCAATTAGAACAATGTGCAAATTAAAATCTGACTGTTCTTGTAAAGAATATTTTATAAAATTTTAACACTAAAGATATGCCTCTAGCTAAATTTAAGATTGCAATTAAAAGAATATTGTCAGAAAATGCTCCATAGTCAATAGAGGATTTTGTAGACTTATTAAAATTGATAGTGCGCAATAATACCATAGTATAACTTTTTGAATTGCCAAAAATATGAATACTATTTTTAATATTGTATGTATTTAACTATATGTATTTTTCGTAAAACAGCCGAATAAGAAAACATTTGATCAGACATATCTATAAACAATTTTGCAGTGTTAACTATTGATGTAAATTTATTTCAATCACCTCCTTCTCTGGCACTCATTTTGTCATTTTAAGACAATGTTTTCTGCTCAAAAGTAAAATGTCTCTCTTAGCAATTACAATTTCTTCTTTCTTTTTGCCAAAAATGTCAGCTCTTTTTAGTTTTCAGGAAATAACAACCTCTGGGTTTTCTTCCCTGTTAGACCTTAGTGTACAACGAAATAACAATTATTTTCTAAGAATCGTTTGGCCAAGTTCACGCTGATGTACCAGTTATGGGTATATACGTTCTTTTTTGTACAATGTTGAAAATACTAGAATGCCATCGGTTTTGTCCATGCCGCAGTAAATATTAATGTGATACGTATACCTTTCAAACACAAGTTGAAAACTTTAAAACTTTATGTATCTATTCACAATATCTACCAGAAGTTGAATTTTGTAAAGTCTATCACCTGGTGGATATTCTTCGTTGTTAGAAAAGTGCCACGTTTGTAAAAGGATTTCAAATCGGTTTTTAATCATACATTTTAAAGCTGGACTTGTATAAAGGTCAGATCGCTTCCAATAATATTTTAGAGTAGTTTTGCAATCCAACCCCTTACATATAATTATACCTAACAATATCTTTATCTCCACTATATTAGTGGGAACCTAATCGTTAAGTCTTGATTTTGGCCCAACACTTTCATTAAAGATCTTGTCAATCATTTTCTGTTTGGCATAAACATTTTAGCTCTCTAATGTCTTAAATTTGAGTATTTCAAGCAAAACATCAGAAGTAAACTGTGTAAAAATGTTATTGTTAGATAAAGTCCTCAGGTAACAGGATCATGGTAATCTGATTCTATTTCAGACAAAGAAATTAAACCTTTTGCACTATTACTAAAAATAGTTGAGCTCGTTCCCACATCATTAGAAATAAATTTCTGTTTGTTTGCTGCTAATTCTCCTTTAGCATCAGAATTGCTACTCTCTTAAGACCTCATATTCTAGATCGTCATCTAAATTAGCAACGTATAGTTCATCATCGCTTATGTCCATACTTTGCAAACATTTTTCAATCAAAGCCTCCAATCTTTGCAATTTCTTTTTATCATCTTTTTAAGACATTTTTATTTTTTAAGCTCACAGCTAAATTTTACAATAAACTAAACTAAACAAAGAATATATGCACACAGCTTATTAGCACACAATTTAGATCGGTACTCACCGTGTCAAACATTAAAATATTGTAATATAAAGCACAAACATTTGAAAAACAGTTGAAAAATTTAAAAATAAAAATTCCAAAATTAGAAAATCCGGCCACAAATCGTAAATTATTGTTAGAAGTATTAAAAACTGTTAAAAGGTGCAAAACTATGTATAAAAAATCAAAATTAGCAATATCTAGTATAAAATATTATAATATTGTAAGAAATAACCAAAACCTATACATAAACTGTTGAAACGTGACAAATTCGATTATAAAAGGTAAAAAATAGCAAAACTTGGCATTAATAAAATCAAAATAATATGAGAAAATACCGAAATACAACCAACAACTGATGATAAATGTAATTTTTATTGGTGCAAAATTCTAGTATAGAATATCAAAAATACCAAAATTCGGCCATAATGTATCAACTCTTAAAAAGTGTAAAAATCTTAATAAAATCTTAAAAAACTAATATCCAGCTGTACATATAAAAAACATTGTTGAAAAACTGAAACCCAACCATAAACTGTCAAAAAATCCAAACTCTATTTGCGGAATATCAATAATAGCAAAGTAAGGCAAGTTTTAAAATAAGAGTCACTATGGCCCTGCTTGCTTGTAGGCCATTCCGCAATGCAAACCTTTGCTTACAAATATCTTCCCACTGTCTATACGGGTGTGGACACAACGGCGATCCGGTTATCGAACGGCGCTCCGACCATCAAACAGCGCTCCGAGCATAGAACACTAAAATTTGTTCTAAGCTCCGACCCTCGCACACCGCTTGAACCTCGTATTTAACCCTCGCGAGGGTTCGAGCTTAGAACAAATTTTAGTGTTCTATGCTCGGAGCACTGTTCGATGGTCGGAGCGCTGTTCGATGATCGGAACGCTGTTCGGTAGTCGGATTGCCGTTGTGGCCACACACTAAAACTCGTTTTGATTAAAAAAATGTTTTTGGTTTGCAACCCGATTTTGATTCGCAATCCGAGGTTAAAAACCAAGTCTCTAATAGGTGGTTGTGTACTCGTTGAAAAAAATAATTCTAAGGTACTTTACATTTTAACAAATATGTCTATAGTAACGTAGGCAGTTTGCTTCAGTATTTAACTAAAACAGGCCACTGAACAGAGGTTTTAGAGAAAATAACCACACTTTAGTTTCGACTTCACTTTTTCACTTATCGTTGCATACATTTTGTTTGGTTTACTAGTCGGTCACTAAAAAGAGCACACGGAAAATCCTTTTTCTTGTATAATTTATGTTACAACACCATAAAACTTCTAAAAAATCAGTGCAATATATATGAAGTAAATTTAAAAAAATAAAAAAACAATAAAAACAAAGATAAATTAATAGAAAGAGTAAAAACATTAAAAGTAACATTACAAAAAACAATATAATAATAGTAAGAGTCGACAAACAAAGAAAAATCAGAAGAAATTGTAATAAAAATAATTAGGATAATGAACTCAAGTATAATAAAAAATAAAATTAAATCAATCTACAAAAATGACAACTTTAATAAAAGAAGTCCAATAATTGTAGAACTGAAAAATAAATAAGACAAAACAAAACACATCAAAATATTGGATAAATGTAGTGATTCTACACTACAATGTAAATTGAAAGAAAATACTCACCAAATATACATAAATGAACTAACAGCGCAAGAAAATAAGCTGTTTATTAAAGCAAGAAAACAAAAACAAAGAGTTTTAATACAAATGGACCAATTATAGAACATCACTAACTAGCACAAGCACAAAAATTAAAAATAACATACAAAACTTAAAACAGAATACCTAAACTAAAAAAAAAACTACTATATTTGAATCACACCATCAAATAAAACAATTATTTAAAACTTTTTTATAAACTTAAGACTATTCCGACTCCTACTGTAATTATAAAACAAAACAGCAACTTTGGCGTCATTCCTATTTCTACATATGATTTGATAATCAGTTTATTTTTACAAGTATATTTAGAAAAAAACCAAACTATTTTAAAGTAGTTTAGTCAACCTGTACTGGAAAAGTACTTAAAAACGCATATATTTCTATATTTGATTTTTTTGTTTGGGTTCAGATCATAACATTTAGCTACAAGTCTTAAATTTTTAAGTGTCAGAGGAAATGCAATAAAGCTCTCCACTTCTCCCTTAGAAGAACTTTGTTTTAAGTTTCGAGTAAAACTATCCAAAATACTAATACTTTTATTTTAGAATATATTACCATGTTGCAAGTGTCATCATCTATAGTTTTTCTATAAATGTTTATCATTCTGCCCATTACTTTAAAATTAAAGAAATTTAGTAAAAAATAAATTTTAAGAATTATTTTAGTATGACAAATCCAGATAAAAATTAAAAAAAAACTAATATCTCTTAAGTCTAAACAATGCTTTTTATGTTGGAATACATTATTTAATTCGTCTTATATTTTTCATAGTCTATTTATCTATAATAGCAGAACATACATAAAAAATCAATATTTAATCGTTTTCTTTAAATTGTCAAACGATATTTAATTCAATGAGATAAACTTAAATTAATGACTATTAGTACGCATAAGAAATATAATGACAAGTTTTAAAGATCTATAATTAACAAAATTTAAAACATGTAACATAAATATCTATATTTATTACTCTAGTAGAAACACATAAATTTAAATCAAATTACTTGTCACGGCTAATTTACAATAAATTACACTAAAATTCGTCAAAAGTAAAAAATATTAAAGCAATTTAATTCCAATAATTTTATTTTTATTATTCAAGATAATTACTTTAATGGCAGGGAAATTGCCATCACTTTTTGCCACCTCAAAAATTAGCTGTACATTCAGTAATTATTGAACTTCCTGTGGGTTAATTAACAGAGGAAATACCTAGCTAAAGTTGTTCAAACAATTCCACATTCAAACACAAAATGGTTATGCAAACATATTTAGCAAGCTCAAATATTGATTTTTGAAATTTTTTAATACAACCATTATTGTAAACTTTTGGACATTACCAGTACATATTAATTAAAAATAAATATTTTATTAACGAGTTTGATTAATTCTTGATGATTATATTGGTTTCTTTGCTCAGAGTTAAATATTTAAAACTGCAATCATTCCGCATGACAGTAGGTCATCCTGACCGTATCGATAACCCGATATGAAATATTTAATACTTCATGTATTGTAGGTGGTTGGACAGGGTAGGAGCGTTTGATGAGAGGACATTGACTTCCTGTATTTAATAGAAATCAATCGATTTATAAGTGAAATAATAGGATAACTACACAAACGGACTAATTAATATTAAATTTTAATAAAATATGCTAAAACTTGTTTATATTTCTTAATTAAGTTTATGACATGGACCGTCAGGAGTAAGCAATTATTATGATTATGTAAGATGTCCTAATTTACATATTATTGATATGTAGATGCATGTAACTGTAAGAGTGGCACGAGTGTAGTTAATTTAATATACAAATATGCATTATGATGAACATGGAAAATGCAGATTATATTTTAATTAATTAGTTGACGTATACTTTAAATAAAATCTAAACTTAATTAATAATAATTTAATAAAAAATATCACAAAAACACTATTATGTATCTTGGAATTTTAGGACTATAAAAACGTAACATTTTTACAATAATTTAAAATATATTTGCATTAAAAATTATATTAATTGTCATTGCAAATAAAATACGAAATTAAGGCTGTACATAGAGTAAGCTGCCATCAAAAATGTGGTTAAAAATGTTTAGAAAAATATACCTTAAAAAAAGCTAAAGATGTTAAAGCATATACTTCTAAAAAAAATATAAAGTATTTATTTAAATAGTTTACGAACATTAACACATTGTATGTGGTATTTTTATATAGGATCCGGCAATTAATGAATAATTTATTGTTTAAATTAAAAAAAAAAAATTAATAAAAGAAAACTTTAAGTGTGGTTAAAATTGAAAGTTGGACAACAATATCGTGACAATGATTGTAATACCAAAACAATTGTATGTGCTTCACTTTTGGAAGCAATATAATGAACTTATAGAAATCTTATAACATTAGTGTTGTTAATAATAAAATAAAACTTTATCTAACTTTTTTTACCACAAACACACAAATTTATGAATAGCTAGACAAAAAATCTATTCTTATTTTTAATTGAATAGATGTGCACTGGAATCATTCTCTAAACTTTTTTAGCCAAAATGTACATCAACAGCCACTTCATTTTCCCCAAATTTTTTCTTACATAATTAGCTGCAATGGTTAGGATTTATAGCCCAGGTATTTAAGTTTTTGTATTTTGATAGTTTATTTATTCTTTTGATGATCTTGACATTAGTAACTTTGTCTACCCATTATATAGTATTCTTCAATACTCCCACATTTTAAAAGCTTTTAATTTTTAGTTCCGTCTTTACTTAATGTCCTCTCCATACTATAGAGCAGTATAAGGAAATCATAGCATCTAACTAGTCTTATTTTACGGTATAAATTTATGTCATGACTACAGAAAATGCGTTTTATGCTTACAAATGCATAGGATTTTTCAATCCATATTCTTATTTTATGAGTTAATTCATAGTTATAGACATTTGTTCCCAAGTAGTTATATTTGTGCACACAATCAATAAAGCTATAAATATAAATATTCCCATTTCTCATATGTGTCTTTGAGATAATCATGAACTGCGTTTTTTTTTCATATTCATTATTGTCATTTTTTTCTCTTCACTAGCTGTTACTACATTGTTTAGAACGTGTGTAAGTCTTTTATTGTTTTCGCTATTAAAATCGTATCATCAGCGTATCTAATCATTTTGGTAGGCTTTCCATTGATCTGTATCCCCATCTCATCCTCTTCAAATGTTTTTTTATAATCTCTTCAGCGTAGGTATTAAACATTAACGGTGACAGTATACATCTTTGCCTAACTCCTCTTTTAATTTAGATTTCATTGGTTGCGTCTCTTTCCATTGGAACTATTTTCTCTACCTATAACAATGATTCGATATCATTCATTGCGTGTCTAACCCATAATATCTCAACATGTTGCTCCTACCTAACCATATCAAAAGCTTTATTGTAGTCAATAAAGAAAACAAATATTTCCTCATTTAAGATGTCAAAAACAATGCTTCCCGGGTTCCATATCAATTTCAAAATCCATATTAAGTTTCACCAACATCTTTTTTAGTTTTTTATAAATTCTACTAATAATAATCATAATAATAATAATAATATACTTTATTTCTATTATATACAAATCATATAAATAGAAAAAGGCGAAGTTCAGGCTGGGTCTGCTCTTCCACTTAACCTTTTTAATTTTCACAATACTAATTTTGATCTAAATCGGCTTCAAACTGCTTTTTCTTCTATCCCTTTTTCTGTGCTCCATTCAATAGATGGTTAAATTTTACATTTACTATGAATGATTTTATAAAAGAACTGCGGCTCATTAGACTAATCATACGGTAGTCACCGCATTCTTTAACGTGTGTTTTTTTAGAAAAGTGACAAATGCTGGTAATAACCAGTCTTGCGGTATTTTGCCAGACTAGTAAATCTTTTTAAACAAGTTCACTAGTACATAAACCAGGGTTTTTTGTATCAGCTTAAGTAACTCTGAAAATACCTAATCTGGTTGATGTAATTTTTTGTTCTTTGTTGTTTTGATAGCATAAATTCTTCTATTATTCTTAAACCCGTCTCTTCCAATTTTTCGAGAGTGAGTTGATTTCTGCCATCTTCAAAAAGTTTTTCTACGTTTTCAGTTTATGCTTTATATCAAAAATACAAAAATATTTCGCTGCCGGTCTTTGAGCATGAATACTTTTTTTCCTTTTACTGTACTTTACTTGAGTACATGTTAAATAAATCATACTTTCTGCCAAATTTTTCAATTTCATTAAATTTTTCCTCAAACCATACTATTTCTGCGTTGCGTGTCTTGTTTCTAATCGCTCTATTAACTTTTTTGTGTTGTTCTTTATTTCTATCTTTAACCAATCTTCTTTTGTCCATAAATGACTTGATTTTAAAAAGCACTAGTTTATTCAATTATATACCGCCAAAACTCACAAAAAACTATGTAAAAAAAATTTATCAGCACTTTTTAAACACCTTTAGATTATTTTTTATGACTTATTGTTCCTTCACTTCAATTAATATATTAACTTTTCTTGTCTTAACCTTAATTCACAACAATAACAAAATTGAATTTAATATATTTATAAAACCAACCATTCTCTGACACAGTTTCAATTCCATTATCAAATAATTATCTTAATTTAGAACTAAATTATAATATATCTATAGAAAATATAAATGGTTTTCCAGTCAGTCTATTCAAAATTTAATTAATAATAATCAGAATTTTTCCATAAGTTCATCCAAATGTTTCAAATTTAAACAAATATGCATTTAAAACATTAAGTTATTTTGAAAAACCTCAGAAAGCATAGCACACATTTTATGAAAACAAAATCAACAAATTGCTTTTAGACCAACTTGCAAATGATTAAATATATTATTTAATAATAAAAACAAAATTAATTTCTTAGGAAAAACTGGTGTTTATGAAATCTCATGTTAAAAATGCAATTCTAAACTATTGGCCCGTTACTATAGAGTTTTATTTATTTATTTATTTTTATGGTTTGTCTTCTGTACGGACGTCAAAAATCATTTTGTCACAAAAAAAGATAGTTATCCAACCATTGGGGAGTTGGGCTACTCCATTCTAAACCATAGGCCAGATACTATGCTTTGGAGTGAATTTTATTTTCCTTGACGTCAATGCAATTCTTTCCTAGCTTCAATCAAATCACGTTAAAAAGGCTCTCATTCGTAAACTAAACTTGACCCATGTAAAGTCTATTTTAATTTTTTTGTAAATCAATCATGTATTGCAGTGGTTAGGCTTTTTCTGCCCTAACCTTGTATATTTTACATAAAACTCAGTCTGTTTTTAACGTGTAAAACTACAAAAGATCGTAATTTTGATGTGTCAAACATGTTGCAACCTCTCTGTAAGTTCAACTATGTTTGATTGTTGCTATAGCTTTAACAATAATAGTCGGTGCTAAATCACTCTAAATAAACTGCAAACTGACAATAATAAAAAAAATTAAACAATATGTTTGCAAAAAACACAAACTTTTATCCAGAATACACTTACCACAACAAAGTTTTGGATGTTTTTTTCTAAAAATTACAATTGGTAGTAAGAAACTCGAAGGTGCGATTTAATGACAGGTCTTTAACAAACCGATAAAGTAAATCTACTTTATAAAACAAAAACACAAAACAAATACACAATGCCAAAATAAAAAAGTATGCAAGTGATTCACATACACCTGCCATTCATCAAACATCACATGTCATTTATTTATTGATAATTTAGCATATTTTAAAACTTCAAATAGTAATATATATATATATATATATATATATATATATATATATATATATAACTTCTTCTCACTATTGATTATTGTTTAAGTTTTCTTCAAAATATTCACTAGCAGCCGTCTGACATAAAACTGCTTTTAATTTAAATGTAATTTTTTAACGAGTATATGTAAGGTGCAAACATTTCTGCAATTTTTTTAGGTAAGTAGGCAGCACTATGTAGACAAGAAGACACATATAATATAAAAATTAAAGACATTAAGACACATGTACATATACAATGATCATTTGTAGTTACAAGATAAAAAAATCAATACTTGATATATATTTAAATTATAGTTCTTAGAATTGTACAAATCAAGTAATTGGAAAAAGTAAAATTAAAACTTAGCCATGTAAGTAGCTAAAAATTTAAAATTAAAAAAATCATTTATTTTGACAAAGTTCAGCCATATTGTTAGATAACAAAAGCAAAAATATTCTTGGACTTAAAAGGATCAAAAGTTACATTAAAAAAAGTGTAAAAAATAAAATAAAATTTGCAACAAAATTCTTCATAGTGACAAAAATAAAGAACTCAACTTAAAACCATCGACCTTAACGTGTAATCAAAAAAACTTAATAAATAAATAAATAAAAATGATAGGACAACAAACAGATGTTACTAAATTGCAACAACATGAAAGATCATCCAAAAAAGTTGCACAAATATTCAGACGGTACTAACATCTTGTCTTCAACGTCTGTTTTTGAAAATAAACTTTTTTGGCAATTTGCAGTTGTCATAGTTGTCGTTTGTCGACTATTGGCAGATTAGGAAATAAGACAAACAATAGAATTTTGAATTGAACAATATAGCTACAAAATTTAAAAAAAAATTGTTACACTGTATGTAAGGTGAAGCTTTAAATGTTTTTTGTCAAGTTTTCATGTTCAAATACTAAAAAAAATAACATTTTCAATATTTGGTGCCAATTGATTAAATTTAAATGGTGCCACAAGCGCAAAAAATACCAAACAAAAACTAGTTCAAGCAAGAAAAAAACTTCTGAAATAAGGTTATTTATTATACAATGTAGTTTTTTAGTAGATATTATGTTTCAAAACTGAATGTCACCAACTAAAAAATCATACAACGTTTAGAAAAAAAGATATGTTAAATAATGTTATAAACTGATTAAATATGAAAAAAACTTTCAAATAGTAATACTTCGTTAATGCTTAAAAATGCGTAAAACTTCTTCTCACTATTGCTTATAGTTTTATGATTCTTCAAAGTTTCCACTAACAGTCGTCTGACGACTGCTTTTAATTCTAATGTAATTTTTTAACGAGTATAAATAAGTTTTTTACTAGATATTATGTTTCCAAACTAAAAGACACTAACTAAAAGGTCATTCAAGGTGTAAAAACAAGATATGTTAAATAATTTTAAAAACTGATTAAATATAAAAAAAGTCGTATTTAATATTTTGGAAAAAATCAAATTGGGAATATTTTTTGCATAAAATTTACAATAAAAATGAATATTGTCAGTCTTGTTACTTAAAATCTTTAAGATTACTCGTTGGATTTTTCTTTTCTTAAGATTATTTTAACTTAAAACATAAAATCTAGTAGAAAACAACATTGAATAATATTTAAGTAACAAAGTAATTTTATACAAATGTTAATATATCCATGTTTTTGTTTTTAATTTTAACCAAAATAAAATTATATTAATTATATAGCCGGGCAGTTTAGAACCTTTCTGTACTTCAATGAATTACCGCTCGTATCTGGCCTTTCTATATCTTACTTTGTTAAGCTATATAAAAAACTTTTATAATAATTAATTTTATTGTACAAAATGCACGTAATAATACCTATTATCCATTTTCTACTAATTTGAACATTGCCCACGAGATTTTGTTGAGTTACTCCACATTAGAAGTACAAACTATGCACTATACTATTTGTAGGACTGAAACCTGCAATGCTAATAAAAACAATATAAAAATTAATAAATAAAAAAGGTTATGTAAATATGTTATCGTCTCATTTTTTAAACTTTTATTAGATGAAAAAATTATCAAATAATTCGGTTTACTCTACTAACTATGAATTAATTTTTCAATTAAACACTTTCATAAGTAACACATTACTTTATAAAAAACAAATTCTGAACTGAAAACCTGGCTGACTGGTATATATTTTCTTAATTATAAAACAACGTTTGAATATATCCACTTAAAATTAAAAACAGAAATCTGCAGACTCATTAAAAAATCAAACACAGTAGAAAGGGCAAAGTTAATAGAAAATAACACCGTGCGGTCAAAGGATCGAACTTCAATTAGTAATTTGAAGCTCGATTTTAATAAATAATGATTTTATTTGTTTTATTTATATTTAGGTTAGACAAGAAATATTTAAATATCCATTAAAATTAGATTCTAATCTTAACTATAAACTGGTTGGCATTAATAGTATTATTTAGACTGATGCCAAAAATCTAAACTAATTAATTTAAAAAAAGACGCTTTTTTATTTTACGATCTTATTATGTGTTAGCTATGTTTATATACTATTATTGAGTATAAAAGATTGATGATTTAGTTGTTATATGTTAGGGTGAAATGTGAAAACGACTAGGGTTTAGTAACCTGTCACCTTAATAAAGGATAAGGGATTGTTTTGATGTCGGAAGGGTTACGACCCCTTACCCGTTGTAAATGATGATCTCCTCCTGGCTCTTAGTGTCTGTGACCTGCATGTGTGTGACCAGCAGACCATATATCGGCGAAGAGGCTTTATCTAAGAAGATTTCCATCTGAAGCAACGTGCCGGGTGACACGTTCAATTCCCCTGTGACAAGATTACCCCCTTGCCTCACACCAACACCGAGTACCGGCTCAGGGGCCAACTCGGTCAGGCTGTAACTAACCTCCAGATCTCTGTAACATCAATATTTCATTAATACAATATTTCATAACAAGTTAAACAAAAAGTTACAAAATTTTTCTGCCGATATTGAACAAATATTTACCTTTCAGCTTCTATCGACATATTGAAAGTTTCTAATAATGCATTTTATTATTTATTCCTGCATGCAACTTTAAAAGTACATTTATTTTTATTTATTCCTTTGCCTTTTTACCTTTCGGTGTAAAGCCAAAAGTACAGAACGTAAAACAGTTTCAGAAACACAGCCAAAACATTTATTAAAAATTTAATATAAGAATGAAACATAACCCATTAAATGTCTCTTGGGTTATTTCATTAAAATCTCTAAAATTAGAAGCTAAATTGTGATTTCGAGTTTTGTAGAAATTATAAATATCATTTAATTAAAAAGAAGCATTTCAATTCAGTATATTAAAGTTATAAAAAAAATTTATTATACGTAATTCTGCACGTTATTAAATTTCTTTTTATATTTCACATTCCGTCAAATATTATGTCTCATCCAAATGTCCCGTTATACTTATTCAGTGTCGCATAAATTGTTGCACCAAATGATCTCAACGCGAGCGCATAAAATTCGTCAATTAATTTCTTTAAAAATGTTAATCACTTTAGCGAATTAATTATCTCACAGCTTTTAAGATAATCGTCTATAAAATTATCTTTGCGGATCGTGAAGCGAGCAAAAGTTTTTCACGGATGTTACACTTACTCTGGTTCTTGAAATCCTGCGGGGAGAACGTTCCTGCGGGTGATCGTGTGATTCCTTAAGGACGCCACGGAACATTTAATATGTACAAGTTCGCGTGACTGTTGGGGTCCAGCGATGCCTTCTTCTAT
Source organism: Tachinus rufipes (assembly GCA_963932245.1). Taxonomy (NCBI): domain Eukaryota; kingdom Metazoa; phylum Arthropoda; class Insecta; order Coleoptera; family Staphylinidae; genus Tachinus; species Tachinus rufipes. The sequence continues at coordinate 75,847,050 of OZ010743.1, read as the reverse complement.
ACTGTCTATTATCAGTGTTTGATAATATACTTGTTTACCCTAAAATAATACGATTAATTATAAGTTTGTCAAACAATCTAATATTAAAGTTTATGTATAATTTATATTGAACTAAAACATCATACTTTATATAAGAAACAGGATTTTGTAAATTAATAATAATTCTATAATGAAATAAATTTTTATATAATTTATAATGAATTTTAATATGTAAATTATCATTATAAAATAAATACAAAATGTTAATTTCATAATAATATTGTATTTATCAAAATCAATTATAGACTTACGCCTTAACAACCTATTAAACAATTAATACTGTATTCACTATTGACAATTAAAGATATGTAAGTGTCTGTTAAAAGCACTGTTAACTTAATTGATTAAATTTAATTAGTTATTATCACAAGACCACAAACGTGTTCTCTAACCTAAAAATGTCATACAAATGTATTCAAAAGTTTATTACATAATTTACTAATTTAAATTTAAACTACCAAATTGTTATAAATAATAATATTATGGAGAGGTTATAATTTTTTCTTCTAAGTATGCAACACTTTATTTAGCAATTTTTTATATAATCGTTTAGAGATTATTTCAAGAAAAAATCAACTAATATCAAAGTTAAACAAAATTTAATTGTGCTAAGATATTATGCTAGTTTTTTTTTGAGATATTAATATTGAATGTAGTCGGCAGGTATGTTCGTTGCTTGAAAATGTAGATATTTAGTTTTTTGACATTTAAAAATAAATTAATTAATAAATTAACACCAAAAATCTATTGAAAACTCAAAATCCTTTCATTTGTATTTTTAATTAAGTTAATTAAACTTTCTGACTCAACTAATATATAGATGTATCCTCAAAATTTCCCACATTTACATTAAACTATAAAGAAAAGAGGCTCCCAACACAGATCTTTGCTGCACCTCTTTTTGAATTAACTTAGCAAACTGATGCCGTCCTCTCAAATAGCTTTCAAACCACTTATAAGCTAATCCTCGTATACCATATCTATGCAACTTAGTCAACAAAATAAAATACATTGCTTAAATGTTTTTAAATATATTTCATGTATTCTTCTAAAGCATGACATGTAGAGCGCTTCTTTCTAAAACCATATTGTAGGTTAGGCTTCTGTTTTGAATCATTTTTGTATAACTACAATTTTTTAGTTATTTTGTACTAAATTTTTCTTTTTTTAATAAATAAAAATATTTCTTCAGTAATCCGAATTATGTACTCATCCGGATCACCGCGGTTTTAATTAATCCGAATTATCAAGGTTGCACTGTACTCCTTGATTTAAGAACTTATTGTTTATATGGGTAAAACGTGTTACAAATAGATGCCGTTTGCGGTAATTCCATGTTGAGTTGACAAATTTGTAGTTTTCAATGCTACTATGTAACCTAAAACTTTGCGTTCTGTAACTGGCTATGGAAAAAAAGTCGATAAGTTGCTATGTATGTGATCAAACTTATAATTTTTAATAATTAAACAATTTGCTACGCTGTTAAAAGAATTAATATATTTTGCCATGCCAAAAAGTGTGATGCTTAATTTTAATAGTAGAAATAGTGTTTGGGTGCCATCTTGATTTATTATTAGTTGATAATTTGTTTTTTATAATATAGTCTTTTGGCTTGATTAATGACTTTTTTATAAATAGTTTTGTAAATTTATAATAATACCTAATTGAACTGATTATTTCTAACTAATGTTAAAAAATTTACGTTTTTTTTAAATTTTTTAGCTGATAACCTTATCCCGTTTGTTATCCATTTATGTTTACAATTGCTAGACTTTAAAATTATAATAATAATCTCAAGCAAAAAATCTCAAGAACAACACATTAAAATAAATAATTAAATACTTAATTTAATATCAAAAAAGTTATAGTATTATAATTATAATGCTAGTACTAATTCTGAATTTTGTTGTTTATTCCTTAACAAAAATATACACTGAAAACATAAAACTGTAACAATAAAATTCAAAAAACAATTATTTATGTTATAAAAAACATACAAATTGAACATATATAAAGCTGTAAATAATTAAACAAACGACTGTGGCTTCAGCTAGTGCAATTTAATACAAAATGTCCGCAATAATTATTTAGCATTTGTGCAATTGGATATCATTTTACGGGGTTTAGACGATTTTGAATCGACAATGAGTTAATTATAAAATGAACTAATAATTTATTCAAACTCAATCAAACGATCACAAATGCCGAGGTTCAAGCAATTATGTAAATGCTAAATGATGCCAAATTTAATTGCACTAGCTGAAGCCACAGTCGATCGTTTAATTATTTACATCATCAATTGTGTTTATAAGCACAGAGTTATTTATTAAAATTTGTCTTTTGTTATTATGCAATGCCGTTTTCATATGATAAATTACACATTATTCCTTTAATTTTGTACAATTTGTTTTACATTTGCTTGTCACTTCATTTTTATTGTATTATCACTACTATTTATTGACAGATCGCTAGTTCAGCGTTGTTTTGTCTTAAACAGAAATAGACATTTCTAAGACCAATAAAACACAAATGTGCTGATGGTTTTAATGACAAGTGGATTGGCATTTTTGGGCAATATTTTCTACCACTTAAATCCGTTCAACACAGAAATGGAAGATCAAAACCGCACTGTAGTGAACATAAGCAAGACAAAAATGCAAAACATCAATTAGCAAGAGCGTTTTCAATATTGAACTTAATTTTGAAAGATCTTAATAAGGCAAATGTTTTTTACTTTTTTAATTTTTTTTTAAATTTTTAACAGTTTATGACCAAATTCTGATGATTTCTTACAATATTTTTGTGATTTAATGTTTCCAGACCAGATTTTGCATTTTTTTGGTTTTTATAAATAAAATTTTGCACTTTTTTAGTAATAATAATAATAGTATTTATTTCCCGACAGCAAATACATTCTAATTACAGGAAAACATCCAAAACATTTTAATAGTTTATAGCTTAATTTTGGTTCTTTTTACAATATTGTAACATTTTATAACCAAATATTTAATTTTTGGGCTTTTTAACAGTTAATAAAATTTCTAACAAAATTTTGACATTTTATGACCAGATTTTGCTAGCTTTGTTATTTCATAATTTTTCATCACAATTAGATCTACGTTTTCAGTGAGAAGTTCTTGCCGATCTTTACGGTAGTGATCATTTCCCAATTGCAATTAAGACTAGAGTTTAACAGTCCTTTTCCCGACAATGATGTCTTGCCCGCGCGGATTGGCATCAAGCAACAAACAAGTTTATTGCAAAAACTAGTGGTAAACTTGCCGGCCAAACAGTTCCTTGGTGGAATAAGGACATTAAGGTAGCGATTGAAGAGAAAAAGCGCGCTTTAAACAAATTAAGTTAGAGAATGTGGTTGTCTTCAAGAAACAGCGTGCCGTCGCTCGCAGAAAAATTCTTAAAAGCAAAACTAAGACATGAAAAAACTACGTTTCGACGATATCACCAGCCATTCCGGTTGGTAAAGTATGAAAGAAAATGAAAGCGTTCTTTACGTCGACGGACGCAAAATTACTAATGCGGCTAAAATAGCAAATGCCATAGCAGCGCAATTTAAATCTGCCAGCAGCACCCCAAATTACCCTCATGAGTTCCTTCGTACAAAAGCAAGTTTAGAAACTGCCCAGACTTTTCATCCAGGAAATCATCGTCTTATAACTCTTCATTTTCAATAAAAGAGTTAGAAAGTGCAGTAAGTAGTACAAAAACCTCGTCTGCACCCGGACCAGATGATATCCCATATTAGATAGTCAAGCATCTGCCCCAAGCTACGAGAGCAAGATTGCTTGATATATATAATTTAATATAGAACCAAAGCGCTTACCCAACGACTTAGAAAAAATCAATTATTATACTTCTCTTAAAAACAGGCAAGGATTTCAATAATCCGTCTAGCTACAATCTCACTTACAAACAGTTTCGCAAAGATACTGTAGAAAATGGTCAATAACCGCTTGGTGTAGATACTGAAATCCTTTGAACTCCTGGCAAAACATCAAACTGGTTTTTATAAAATCCTTTCTACTATTGACCAACTGATCCAACTTAAGAACGACGTTGGCAATGCCTTCCTCAAAAGAAAACATCTAGTTGTGGTGTTTTTTGACTTTGAAAAAGCATACGACATGATCTGGAGAAACAAAATTTTAGAAAAAATGCACATTTTTTATAGAGTCCTTAATGCAAGATCGCCGTTTTAGAATCCGAGTCGGAGACACCAACTCTTGCACATTATTGCTAAATAACGGTATTCCCCAAGTCTCAGTTATAAGTGTAACTCTATTTGCTATTGCGTTCAACAACATAGCTTCATCCGTCAGTACTCTTTTCAAGAAATGCTTATGCGTTGACGACCTGGCAATTTACAAGGCAGGAGATATCATTTCCGTCTCTGTAAACCTCATCGTGATCCTGTCCTTACTCTGCACGGCACACGAAATAACTACGTTGAAACTTTTTGTTTTCTGAGACTAACTTTTGATCGGTCATTAACATTTTAAAAACACTTAGATGAGCTAGTTACACAATGCAAAAAATCTCTCAATTTAATTAAGTGTCTAGCCAATATCAATTGGGGAGCACAGACGGAGGTGCTGCTGCGGCTGCATAACGCCTTGGTTTTGTCTAAGGTTGATTACGGCACTCAAATCAAGACTTAAAGTTTTAAATGCTATGCACCACGCAGGCAAAAGGTATGCCACAGGAGCCTACCGTACAAGCCCAGCCCTTAGACTCTGCTGCGAGTCGGGTTTGCTTCCGCTAAAAGCCCGCAGAGACCGCTTTGCACTCACATACGCAGCGACAATACGAGCCAAAAAACATCACTTAAACCGACAAATAATTATTCCAAACAACGCGCAGCAGCGGAAATACAATATCAGGCCAACAGTCAGTAGACCAATGTGTGTCCGTGCCAGAGAACTTATGGATAGTCTCAATTTAAACCTGCTAAGAGTATTTGATGTTGGTTTTGGGGAGGTCCCACCCTAGCGTTTAACCAGGGTTCAAGCCCGCTTAGAACTAATCTTAATGAAAAAAAAAAACAAGACATGCCCTGATATCTACAGGGTTGAGTTTCACAACATTATTAAAGAGTACCAAGACTTTTTAGCTAGCGTGTACACTGCCAAAATATACGCAATCTACCAAGATTTACGTTACTGTGACATGTCAATCCTCAAAACATTCCTCATATGTTCTGACTCATGCGCTATTCAAAATATAGACGTTTGATACACAATTGATCCATTAGTACAATTCGTTCAAGCTTCTGTTTACGTTTTGACCCAGTCTGGAAAAACAATTGTTTTTGTTTAGACACCGAGTCATGTAGGCATTGAAGGCAAAGAGTTAGGCGGCTGATGCAAATTACAGAGATGACATTTTCATAAGACCTGATGACCTGAAAAAATACGTTGTTACAAGTATAATAAAATAATGGCAGAACGAGTAAAACCACTTTCAAAGCAAGTTGCGCTCTGTAAAACCTTCTGTGACGGCATGAAAGTTGCCAGGAAACTTGAGCAGAAGAGAGGAAGTTGCTGTATGCCGCTTACGCATAGGGCATACTAACTGCTTATCTTTTAACTGGTGACCCACAACCTAAATGCGAAATTTTCCTTAGCCGTTTAACGATAAATTTGAGTAACTAATAATAATAATAATAATAATATTAATAATAATAACAGTGTTTATTCATTTTGCCAAAAATACAATTTGGATATGAAAAGTCAGTTTAAAATTAAAATTAAAATGTAGTTATAAGATAGACACTTTAAAATTTACACATAATATAAAATATTACTAAATAATTGATTACAAATTGTTTGCCAAACAACTGTATAATAACAAACTTCAAAAAGTTTTTGTCGCTTCTCAATTGACATTTAAGTAACAACAAAATGTTTTCTCAACTGCTTGTATTTTAGCAATGTGTCGCTTGCTTCGCAATTGAGAGGAAATCTTATAACAAATTACACAAAACAAATGTCGTTTTGCGTTTAGATATGAAAATCTACTTTAGAAACAATCTTGTAATACCTCTAAATATTTCTAAACCATTTAATAAGCTATAGTATTAACAAATTACAGTGTACTTTTTTAACAATAAAAAAATTCTAGTTAGAATTGATGGTATTAACTCTGACCTTAAAAGTTCGGCTTTTTTGCCAGCTTTATTTTTGATTCTTATTAATAAACTTCTTCAAACAACCAAAAATCCTATACATTGTTTGGCAAATGATAGCACACTTAACACTTCATACTTCTTAAAGACTATATTCAAAAATAACAAAACATCTTATAATTTCTAGGTTAGAACCTGTAGCACCTATAAACAAAAACCATAAAACAATATCTGAATAGAATACTCCAAACTTGGTCAGTTTTAACCCTAATAAAATTAAACTTCTTACTGTTTCACTAAACAACAAATTCATATCTTAATCGTCTTTAAATTATCTTAAATAAATATATTATTATTATATTATTAAAATGTTGTTGAGACATCTAGAAAACTTCTTCTTAATAAGTGTAAACAGTTTTTCCCTTCTGTACAACTTTTGAATATATAAAACTAATATACGTCCTTTTATTGAATATTATTATTAAGTATAGAGAGATGCATCTAAAACTACAGTATCTCTTCTAAATTTGATTCAAAACAAAGCTATTCAAATCATTGCCGATGCAAAATTAATTAATAACTTTGATACTTACTACAACATTGGGGTAATGTTGCAGACCTTTCCATTTTCTATAAATATTTTCATAAACATTGACAAAATACAAGATATTTGTCTAAACAAATATTTACTTGTGTACTTGCTAGGAATTCTAACAAATATATTTCTTTTTAGCACAAATAAAATAAACATCCAAATTCAGTATTTTCCAAAAGCTATAAACCGCAAGTATTTAAGATTATTGTTTACAGACTTCTTAAATCTCCTCTTGAATGTTATAATTTAAGTGTGGTTTCACTCGTTGAAATTCAAAAATATTTTTATGTTGTTGTAACATATTAAGTAACACAAAAATGTGACATGCATTTAAAAAAAATGTAATGGCAAAATTACCAACATTCACGCTAAGAGCCAACTACATAACTAACTACTAAAAATTGTTTTAAAATATTGCACAAAACATGGATTTATTAAATATTGTGTAATATATTTATTTAAAATGACATAATTTACATATAAACCCTGTAAAACAATGTTCTCATATATTTAATTATAGTTTCAAATTTTATATAATGTAATTTTAATTTGCTAAAAAAATTGAATCCATTGTCAACCATTCCGGAAAAGTATTCAAGTCTACCCAAATACCACTTTACAATGTGGTTTTGTGTAATTGGATTTTCTTTTAATTTGTCGCCATAATTTATTCTAATAATTTCAATTCACCTAAAAAGACAAATATCAATTAAATAAAATTCAAGTAGAATTCAATATTGCTCCTTATGAATATGCAGATTAAAATTAAATTAAATTCTGAATATTTATCAACCATGCTTGAATATATTTAATTCTTTGCAGATGAAAATGTAATAATTAAGATTTTAATACCATTATTTATTACAAAATCATTTATTTAAATCTTAGACTGTGCGTCGATGCCTCTTTTTGAGAACCTTATCTGTTTCAAAGGAATATTACAATATACGTTATAATTTTATAGCTATGAAAATCATAATCCATGCGTATAATTTACATAATCCTTGCATAGTTTATTTATCAAAATTATATATTTAAAATAAAAGACCGTGTCATAGTCATATATTATTATTAAGTTAATTTTTTATCCGTTAGCTATTTTAATGTAAATAATATAATAAATATAATTTTAGATACCGATATTCTAGTATTCTGTATGTATATATTTACAATTTCATGTACTAGGAATTAAAATTAAACATATTTTTTTTAAATTGTTTTTATTTCTTTACTTGTTAAAGAAATAAAAACAATTTAAAAAAAGTTAAATGTAAACCTAAAAAATGCTCTAAAAAATGTAGACATTATTATATTTGAATTTGAAATTACTACAATCGCTTTTATTGAATTTAGTTCCAAACTTTATAACTAAGTTAAACGGTTTAGTGAAAGTTATTCCATCAAGTAAATTCTTAAAAAAAATAATATACTTAAATACGAGTGCATTCATTTTTACTTTTGTAAGTTAGGTTACAACTATAAGGTTATATTTTAGTATTACTCGTATAAACTCTATTTGTTTATTTAGGTATACTTATTAAAAATTATTTTGATCAAACTTTTTGGATAGCTAGTGGAAAGTTTTAAGGTATTAGTAATGTGTGCTTTACTGCATGTACACAGACTCTGTTAAGCTTTATTTCATAATAAACCCATGCAAAGTTTTAATACAAACAATATTATAGCAGCGCATTGATTATTAATTAGTATTAGTCTACATATAGTTAGATGATTACACTATATGCATATTTGTTCAACTGAAAATAATTTATCAACGGCTGGTTCGTTAATACATATTTAAAATATTTTATTTAAGTGGAGCGGGACTATAAGTATAAAATTATAAAACTCCAAATGTTATCTTTCATTTGGGTAGAATACAAAACATAAAATGCTTTATAATAAATCATTGAAATAAACAGTTTAAATGTAAAGAAATTCATTCAAAAAATATATTTACAATTGCAAATATAAAATATACCGGCACTAACGTGATAAAAATAGTTTTAATTCAAGTTTAAAGACAATTACATCTTGTATGAATACATTAATATAACGCAATTGAGGTCTTTACTTCTGCACATCACTTAATGTAATATATATTTTAAATTAATCACTATTGGTGGTTCTTTTCCAAACTTAACTCATTATTATTATACATTACACACACAAATCATTTTTCAAAAACCACTTCAAAATTATTTTGCATTGCTCAGAGAAATAAATGCAAACTAAGCCAACATAAGATTCTCATAGAGTTAAGTAAATACTATTAACAATTTTTTTAACTCTTCAATACTTACGATATCAGATATTGAACTTTCTATCTAATAAAACTACTAACTACTAAAATTATCAAATTTCATGAAACAGTCATCTACTATCAATGATATTACAAATTCTTTTAAATGCTTTTCAATCAAGAGTTCAAGTTGATTCTACTTACACAGATTTTTCAAAGGCTTTTGATCGTTAATCATAGAATTTGATTGTTAGGCTTCATGCTTTAGGTTTTCATACATCTGTTGTTGCGTGGTTGTCGAGCATTTTGAAAAATCGTATTCAGTGTGAAAAAATTAATAACTTTTTATTATAACCAATTGTTGTTCCATCTGGGGTTCCTCAAGAATCTCATTGTAAACTAATTCTGATTTTACTCTTTATTAATGATCTTGTTTATTCTATTAATTCTTCAGCTTATCTTTTATTTGCTGACAAACTTAAAATTTATAGAAGAATATCTTCTATCGATGATTGCATTAGTTTGCAAAATGATTTGGATTCTGTTCATTCATGGTGTCTTATTAATAAATTGTTGTTTAACGCAAATAAATGTTTTTCGATAAGCTTTAACAGAATTTTAAGTAAAGTATCGTATAATCTATCAATAATAATGATTTAGAACATGTTACACAAATAAAAAATTTGAGCGTAATTTTTGACTTAAAACTAACTTGTTGAGCATATAAACTATATGTGCAAAAGTGCTATAAAAATATTAGGGTTTGTGTACAGAATGTCAAGTGAACTATCTCCAAGCACACTCAAACTACTTTATTGCACCATGGTAAGCTCTCATTTAAAGTACGCTCCGTCAGTTTAGTGCCCATTCAACAGCATTTACAATTGAGGTTTGCACGTGTACGTGGATGTGTTTATTGCTAGTGTTATTAGTTTTAATTTGCGTGTATATATGTATGTAATGTAATCTTTGAAGATGTGGAATATTTATTTTTAAGAAAGGTAATTAAAGTGCATTAAATTTAGTTTGAAAGTTTGAGTAAATTTGATATTTAATAATGAAATTTATTCATAACCTATAAGTGTGTTTACATGTTTTACGTCTAACAAATTTTAATTCAAATATCTCAAATAATATTGTAAAAGTTCTATTGTTAACATACAATTCGAGGTAGCTCAGTGGTAGTGTTTGTTAGTGTAAACTAGCCGGCCCGGGTTCGATACTTGGCACGGGAGAACATTTTTAATAGATTTTAAATATTTAAATTCAAGTAATAATTTCACTTTCTAACTAACAACCATTTCGAGGTCTTCCTTTGTGTGTTATATTTGTTAGCCACCACAATAGACCCTGTGGTGTGAAGTCGAGTATCCCTGTCTATTTATTTGTTTTTAGTTTGTATATTAATTATATTTATTGTGATTGAATTTTATAATTAAATTGAAGTTCATATATTTTATCATCATGGTGGCAAGATATTGTTTATATTGTAAAGAGTTGATACATCCTCGATCATATAATTGTTCTGTTAAATGCAATACATGCAATATGTGGATACACGGAGATTGTGTTTCTACTGACACGGAAAAAGTGCAACAAATAATTAAAAGTTCAGAGAAATTTAGTTGCAAAAATTGCTTACTGGAAGTATCTGATAAAGAAATTTGTAATCTTTCTGCAGTTGAAGTTCTTTTTAAAACTTACTTTGGTCCCTTTGAAGGGAAAATAATGCAAAGTTTAGAACATATAAATTCTAAACTTGATAATATAACCACTAGAGTTGATGCTTTATAAAGTGAAACGAATATTCTAAAACAAGATATAAATCAATTAAAAGCTAATTCTAACAATAGTTTTGAAGATATCGTGGAAGAACTGGAAGAACGTCATAAGCGTAAAAACAATATTATGATATTTAATGTCAAAGAATCGGCACATCAATCGGTAGAAGAAATAATTAAAATGGATAAATCTGCTGTCTCAAAAATATTACAACCTATTGATAACGTTCCAAACCCTACAAAAGTATTAAGGGTAGGTCGAAAATCTGCAAAACCACGTCCTTTAAAAATCGTATTTAATGACTCTTTAATACCTAAACTTATCTTAAAGAATCAAGACAAAATTAAGGAAGTTGATATCAAAATTAGACAAGATAAAACCTCGTCTCAATTGGATAATATAAAAATGGTACAGCAACAATTTCAAGAACAAAAAATGAAAGGAGACAAAAATATTTACATTAAATATCGAAATGATAGGCCTGTAATTTTTAATTCGCAGTCCACTTCAAAAAACTACAACCATTAAAAATCTATTTTCAAAATGCGGGAGGGATTAAGACTAAGTTACGTGATTTGGAAGTAAATGTGTCACTTTCAAATTACGATGTTATTATAATAGTGGAAACATGGCTTACTGAAGAAATTTTAAATACGGAAATTATGTTACAAAACTACGTAATTTACAGATCGGACAGATCTGTATTATCAAGTACAAAGTCTAAGGCTGGGGGAGTTCTAATAGCGGTGCACAAAAGAATAAAATCTCAACAAATTCAAGATATACCACAAACGGTTGAACAACTTTTTGTGTCATTGACTTTCAATGGGACAACAACGATAGCTGGTGGATTGTATATTCCTCCAGGTTCCGATAATATAAAATATGTTGTGCATTGTGAAACCATGGAAAATATAATGGAAAAGTATCCAAATAGCAGATATATAATCTGCGGAGATTATAATTTACCTGAAGCACGCTGGGCTAATGATGATATTGGAGTTCAGTTAACAACATCGGCTAGTTTAAACGCAAGAAAAGTTTGTGAATCATTTGAGATACTAAACTTTTTTCAGATAAATGATATTCCAAATCCTCGCGGAGTATTTCTGGATTTAGTATTTACTAGAGATAAATCTAACACAATAATAGCTGCAGAAGATACTTTGTTAGAAAATGGTGTTCACCATATAGCGTATGTCATCACTATAGATAATTGCAATCCAGAAGCTCAAATGAAATTTAAGGAACTTGTACCAAATTTTAAACAAGCAGATTTTACACAAATTAATAAATTTTTAGCTAATGTAAACTGGGATTTCTTATGCAATGCCAATGAAAACAACTGTGATATTAATATTCTAGTCTCTCAATTTTATGATGTGCTGTTTAAATCTATTGAATTATTTGTACCTGTGAAATGTGTAAGAACCAGAACATATCCAAGATGGTTTAACTCTGAACTGATTGGAATTATAAATGCAAAAAAGATAGCACATGCTAGATACAAGAGTTCAAGTTTACATCAAGATTATATTCAATTTAAAAACTTAAGAGATCGATGTAAATCTTTGGGGAAAACTTTACATTTAAAATACACTCATTCTTCTAGCCAAATGATATGTGATAATCTAAAACTATTCTGGAGGTATATAAATGAAAAAAAAAATACGGATGGTTATTCAAAAATTATGCAATATAAAAAACAGATATGTGATAATGAACAAAAGTGTGTGAATTTATTTGCAGATTTCTTTTCATCGGTATATGTTAGTGAAGTGACTTCTGTTCCGTTTTTTGAAAATAGTTCCTTTGTTAACGCTCCAAATTTTTTGTTAAATGTTACGGATGTTTTTGATGGGATATTAAATTTAAACGATTCTGTGTTACCTGACCCTGACGGAATACCAAGTTTCTTTTTAAAAAAATGTATATATGTGTTAGTTAAACCTCTTTTTAATTTATTCTCAATTTCTATATCAAAAGGTGAATGCTATGCTTAAGTTACTCGATTCCTTAATTGCCGACCAATTAAAATGGATGTGTAAAAACATTATTACTGAAAATCAACATGGTTTTATGAAAGGACGATCGACTTCAAAAATCTTATGATCTATCAATCTAAGATAATTGAGGCATTTGAAAACAAAGCGCAAGTCGACGCAATTTACACAGACTTTGCAAAAGCATTTGATCGGGTAGATCACGGTACCTTGATTAGAAAATTGTTGGCAATGGGATTTGGTAAACGTGTGGTAAATTGGTTACATAGTTTTTTGATTGGCCGAACACAGTGTGTTAAAATTAAAAATCATATTTCCAAAGTTGTAAATATTACGTCAGGTGTACCACAAGGTTCACACTGTGGTCCTATTTTATTTATATTATTTGTAAACGATTTATGTGATGTGATTGAAAATTCAAGTTGTCTCCTATATGCAGATGATTTAAAAGTATTTAGAAAAGTAAGCTCAATAGCGGATTGTATTGCCATTCAACAAGATTTAGATAACATTGGTAAATGGTGTAAAGTTAATAATTTGTTTTTAAACCAATCCAAGTGTTATGCAATGTCATTTAGTAGAATAAATAATCCATTAACTCATTGCTACTCTATCAATAATACGTCTTTAAAAAGTGTGAACGAGATATCTGATTTGGGAGTCATATTTGATTCAAAATTAAATTTTAATAACCACATAAATAGCATGTGTTCAAAGGCTAGGAAGATGATGGGTTTTCTAAAGAGATCATCATGGGAGTTACATAGTGATGCTTGCATAACACTTTACAGGTCCTTGGTTCGCCCAATACCTGAGTATGGAACATCAATTTGGTCTCCTTATCAAATAGGCAATATGGACAAAATAGAAAAAGTACAAAGAAACTTTCTGAAATTTTTCTCATACAAATTGGGCATGAATAGAGAAAATATAAATTATGAAATGATATTAGAAACCCACAATCTAAAATCTTTGGCAGAGAGACAATTTATAGGTGATATAAATTGGGTTCATAAATTAATAAACAATTACTTAGATTGCCCGGAACTTCTAAGCAATCTAAATTTTAATTTTAATCAACTAAAAATTACGCGCAACATAAATATATTTAGATGCAACATCCATGCAACAAACTACGGACATTTTAATCCAGTGTCACGCATGATGAGAACATGCAACCTGCTTAAATTAGACAAGCATTTTAATTTATTTGAAGCATCACATGCATCGTTTAAAAATCAGTGCCGTAAAATTAATTTAAAAAGATATATGTAAACGTGTTTTTGTTAATTATGTAAATTATGTACTTATTTATTGTATTAAGCAATATGCACAAATGTAAAAGTAATTATGTAACTTTAAAGGCGCTGCCGTAAATAAATTTATTATTATTATTATTATTTATATATGGCCATGTATAAGACAAGTGTACGGAATAAAAATTTGTTTTTGCTCAAACCACTAACCTCTACATAAATCTTGATTAGGTATGTGAATTTTTTTCTTTTTTTTTAGTAAACAATTTCATACGCAATCAAAATTTGAAAAAATCGAGTGTTTTGCGTTTTTTTACTTTTTTTGATCGTTCTCATGATTGCATTTTTAAGAAAAATTTATATAAAAAATTTTCTTCAAAATTGTCTAAAAAAATAAGTTTTTATAGCCAATATTTTTTTCTTTAAACTTTGAAATATACTCAAAACTTTTTTTTAGGCAGTTTTTCTTAAAATAACGGGTATTTTCTTATTTTTTTTTTCAAATATAGATTAAAACGTGCTATAATATGTGCAAAAGAAGAAATTTCAGAAAGTGCCGTGCAATACGCTCAGAGATATCTTAGAATGTATGCACAGAAATACTTAAAAACTTGAAATTTAAGACTTTTTCATTTTTTATCGTTTGTAACTTCTAAGATTGCATTTTAAGAAAAAATTTTTTTTTCAAAAATGTCCAAAAATCAAGTATTCTTTTTTTCTTCAAAATTATTCAAAGAATAAAATTTCACAGCGAAAAATGTTTTTTCTTAAATTTAAAAAATTTTCCTGAAAATTAAAAGACAATTTACAATAAGATATTATTTTCTTTTTTTCAAATATAGATAAAAACGTGCTTTTATATGTGCAAAAGATATCCTAAACATTTCAGAAAGCTCCGTGCACTACGTTCTGAGATATCTTAGAATGTCTCTTTCGATATTTTTAAGTATGCTACAGCATATACAAACGTGTTTAATAATAAAGCTTTAGATTTTATTAAAAATTTCAATAAATTAAATCACAAACTGTTATTAAATAGTTTAAATTTCATAGGTTTTAAACATTCTTTTCTAGACTTAACAGGTAGTTACTTATGCCCAGTTTCACCAACGTCTAATAAAATTTATTTGTCCAATAAATGCCTTATTTGCTCAATAAACGTTTCACCAACGTTGAATAGCGTTATTCGTCGAATAAATCTCCTAATAAACTAACCGGCCAAAATGCATCGAATAACTCGATAAATTACCTCAAAACATCTAGGTCTGACATTTATATATTGTAAATAATGAATGTCATGTTCAATTCATTTGATAAAGTTGATATCAAAAATTAAACAAAGACTCTACGCAATCACTATTGGAAATAATTACAATTTGGATTCTTAAAATCAGCGGAACAATCTCACTTAAAAGTATGTAAAATTCACATAAGATCATCAATTTTATTGTAAATTGTAATTTTAAGAACATATATAAGTTTTTCTGTATAATTACACAAAAAATGTACTCATTATCAGTTTAACAAAATAGTTGGGTTTATAGTATAAATTCTTTTCTCACATGTGTGATTATAAAGAAAAACAAAAAATGTTCTTAAAATTTCAATCTACAATAAAATTGATGACAATTTGTGCATTGACTTTTAAAGTTTTAACTGTAATTATATACCGCCAGTGTAATACGATCATAGCAACAAATATTTTTAATTTTGTGTTGATATATTTTTACTTCACTAATAATTCGAGGTTATGCTTGCATAAATACTGGTTCATTTAAACTTATTTGGCAAATTTTCTGTCTACTATATTACCAACTTGATAAAAATCACGGAATAGTTATGTAATCTTTAAAATACCTTGGTGAAACGTAAAATGACTTATTTGATAAATAAATTTTATTCGACAAATAGTTATTTGACAATTTATTAGGCGTTGGTGAAACCGGGCATTAAAGAATCAAATTCAAATTGTCAAAGTTAAACAAAATAAATCTACATTAAGTTTATAAACATAAGTTTAGTTGTTGAGCACGATGACAAATTGACACATTTGAATCCTCATTAACACTACGCTGCATACTATCAATTGCTTCTTGTGTGCGCACTGTACGACATCGTACTAGATACTTATTATTGTTTAGAATAAACATATTTTAAAAACGATGCACAGTTTCACGAGTTAATTGCTTTGATGGACGATTATGAGCACCATACAATGCAGGTAATGCCCGATGAATTTTTCGAAGTAAACTAAATTGCCAAACCAAACTAACCTCAAAACAACCGAGAAATGTCAAATCAGCTGTCATAGATAAAAACACCCTTTACATAAAAATACCAAAAAAAAAAATAAAATTCAAAAAACTGGAAACAGTAATACCGCAAAATAACAAAATAAAGACAAAACTGACAACAGAAAAGACAAAACAAAAAAGAATAAAAACATCAGATTAGGAACTAAAAAATACAAAATAAATTTAGCTACACTACAAGAAACAAGATAAAAACAACAAAGAAAAATCAATAAAAAAGATTTCTTGCATTTTGGGGCCAAAACATATGGTTTCGGTACATGCAAGCAAAAAATAGATTTTAAAACTATAATTGGACGTTTAGCATATATAAGAATACAATCAAAACCACATAATGTGTGAGTAGTAAATGTGTATGCCTTAACAGCAATTTCAGGTGACAAAATATAGAAAAAAAAAATACAAACAAATAGGAAAGCATATACCTAAACTAGATATATTTATTATTACAGCGGGAAACTTTAATGCACAAATAAAAAAAAAAGAATATCAGTAGCAGGGAAACATACAATACATGACAAAACAAACAATAATGGACAAAGGTTGTGTAACTAAACTGGTATGATAGTGACAAGTGCAAAATTCAAACACAAAATTACTCGAGACAACAAGTCAAATTTATAAAAATCAAATAGTTCATATTTAAATCAATAGAAATAAAAAAACTTATATTACAGATATGAGAACATACTGAGGAGCTAACGCTAATATTGCATGGTCACATAAGTGCTAAAGCACAAAATCATAAAAACAAGACATACAAAAAACCAAATTAAATAGAATGTAGAGAAATTAAACAAAATAGATAAAAGACAAAAATAAAAAATGCAAGTAAGTAAACAATTAGAAAAAGGTAAAATGACAACAAAAGAAAAGGATAAAAACAAAAGTTGGAAGAGAATAAAAAATGCGTAAATGAGTCCGCAACATCTGTACAGCAGAGCACAGACACAATGAATGGTGAAGCGATAAATGTAGTAGAGCCAGGGTCTGGTGAAAGATATGCAGCGACTGGCACCGCCGATTTAGGGTCGTTGAAGCTTCACAGATGGCGCATAAAGCAACGTTCATTAAATTAAAAATTGCCGCCACATTTGTATTTTAAATTTGACCAATAAGAGCCAAGCAACCAAGGACGAGACTTGTTGATGTTATAGTCGCCATTTTAGGTTGCAGCTAGCCGGTTAATTATCTATGGGCTAACGTGTGTGCATGTGTGTATCG
Source organism: Tachinus rufipes (assembly GCA_963932245.1). Lineage (NCBI taxonomy): Eukaryota > Metazoa > Arthropoda > Insecta > Coleoptera > Staphylinidae > Tachinus > Tachinus rufipes. The sequence goes on along the minus strand of OZ010743.1, from coordinate 75,829,455 downwards.
TGGTGGGTATTGTGTACAGGTGCATTTATTTAGGTAAGTTTATTTTTATTATAAATAAGATGTCAGGTTATAAGTAGTTTAGATTGTTCAGTAAATTCTAATGTTGTTTCGGATTTGATAAGTGTAGATTCTACTGCCAAATCATTATCTTCATTTAGTTATCCTTCTTTAAATCAGAAAAAAATTATAAATAATTGAGAAACAAAATATATCATATTTTTACTAGAAACTATATTTTTATATTTTGCTATATAAACCTTAATTAATAAAAAAATTAATTATAATTTAATTTTTGTTACGTATTGTTATGTGTTATTAATGTTATTGTTTTTTTATTTCATATTCGCTTCAATAATAATCATCATCGAGTATTCAAGAAGCTGCCAAAGATTGCAAATGGGAGCTGCGATGGAACATGTACATTAAACCTGCTGATCAGATGAACGACAAATAGGAGATTACTATTACTCGTACAATATTGTAAGTAAATTTTGTTTGTTAAATTATTTATTTGTACTACAAGCGATGCTATGTTAGTACGAACAACTTTAAAAGCACTTCATAAATAACTAAATGCTAAATTAAATCAAATTTCAAATTTAATTTGTTTTAACTTCGACAATTTAATTTCTTAGAAAAGTTGACCTGTCACGACATCATTATATCTACTTGATATTTATAAGAATAGATGTTAATTGACATAAAATTAATTTTATATTACATATATATCATGTTTAAAAATAATATTTATTGTATTAATTCATATGTATTTATTTTTAGTTTCGAATGAAGTTGGAAGTCAAATTATGGGTACCTGAATTTCAAAAAGTAAGAAATTAATAATTTTTTATGTATTAAATATTTATTGTATTACTGTATTTGTTATAAATAAATTAAATTTTATTATTACTTAAATATTTGTTCTTTTTATTTATATACATGTAAACTACCCTTACACATAAATATGAATACATAATATATTTATATTTATGTAAAAATATAATATATTAATTATGTATTCATTTTTGTGTGTATTTTATTAAGTTAAAATTTAATTTTAATTACGTGTTAAATTTAAATCTCCCGCTCGCCAGGTTGTTCTGATAAGCGCGACATCTGTAAGGCATAGACGGAGTTATCTGCCTAATGTGTTGCCTATAATTTATATAAGAACGCTGCATCTTTATGGTGATCTGTGAGTAGAGCTATAGAAATACATCCAGTAAAAAATGGCTTCAGACAGAAAAACAGCAAGACAAGATAAAATATAATCAAATTAAAAAACAAAAAATTAATAAAACTCACAAAACAAATTTGGATACAGAGTAAAATGGATGAAATAGAACAAGATAACAAAAATCACAATATAATTTTTTTTTACTAATAATAAATGCAATACAACAGACGCGTACAACTAAAATAAAATACAATAAAAAGTAGAAAAGAAGCAAGATTATTATAGAAAAAATGTTTCAAAACATTACTAAACAAAAAAACAGAACCAAAATGAAAAGAAATAGAAAACGCACACGATGAAAAAATAGAAATACCAACACTGTAAGAAAAATTTAAAACAGTTGGAAAAGCTAAAATTAACACTGAATACCAGGTAAAGATAATATATACATGAAGCAAATAAAGTATGGAACAGAAAAACTGCACACAGAACTACATAAATTAGTTAAACAAATAAGAAACACTAAAAGAGTGAAAAATAGTACAATAAAATTATAACAATACACAGAAAAGAAGACCAAACGTTATGCCGAAACTGTAGTCCCATAACACTATTGAATAATGCCTACAAAACATTGACAGCAATTATACAACGCAGGCAATAAGCAAGTATCAAAACAGCTTCATAAAATGTAAATATAGTAGACAAAGAAAAAAGCATTTGAGTATGGTCATAAGACTTAACTTGCGACAGAAACAATGTCAGATACACAAAAGAACAACATTATGCAACAAAAATTATGAGATAAATAGCAATAAAAACCGGAGAAGAACAAACTCTGAAATAAGAAAAGGACTTAACGAAGATGTCGTCGCACACAAAGGAGGCAGAGTAAAATGGCTAGGACCTAAAAATAATAATTCAAAGCATCATAGAAAGGGTTCCAGGAAACAGAAAAAAAGCCAAAAATAACATGTCAAAAACAAGTAGAAAAAGATCTTCAACAAATTAGAATAACGATGTTGAAAAAAACTAGGTCGGTAGACAGAAGTGGAAGGAAATAGTATACAGAATCAAAACTTACAATGATATAAATAAAAAAAAATGATTGTAAAGGTTTCATATACTAAGTGGAATGCCTTATATATAAGTATAATAAATCTAAAACTTTTTATGAATTGGGCAACGTTTACTAATTTTTTATTTATATTATATCAAAACAGATTTCTAATTTCATTTTGGAGATGCAATAGAAAATTTTTATATTATTAATTCTTTCTTATTGTTTTATATAAATATTAATACAATATTTAAAGACTATATTATATTTATAATTAAACTCGAGTGTGCCCAACTGGAACTAAGTCAGTTGTCAGTTTATGCTAAGACACATCCGACCTCTAACGTTTTATTAAACCTATATTAATGTATGCATAGTTAATAACACAACATGCAAATTTATCCTGAGAGATTTGAAATTAAAAATATTGTGGAGCAGCTTAATACTTCTATGGAATATTAGTTATGGAATGCTTTGTAAATTACATAATAATTAAAAAATCATTCAATTATACTATAATGTGTCATAAAATGATATTAAAAAATTATAAGAAATACAATTCATGTTTCAAAAATTTGCAGATACCGCTAGCACTTAAATATTTCTGTGTAATATGTGACACTATTTAAACTGATTAAAGTAGAAATAAACTTTGCATTGCTGTTGTACGATATAACAAGCAATGATTTAAAAGAAATATAATAATGCAAGTAAAAAGACTAAAATCAAAATGAAGTATTTTAATTATATAATAACATAAATATATTGTTAATGAGGATAATGAATAATCTTAAGTGTAAAAGATATTTATGGATACGTTTTCTGTTTGGAATAATAGTTATGCATTAGTCACTTTAATCTGTAAATAATTCAATCTCACGTCCAAATAGGTACTTGAGGGTAACAAAATGCGGTTGAGGCTTCCTACAAATAATCCTGCTGTTAGCTAAAGACACTTTGGTCTTACCGTGAGTTTATTAGTGACTCTAGTGGTAGCGCACTGATAAACATCCGTTAGTCCTAGTTCTAGGATGGCCAGAGAGCCAGCAGGATCCTGGCGTGGTCTGCAGGCCGGATCAGGATAATCCTTGAGCCCTTGTAGATAAACCTCTTTAGTTGTAGGAGACAGCGGCACTTCTATCCTCATCATGTCCGGTGTACATTTCACTTTGGGACTCACTGAAATTAAAACAGAATATTATATTATTTGTATAGCCAGTGACAAAAAGGAAATATATTTTGCGCCGTGTGTGTATGTGTGTGATTTATTTGAAAAGTTTTGCGACGAGGGACGGGATCGTAAATATCACGCGGGGCATCGTAAATGTACTTTAGTTTATTAGTTTATTTCCGTTTCTCCTACGAAACATTTAATAAATTCCGCAGCGCCATGTCCACTTTATCACCTTCCATCATGCTGGGTGAGACAGATTATAAATAAAATATTATTGAAATTCCATCTGGCGGCTGTAATTTATAGCGCCTCGATGTTAAACGAATACAGAAAAATGTCACGCTAAAAAACGTAAACAGAATAAATCATAACCAGAAGGCGAAACTACAAAAGATTTTTCGTGTGAAAACTTTTGAATTAAAAGTTGAATTTGTAAGAACACATAACAAAAAACTAACTCAGGAATATCAATTTTAAATATGCACTGTGTATGCCAATAAGTTTGTCAGGCTTGGTTCAGAGTTCTTTATGCATTTTACAACATTATTGTATGATGTTTTATATTGAAGTGTTGAAAACCATTTATATTAATTGTAAAAAATTATAAGGTTTCATACCTGCGTAGAAACATTTATCTAAAAATAATATACAACTTTAATCATAAAGATTAGCTACTACAAACAAGTATTGAGCGTAGAACATTTTTCAAATATCTCAAAAACGTCATAATCTATAGCCTTACATATGTTTTTAACTTTTTGTGGAATTTTAAAATGTATTAATTGAATCAATTAAAAGTTTGAAGAACTAAAATAAAAGCAACGTTAGCTAATATCATTTACAATACAAAATCATATATAAAAAATGCCTATATTTAGGATTAAAACTGAATTGGTATAAACACTTCTTAAGTTCAATTTTTCTGACATGTTTTAATCGGCCTTTGTTGTTCAGATATACAATTTTCTGAACTTATTTAATTTTTATTCATACAATTTGCTTTAAAACCAAAGACTTATTTACTAATTGTTGACAAATATAACATACTTTGAGTATTTTGTCAATAATGCAGTTTGAGAATGAAAAATGCCGTTGCAACGTAACGTTGTCGAAAATATCAAAAAAGACTAAACAAACGTTAACCATCTTGTCGTATATTTACCAAAGCATTTCAAAAAAGGTGATAAAATTCTATAACAAAACACTAGAAGAGAAGAAGAAATAATTGATGCAGTGCGTGACAAACCAAGTATTAGTACCAAAAAAGTTGTAATCCTTCTGTATAGTCTTAATCTAATTAAAATTGTTAGATAATCACTTGATTAATTTATTAGTAGACGTTTCACTTGCATTGCACAACTGTGGTATCATTACAATGATGCTCGACCGCGTACTGCAAGGGTTGTTGTAGAATGGCTAGAAAACCATTTTAATTACCCAACCTTGGTCCAGTTCAGTTGCCTGATAAATTTGCCAGGTCTGAATTCAATAAGTTTTTACTTCTGGAGCCATGTAAACAACTTGTTTAAGCAGAAGATATTCACATTCAAAAGTAATTACAAGACAGAAATAAATGCCGCACTTCACATTAAAACTGAGCAAGTTCTTGCTGCTAGTAGTGGACTTTTTAAACATGAGCTGCAAGCTAAAGTAATAGTTTTTCTATCTGTGTAACCGTTACATATACTAATATAACTTTCAAAAATTGAAATTCGATATTAGAATCTAATCCTAAACACAAACATTAATTTTTCATAATGTGGTAAATCAGCCTGTACGTATAAGTGATTCATTCAATTTCATAGTATTTGTTGTCTTGTAAGTGGATTTGAGTAGTATCTAACTTGTAATCGTTACGTATTTTGTCCATCTGTACTTATTTAACATATTTTAATTAAACAAGTTGTAGATAAAAAAATTTAGATTCATTTTAATTCAACCAATATTGACCTCTCCCACCAAATGTGTACAAATTAATTTATATATCTTGTTTAATTTCGGAATAAAGAAATGACGTTTTTAATATTTACAACTTAATTAAATGTTAATACTTCTCTTGTTATACTTGTAGCAACCCTTCATAGTCCAACATTATATGAAGCGTGTGTACAAACAAATAAACGTTGTAGTTATGATTTTATCTTAAATAGAATATTTTTTGATTGAATGCATCTATTTGATAGTAAGGACTGGAATATACCCATTACAACTAAATAAAAATCAATACAAAAATTAATTTGTTATTGAATTAACATCAACTCTCACCCGTTTATATATTGAACACTAGCGTAACAATATGATTGATGTACAAAACATATTGTAAATGAAAATATAGAACTTTCAATATATGTTTTTTACTTTCTTTGGCATAAAACAGATATCTAAAATAATTCAATAACTTCAATAAAAGCTACCCAATTCCATTATTTTTTCATCCATCCCTTCGGCGTTCAATTTATCGTCTGCGCATTTTTTACTCTTTCTTCTTTTTGTGGATTTAATATCGTCTTATGGATGTAATCTGTTTAGTTTAAAAGAAAGCGACAGGTGCAGATAAGGGTATTATTTTTTATTTGTTTTATTATGTTTTGTATACAGGATGTATCTAAACTCGACCGACACAGATAAAACACAGAGCATAAAAATTATTTTTATTTGCATTGTTGAATAATATTAATTCTTAATTATAATGTGATTATATACTTAAAAACAAATAATTATGCTTTGTGTAATTTTATGAACATTTTTTTTTTAATCTATCTTATAAAAAAGTAAGTGTTTGTATGTGTGTTAATAAAACGATAGTAATCATACTCCGACAAAGAATAGATTCTATTCTCACGCAAGGACGATACTTATCAACTCAACTGTAATACATATCTTTCAAAGTTGAAATGCAAATTTTACCGGTGTTGATATCTGTTATGATATGACATTTGGTAAACTCGCTACCACACCGCATATGTTTATATTAGCCTGCAGCAGAAAAACAACTAAATGAAATAAGAAACAACATATAATATTTTGTCCGGTCGTTTAGTTTCGTTATATCTGTTATAGATAAGAAATTCTTTAAAAAAATATCAACACAATGAAAAAATTTTATACTTTATTTGATGTAGCATGTGTTTACATATACTTTTCTAACCTAATAGAACTGATTTTTATGACAAAACATGTGTAATATCAGGTAGACAGGTAAAACAATAAGGGGTGTATCAGCAGGAAACCGATGTGAAGACACCAATAAACCCCATCAACAAAATTTAGGTTGACTAAAAATGCGGTTATTAAAGATCAAAAAACACTTAGTGCGACTTTTTGTTGGTGGAGGGTGTTTGACTGAACTATTTATTTTAAAAAGAACATGTTATATATCACGAAACGCGGATTTTAATTTGATATCTTTTGGTGTATTAATAAGTATTCTGTGACGCACGGTTATAAAGTAATTAAATTTTGATTAATTTTTTTAATCAATATTCAATTAGCTATAGATCGTCCACCAGCGGTGATCAAACAATTTTTTTCGTAGATCGTTTTTATTTGTTATAAGGTATATATTTATGATGATATGCTAATTAGTTCTAATCAAGTTTGTTAATTAAGCCATCTATTACAATTTTTTTTAACTATATATGTTATATATCACCGGATCAGAAATTTCAAGAGCTATCAAATGGTGTTTTTTTTTTTATTACCAAGCAAATGCATGTTTAGTCAACCTAGTTTTGTTGGTGTATTCACATCAGTCAGCAGGAATACATACTAAAGTATGTTATAGTATTGTTCGTTTTAAGCCAAAAATTTATATAAACATGGACCCAATTTGCAAAAGTAATAGCCGTAAAACAAATTTTTATTTATTATTACGTAACAACTTACATTAAGGGCCGCTTTTACAATTGTCAGATAACTTAAACCAGGAATAAAATTATCTAAATGTATAAACCTGGTATAGCATTAGTTTTGCCCTTGTTACAGTCTACATAACCTATTGAAACATCAAAAATGACTTAGAAACTGACGTATAAATTATTTATACGCAAATTTGTTGTGCGCGTTACTTGGTTACTATACTAGAGAAAACTACTGCTTCAAGCACCGGATAAGTTATCCCTGGTTTATTTCTTCAAAACATACAAACAAAGTTTTATGAAATTGCTAGGACTCGGGGCCATTGTAAAATTTCAATCACCCGCACACTCGAATAGAATCTCTATTCAATGAATCCCAAATTAGAACTAGAAATAAAGACGAACCACTTGAACGTCCCAATGATTAGGCCAATCAAGGAAATAATGATCGACGATTATCAATTTTCTTCTGTGCAAAAATTTTTGCAACAAATCCTACTTTAACTGTAACACGTTTATGCATTTTCTAAAAAATCATTTATCACAAAGATGGCCGTTTCTGGAACTGACTTATAAATTGACGTATACGTTGTATATAAACTAATTTGTTGTTACTTAGTTACTATACCAGATATAAGTTATAAGAGATTGTAAAAGCGCATTTTTATATATTTCTTAGATAGCGCTATTCCATGTTTAACCGACAATTGTAAAAGCGGCCCTAAGTAGTTCAGCAGCACCCGCAAAAAATACGCCATACGGTTTTCTCCCCGAGTGGTACTAGATTTGAGAGCATGTACTCAAATATTCAACAATTTGTAAAAAAACTGGTGTAGTTTCAAGTAGTCGTTTAACCTCTGAATGTGTATTAATCAAAATTCGAATAAAATATAAAACATTCTACAATTAGTAGAACGCGGTCCATCTACAAGTACTTCCTTATAAGATATAGCAAACAGTGTGCAGTCAAAGCTTGTTCCATATCATGTCCAACCAGTGCAACACCCCAAATTAGTGGATAAATAAATAAATATCAATCATCGATTAGTTTCACTGATATTACTCACCAAGAGGCCACGTTTACCCGTAATGTCATTAATAATAAGGATTCATGTTCACCATTATTCTTACAACAACCCACACGCCAGTGTAGAATCAAATTTCCAATAAAGATTCTCTGTAAATTATATACTGCAAAATAATAGACAACTTGATTGATCCTTGTTAGATCCAATTATTTGAAGTTCCTGCACTTCCAATATTATTAGAAAACATCCTTTACTCACAAGTGCCAGAATGATAATCCAACATTATAGCGTTCCCGCTTATTACAGCCGTCAGGTGATACAAACCTCATTTATGCAAAACAATTAAAAATTTGCATATTGAACAACTGCAAAGCTCAATAAAACATTTTTACTAAAAGAACGACGTGCGTTAAACTTGGCGGAAAAATTTCTCAAAATAAAAAAATGTCCATAAGCAATAATAATTTTAGTAAAATTTAATAACTTGAATATATTATTTGTTATTATATTCATATTATTTCATATAATATTATTATTTATTTATTAATGTATTATTTACAACATGTTTCGTTATTTTTTAATAACATTTTCAAGTATTAATATAATATAATAAAAATTTTTGATTGATTTTTTGATAACATTTTCAAGTATAAATAAATTTATTTATAAATCAATCAAAAAATTTTATTATATTATATTAATACTTGAAAATGTTATTAAAAAATAACGAAACATGTTGTAAATAATACATTAATAAATAAATAATAATATTATATGAAATAATATGAATATAATAACAAATATAAATGAATTTCATAGAATTAATAAAAAAAAAGCATTGAATATATTAGTTTTAATTGTTCATATAATTATTTTGCATAAAATGAACGATACTATAGCACGTTACAGTATGTACCATTCACTGTATACTATCAGATTATGACATGTTTCATGAAATTACGGCACAAATACTAGCAGAAGACTTAAGATTGTGGTTTCACATATATTTTGAACAAACATAAAACATATATATTTTTCTTAAATTTTGAAAAGTGACACTTACGCATTTGTTAACATGTCAAACAACATTTATACTTATCAATATCAAGTAAATCCACACTTGTTAAAACTACAACATTGAAAACAATATTTGACTAGTTTTGTAACTCTATCCCATTTAACAAAACTTTCCAGGTTTTAGTTTTACATTTCTAAAGTGCCAGTAAATAATTGATAAAATACCTAACAAGCCTTGTTATACTATAGCTGAAAGATTGCAAATTCAAAAATGTTATTTTTTATACAATAAAGCAAATATTTTAGAAATAATATGTAAACTCAACTTTAATTTAAAAAGATATATTTTAGCAACTCCTTGCCTTATAAAATCCCATTATTTTAATAACTAATCACCATTGTAGGTACTATAATAAAAAATTTAGATGATTTGCAAATATAATTACATAATAAATTTCATTTTTTTTAACAATAATACAATAAACAGGATTTGTTCTAAATTCAACTAATGTAAATTTTTGTAATTCAGTTATGTTATATAACAATTTTAAGAAAGCTATATTTTTGCATAATAAGACTTTTGACACTTGAAACTATTGAAAATTCTATGAAGAGCAAAAATAGACAACCTAAACGTCCTAACCATACATGTAGCAGAAAGCTGTAATATAAATACAAAACCAGTTAATAGAAACATTTTGAATAAAAAAACTCAAAACGCATATACCACCGTTTATTCAACAGGTACTAACAAATGCTTAAAAAAACTTTTTTTGAACTATAGAATAAGATAGTGAAATAATAGACAACTTAAAGTATGAAAGGGTTCAAAAAATTGTAATAGCTGACAGATTTTCAAAAATTGATTTAAAGTAACTAAAAAATATAACATTAAATTAAACTGGAGAAAACTAATAATTTAATTGTAGGCAGAAACAAACTTATTTACTGTACTACCCGCCAAAAGTAAAAAAACACCAAAAACCCTTTTCCCATTTTTTTTCAAAACTTCAAATAATTTTTATGTTTCCCACTAAAAAATGATAAAAATGTTACCAAAAAATCAAAATACATGTTTAATCAATTTACCTTGAAGTATAAAAATTAAAAAAAAAATATTGTAATTTTTCTAGATTAATTGTATAGTAATATTACAATTTTATTATGCAAATCAGTTAATTGCAAACAATTAAGCAATTTTGACAGCAATAGAGTAATCAGCTTAGAAAAAAAAGTTTGTCAATTTGTGATATTGCCCAACAAATTGGCGGAAGTGTTAGTGCAATAACTCGATGTTAGCGTAGATGGACTGATAGAGAGAGAAACAACGGCAACAATTACAACTTGGGCGCTCTAAAAACATTACAATCGAAACCGATTTTCAACAACAATTGCAACTGGAGATAGTTTGAGAAATAAAACTAACCAAGAAATCTCTCTTAACTCTTAACTCCTCACTATAAAAAGTGCCGTTTAGAATACTGCAATAAGAGATAATAATGGGTTATTTTTAACAACAAATCAAAATTTTGCTTGTATGCACACGATAGTTATAAAATGTTTATACGTCGCCAATGAAAACAAAGACATTTGTAGTTTGCTGTAGAAAGACATATAGCTCCTACGAACAAAGTAATGGTATGGAAGGCAATAGCTTATGGAAATCTCTTCTTGTGTTCATTTCAGAAACAATAAACAGAAATTGCTGCATAAAGACGGTTCTAGAACCAACGTTAAAGAGAAAATTAAAAACCTTCATTTTCCAACAAAAATTCTAATGTTGATAAACTTTCATGGCCTTCTTGTTCTTCAGACCTATCTTTTAATAAACACGTGTGGAAGACAATTGGTAGAAGACTAGCTCATCTTTAGCCTTTACTTACTTTACCTGATATTCGAATGCTAATTCAGAAAACTTGAGATTTAATTTTCAAGCTGACATTGACAATTTTATTTCTACCTAGGCAAGTTTCTCAGTCAGCACTAAAAAAATTGTAGAAAAAGACTTTAATAATTTCTTAGATTGAGCTCTGATGTTTATTAGTTTTAATGGCCAGTATAACACAATTACCAGTTTACAATTATTAGCAATATCGCATTTTGTCTACGGTTTGATCCAAGCTCATATAATTACGTCCAATAAAAAAAATTATAATAATAATAATAAAAACCACCAAATCATCCCATTGATATACTAAATAATAAACAAGAACTTTACAAAAAAAAATCTAGAAAAATAAAAAACTAGCAATAATCTGTCATTTTATAGATAATCAAAATCCTAATTAATACTACAAGAAACAATAAAAAAATTAAAAAAATTTGGATAGCACCATATACCGTGCTTACAAATTTAAGAGTAAGAACAACCTTGAAATCTACAACATTGTTCAGATTGCTTGTAAGCAATCTAAGCAAAAATGATAGTCAATTTTATTTACTAAAGTTAGACAAATAGCAGTAATTATATGATATTTGAATTAAAAATTAAATAATAAAAATTTATTATAGATACGGTAAAATTTTTCCACAAAACAGTTCGCAAAGTTAGTGTTATTTTTGGTCAATATAAATCACCTTCCTTGAGCAATATGGTCAAACTACTGTTATAAAATTGTCAGTTCAAACTTGTACTGTCAGGTCAGTTAAAAATGTTGCTTTTGTTTGAAACCCAGGTTTGTCTAACCCAAGACGTTCACAGCAATTAAAGAATTTACAGTTCAGCCTTCATCGCATAAAGCAAAAATTGAAGCCGGCTAATCATAAACAACACCAAATTTTTGTTTTAGAACTGATTTTCTTTGTCCTAGCTGTGACACAATTGCAATGCCCTACAAAAAATTTTGCAAAACTCAAACATAAATTGGCCCCCAGATTGTGCAATTTGGCTACGTGAAAAAGAGAGTCTACGCTAATGTCCCGCAAACAATTCCAGCCCACAAAGACAATATTAAAGCTGTTATTTGCCAAATAAAGCCTGAGGGGCGCAAAAATTTCTTGCAAAACTTCCTCAAAAGAATGACCCATTGCAGACAGAGGCGAGGTGGCATTTATTGGATATGATTTTCCACAAGTAATCGCAGATTTTGTACATTCAATTTATATTCAAAAATTTGTACTACTTAAAAATAAATATTTTTTTTTTATAAATAAAAATGGGACTTCTTATTGAAACAAAATACATAAGAAAAAAACACAAAAATATACGGTTTGTTATTAACAAGATAAAATTTTGTTAGTATACTAAGAAACTTTTAAACTAAGACTTCAGGACTAAAGTCGTCAGAGAATTTTTTTAAAACAAATTTTTTTACACAAACATTATGTCTGGTCTTATCTAGATGAGTTGATATGTCATCTGAAAATTTCTTAATTTTTTTTCAAATTTCAATATGTGATATTTTTAATTACTTAAATTGCGGCCCATGTACGAAATGTATAACCACGACTATAGGAAAGCTGATTCTAGCACTTAAAGCAGACATTTTGGCTTTGAATAGACAGATTCAGCTTTTAAATAGTATTTTTTTGTATATATCTAAACTGCTGTTAATTTCAAACGCAAGAAGGCTAAATCTAGATGACCATGCGCACCTGTTTTATATAAAACTGCGTCAAAAATAAAATTTTCTAATTTTATATTATGGCATGTCTAAAATTCCTGAACCTGAAAAAGGTTTTTATTGGAATATGAAGATAAGGTCCAATTTGAAACAGGTCACCAAAAATACTAACGCGTATAGAATTTTATCAGATGACAGTATACCAGATCTTTTATATGGCCCACAAATACTAATTTAAAAAACTAAAACCCGGATATCTTAACCCTAGGATGCATGCGCAATTTTTTATACATCTATACATAGAACGAGTCCGTCGGACCTTTTATAAAATAATGCAATTAAAATAATTTAAATATTTATTTATTTATAAACTTTTGTATTACATTTTATATTACTCAAAACAAATATTACAAAAATCTTCATTATGATCTTTCCAAATTTTTTTAAAACATTTGGCAAATTTGTAAAGTTTTTCTGACTAATTTACATGAGAAAACCTGACTTTTTTTTTCTGCAAATGCAAAAAAACACAAAAATGACAAAAACCAGCAAATTTATCTTATATTATATATTAAACTTGTATGTACTCAAAATAATAATGTTGTGACTCTATTTATCAACATATAACACATAAACTATATGAGCATCTTCCTGGCACGACGTATGCATAGATGTGGTAGGTATATAAATTAGTTTTTATTTATTACTATAATTTTTTTTTAATATATTATAACAATAAATAGCTTCTATTATGTTTGGATAAAGCATTCCTTAACAGAAATAATTAAATTAAGCGCAATATGAAAATGACATAACATTGAACACAGCAAAGGATCCATTAGACCACACTCATGCATCCTAGGGTTAAAGGCTAATGATGCTGCTCTCTTTTACCAATAACACAACTTTGAAACCCTTTAATTAAAAAATTATACAATAGAACATCATGGTACTGGTACCCACAAAGCATGCTGATTGCCAAAGAAAAATTTAAATGTCATGTTATCAAAATTCCATGTTGATAATGCCACTGTGGCTATTCTTGCTGTTTAATAATTAAACTATTTGTTGAAAATGTTGCCTCACCCCTGAATAAAATTTGTAGATATCGATTTTGAATAATCCAACAGCAAAGTCCAAACAACTAAAAATCTGTAGGTAATAGAGCTTGAATAGGCTGGATATATGAAATTGATATAAACTATGACGTTTTATTGTTGTCCAAATTCGCATTTGTAGTAGACTATTATCTAACTCTTAACGGTTTCAGAAAAGTTTTGTGTTCAAATAAGTGGTGGTACACTCAAACAAAACTTGTTAGTCTGGTAGTAGCCAATTTGGAAATCTCAACCTATATTATCAAGCAGCTACTACTGAGTTTCTATTACAAAATCTGAAAATTTAATGAATATTGTCGTATTCTGACGATGTAAAAATATACATCATTTCTGTAAACAAACGCAAACAGAAAAATAAACTTTAAAGTACTTTATTGACACCCAAGTAAAAATGTAATTTATATTATTTCTTGTTAAGCCGACTTGCAAAACGCTTCTTCATTCCCATGCTGAGAGCAAATCCCATTCTGCCGTGTATTAGTTGTAAATAAATTTACTATTGCAGCCGTCTTGTCAGATTTTACTTCGTAAGACTTTACTTCTCACACTGAAAAGGTGTTTCGGCTTACTTAAACCAAGTTTGGTAAAGTTAATAGATACGCTAATATAACTTTTTGTAGCAAGTTTACACATTATTATTATATAAGTATTAATTTTTGTAATAGTAATGCAATAATCATTTTTAATTTTTCTTATACCATTATGTTATGTTCTATACCGATTTTAACAAACTTACGTCCTGGTGCATGGTTGGAAAAGTTTTCATTTTTATTAATTAATTAAAGTATTGAAAAGAAAGTGTATGAAAACAACAAACATATGCTTTGCAATCAAGTATTTCAAACACTTTCTGTTTCCAACTTTAATACTGTTCCATATAAGCAGTAAATATTTTAATAATACAATTTCCCTTTGTGCATAACGACCATCTCATATAATCTAATAACGTACTAATAACCATAAAAAACAAACTGTACATTGACAGTATCGTTCAATTTGTTCTGGTTTTGTGAAACAGTTCCCCGGAGTAAATAAAAACAGTAACGACGATTCTTTAATTGGAACTATTACTAACATCATTTTTACGCTTCGCAAAACAACCGAGGTATTTGTTTATATAGTACAATAAAGAACTAATAAAATTACTATTTAATTAAATTATAATTTGTAACCAGTTCAACAAAGCTGAACACAATTTGTTCACGTTTATACAATTTGTAGTAACCCGGGCATATAGATTTTTTGGGTGAAAACACAATTATACCACCATGTTTCTAATTATATCGAATTATATTTTCGTGTTTGCAATATGCCATTAATTGAATTTGTCGGTGTAAAGGAAAAAACTAATCCCGATTAATTATTAATGTTTATGCCGTTCGATGGAGTGTGAAATCAATTTGAGCACGATATCGATGCGTTTTTTATTACAACGAATAGTCTATGTTGAATGGACTCAAATCAAGTTAACAGCATGCCAGAGGATGCGAAAAGCGAATTGCAATTTAACGCGGAAAAAGTGCAACCAGGTGCTTCCACAGGTGAAACTTTTTTGCTACGGCCGCGAATTGAATTGTAACGAAAGCCGATCCATCAATCATATTCGAGCTGAACAGTTATTAAACGTATCGCCGTTTTGTATGTACAACAATAACGACAGCGAAGTCGCGATGTTTTCCGCGAAGCTAAAGTGTGATTGACTGGCGAACAACAGAAGACACACCACCGGGATTAATTGGCATAGCTCGCATTTAAATAGTCATATTCCAATCGAGGATTTACCGTACACTTGAGAATAATAGGCAGATATTTTAGTACAGGTGTAGCTGTGTGATTATGCAGTTATGCTGGTTTGTGTCGAGAAAATGTGCATAGCTTTTTGTTGTCGCTAGGAACGGTCCCCAATATGCGTATCGATGGCATATGGATGTTTCTTTCAATACGCGTGAAATGTATCTTACTTAGATTATGATTCGCGGAAATGTTACCACAATTGTTGGGTCGATACAGTTACACAAGTTTTTAATGATTAGATCAATCACAATCGGTAACATTTTTATAGAAAAAACTATATCGAATACAAGAAAAAAAAAATCAATTTAGAAATTCCAAGAAACATTTTTTCTAAAATGTTTTGCAGAATCTGCAAAGTCAGAGCTGTAATTCTTATAAATTTTGTCATATATTTTACTTTGAGGTTATATATTGCTATGCAAGTTTTGTTTATATTACGTGCATCAATTAGACTACAAATATTTATTAATCAATGATTTATTAGACAAATAATAATAATTATAAAGCAAATATAATAACAAATAAATTTAATTTTAGATTAATGCACATGATTCGGCTTCTAAAATTATCAATTAAACCCAACAAAGCATTTAACAAATTTAAAAATATAAAAATTATAAAACATGCTGTCTTATAAATTTATTTTTAAACTGCGACATGTTTCAAATAAAAGACAGAACAAATTAAATATTTTAGTCGTATTTAGTTTGTTATTACAATGCAGTAATTCCTTCAACAATCAAATTAAAATTGTATGTAAAGTAAAAAACGCATTAAACTTGATCCATTAAAACCATAAAAAAATAAAAAAATAATGAACAAGGCATTGATGTAAATAAATCGCCCTTTACTAAATATACAATTGATCTTATTTATTATCTCTTTCTTAATCTGAATTTTTAATGCTTAATGTTTTAATCTCTATTTTTAATTAAAAAAAAATTACACTAATTCACTATTAATCACTTTGTAAAATTATAATTCTATTTTTTTCAATAATAATCTTCCTGATAAATTTCGCAATGGTGTATGTTTTAACTTTCTAGGTTGAATATTATACAATACAACATACCATAGATTATTATATGCTCATATAAAAACTTAATTTGAGTAAAATTTAGTTTCTCGTAATAATATGAAAAGTTTTTCTATTATTATAATTAAATGTGGAAAAAGGTTGCCTAAATTGGACCATTGCATACCATACCATATGTTCTATTTGATGGGCAAATTGGTCATATTTATGAAACGCCTCGTGGGTACAATTAGTAAGCAGTTATTTGTTTTGCGCAGTGAGTAGTTAAATATTTGAACGTTAGACCCGAGGGCTGGCCGTCTTAAAGTAACTAACACAAAGTGTCATTTTATCTTCAGAAAACTAAATTATTCAGCTACAATTTACCGTGATAGTTTTGAGAATTTAGTTCCGAAATAAAGTTAAGTGCAATATTTATAATTATTTGTAAAACTTGCCCAATCAAAACCTTAAACAGTTACCTTAACTGGATCAATCCAATCGATCAAATTTCACAGTGAATAACGGGTCTTCTAATAGAATTAAATAATAATATGATAATGAATTAATATTATATAAATAATAAAATTTATAAAAATTGAAAAATTAATTTTAAGACTATAATGTCTAAATTTATGAGTAGCTATTGCAGCCTACGTGCAAAAATTGTTTACGAAGAACTTAAAGCAACTATCAAGAGACACGTTGGAACAAAATTAACACATTGGGTAGACAGGTAACATATCCTTCAACCTAAAGATTTTTATGCGCAAAAATCCCTAGTTTTCACTCTGCAAACTTGAAGAGAGTAACAGTAAAAAAGTTAGATCATGTTTGACGTATGATTACTATTAAAAAAGGTGGTAAATGAGTAAAAATCTATAGTCAATACTCTTCATAACGTCAAAGAATCCGGCTTTATACTATAAATTACCCACAATGCACTTACCTTCATTCGATGGCAATTTTAATAAGTGGCGTTTATACGAGAACGCATTTAGTGCGGTTTTTTATGAAAATGGTTCCATACCAGAAATTCAGAAATTGAGTTATTTGCGGTAATTATTTTAATATTCCATTCAAAATTTCACTTATTGGTTTTACATTTTTCTGAAATATTATGTTAGATGTTCAAAATATCATTGAAAATTCTTATTAAAAGATGCAAAATACATAACTCGGTTAAATCAACTCAGGCTAATCATTATCAAAACAGAGTTATTTCTTGTTTATCGCTCAATTTACAAGTAGAAAAATCCTGGCAACTCAATAATTACAAGACAAACTCAAATTTTTAACACCAGAAGAAAAGTTCTACAAATCACATTTTAAAACCTTTACTCGTTGTGACCAATAAAGTCAATTTTTAGTCTCAATTCCATTTAAGCAAGTTCAATATGATTGGATAACTCACGTGCACAAGCCTTAAAAAATACATATTTTAAACTCTACAGAGTTTAAAAACTCGTTTAAACAGAAATCTTATTCAAAAACAAATTTATTTAATTGTATAATATTGATGAAAAATTCTTAATCCAAATTAAGTAATGAGTTAAAATAAAATTTGTCAAAAACAAACATGTATTTTATTTAAAAACTACTGGTTTCGACCTTAATGTCATCTTCAGGCTAAAAGATTACAATAAAAAAATTTAGTATACAAAAAAAAGTAATTAAAACTGAAGAGATAGACATTAGTGAAGACTTGGTTTTCAAAGGTAAATTACAACGGTAACTAAATTAATAAAGTAAATACTGCAGAACAATGAGTGACAAAAACTGTTAGATAGACTAAACATAATAAAAGAGAACCCATCAGAGAATTTTACATACCTTAATGTTGTTAATAATTGTTATTGTATAATAAAATAACATATTTGTGGTTATGATATTCTACAATAAATAAATGAAGAAGTAATATATCCACCATAATGTGCCTTAAGCATGGTATAATTTAAAATTAGTTGATTTAACATTCTCAGAATGAGGATGGTTAAGTTTACTGTGGATTAAAACCAAATGTAAAGATTGAGATGGTGAACCACTAAAGTGGTTGCATTAAAATAACAAATGATGAGTGCGTTCATGTAAGAATGGAAAATATAGCAAAACACATTAAAGTATTTTAATAAACAAATAAATAAGGAAGCAATTAAGGTAGACAAACACAAAAAATAATAAAAGACTAGAAAAATTAAAATAATAATAATTAAAATAATAAATTTTGTTCTTTTTTGTCCGTTACAGGAAAACAAGTTATTTAACTTGTTAGTCCTAAAAGAAGTTGTACAAAATGTAAGAGGCTGAGTGAGTAGTATCAGAAATAATATCCAAAATTGAATTATAGAAAGATTTGTTATCAAAATCCATTTTTATGTTGAGTAAATTAGTATTAGGATCACGACTAAGTTTCAATATGTCAAAATTTTCTTATTCTAAAAGCATATAATTAATACTGATAAAATGTAGAAGTTTATTTATTTATTTTTTATTTTTTTTATTTCGCAATTACAGCTATTTTACATCGCCCCAGAAGTCTTGCGACTTGTTTGAAGGGGGTTGATGGGACCAACGGCTTATAAGGTGACTTCCAAACCACCCCGGTAGAAAAAGAGCAAAGTTATTATTTTAGTCATATTCGGGGATCGAATTATAATATTATAATATTATATTATAATAAATGAGATTTGTTCGGTTTGTTGAGTCTAATGCAAGCATAATGTTCCTTAAAACGTTTAGTAAACTTTCTAGATGTTTGTCCTATACAAGTTGAATTGCAGTCATTACGAGACATTGAATAAACTACACTTCTATTCATTGGGCTGATCAAGTCTTTGTTATTCTTAATACAACTAATGAATAGTAAAGATTTAAATAAAATTAATATATTAAATTTGGAAAAAGTTCTGACAAACCCCATACATAGGTTATTGAGGTATGTAATAGAGGAATACATAAGTTTGTTAATTGATGTAGGTAGTGATAAAGTAGGGGATGAGATAAAGTTTATATGTTGAAGTCTATGTTGTTTTTTCGTTAATAATTTGAAAATGAGTGATTTAGAGTAACCATTATTAGCGGCTAAAGTTACATAATATTGAAGCTCTAAGAAAAAGATTGTTGAAGTAAGCGGTATGGTAAACAACCTATGTATAAGCGAGTGAAAAGTCGATAATTTTTGAGAAAAAGGATGGTTAGAGTTTGCGTGTATTATAGTGTCTGTACTGGTAGATTTATAATAAATAAAAAAAAATAATTTGCCTGAAGAGCAACTGGTGTGAATAAAAAGGTCTAGGAAAGGGATACCTTCTGAGTTAGCAACTTCTTTAGTAAACTTAATGTTTGAATGTAGAGTGTTAATAAACAAGTTTAGTTCTAATAAGTTATTAGTATTATCTTCTAAAATTATCAAAATGTCATCAACATCATCAACGCTTCCAAAAAATTATCTTGTCGATAAGGTGGAAAGAAGAAGAAAAGATCTGACTCTCAAGATGATCCATAAAGATCTCTGCCATCAAAAAACTTAAAGGAAACCCATAGCTAGCCCATCTGATTAAATGTAGTAAGAATTGTTAAATGTAAAAAAATTCTGCTAGAGAGCAATTTTTAGTAAGCCTGAAAAGCCTAAATCCGAGTTGATCAAAAGGTTTTTAGTTAAATCTATAGTGTATTGTAATGAAATAGAAGTAAAAAGATTGGACACATCAAAAGAAGCTACTATAAAATAATTTTTGAAACTTAATGGGTTCCAGAAAACGTGTGAGATCAAAAGAATTCTTGACTCCATATTGGCTAAAGAATTGGGTTAAATTTTTAATAGTTAGGTTAAGCCAACTATCTAGCTTGCAAGTATGAAAACCAGAAAAAAAAACAACTGGTTTCATAGGTAGTGAAGACCTGGTTTTAATTTCCTGTCAACAAAAAAAAAAAATTCCCACAATTCATCAATTTCAAATGCAAAAACAACTCTAACTTCACCCAACGTTTGATCATCAATGCAAAATGTAAGTGGCTTAATCATGAAATCAGAAGTGCTCATTCTAAACTTAACTTTTTAAATAATGACTTGCTCTACATTCATATGTATCTTATAGATTCCTACGGTGATATGTTGTAGTTCATATTTGACATAAAAGTAAGAGCTGTTTTATTCGATATTGAAGCCAATACTAAGTTGACTTTTTCCAGGAAGTTGGATAAACTAACTAGATGTCAATAAATACCTAACATTAATTATAATTACCCTATACAACATAATATGAATGCACATACACACGCTTATATTGATAAGTAAGTATGTAAGTAAACAAAAATTTATTTCACATCTACACTCATACACAAAATACAATTGTATATGTAAAAACTCCTTCAGACACTCAGTTTCTTAACGTTAACAGTTCATCAATTTCTGACTCAATTCATTCTCCCCTGATTCTACATAGCCAAGTTAATTCCCTTCCGATTAATTATGTTTAGTGTAAACAAGCATTAAACTCTTACGTTTCACCTTTATTATACAATTTTAAATCCAAATTTAGTCATGATTTTCCAATATCTAAATTCCATTTTCATAACAATGTGTTAAACTTAATTAATCATCAGTTCACTGTCACTGAAAACCAAATTTTGAAAAAAAATCCATCGGATTGAAAGATATGGAATCTTGCATCATTAAACAAGACACCTCTTATTACCGATTTAATTATTAATTTCAAACATTTTATACGTTCCACTTCCCTTTCTCGTAGTATTAGTCAACATAACTATCATTTGGTACCACAAGGTTTCCTATCCAATCTAGATTTCGTTTTTACAAAAGCTGACATAGGCAATTAGTCATTCTATCCAAAGCTAATTACAATCGTATATGTATGAGATTTTTGAATTCTAATAATTTCAAGATCACTCAAACTGATCAATCTATTCAATTTCAAAGAAATCTTAATAATTATCTTGATAAGTACAGAAATTTGATGGTCCCTAAATATAGATTAACTGTCTTAAACCCTACTCTTCCGAGACTCTATTGCCTACCCAAAATACACAAAATTGACACCTCAACCTTTGATATTACTAGTTCATCACTACCTATGAGACCAGTTGTTTCTTTTTCTGGTTTCCATACGTGCAAGATAGCTAGTTGGCTTAACCTAACTATTAAAAATTCAACCCAATTCTCTACCCAATATGGGGTCAAGAATTCTATTGATCTCACACGTTTTCTGGAACCCATCAAGTTTAAAAATAATTTTATAATAGCTTCTTTAATGTGTCCAATCTTTTCACTTCTGTCCCTTTACAATACACTATTGATTTAACCAAAAACCTTTTGATCAACTCAAATTTATCGGATCTAGAAACTGAATTTATTTCAGGTTTACTTGAATTAAAATTGAACTTAAACAGAATTTCATTACATTTAACAATTTTTACTACATTCAACCCGATGGGTTAGCTATGAGTTCCCTTTTAAGTCCTTTGAAAGCAGAGATTTTTATGGATCATCTTGGGAGTCAGATCTTTTCTTCTTCTTTCCACCTTATCGACAAGAAATTGACTCAGAAAGTATCCCATTTCTAGACCTTTTTATTCACACCAGTTGCCCTTCAGGCAAATTATTTTTCTTTATTTATCATAAATCTACCAGTACAAATATTATAGTACACGCAAACTCTAACCATCCTTTCTCTCAAAAATTATTGACTTTTCTTTCGCTTATACATAGGTTGTTTACCATACCGCTTACTTCAACAAACTTTTTCTTAGAGCTTTAATATATTGTAACCATTAATAACAGTTATTCGAAATCACTCATTTTCAAATTATTAACGAAAAAAACAACATAGACTTCAACATATAAACTTGATCTCATCTCCTACTTTATCACAATCTACATCAATTAACAAACCTATCTATTCCTCTATTACATACCTCAATAACCTATGTATGGGGTTTGTCAAAACTTTTTCAAAATTTAATATATTAATTTCATTTAAATCTTTACCATTCATTAGTTGTATTAAGAATAACAAAGACTTGATCAGCCCAATGAATAGAAGTAGAGTTTATTCAATATCTTGTAATGACTGCAATTCAACTTATATAGGCCAAACATCTAGAAAGTTTACTAAACGTTTTAAGGAACATTACGCTTGCATTAGACTCAACAAACCGAACAAATCACATTTTGCTTAGCATGTGTTGAGTACGGACCATAACTTTTTTTAAGATAGGAATATTAAACTCCTACATTTTATCAGTAGGAATTATATGCTTTTAGAAAAAAAAAACTTTGAAATATTGAAACTTAGTCGTGATTCTAATACCAATTTACTCAACATTAAATAGGATTTTGATAACAAATCTTTCTATAATTCAATTTTAGATATCATTTCTGATAATAGTCACTGAGTCACTTTTGTACAACTTCTTTCAGGACTAACAAGTTAAATAACTTGTTTCTCTGTAAGGGATAAAAAAGAACAACATTTTTCATTTTAATTATTATTATTTTAATTATTCTAGTCCTTTATTATTTTTCGTGTTTGTCTAGCTTAATGGTTTCCCCATCTATTTATTTGTTAAAATATTTTAATATGTTTTGCTATATTTTTCATTCTTACATGAACGCTATCATTTGTTATTTTTATGCAACCACAGTTGCCTACCTTTAAATTTCAACATGTTCCACACACGTGTTTACTTTAGTGGTTCACTATCTTAATCTTTAAATTTGGTTTCAATTCACCTTAAACTCAACCATCCTCATTCTGAGAATGTTAAGTCAACTAATTTTAAATTATACCATGCCCAAGGCTCACTATAGTGGATATATTACTTCTTCTTTTATTTATTGTGGAACATCATAACCACACATATGTTATTTTATTATACAATAACAATTATTAACAACATTAGGGTATGTAAAATTTGCTAATGGGTTCTCTTTTATTATGTTTAGTCTATCTAACAGTTTTTGTCACTCATTATTCTGCAGTATTTACTTTATTAATCTAGTTACCGTTGTAATTTACCTTTTAAAGCCAAGCCCTTACTAATAGAGATAGACATCTCCTTTGTTTTAATTACTTTTTTTTATACTAAATTTTATTATTGTAATCTTTTAGCCTGAAGTTGACTCTAAGGTCAAAACCGGCAATTTTTAAATTAAATACATGTACCCATTGCTTAATTTGGATTAAAAATATTTCATCAATTTTATACAATTACAATCAATCCAAATCATCGGAGGCCAACCTTTTTGAAATGCATTTAGATTTTATAACTAAATACATTAATCAAAATTAAAAGTAGTTTTTAGCCGTTTCGCAAAAACCTCGACAAATATATCTTTAAATAAAATTTAACATACAGGTCCAACCATTTAACCAAATCTTTTTACTTTCTTAATAAAACTTGAAAAATACCGTTACCGTACTGTACATAACAGACTACAATGACTTGGACGTCTTAATTACTCCTTGAACTAATCAAATATTTTAATTTCTGCTGTATTTTCAGTTCATAAATAGAATTTAAATAGTACACAATTAGTTCACAATTTTGAAATACGTTAAAAAATAAAACATCAAGACAATGCACCTCCTCCATTTTAAACCACGGGTATCAATTTTGCTGGCCCATTTAAAGAACACGAACAACGTTCTCGTGAAAGTATTACTTTAGAAGTATATGTTTGTTTATTTGCTTATGCACTAAAGCGGTTCGTTAAGAAGTAGTCTCTGATCAATCAGCTAAAGCGTTTTTAGCAGAATTTTGCAGATTTGTAGCACAACGAGATCAACTATACAAATAAGAACCAATTTTGTTAAAGCTAATTTAAAGTTAAAACAACTTTAAAAAAAAGAATTTATCATTTGGAGTTCAGAACTCAATAGCGCCATGTCAAATAAATGTATTGATATGACTATATACAGCACAAATCACCACACAAACTGATATTAAAATAATGAAACGTCATCTCACTCGCGTCGTAGAAAAATTAATTTTAACATATAAAAAAATTGAAACGGTACTAATACAGATCAAAACTGTACTTAATTCGTGTCTTTTTTACATTCTTAAACTTCTAAACGACCCTCCTGCAACGTGGAAAATGAAAAGGAACTATTTAAAGAAATCAATGAACATGCGCGTGTGCCCAGTAATATCATTAAAAACTGCAAATAGGGGTCTCAAAGTTATATATATATTACCAAACCAAAACTACATGAAACAATTAATTTAAAATAAATTAATTCTGAGAGGATGTTGGGGCCGCCAAATTGTTTTATTTGTTATATGTTAAATTGGTTATTTAATTTATGTATTTAACGTTGGTCTATTCCTTTTACCAAGGCTAATCACCGATGCCAGAGGTTAAAACTATTACATCTAAGAATTTTGTCAAATTCAGTAATTCTAACCTAAATTATTGGGTTCTTCAACAAACTAAAGTTTCTCTTCTTATCCGAAAAAAGGCATAATCATCACAACACATTTTTTTTTGTAACCTTATCTTATCCATAATCCCCTTAGATGATTCGGGTTTCAAAATTGACGTCCATTCCTTCGAGCTTTCAACCTATTTCTTATCTCAAAAATTATTATTTTATTATTTAAAAAAATATATACGCGGGCGGAAGAAAATATTATACTAGCGTATGCCGTGCGCATGCAACAACAACGCTCCATACTAGAGTTAGAGCATACGCATATTGCACAACTGTATGATATTTTCTTTCGCCAGCGTATTGGTGTGACATAGAAGCTTAGCTCATTTGGTCAATAGTCAACGCAAAATTTTTATACTGTTGTTTTTGTTGTGTAAATAAGCAGATCAGTACCAGTACCAAACAATACAAACAAGTATTATTTTGCTTCATTCAATGAAGAATGGTTAACTCGAATAGAGTATAAAAATTTGTTATTAAAAGAAAATCAATTTGCCAAGAATGCAAAATACGCGGCGTTATTTTTCTCATTAAACATAATAGAGAAAAGGTCGTAAAAACTC
This sequence comes from Tachinus rufipes, assembly GCA_963932245.1. NCBI lineage: Eukaryota > Metazoa > Arthropoda > Insecta > Coleoptera > Staphylinidae > Tachinus > Tachinus rufipes. Next base: position 75,803,633 of record OZ010743.1, on the reverse strand, counting down.
ATCCAAATTCAAGACGTCATAGACAAATAATGAGTGCTAAAAATAGCCATCAATTGTTGACAAATTTTTTTACCAAAAAAGATTCACCAAAAAATCTAGAAGCTACAATTTCAGCAATAAGTATAGTTTATCATGCAGTAAAGCACCAACATAGCTACAGCAGTGTAAAATTAAATTCTTTTATGACTCGTCATTGTCAAACCAAATTCACTGTAATCAAACCAAGTCCTCAAGTTTGGTGGACAATGTTTTGGGTAACCTTAAAAAATATGTACCAATTCGATTTCTTCAGATGCATCCAATAGAGACAATATTAAACTATTCCCTTTAATTGTAACTTATTTTATACCAAAAGAATGAATCAAAAACAGTTCTATATTTTCACACTAATAATTTTGAACGATTTGAAGCTATATCAAAAAACTATTTAGCAAAAATCAATATATTTTAAACGATTTTTTTTTCCTTGGCACTCCTAAAATTTTCTAAATCAAAGACGTCTTGTCTGTAATAGTTTTATTTAAAAAATAATTAAACTGCAAGAAAATAAAATGGATGATGACATGACCAAACCAAGGCTTCCTAAATTATATTCATATTTAATTTAACATTATCTCAATTTTATGTGCAAATTGATACAAAATGTTTATTTAGCCTTCAGCCTTTCGTTTTTCTTTTGTAAAAAGCCAAAGAGACCAGAATAAATTTATTGTAGATGCTAGAAAAGTATTATAATTTTGAAAATAGCTGTTGTAAACATTTTGCAGCACTAAATTTAAAAACAAAAAATCTTAAATATAATTATATATTGAAAGTTGTGTATTTGTTAAACGTATGTTGTGTTGCTAAATTACAAAATAATAACAACTGTACAAATAGCAAAAAACTCTTTGTTGCAATTTTTAAAACAGTCAACAATGTATGCAAAATTAAGTGCAAAATTAAGAAAATAAGTTCTAAAGTAATGTAAATTCCAAAATTTTTCTATCATAAAATCTGTTTGGAAAGAATATAGGAACAGAAGTCAAATGTTTTACTACTAGACCGCGCGTACACTTTTTTTATTATTAATTTCTGCATCCAATTATACGTATATACGTACATACCCTTTTTCACATTAGCTATGAACTCCTACTAGACTTTTATGCAAGACTTCCAAATAATTTTTTATTATGATTTATGGATGTTATTGTAAATTCTTTTCTAATAGTATTATGTTTGACAACCTGATGTAGTCAACGAATTAGCATTGCTTTACTACATTTGCATTTTGAGTTTTTTTTTTTATTTCATATTGTTTCCTACCACGGTATTCACAACGACCTTTGAAGACGCACCAATGACACTTGTCCCAACACACTGACCATAGCATATTAATGTGTATTACTACTAAAATGATATATTAAAAAATAGCGTTTGTACTTTCATTTTTTTTTTTTTTTTGACTCCGAGCTCTCGTAATTTTATGGCCAGATCGTCTACGTACGCTACAATTACAATGCTATTCCCCAGATCTATGTTTATTGCTTCATTATAAAAAGTGATTCACAGTGTTCAGATCTTAGAATCCTATGAAAAACCGCATGTTGTTCTTAGATGTGTACGAATAAAAATATAAATATACAGTTAAGAACATTTGTTATTATGTTAAGTAAAAGAAATAATTTATGAACTATTTTAAAATATTTTTAATCATAAACATTTTTAAGATAATTTAAAGCTAGCTAACAATTATTATTTAAGAAATTTAAAAAAAAAAACAATCTTCCAAATGAACTGTTAATATTATCAATCGTCTGTGAGGAATAGATTTCAATAATTTAATACTGCTTCCATTTATCACAAAAATAGCTTTGTTATTTGACAATAGCTCAAATATGAAACGTACATGAATTCAATATGAACAATATAATATCAAAAACGTCCTCAAAATGATTCCTCATAAATTGTATTTAAATATATAGATATATTTCAAAGAATTATTACCAAGAATGATGGATTGGTTACAACACTGTATGATTTGCATACAGGAAACCGCGCCATGGGACAAAATATTTGATGCCTATTTTAATAAAATATTATTGAATATCCCGGGTCCTAATAGGATTATAAAAAGCGCTCGATTGTGCAATCAAGTTATAAAATCACCTCGCATCTCCACATAATAAATTTGTCCATCCATATATGCATATAGACGGCGATAAATAATCATTAGGAGATAATCGTATTGATTTATTAGCGGTAGCATTAAGGGACCGTTACACACAAATTTATTTGTAATTAATTGCAGAAGAGGTGCGTTTTATTAATAACCAGAAGCCGAATGCAACTATAAAAAAATACTATAACTGTCACGGGCATTCATCATGTATTTTAATTTGCATTTACGCAACGCGTCTCCATTATTTATTTATTATTAATTCGAATAGAATAGAGTAGTTGCGTCAAGAAGCGCACAAATGCAAACAAAGGATTATTTTTATTTTCCAGCAACTGTACTGCCGGAAATGTCGGTTGATAAATTATTTATTATTTTTAACTCTGCACGTATCAATCGCTCGTTATCGATGAAACTGTTTTCTTAAAAAAATCAAGCTATTAATGCAAACATTTAGCGTGATCGTTAAATTTATTATCTGGTATATTAACTGTACATATCCGAATAATTTATGCGAAAAAGCGACCGGTGTATACTTGAATTTATAGCGGAACACTTTTTTAAGAAATGCTGTTAAAATCTCTATAATTGACGCTAATGGTTTATACCTTGAAACATATATGGAGTGTAGGTTACTTTGCAGTAGTAGTAACATTATAATGAGAAGATCCCATGAGAATAAAAATTGCAATATCATAATTTTTCATTTATATACTATTTTCAAAAAAATAGTTTCATTTTTCTATATATTATGTAAATTCAATTTGTAGTTTGTTATAAATATACTTATTTTATATTATAAGTTATTAGTTTGCTACATTACACTTTCGTTTACCATGACTTCGTAAGTTTTATGACTTCCGATTGTCAGGCAATTTGCAAATATTATATTCAGGTATGAATATCAATTGAAACATCTAATTCAACCTATAATATTTAATTAAATTAAAGTTTAAAAATCCTATTCTAAATTTAGAAAATATATTTTGACCAGATAAATTTAAAGTAGCAAAAATTCAAGTGATAATTAAAAAAAAAATTTATGAACGTTCCATTTTGACAGAAAAGTCATTAAAATAATATTAGTAAAAAGCAACTAATAAAATAAATATATTAATAATAAAAGGGAAGAAATGCTTATTTTTTAAATTATAAGCCCGCAATTACATTTTTAATACAACATTGTACAATGTTGCCAAATCTATTTATCGTAAAATGCATTTTTACTTTAGTATATAGTCTCAATATTTGTGTTTTTTTATATTTCTACGTTTATTTATTTACTTTCAGTGTCTTGTCAACCTTATTATACGTCTAAAGACCCTAGGTAATTTTTCCAATCTTCATTTGCCAATTGACCTTCGTCAGAAATCCATTTCTAACGCTTTCAGATAAAGCTCTATTGTATTCATAGTCAAACAAAACAAAAATAGCAATCTGAACACAAATAGGTAAATGCCAAACTGTTACATAATTTTAAAACACTGTAGTTAAATTGAGAAATTGTAATAATAATAACAATGATTATTATTATTAATTATCCAAAAGAATACAGTATCAAGAAAAAAAATATATGACAAGATCTAGAAGAGAGAGAAATTGAAAAGAAATAATAAACGTAATTAAAAACATGTACACAAAAAACAGAAACATAATAAGAATGAACAACAAAGAACCGAAGGAAAAATGAATCAAAGATGCGTGCTAAGCAAATTGTTCTTCTCAATTGTTCTTGATAATGCGATAAAAGCTGGAAGCTGGAAATAACAAAAATAGAAGAAGAACTTCAACATAACATGCAAATAATACAAGAACAACTAACAAAAATAAACATAAAAATAAACTATAAAAAAAAGACCATGACACTTTCGAGACAAAACTGAACCAAAAATTAAGCATAAAAAAATAATGAAACAGGTTGAACAATACTTATACAAAAAAATTGTGAAAGAGATAGAGAACAAAATAAAAAACAGCAAAAATTAATAACACTATTCAACAGAAAACATAAACAATGACGGGAAAACAAATAAAAAGAATAAATGCAATAGAAATAAAATTTCTTAGAAAGATCAAAAACAAACAAGAATAAAAAACGTGATATACAAAATAAATTTACAAATAAAACCGATACAAGAAAAAAATACAAAAAACCAATTGAGAAGTAAAGAAAAAAACAGTAAAAAAATATGTGAGACAAGGGTAACAAAAAAAAAAACAAAACAAAAAGACCTAGAAAAGAAAGAAACAGAGCTATAAAAGCTACAAAAAGTTACAAGAAAAAAATAAGATAGCCAAGGATAGGCAGAAATGGCGTAAATATTATTATACAAATTAATGTACGCCTTACACCAAAAGGTAAAAAAGTAAATAAATAAATTAAAAATAAAATTATTTGCTATTCTTGTTACTCACTACAACTATAAAAAAAGTGAATAAAATATCATAAATACCTACAGTAAAAAACACATTTTTTTTTTAATTAATCACAATAATCACTAATACTAAAAAGTTATAAGATACTATTTAGTAGAATTGTTTATATAAACATGTCAATAGTTCTAACTGGTTATGAAGATAAAGCTTTTTTAAATGTTATTCTAAAAGAAACCACAAAAAATGTTACTATATGTTTGCCTGTTGAATACTACAATCCAAGTGATATTTTGTCCAAGTGAGTATTGCCCAGATTTTCACAAATTTTTATAAAATTGTTCTTAAATTTGATACTCTGAGGTAAAATCTCTGCAAAAAAACACATAAACAGATATCACATTTGCATAATTATCATTAGGTTACAACTTGCACGTGTTATGTAAGGGTGTGGAGTGCTTGTTACCTTTTTTATCGGCATTTTTGCTCAAAATTTTAGAAAGAGATTTTTTAGTGCTAAAAATTGCAATAATAAAAACTTCGGTATGCTTGATTTTAAGTAACGTCGTCATTTATTGTAATTATTTAATGTATATATATATATATATATATATATATAGGTATATTAAAAAATACAACTGAGTTATGAGAAAATAACATAAAATGATAAATATACAAATTCTGCTCAAAATTTCCTTCCCATTTCAATACATAAAACAGTTCTTTGCTCAATAAAGCCAAGATTTCAGTTATTATGTCCAAATAATAGACAAATAAATTAAAAATTGCCAAATTAAGAAAAAAGAAATTTTCTCCAACATCTTAAAAAAGCAAAAAAAATCAGGTTATATTTTTACTATAGATCTTTAGCAAGATATAGAAAAAAAAAATCAAAACTTAAAAGATTGAAACCATTTTTTTGATTCTCAATTCTCGTGTTATATATCAAAAAAATGTTGATTATCAAACTTAAAAACATGCTAATACGAGAAACACTGCCAAAGTTCGCGGAAAATGTAAAACAAAACACAAATTACGTTATGTAAATCGCTTTATTGCTTCTCAAAATATTCTCCTTTAAAATCTATACACTTTTGCATCCGATGAAACCAATCTTCTAAACAATTTTGCCACTCTGAACGAGGTACCTCCAAAACAAGTGGTTTAAATGCTTCAACGGCCTGGCCTCTTCAGGCAATGAAAAGCGCTTGCCACGCATTTTATTTTTGATATGTCAAAATAGAAAGAAATCATTGAGCGATAAATCAGGCAAATATGGGCAATGAGTCATTAATTGGATGTTGTTACTGGTCAAATACTCTACAGTTCGTCGTGCTGTGTGAGCACTTGCATTGTCATAATGAACATAGATTCGAAGGTTTATGCTGTTTCTTCTGATTTCAGCGATAACTTCCGGCAAACAAATTGAAGTATACCAGTCAGCATTAACTGTCTTTTAATCCTCTAATGCAGCAGTTGCAACATGACCCGTTTTTCCAAAGAAACCAGCAATCATTCTTTTCGAAACGCTTTGTGATCGCACCACTTCTGTGGGTTTAGGTTCATTTTAAAACATCCATACAGTCAATTGCTTTTTAGTTTCAGGCTCATATGAATATATCCAAGATTCGTCACCTCTTACGATGTTATATACCAAATTTGAACGACCCCCTTCAAATTTCTTTAGCATTTCCTCGCACCACTTGACAAGTGCCTATTTTTGAGGGTTTCAACAACTGCAAATGATTGTGCAAAATCGTATCTATTTGTTTCACTATAGGTCACATGCCGATCTGACAAAATCATTTCGCGCATTTCTTTCTTATCCAAGTTTTTCAACTTATTGCTGCGGTGTTAAACTGTATCGAAAATCATAAAAAATCATCATTCGGACATCACGATTCAAAATTTCCATTTTCACACAATTATTACCCTCGTTAAATTTTGTTGAAACAAAACCAAGCAGTTTGAAATCAAACTGTCAATTGAATTATAGGTGAAATACGTCAAATTTTACGAATATGACAATCGCAGAACGCTGGCAATACAGGCAGTACTTGATTCCGCAAACTTTAGCAGTGCTCCTCGTACAATGTATTTTTATCAATTAAAATAACCGCATATCCGGAAGTTTTGAAGTCTATAAAAAAACATTTCCATATCGCCCTCATATGAATTCGAATGCCAGTAGATAATTTGATTGTATATTAACCCTTAACTGGCAAGGTGAAATATTGTTACACTAACGGTAAGGTGCCGTTTGTCACATCATTTTTTTTTTGTATAGATCTTGCACAAACTGATCAACCATCTAAAAAAACAAAGCAAAATTATCATAGTGTTTAAAAAGTATGCCATCAGGATGATGAACAATGAGTCAATAACAAGATCACAAGATCAAGCATAACCGGCTTGGTCTCCAAAAAACCCTCTTCGGCCTGAGTAAAGATACTATGCAGAAAATCAATAAAAGTAAAACCGCCTCCACCACTACTACAATGCCAGGCAGGTCACCTCGCCACCAAAAGTTTGGCCCAGATTTATCTTAAAGACCCATACGTTTTCTACAGCTGCTTCAGCCAAACCCTAGCCCTGGGCGTCTAAGGTCAAGACCATACTTAAAAAGCCTGTTGAGAATCCGGTAGATTCCAACCCATTTGAAGACTGCAAATGCAACGATGAGTTTCATTATACATTTCAGTTCAGGTCCAAAAAATGAATACCTTAAAAAATGTTATAAGGAACGTGCCAGAATTCATCAAGGGCAATGCGGTGCAAACAGAGCTTGGCATTGTAGAATGCCATCGATGCAAACGTTCTGGCCACACGGCATCAAAATGCAATTCACCGTATGTTTGCGTAAAATAAACCAAGACTAATCAATCATCATCAAAAAATGTTGTAATATGAGCCGCGTGCAATAGGCCGCACGGCAAGTTAAACCCCACGCCAATACTATTTTAGTCAAGAATCAGCTTCTCCTCCTCTTGATACAAACGAGCAAACCCGACTTTAAGAAGATACTCACATCTTCCTTACATCTCCAAGTGTAAAAACTAGATACAGACAAATTGCCCGCCAGTCTGTTTCCAGACATAGACGTGATACAAGTTCTCCACAATCTCTATACAACGCCTATAAGGCTAACAGTAGGTGCACTACTAATATTGTACACTAAGACCAATATCATTTAAACAAGAACGTCCACGCACCCAAAGTGCTAAACTTCTAGAAATTAAAATAAAAACAAGTTTAATCCGTAAACGCGCGCGAGAGTAAATCAGGTACTTTATGTTAAGTCTTTAGAAACATCCACAAAAAAACCTTATTTAACGGTAATAAACAAGAACAATCTATCAGTAGCTTAATACTTAAAGAATTATATATTCCTATTACAAAAATAGTTTTATCAAAAAGATGGATTTTAAGAAATAAGCTATTATACCAATGCCCTAAATTTTGTACGTTGTCAGTATAGAATATGCTTGTTGTTTGTGGATGTGAAGATGGTACCAGCAAATGAACCTTCAAGATAATAAATAAATAATAAACTTTAAGATAATAAAATAATATATAATATAATTTATAATGCAAGATATATTATAATGATATTTTTGTGGTAGTAATAATACTTAAAACAAAATAAACTTGATCTGCTCATAAAAAATATTCCAATGTATGATTTATATTAAAAAATATATATATTTATGCGACGGAAATAATTTCAAAAATAAATTAACATTGGTTAGTTTTAATTTTTAGCATAGCAGCATAATTTAACATCAAATGAAATAAAGCTTCAGGCTCGTTTTGTATTATTTTAAGTATGTTCATATAATAAATTACTAAAATATAATATCATTGAAGTTTTAATTAAAACAAATATGAAAAACCATTTTAACGTCGACATTTATTTTGGTAATAAGTATTTAAAAGCAAAAACATTTTTATATAATTAAATGCGTAATAATCATAATTTTGCATGTCGCCAGTAATTTGTTTTAATGTATAATATATCATTATTATTATTTTCAAACGTAAAAGTCGTTGTTGAGATAACATTAAGCTTAATTTAATAGTTTGTGGGGACAAATTAAGTATACTTTGAGGTCTACGACTCCGGTGGTCGTCTAATTAAAATTAAAATGCGTCTTACGCAAATATTCTGAGTAGTACACAACTTTCATTTACTTAAAATAATAATATAATTAAAACTTAAATCAAGAAAAAATGCTCCCTTGGACTATTTTATTGCTAAACAAAATATAGACAAATGTCTATAAACATGTTAACATTAATTAAGTGATCAGCTACTAAAAAAATCAAACTTCCAAAAAAACTGCTAAAACTAATAATAATATAAAATAAGAAAAGAAAACAAATGTATTCTATAAAACAATCTGTCTCGTCAATACGATGAATAAACTTTTAGATTAAATGAATAAAAAAACAATAAAAAAGTAGAGGAACAATACAGCAAAAATGCTAAAAACTACAAAAAATAACTTATCAAACATAAGAAAAACTTCACCTAGCTAATCAAAGAAGGTAATATAGTATATAATTATAATATATTATACAAATAAATTCAAAAGCAACAGCTGATATAGCAAGCAAATTACGAAAAAATGCAATTGGCAACTAAAAACTAAACTAAAACCCACCGATAACAATAGGGTAAGATAAGATAAGATCGGTTTATTCGTGCTAATATATAAAATTTACACATGTCATAAAAAATACAAATACATAAAAAGCAATCATATACATTACACAATGTCACTTAACATAAATAAGCAAATTAATAAATTTAATAATAAAAAACATGTGAATAAATAACTATAAATGGTGATAAATGACAATAAAACACTTTAAAATCTAATAAAACTAAAAAGCCAGAACAGTTGGACGTTCTTTTTCTCTAATTTTTTCTATTGTGTTTTAAAAATTTAGATATCCGTCATGACTAATATCATTATTAATATTAGAAACACTACAAATCTATATACAAAAAATAACGCCCACGTGCTGCAAATTTATGATAAAATAAATAAAAATTCCATTGACTGCGATTTAAAAATACTGCAATTTAAATCAGAACAAAAAATGTAGCGTTTTTTATCAACTTTACCATAAATTAACATGTACAAAGATTTATAGTGCTTCTCATATCAATAACCTTAATTTTCAAAACAAATTTGAAGAGGCTGCAGTCTACTTGTATAACATTTAACAATATACACTTCAGTAAGAATACATTTTAAGACATACGTTAATAATGAGTGATTCGTTTAGAGGTACTTTTTCAGTAGAGGTTTTATGTAAGATAAAGCGTGTGCTGAGTCAAACTGTTATAGTATTTTTGTTCAGTAATGTTTGACATTTCATCATAGAAAGAATTCTCCCGGCACAGCATCTACAAATTATTCAGCTGTATTACAAAAATCAGCGCTCTATGAGCAAAGTGTTTTTTATGCTTAGAACAACTTATAGTTTACATAAACGGCCTACCAAACGCACATTTCACTATACCATTGAAATGCTCTTGAAAAGCTTCAAAAATATCTGTTTACGACTAAACTTTTTCAGCAATAAGGCCCATTTATGGCTTAATAGCTACGTCAGTAAGCAAAATTGCCGCATTTGAGCTGAAGAGCAACCAGAAGAGATTCAAAAGCTGGCATTCCATTCAAACAAAACAACGGTTTGGTGAGGTTTACAGCTGGAACAACATTTCTTTAAAAATAACCGGTCAAACGTAACTGTGTTTTGCTGTTTAAAATTGAAACCGGTAATCGTGACAATATTTGGTTCTAACAAAACGGCGCTACTTGCCACATAGCCCGTAAAACCATGGCTTAATTGCGAGAACAATTTGGTGAACAGTTCACTTCACGCGTTCGACCGGTAAATTGGCCGCCTAGATCATGTAATATCGCACCTTTCGACTTTTGGGACTACGTATAGTCTAAATTCTACATGGATAAGCCGACTACGATTGGAAAGTTGGAGACCAACATTATTTCCGTCATTTGCCAAATACCACTCAAAATACTTAAACGCGTCATCAGAAAGCAAAAATTCTAAATTACATTAAAAAAAAATGTACAAATAGTTCTTTTGTATGATCATAAAGATTATTCAATAAAAATGATATTTTTAGTATTTTTTTTAATTTCTAAAAATGTACCTCTAAATGGATAACCTTTTATGAACAAAAAACTTATTTTGAGTCAATAAACAAGTCCTAAAAACTCTGTTAAGAAATCCTAGTTTTCTAGATATTTTCAATATATTAAGAACCTGTTTGATCTAAAAAAGATTGTCCAAAATAGTAAGAAGAAAAACTTAAAAATAGGAAAAAAACATTGGAATTGTTCCTTTTTATGCAAGGTTGAACATTTGTTATTTTTAACAATTTGAAAATGTTAGACAGAATAGGAGCAAGCAAATTTATTTTGCATATCTCTACACTGAAAATACGAGGCAAACACTTTCATAGACATTCATAAAATTATTATAATTATCAAACAAAGTTAAAAATTTAAAAAAATTTAAAAGTTTCCTGAATATGTTTCAAGCCTCAGTAGATTCTTTAAATTCAAAAAACTAAATCTCAAATCAACATTTGATAATGTAGTGTATAAAAAAATCAAATGTTTTGTCATCATGTATTGCCAATCAATATTTCAAAGTTCCTCAGTAAATAATTATTTAAAATTATCAATGCCAGCCCTATGATGATGATGATATTCATCATGGGGTTTGCATAGATCTAGCTAAGTTGCTTTACCATTTCAAAAAAGTATATAATATAACGTAATTACTACATGCAAGATTGATGTGCATAAGAAATAATAAAAATACATAACTAGTAATTGTATATTATTTAACAAGTAGGTAATGACAAATATATATGAATAAGTCATTACCCATGAGTAGAGTACTATACTTTATTCAATACAAAAATACTATATATTTTTTAATTACAATTATTGTAACATTTTAGTAATTACATAGTTAAAACATACGTCAACTGACAAAAACTGTAAATTACTTATGTTTCATTATAAAATATAATTGAATTATATTTGAAAGTGTATCTAGTTCGTAATTATTTTTATAAAACAGTGAAAAAAATTTATAGCTTTTACAAATTGGTGTAAGCTTAAAAACATTAATAATTTTTTAGAAAATGTGCTTTTAGCATACGCTACGGTCGCCAGTTGTTTCTTAAAACTGGCGACCGTAGCGCAAAAGTTTAGTGCAAATACTATTAAAGGCGGACCAGTCATAATCATTTGGCGACTTTCCGTCGGAAGCCGCATAATTCGCACAAATTTACACCCGCCCATCAGCCAATCAAATAAATATTGCAAATGATATTTGTAACATAATAGATAAGATAACATACTGCGCAGCTATTTGCAATACAAAATACTATTTTTTATACACAAAACAAAACGTAATAGACGGAGCTCCAACCGGCTTATTGTTAACACCTATTATTCTTATAAAATTCAATTATTAAAATATTTTTTTGATAATGTTTAAAACAATCTGAAAAAAATTAAACACAAATTGGCAATTAACTTTTTCATTTATGATTATATTTTAATAAGCTCATTTCAGAAGAATTTTGCTATTATATTTATCACAACTCCAAAAACAGAAAAAAAAATTATCTTTATTAAGCATTAACAACACCACAAATTTAAAACGCTAACTTCTGAAAAAATTAACAAATTTATAAATAAAGCACCAGACAATATTTATCTTGCGACGAAAGTAAGTAAATTAAATGATTAAAAAAAAAGCAATAAAGCAATTACCATTTTTTAAAGTAACAAGGTTGTTAGAATATTTATAATATCAAGACAAATTATTCATTTATGCCATTTTTAAAACTTCGAATTAAATATGTATACAGACATGTATAAAATGTTGCACCCGTGATTAGTGGTGCATTGACGAGCATATGTCATGCGATGTGTAATGATAAAATAGATAAATAAAAGTTATTACACTAGATAATAAAATAATTATTATTAAATTAAAACATAATAAAAGTATTTTTTATAAAAATGTTGTTTTAAAAATTTATTTATTTATTTCAATATAACAGTTTATAAAATAAAAATGCTACTGACACTCAATTAATTTTTATTTAAAAGAAATTGTATACATTTCATTAATATTTAAATTATTCTGTCTCAAAGTATAAAAAACTTAATGGATATTCATATAATACTTCTTCGTCATTATTTATAAATATTGTATTGTATTATACTAGGAAACACAATGAATTATGTTTGATTATTCTTTGAAGTCTTAGCTAATGGACTATTAAAATCTGAAATAAATTCCTGAATTTATGATCTACTATATAAAAGTCTATGCCTCAATTAAAATAATATTCCTTTTATTTAATTAACTTACTCTATAAAATGCATCGAATCGCCGCGGGTAACTATGCAGTAATTAAATTCTACACAATATTTTTTTAGTTATTATTAAATGCATAATATATGTGAGCATCATATTTTATGAGCCAATAAAATATGTAATATAAAGTACTAAGACTAAGATCAAATTAAAAAATAAAGGTGTCAATTAAAGATTATACTTTCAAATATGATATGCCGCTCTAACATCTCAGCAAATGTATGTTATTAATCCATTTACTGTGCAGTTAAACAATAAACGTGTTCTGTTGAAAAGTAAGAGTCAGGTTACACGTGAAGTAAAACAAAACCACGAGCAGGTGAAAGTAATAGACAATTAGCTAGTGCGCGACTTACATAACAATTTCTGCACAGGATGAGATGATTTGCAGAGTGCTGTAAGAGATTGCAGGGTTTACGTGCTTTTGTTAAATTTGTTTTTTTTATGCGAATGATCCTCATTGTTATTTATATAGCAGTGCTGAGTTTTAGTATACGTATTGTTGCATCTAATTTTCTTGCATTACACAGATTTTTTTGCGATAGATTATAGAGACTGAAATAACTTAAATGCATAGAAAATTATCATGTTTAACATTAATTATTTTCTATTGCTGTATATTGATAAAATTGTAAGATGTTGACTCATTTTTCTTCTAACATTTCATTTTCTAATATTATTATCGGTAAACCAAAACATTCATCATTATATTGATGCAATTTGTTATACATCCCGACAACATCTCATTTATTAAAAGGAAATGCATAATTCAAAAGTAATAAATCATCTCAGAATATTTATGAGCACACAACTTAATTAGTAATACATTTCGTTTTACACTAATTACAGAATTTTAATTGTATATTTAAATTATTAACTCTTTTCTGATTTTACTGGAATTGATGGATATAGGGGCAGACTAGAATGGAAAGTCTTATTACATGTACGCATTTTCTTCATCCTCTTATGTAAATAGTAATATGTTAATTTCGCCGAGCATGTAATGTACGCGTCGGTCTTAAACTAATGTATTCAACGTTGGAATCGTTGCATGTACGGCCCTTGAAATGCATACAAATTAAATGTTTTACTCATACGGTGTGCTTCCTGCCATTCTTACGAACGGACAGAGAAAGAAATCGGACTGCGTGAAATGTTTGCTATCTGATCAGTGAGCGGATAGAGAAAATGGAAAAAATAGCGTGTGTGTACAGCTTAAAAGTTGAAAGCTTCGTCGTTTAATTTTCTCATGCGCTTTTTTCTGGATCTACCAATTAAGTACACGTGACGATAAGGAAATGTTAACAGTGTCTGGCAAACTTGCAATTCGCTTTAATTTGTTACGTCTTTTCAAACTAGGGACGAGTTAATAACTGCCATTGTTATTCTCCTCAGCTTGAACTTTTATACAAATAAAGTCAATTCGGGTTTAATGGTTGAAACATGTAAATTTGCAAATGAAACGACAATGATGAATTCCTTTCTTCTTGCAATTTCTAGTTGAGGCAACTGTATATATAATTAATGTTATTGGAAATTTTAAAATAATATTTACATTAATTTTTTTAAATCAAATAAAATTAGAAGAATTCTTACTAAGTAAAATACACAACAAACACTATTCAAATTTGCAGCAATCCTAATTTATTTGTAGAACTATCAAAATCAAATATCAAATATTATAAATAAAGAAACTAAAAATATCTATTCATTTTGCAGCAATGTAATATTGTAATTATATATTAAGTGAGCATAAGTACGTTTTAGCTGCTCCAATACTCAATTTTCTCAAAGTACAGTATGTCCCCAGATTACCGCTTTTATAAATTGTTTTATTTCTCACTTTTAGAGAAAAAGTCAATTGTTATAAAAAAGCTGATTCTAAAAAAAACATAGATACAGTCAGAGTAATAATATAATATACAGAGATACAGAGTGAACTTAAAATGGTGTTAAAAATAAATTTAAAAAAAACACAGTTCATTGTAAGTTCAGATACTTATATTTTCTTATCAGATTGTTGTTGTTAATTACTATATTAATAACAACAATCTGATAAGAAAATATAAGTATTATATAAATTTTATATTCTTGACATTATATAAACCAAGACACACCGTTTTGTTAATTCTTTCTTGATTTATCAAAACGCAAAAAAGTGGATATATGATTACCAAAACCATAATAGAAAGAAAGTAGATGAAGACTGCAAACAAAAAACAAAAATGAAATAAAAATGAAAGAAACCTATATCCAACAGTAAAGTAAATAAAGGCTAAAAAGAAAAAACAAAAAAAAAGTAAAGTTATAATCTTCAAAAACAATATTTTTTATTATTTTTCTCAAAATGCTGTAAAGTGTCTTAGTCCTTTTTGATAATAAGCAATTCAATTATATTGTAGTAAAAAATTGTTGTACACAATCCAGTAAGAAGGTATGACGATTTTGAAAAGACTGTCCTAAACTTATTTTTAATTCCCTCAGAAGGCTCCAACTTGTGTGTAACTAGCCCAAAACTTGGGAAAGATCTCTCTTAATGTAAACTTTTTTATAAGTCATCCCTAACCAACACTTGTTTTTTTTACACAAATGCTATTAGATGATTAATTAATCAATACATAATAATTGCTATACTTTTACTACTTACTTTACTACTAGAAAAGCAAAAATACGTAATAAAATGTTAGACTTTAAAAACAAAGCGGGTAAAACCATAAACAACAATAAACACAATAAGAAAAACACGTCATAAATCTTTTATTATTCGACTTCAATGCCAAAAAAGTTCACTAGAAATCTAAATTTAGAGAAACAAAAAAGAAAACTTTTATATTCCAATAAAATTTCAGATGTAATAAACTTCTACAGAACTCGAAAGGTGTATTAAAGTACATGCACGTAAAAAAAGTTTAAAATATGGACTCTGACTTATTCTCCCATTTTCCTTCCCTGAACATGAAGATTAAACACAAAATGTCCCTTAAATTGACTAATAGACTAGAACTGGTTAGCTGTACTTCAAGCTTCAACTTAAAAAAAATTCATTACACCTAATGTTATCCCGCAACCCAAAAAGTAATAATTATCACAAAAACAGAGTAATTATTTCCGAAAAAAAAAAACAATACAAATTTAGCACCAATCTTAATTTTAAAAAGATTAAGAGTAAACAACGCCACACAATAACTCAAAGAAATTAAAAAAAAATTTAATAGTAAATATTGAAGCTAAATGTCAAATGACAGAAAAATAACTATTCTCCTCCTTAGAAAACCACCAATAGATTAAAAGTGCCCATTTTACAAAATCTCCTTGTTAAAAACGCAAACGGCACATTAGCAAAAAGCAACATAAAAAAGACTTACCAATATTTCAAACATGTTTTTAAAAAGACTTTCCAACCAAATAAGAGTACAGACATATTTGATTGTACAGATCCTATTCAGGAAAATGATGATATTAAACTCAATACTCAAAAAAAGGAACAGAAATTTAAACAAATATAAACCCAAAAAACTACATAGTTTGATTCAGTTACTATAGACATTTGTACACAACTTCTTCGTAAAGCAATTGTAAAACTTTCATATCTTACCAATGCATCTTTTAGACTAAAATGTGTACCAAATATACAGAAAGTAGAAAAAGTAATAATGATTCCTAAACCCGAAATACCACCAATAAAGTCTCGTATTACAAATTGGTTTGTTCTTACACCTCATAATTTTTGAAACTGTTCAAAAAATATTTCTTAAGAGCAAAACAAACTATTAAAAAATAAAATTTAGCACGCGCTTGGCTTTAGAGAGAATCACTCCACTAGGGACCAAGTCATAAAAAATAAATAATTGTTAAAAAAATTGGTTTTATCATTTCTCTTGATGTAGCACAGCCCTTTAATAAAAAACTTATAAATTATAAATTAAGCAAACTATTACCCAAAAAATTTTCACAATTGTTAAAGTCTTATATTTTAGATAGAGCTTTTAAAATTAGACAAAAAGATGTTTACTCTTAACTAAAAAAAATTCATTGACAGAAGCCATACCATACGCTAATACAGCAAAATATTTGAGTATAATTAGAAGCTAAGAAACGTTGAAGAACTGTGGTAAAAAAATTAACATAAAATTTAGAAAACTGTACCGGCTGATTGGACAAAATTTTACCCCGTTAGTCTATAACAAAGTATTTCTGTATAAACAAATTCTAACAGTGACCTCCACAAATACTTAGAAATAGACACAATTAACCAAACTATTAAAAAAATTGTCAAAGCCAACCAGCTCCTTAATAACAAATATCTGACCAAAAACCCTCAGAATCTTTCAAACAGGTTTAATGTTTACGTTATGTAATTAAAAAAACAGAGCACACTGCTAATGTACACAATAATATTAGTGTAATTAAACTAATGGTACTAGTCAGTAACTAAACTTGAAGCTAACTTTGTAGCAAATTTGCACAAAATTGTTCATTGACCAATTATGATCAGATCAGATCAGATCGTAATTTAATAAAACACTTTTTAAACACCTCTAGTGAGTGTTTAAAAAATTATTTTACTTTTAAACATTTTTTCTTAAATATTTTTTTATACGTTAGTTGTACATTGCTATTTAAGAATACATAACAAAACAAAATTCCAATTCCATAAATTTACATCAGTTACGTGTTGTCCATTTTTGTTGAGGTATTCATGTAGCATGTTAACAAAATTGTTCATACCCTTTCCAAACATAACATACAAAACGCTTTAAATCTCTTGCGTTATTGTTTCCAAAAGCGCTTCAAAAGTATGTAGTTTGTCAATGTAAGCTTGAAATTTTAAGTAACCCTATTAGAAGTAGTCACTAGTTTGGTAACCAAAAAATCTATTCTAGATTCCCACAAAACAAAATTAAATGTACATAAAAATATCTTTTTTTAAATTATAGTAAAGCTCCACTAATCCGGATCAATTAAAACATGGTTTGATCTAAATTATTGAACAATCCGGATTACTAGAACAATAATATAATAAATATAAAAATAATAAAATAAGTAATAAAGCTTTTATTATAATGACAAGAGAACAAATTTTCAAAAAAAAATTAAACCTTTTCAGAAAAACTCAGATATTTTAGTTTGGCGAATGCAACCTTGCTTAACCTCCATTGCGCAACTTTTGTATTATTTCTTGTTTTTCGACTAGAGTTAATATTTTGTGTGGCCGTTTTGGTGCTGTGTTGAAATAAACAAAAAATTCTAGAATTTTCCTTTTTCTTTTTTGTTGGTCGGGAGATTCTCGGCATGATAGGTAGGAAAACCATGGTCGGTCCGCCGATCCGGATTAAATCAGTCTGGATTACAAGGTACATAATGTAAAAATTACATTTCTTAATTTTGTCCGAACTATAAGGACATCCGGTTTAAAGCGATTCGGATTAGCAAAGCTTTACTGTAATTGTTACTTTTCATGTATAGTAAATCATTTTATCTTGCTTAAATCAAATTGTGTTAAAGTTAATGCGTCACCTTCGTAATTCTAGCTAAAATTAGTCTCGTAACATGAAAAAGAGCAATATGTGTTACCATTAACTGTTCCTCCGATTTCATAATAATATAAGACCCCCAAATGTCCAAGATAAGGCAACACTAAACAGTTATTTACTACAAAAAAAAAACTGTTCTTCAAAAAATTAACAAACTAGAAAGTTACTACTCATTATTAAAAAAAAGATAAAGCAAATCATACTTCGCAACCAAAAATACAGCATGATAATAATGATAATGAAGGTATAGATTGAAAGGCAAAAATCAAGTGGCAAAAAAACCTATAATGGATACGGATTATACAAACCTGGACAAGTATGGGCGGGGAACAACTGTTCCACATGGGCGCCGATAGCAAAAAGTATGATAAAGTAGTAGCCAACCTTTAGCAATAAAAAACACATAAAAAAAAGAACAGTTACTCTTTCGCAGTACAGAGGTTAGTGATACAGTTTTTGGATACCCAATACCAACAATTCTGTTTATTCTTTCTGTTTGCTGTGTGAGCATTACAAAACCACCCGTTTTACAAGTGTTGTAAACAAATACACAATATGCTACCATCACTGCTCCATTGCTACTGAAATAAATGACATTAAACTGCAAATGCTCACAAGGGTACAAAAAATGTAAGACTTCAATACACTTGGTAAACTAATGGAAGTTTATAAACAGCAACGCAGCAACGCACCGTTATCTTTGGGAAACACAACCAAGCAGATCTGAAAGCAATACATTAGATACTAGATCCAACCACGACAAATGTAAAAACAAGTGAAAGAAATGTCATTTGGCAACAAAAACATTTGATTTGCCCGAAAGATGGCGTTTTAAAATCACTTCACTTTTTTGCCGAACCCTGTATAAAATCAACATCAAATTAACTTCATACTTAATTTAAAAATTATTTAAATGCATTGCTGTCTTTATACCACAAAGACATTAAACGTTATATATTTTTAAGTTATCAATTTACCAACAAACTGATTGATTTTTAAATTATAAAAATGATCAACTTACGGTTTACAAAACATTTCAGCAAAGTATTTATATTTGTTAAAGTGGTTGTTGTAAAATTATGTTGGTTGTGTATTGCTTGTGCTTCATTTTAAACAATTTGCTACTATTTTTTTTTCTACAATTACCACTTTCCTTCTTACAGATTCTAGATCAATTTTAGAACGTTTTTAGACTTTAAAAAATAAGAAAAAGATAAAAGATAAATTTAAATTAATTTAAAGCTTGCTTAAAATCAATTAAATAACCTTATTTAAATACATAATATGTGATTCCTTATTTATATAATATATAAATATTTACAAAATTGCAACATATTAATTTCATTGTACCTCTTTGCGCACTGTATAGAATCGCTAGATAAAAATATAAGTTCTATAAGTACATAAGAACTTATTTATTTTTATATAATTTTTATATAATAGCGTAAATGATGTATTTATTTAAATTTATTACAGTTTAATTAGAATGTAGAATATTAAAACTTACGGTTATTGAATTACGGCATATTTTTCTAATTACCTGTAAAAAAACAACTATTAGAAAATGTTGTATAAGATCTTAATATAAATAAACACTTTAATTAATACTAAAAATAGCTCAACGTAAACCATTCAGTGTTTGTGACTGAAAACTACAATTTCTAAAACAAACAACCCAATGCAGAAGTCGTTGCCATGTTTTAAAAACATTTTCGTATTGTCTAAATATATTTTATGATTTACAATATATTCAAAATTAAAGAACTGTGCCTATTAAAATATAAAATCAAATGGAAGTTTTTAAGGAAAAAATTTGTTAAATGATAGATTATATTATATATTTTTGAAAAATTTACTTTTAAAATTTTTATTTTAATAAATTTTTCATCTTTAAAAAAAATGTTATAGATATACTCTATCAAGATAACAGAACTCACAAATCTGTTTAGTTAAAAAGTTAAAAACAGCATACAACACAGCGCAAGTATACTAGAACACCAGCCCTTTTTCGTAGCTGATGCGTGCAGTTTAGTTTATACCATTGATATATTATGACCATTAACATATTGCGTCTTTAACAACATCTAGCATAGTACAAAATTAACAAAAACATTTCCATTTAAAAGCAAAACATGTCGCCAATTAAGTCGCACACCTGGACCCCTATTCTGCAACGCATTTTGATATTGTATTACATTATAGGGTTCCCTACAGGTGATGAAGTGTGACATTTTATTCATAAAACTATACTTAATAATACACATTTATGTTTAAAAATGTAATTAACTTCAAGTTTGTTATTAAATTTATATTATTAGATGATCTTTTACAAAAATAGATTTCCGGTAGAATTTTTAAATCATTTACGCAAATGTTGTAGAATAAGAAGACTTATGACAGCGACAAACTTCAAGAGATGATTCCTTTGTTCAAACAAAAATATTCATATACATGTAGGTCCAAAAACAATTGAAATTATATCCATCAGAAGTTATTTTTACAAAAATCTTAAAATGATTAAAAAAAAAGTATTAGTTTATATGACGCTTTAATAATACTACCAATAACGTCAAAACCAAATCTGCAGATATACAATATTATATACAAAGTCCAAGAATAAAGTTATTTTTGTAATCGATTTCTATGATAAAATTTTCTTGAAGTATAATTATACTGAATTACATTAAAAACATCAACAAGATGTGATCTGAAAAAGATTGTTAGATTGCGGTGAAATATTGTTACTATTAACATTGTATTCTTCTGAAAGTAATTTCACAATAAAGTAATGACAACGTACCAAAGCATTTTTATGTTTGATAATTCATAAAAAAATGACAACACAGTATGTGGAGGATTACGGAGCGCGGCGCTGTAACTTTGTTGGGAATCAATAATATGATACATAATGTAATAATAATTTGATCAAAAAGTAATAACAAAACAATAAGCTTGGGGAAAGCTATTAAAGATTTATAATGCAATAAAATAATGTAGCTGTAACTACCACATTTATTGTAATGTTACTATTATAAAATACTGTATATTTATTTGAATTGCTAACGTTAGGGTGCAACATTATTATAAATCAAATGATTTACGTCCGTGTACATTTTGCGCACCGACGAATTATGCAAATAAAACGTCTCCAACAACTTTAACGCAACTAATAAATTATTTACAAATAGATTCTCGTTTCATACTTCACCATTATTGTCTATTTAAATAAAACGTACACTTATCGGCAGTTTAATATTGTGCAATAAATAATTTTTCAATTTAATTTATAACTTGATTAAGCACGAATTACATACATAAATAGGAATGTTAATGCACACCAACAATGTCGATAATTGCAATGATTTCCAGCAAAATACGTATAATTAAAGAGTATGGCCATTTTATGGGTATACAGGTTATACATAGATACTGTAAGGAATGCTCTATAAATACAGGTATATAACTAAACATTTAGAAACTGTTTTTATTTGAATTTTTTTCTTTCGATTAGTTAAAACGATGCTTTAGTTATGATAAATTTAAATTTTATTAGTTTGTCATACTTTCAAGACAGTTATGTATTTGTTGTAATCAAATTTTGGTTTAAACTACATAATAATATAATAATATGCTAACTATATTTGTTTTTCCTAATCAATAAGATATAATAAGTATTACTTATTTAGTACTTAGTCTCAATCGATTCAATTAAAGTTCAGAGACACTATATCACTTTTACTTCTTTCTGCATTTCACTTTATAATACATACCGAGTACATAACTCTTCCTAGACAGATAGATGTTTATATAATAAATATAATTTACAAGTACTCGTTAAATAAAATTTTAACCATTGAGGATAAATGTTAAAATACTCAAACTAATTAATTTTAAATTACAAAATACGCTTTTTCTATTATTTCTTAAGAAAATTCTTAAGCATTTAATATTAATGTTTACAAATGAATCTGCATTTTACGTTATATTATAGATAGTAATTCTTAATATATAGAAACACTTCAGCGAGTATTTTTACTACATACTAGTTTTTATCAAGTTTATATAAATATTGTGTATAGTATTTCAAAACAGGGTTCTAAAATTATTTTTTTTTTAGTCAGTATAAACTTAATAATTCATTCCGTATTCTGACTTGCATGATAATGCTGTTAACAAAAAAAAAACAGTAAAGAGACAACAATTTATCCTATAAAATTTTGTTTTGTAAATCTCTGTTTGATTTATAACTGATGTGTTTTTTTTCTTCTCTTATGTTAATATAAAACAGTTTTTGTGCTGTATTTTTGTAAGCTTTGGAAGAGTCAGTGTAAACTAAATCAACCTATAAACAGTTCTTAAAAACCTCAGAATCTTTAATACTGCTGATATCGTAGATTTGCTCAAACAAAAACAATAAATTTCAATATTTTGGATGTATTTTTAAAAACTGGATTTAATGTTATGCTATGTGTTTATTAAAGTGTGTTAGTTCTATAGAGATACTTTTTGAAGATGGTCTTTACGTTTCAATACACCAGAACAGAAAGCCAATTTAAAAAATATTTAATTTTGAGAACTGTTTGACAGAGAAGTTTGTTCAAAGTAGATTATAAATTTTAGTATACAGTTTTTAAATTATTACTAGACAATATAGTGCATCAATCGGTTCTCAAAATTAATTTGTAAATTCCACCGTTTTTTGATCACTGAAGAATCGATTGCCTTTATTGAAAAACTGGTCCAATCACTTTGGACCAGCAGGCTAAAAGTGAAGAAATTATCAGCAATGTCAGAGCTGTTAGATACATCAATTCGCCAATACTTTAAGACCATTTGAGATTAAATAAAGTAAGTGCAAGTTAAACACAAATAGTTTGGCCGGTATAATAGGTAACTTAATATACACAAAAATTATGTTGGCTGTAGATAAACTCATGCCTTTGTCCGTTTTAGCATCTTTCAATCCCGGAACAACGTTAAGGAGCTAAAACGGTCAAAGACATGAGTGCAAGAAAAAAAAAACATAACTTTTATCCAGCCAAACTATTCGTTTCAAACTGAAAATTCCAAAACTTCTGTCTGCTGTTAAAAAATAGCATCAAGTCGATTGTGCTCAATCTAATTTAAATTTTTGTAAGAGGAAACAAAAACAGTTCTGCAATCTATTGTTACATAAGATAAAACTATGGTTTGGTATCAAGATTTCCTGTCCAAACAAAAATCCATAAAATAGCGGCAAGCAGGTAAACCACCACCAAGAAAAACCAGAGTATCCCCGCCAACCAAAAAGATTATAACCACAATCTTTCAGTATTGTAAGAGCATCTTAATAATTGATTTTAAAAAAAGAAATACCACGGTGAATGGCGCTTATTATGCTACCTTATAACATAAGTTGAAAGAAAATATTCGGACAAAGCGTCGAGTAAAATTAACAAAAGCTTGTCATAAAAAAATACGGCTTTTAAGAAACTAATCATCCCCATACAGTCCAAACATGGCCCTTAGCAACTACAGTGGTCCCAGAACAGCGTGGCCCATCGAATATGTAAAATGTAAGCGCAAACAAAAAATGCTAAAACGATCAAAGATATGAATGCAAAAAAAACATAACTTTTGAGTATAATTAGTTGCCTATTATACCGGCCAATATAATGTGCGTTTGTTTGTGTAATATTATCACTTAAAGTAATAACTAATTCATATTCGTAAATTTGTACGTGTGGCGTTATCATATAACCTGTGAAATAGAAGTAATCAACCAGTCACGTCGCAACTGCACTACCTCTAAACCAAATTCATTTAATCACTGAGAAAACAAGCGGCAAATTTGAAATTTATATAAAAATCAATAAAAGTAATAGAGTAAACAAAGAGTATAATGAAGTTATAGATTCAAAAACCAATAAAATATATATTGTTAAAGATTTTTGTATATTCCAACACTGAAAATAAATTAAAATAATTTTAATTTTTTTAATTTTTAATTTTTTAGCAGAAATTTTCTTAACCTAGAACATAAATCCGCCTTTTGCATTTGCAGCACTTCAAGGTCGGTTGTCCTCGCAATTTTAATGGAGATCGCAGCTAGGGAATACGCTATCTGACGCCAGATTTGTCAACAAGCCGTTGTTGAAATTTTGCTATGTTCACATAAGTTGCGTCTGCACAGTATTCATACAAATCAATTTTATTGACATACATAATAACGCGTGTATGGTTTACATGACATATAACCAAATAAAAACAAAAATGGCGTAAAACAAATAAACATATTAATCATATAATAAATAGTAGTTGACATTTCAAACACCATGACGCTAGCAACTTAAAAAGTAATCCCAAATTAATAACACAATCTGAGATAAAGTGAAACTTGTCGTTCTTTGTAATGTATCATTTTAAACAAAATGATATTTGACGTCATCACCAAGTGATCAAAATTTTAGTGATATAGCAAGCTAAGAAAATAGACGCTATTTTCTTATCTTGCTATACGTCCTGTTTTTAAAATAAAAAATAAAACATTTGGGGTATACAATTTTGTGACGTTAAAAAAGTAAAAACTGCTGTTTTGGAGCATTTTGACGACAAATCTTCAAATTTTTTTTATATGGAGATAAAACTAATAATAAGTTATAAAGAAATCTCTAACAATAGCTCAAACGTCCTTATAACTTTAAGTTAATTTTACTTAAAGTACGTTGCGTTAACGCTAGAGAATCGCCAGGCTTAGTCGCCCCGTCCTGTTGTGGTGTCACTAGTATTATTGTAATGGAAAAATATTAAATCCTATCACATCTACGAGAATATCGGTAAACCTTTCTCTCTAGAAAAATATTGACACGTACAGCGCCGTTTTTAAATTAAAATTGGTTCTTATACGACAAAACGCCAACCAACTCAATATCCAAACAATAAAATTTTAGTCATCACTCTTTTTATATGTTGAACTACATACAATATTCTATGTCTTCATGTTTTTGGTTAAAGATTTAAAGTTACATTTAACGAGTAAAAAATTAATAAAAAACTGATTAAAAACGTCACATGTAAAAATTTTAAGACACAGATTGGACTTTCTTCTAAAATGTGTGAAAATTTTAATCAATTATACTCAGGCGTTTTCTTGCTAAGTTGAATGCTGTAAACCCTTATAATAGCGCAACTATTCTCCCCCCTTAATGTCAAACTGGTAACTTATCATTTGTCTGTTCTATGAGATAGTTGTGATTACATTCTTTACACAAATAATGTTTATTATGTAGAATCGAATTATAAATATGTGTAGTATGTTCTACGATAAAAATCAGATAACTCTGATGAGAAATAAGACATCTTAGGTTCCAAATCATATGATGATTGGCGAAACAATGTAAGTGTATACTTATCAAACTCTGATTCCAAGTAAAAATCAAATAAAATTAAAAACAAACAAGGCAAAAATCGTCTTTGAGACAATGTCGGGTATATGTGGAATAAAAATAAAAAACAAGATGGAATCAATTCCTTGAAAATCCTGCAGTAAGAACTAAAAGCATACATATTTTGACACATTTACCAAGTCCTAAAAGAATAGCCAAAGACTCTAAAACACCGTTGGAATGTTAGATAATATTATTCTCAGCATTTTACTGCTAAACATATAGTAAAGTAATCTAACATAGATGAGATCAGTGCAGCTTTAGGACTTTTATATCTTGTCGGTCTTTTTTGTTTGCCAACGTAAAATTTAGAAGATTTGTGGGTTAATGTAGGGGTGTAGATAAATCTAGAACTACAATGCTTTTAAGATTAGATTTAAAGTTCAATTTTTACTAGTTTGTCTTTAATTTTATTGTGCAGATACCAAAGAAGAAAGACGTTGTATAGTTAAACTGGCGCTAATTAGAGCTATATATAATAGGTTTATAAATCACTGCAAAGAATGTTATACTCCAGCCAATCATATGACGATTGACAAAAAACTCAAGCCGTTTTGAGGACGTTGCAGCTTCAGCCAAGACAAACCATATAAACCTACCAAATATTGCTTTTAAAAGTATTTGCGCTTGTAGATGCACAAACATTCTATGTTTTCAATAAAGTGTATACCAAAAAGCAGCCAGATGGACCATTTTGCATTAGTAATAAACCAGATGATGCAGTGCTGTGTCTTGTAGCACCAGTTAGAGATTAAAAAAAATGACGTTTGGTTTGCTAGCTATCATATTCTGACAAAACTTAAAAAAAAAAATTATATTAAACAAACGTGAGCATGATTAAAAAAATAAACAAAAAAATCCACAAATGATTAGAGGCTGAAAAGTATAACAAAATAGATGCGGAGACAATAAATTGAAAAACCTTAATTAATTACTTTTTATAATATTACTAAAGGTGAGATTAACGTTAGAGACAAATTGCCTGGTAAGTACAACGTCTCTAGGAATAGTAAAAGATGGCGCCTGACCGTGTTTTCTTTTTCTTCTCATTGCTGCGACTATAAAATCTATAATAAGCAAATGTAATAATCCTACAATTAAGACTAAAACTTTGCGACAAAAATCTTTGTAGGAATTAGGCTTTTCTCTTCTAAAAAAGCACAGAGACCAGAGCCAATCAAATCCACGCATCCAATGTAAACTTCGTTAAGCTAGTTGTAAAGCCTCTGGATTATCAAAATTAAAACAAAACCAAAATAACAAAGCTGTTGTTTATGTCTCCGAAAAGCTGACAGAAAGTCTTTTTATATACGCAATTTGTGCAATCGTTTTATTTGCATGTACCACTACATCCATTTATGCCATGAATGTGAAACGTCCACCCTTAATATGTATTGTTTCTTTACCATATCCATTATTTTTTTCATACTTCTTCTGTATATTAGCCTAATGTTGCATAAAATCATTTAAATATTTGTTTTGTAATAATATTTTATTTATTCTATACAATGTGTTCTATAGTAATTAGTAATGGTAAATAAACAATTTTTCAAAATAAAGTACTAAAAAATTGTAGCATACCAAGAGAACTATAAAAGATTGTTATTTACACACTTGCAGCTGATGCTTAAGAGTTGAGTAATACACTGTATCAGGCAGTAGGGCCTTATACGTAATATTTGAAAGCATGTTGTGTACTAGCAGTTGAGACCTTGAGGTTGCACAATAACTGTAAAAGATTGGCAAGCTATCACATGCCAGTTGGGCTTAAGGTTGTATGCAGGGCACATTACATTAGTAAAGAACAGTTATAAACACACTGTTATTAGATTATATCTTGGGGTTGTGTTAATTAAGTGACTAATATTATGGTATACTGTGTATTAATGTTATTATAGAAATTCTGGCATCACGACTTATTGAGTCTTATGCTAGAGAGAGATGTTATATTTGCTAATTTTACAAAATGTATTGGTAATTGTGCGCTGGTTCAATTTAGGCAAGTTGATTTCGTTATTACAACTGGAAAACTCCAAGCGGTTGCGCATAAGCAGCAGACAAATAACCTCTAATTGGAGTTCGCATGGGGCAAACTCTGTAGATTTATGAACAACCAAGTTTAAAACTTCTACTAATTACAGATAGCCCAAAGGTAATGACGTTCGTGGCAAAAGGTATAAAATAACCGGCTAAAATTGTGTACCTGATTAATAATAATAATTTATTTGGTATTAGGTCATTTTAAAAATAAATACACATGTCATACATACATAATGTTTAAAATATACAAAATACAAAAAATACAAAAAATATCACAAGATAAAAACAGCTAAAACAAAAAACAAGAATATGAATTCAAGATAACATCCAGGATACACATCTTTTTAAAATATTTTTTCTTTAATTGAGGAATTATCGCATCTGCAGTGGCTTGCATTAGCGTATGGAGCTATACACATATGTTAAAAAAAAAGCACATTCAAAACTACAAATATGTATTAAACGCCCCTATCATAATAAAGAGTGGGCCATAAAAATCAAGAGAAACTCCGAAATTATGGGCACAAATGGCTGAAACGGCAAAACACAACGTTCAGTTGTCTGACGACTTATACACAAGCTGATGCACTATACCTTGCTACCAAACTTTAGATTTTATATTGACCAAGTTGTGTTTAACCCAAAACAACCAAGTGCTTTATGATACGCCTTAGTGTTACAAACTTAAGAGATCTTTTAAATTACAAATCTACCCTCATCAATAACATTCTCTTGTATCTTAAATAAGTTAGAATATAGTATTTGCAAAAAAACAAAGTCTTTTGGCTTTCTCTTTATAAATTATAAGTATAAGAAAATAGCACAAGCAAAAATATTTTAAGACAAAACATTTAAGATATTATTACGTATACTCCAAAAGATCTAACGCCCATTAAGTAATACACGGAATCAACAAACAATAAGTTGCCTTTCAAAAATATACGCCATTTCTTTAGGGCAATAACAATAGCCAACCCATCCTTGTCAACAACGCAATAATTTCTTGTGCATTCTAGTCTAAGTAGGGTGAAAACGCGGGTGCCACACCCAAGCTCTTATGGGATTTTACATGTACTTCAACCGGATGTGTTTTCAGTGTATTTAGTTCAACAAATGGCCACCAGTCTGCAATGTGTCGCCACCGTCGCTGGTGTTGGCGGGAAGAATTGTCGACTTGGCGGGAAGAATGGCGTCCAAGATGGCGTCGTTGGCGGGAAGAATTTGGGCGTTGTCCAAGATGGCGTCTTGGCGGGTAGTCCAGTTGTCCACTAGATGGAGCGTTGTTCGTCTTGTCGGTTTGCCAAGTTGTCCACTAGATGGTTGAAAGTATGCAACCAAAGTTACAGTGTATGCTTGGTAGCATCGTATTTTTTTAGTGAGTTTTGCCTGCTAGGATTTGAACACCGGTCGGCTGGTTGAGAGCCCGACGCGCTACCCATTGCGCCAAACAGTGTTACTGATAAGGAATGGAAAATGTGCTATAATAATGGGACCTCAATGTGGACTTGTAAAAATAGAAAAAAATATGTGACGTCTTGTAAATATTCAAGTCCTTACGCCGTACCTCGGTTATTAATGGTGACATTTGAAAATGGTCTAAAAAACAACGCAAGTTACAAATATAATATATTTATTAAAAAAAAAATCAAATAAAGCAAATGTTATAAAAATGTTACTAAAATTATAATAATTCAAGTTTTATAATATAAATTATAAATGGATATAATGTTGAAATAGTTCTAGAATAATTAAAAAAATATATATAAAAAAACAAGAATGATAACACACAACTTATTAAAAAAAAAAATCATTCAAAATTGTGATGCCCCCACGGCACTGAGTTAATTTGATCAATTTGATTTCGTTTGTCGTCAAAATTATGAAGAGCAGTTTTATTAATTTCTATCGTATAAATGTTGTGATCTTCTGATCTTATGCAATTAAATGTTGTCATTTTTGAAACGTTATTAAATATTGAATTAATATAGTCTTCGTATTGTAATTTTCGAATTGCCGATCTTCCTATACCTTTGTGTTTTTTTAATTCTGTATTATCAGAATCCGACCGGATAGCATAAACTTTTGCTCGGATACCCGCATATTCTAGTATTATGGTTCCTCCTAACTCGTCTTTAAATTTACCAATTACTTTATTATTAACTAGCGGAATGTTAAAGGGATTATTTACCGAATAATTTGAGGAGTCGAACATCAGAATCGCATCTCTTCGGATTACGTCATATATACTTTGATACGGGCAGTTGTCACGTCGAATAAATTTGGCAACAATACTATCCGTATCGCTATAGCATATTATTACTTCGAAATGCGGCTCGACGTGCACCTTCAAATAATCATAGATAAAACTATACATAATAATTTTTGATAAATCCAAAATACAAGTGCCCACATACAATGCCTTATTATATTTAACAATTGTTTTGTTCATTTCTATGGCAACAAGGTTTTCATTAAATATTTTGAATGATTTAAAGTTTGGTTTTGATATTAATTTTCTCGCAGTGCTCCAATTATTTGCCAAGTAAATTGACCTATATTTTCTAACATTTTCCATCATTTTACCGAATGACATGTTAGACATGTCTTTATATTGTTGCCTATCAAAATCATTTGTCGACTGGGCGCGCAGTTTTGCATTTAAATCGATATATGGCTTAAGCCATTTACTATGAGAAAATTCGATGGTCCTATGGATTTTTGTTAAAATCAGCCCGTGTTGTAAACATTGCATTAATGAATTTAAATGAAGCACATAGTTTTGTTTTTCGTAAAGTGTAAGCATTAATTTTGTGTTGGCTTTGTTGCCGGAATGTGATCTGTGCTCTGCACAGAACGGGAAATAAATATGCTTATTATGAAGTTCTGTAGGATAATGCAGATCACATTCTAGCATCAACGATTTGTCCATGTTGTCACCATAGCACATACTTATAGTCTTGTCAATAATTTTATTTTTTAACTCGTCCATGTTGTCGAGCCATCGAAAATTACCGAATGGTAGATTTGATGTCATAGCAAACGCGTAAAGACCATTAGCATCTAATAGTAAAATTTCCGATACTTGTTTTGTTGGGTCATATGAGGTGCTATAAGGCGAATTAGATTTAGCATATTTGCAGCTGACTTGGCATATGCCGCCTCTTAACCCCTTTTCAAAAAATAACACCATATCAATATCGGTTAATAGTTGAAGTTTAACTTTGGAAATTATTAATGCAGCTGAAAAAGACAAACCGGGCGCTGTTAAAAACCCGCACGCATCCAACATGTATGTGTTCATAGTTAAATTCCGATAATTTTCAAACACATCTGCGAGCAAGTAAACATCGGTTTTTAAATAAAGGTCTGCATAATCGCCTAATGTCTTACATTTGAAATGCTCCCACACTGTCTTAGCATGCAAATAATCATCGTCACTGACCGCACAATCATTTAAATGATTGTAAAAATGTTCTTTGGCGGGTAATATATTGTCATTTAATCTATCAATTGACGATATATAATCGTAGGGAAATATACCTTTTCGTTTGACTAACATCAGATCCTCGTTTTTTGGGAAACCGGATTTGGTCAATTGTAGCTGATCAATATTTAAATTCTTTACTAGTTTATCTAATGAGGAGGGCATGAATCGAAAGGAGTCCAGAAATCTTAAATTAATCTTTCCAATTTTTTTGTTGAAGCTGATGTAAGTTTCGGTTGTGGATGGTATGATATTTATGGGATTAGCATTTACACTTGAAAGAGCCTCAATGATAAAGTGAGCATCATATCGCGATAAGTTGTGGAAAATCACGGGTAAAATGTTTGATGTCTTGCACTGCAAGTTACAATTATTGCACAAGGTATTAATAAAGTCGCCAGTATAATGACAGTGATGTGCCACTTTTACATTGGTTTTGTCAAAAAAATAATTACATATCGAGCAAGACTGGCAAGTATCATGTTGAATTTTTTGTATTATTGTTAAAGGATTCATTGGTTTATTATTATCACTATTTATATATGCCCAAATAACATCGCACTCTTCTAGCAATTGATTAATAAACCATTTATGTGGATCCAAACCGCGATACATATTGAAATAGTTTAAATTTGAATTATAAGAGCATACGCGCAAATAAGCCACACTAAATGGTTTGTGATTTTGATAACGCCTACTGTACGAGTTACGGGGATTATTTGCACATGATAAAATCGGTAATGTCACTGCCTCAAAATCGGCGTATATTGCAAATGGCAATTTCATGGTAGCTGTAAAATTTTGAAACTTCACTTCCGAGCCCTCAATGGGCATCTCAATTTTAACTGGATCAAAAGTGTTGCAGTCTTTTAAATGTGTTTGCATATTATTCTCGTTACTAAAATTATTAAGACATCTATGACAAATAAATAGCTTACGTTTACGTTTATTGAATGTTGAGGAACATAATTTAGACAAGTCTTCAATTAGACAGAAATGACCAGAATTTTTATGGTATTTAGGTATATACAATAAATTTATCTGTATTTCTCCAACATGATTGTTTGAAATATGTAGTGGGTAAATTTGAAATTGACTGTCACCGGTATCGCCGTCGTCATATGAATACACATTAATGGAAAAAAATGGATTTTGTTTTTCAAATTTATTTATGTCTGATATTTTCATAGGCATATTTATATTATTTAAATTAAATTGATCAAAAATAACCGGATAATTTAAACAGTTTGTGGGGTCATCACCTTTTTTTGTACATGGGTGTAGGGCAGCAATGAGACACCATAAAAAGCAGCGCTGATCCATATTTTTGATGTTGATGCAAGCATTCCGTTGAATAATCGGTTTAGGCAATGGCACATAGCTGGTAGATCCTGCGTTCAAGGGTGCATATTTGGCAATGGAGATCAAAAGATGCTGTATGGCATGCAGAGCCCATCCACTTTTACGCTCTTGAAATTCTTCAAGCTGCAAATATATATATATAAATATAATACATAAAATATATAAATTAATGCCACAACTTCATAAATTTAATTTTTTAATGTTCAATAAATACCTTTACTAGAATTTCTTCAAATAATTCGTCTAGTAAGAGTGCATCGTCAGAGTGGAGTAGAAATATTTTATTTTTTGACATCATTCGAAAAATTTCAATTTCCATAGATACCGGCTGCACAAATTCCCCGCACAGGGCAAAATGACACTTAAAGCATGTGAATTTCTTGCGTATGTTTTTTAAACGATTTATAATTTTTATTTTACAATCGTTCAGAAAAAGTTTTGGATCCACA
Source organism: Tachinus rufipes (assembly GCA_963932245.1). Taxonomy (NCBI): domain Eukaryota; kingdom Metazoa; phylum Arthropoda; class Insecta; order Coleoptera; family Staphylinidae; genus Tachinus; species Tachinus rufipes. The sequence goes on along the minus strand of OZ010743.1, from coordinate 75,770,364 downwards.
TGGTTTAAGTTAATTAAAGCACCTGTGCGAATCTGATTATTCAACTGCAATTATAAATATATAGACTATTATTACTATCTGCCTTTTATGTAAATATGCATGCAAAATTAAAAAACAAAACATTACTTACTTCGGTCCATTCCACTGCAGGTTTTCTTTTATTAGCACCATAGTTGATTGTTCTCTCGCTGCGAAGTCCATCACCCGTTCTTGAAAGCGTTCTTATTTTGGTTGCGCATTTTGCCTGTAGAGACAGCAGTGATCCCAAATTAGATGTAATATGTTGTTGATTCCTACCAAAATTGAGCGATGCACATTTTTTTAATAACTTTATATTAATTTTAATTTCTGCTTGGCACTTTGTTAATACATCCCTGTTGACCCCCACACTGTTTATTGTTTTTGAAAGTTTTTTTATTTGCGTTATCAATCTGTTATCGCCCATATTTAGGCTTTTTCAAACTGCACGTCGTGATAACTACGACCGCCGCTTAATGATTTTAATCCATTATAAAATAGTATTACTTGCGATCCGCGTATTTTTTCCAGATCTTTCTCTTTTGCAAATCTCCTTGAGTAACGGTCCGGAAGGAATACTATTCCATGTTTGAGTTCACAAACAACTTTTTTTCCATTAACCGTCTGCATATGGCAAAAATCATTAACGACGTACGGTTTTCCAATCTTTAAATCCCTCAAGGGAATAATGGAAGCGCCGCCGTCACTTTTGCCGATTTCATTCAATAAATCGGCAACGTCACGGTCTTTTATTGATTGACTGTCGCTCTCACTATCACTTAACAAAACTTTTGGTTTCCGTTTTTTTAGGGGCAACACGGTCTTCTTCTTTGATTCAGTGTCGCTCTCACTATCACTTGACAAAACTTTTGGTTTCAGTTTTTTTGGTGCAACCGGCACCGTGACTTCATCATCAAACAAACGTCTACAAGCCTTATCACCAATTAAGCGACGTCGTTTATTTGGTTTTTTTACCTTGTCACACACTTTTTGTATGGGACGGTCTGGAGTTACATACTGCGACAATAACTCATCGCCTGAAGACTCGCTCAACATGATTATTATTTTTTATTTGATTGCTTGCTTTTTATAAACTGGCACACTTCACAGAATGCATTGATTTTATATGGGGGAGAAAACGGATGTTTTTAATTAAGCGCGAAATAAACGGAAATTACTCATATACATATATAAGGAAAAATGATAACAAATTGATTAATTAAAATGTAATGTGAAAACGGATGTGATTTGGTTAAATTGAAAGAAATTACATCATACTACTTACTTTAAAATGAAATTGAAAATTTATTAATTATTTAATATTTACTTAATTTTTAAACTTCGTTTTAAATTTATTATTAATATGGATTACTTACCTTTTATAGTTAACGCATTTTCTTATTTATTGTAGGTAAAATAAAACAATATTATTACAACAAAAATAGATTTATTTTTTAATTAAATTACATACATAACAAGACTTAAAATATAGAAATTTATGATTATTATGTTCATATAAAATATAATTACAGAAAATAATTACAAAAAACTATTTACTATAATTATTATCATTTAAATAAGTACAAATTTTTTTAACATTCTGAAATGAGCAATTAGCAAACTCATCTGTGTGATTTGCACAGAAATGAGTACATTTTTCAAATTTTGGTGAATTAATTTCACCTTCAAGGTTTAATATGGTAAAATTCGGGAAATGTCTTTTTAAAAAATCTTCTTTTTGAGCACCCTTGACCACGCACGTCACATCGGATAAATTCTGAGTAAATCCGTAAAAGATGTTGTCAATCTCGGCCATATCAACAATTCCTCCGGAGTATGGAATTGAGTGGTAATTATTTTCCAACCATCTGGCTTGGATTTTTTCCTTCGATGTTAAAAACGAGTAGTCGATTGTCGGTTTCATCAAGTAAGTGTGAATATTTTTGTAATTTGTTGCAATACTTATTTCCTTCGGCATAAACTGATTTGCAATTACAAATCCTTGCATATCGATGGCCAATATAATCATCATGTTATATGAAGTGTACACATCAACGATCTGTACTCGACTAAAAATAAGAGCTCGATGGGATTTTCTATGTTCAGGATTCACTACTGCAATGTTAACTGTTGGTTCTACTCTCCATTAAACAAGTTTTCTCACTGTCCCAGAAAGCGGTCTGTATTCGGCAACTTGGTCGAACAATATGAGACAATATGCTCTTGTGTTGTCTGGGAAAGCCTGGTGTCCCTCCATTTCAATTTTCAAATCGATCGTTGACGATTTTACACTTTCGTTTTGTCTTGATACATCGAATACGTATAACATTCGATTTTTAAATTCTGCGTAGCTCAATATGGGTCGGTTGAATCGACCGTAATAACTGTTTTGGAACTGTGTGTACATGTAATAACAAGTTGTGTATTCGCCATTTGTCACATCTTGATTTAACTTATCATAGGGATAACACTCCGAATTTAAATACACATTCAAATTTCTCATAAAGCAATGATCAAAATGGCTTGCATTTTTATCTATTTTTCCCACTTTATTCTGTTGAAAACCTACAATTACGTATCGAGGTTTTTCCAGATGGGTAGAAGTTTTAACTAACCAAGTATCCTTATCGGTTTTTCTGAGAGGATACTCAAATAAACGCCATGTCCTATATGGCATTAAAATGGGAGGATCAGATTGTATGCCGGTCAATATTCGTAATTTTGCTTCATCGCACGGCTGAACATGTTGTATGCGCCATTCAATTTTATCTATGCGAATCTTGCAGTCTTTGGTACTCGTGTAACAATTTAAATCCGTGGTGGCACGCTTCATGATCAACTCCTGTTTCACGTTCACCATCACCTTCTTGTAATCTTCTGCAAATCCCAGAAGACATTTCAAGGGTAAAATTGCATAAAACTTTTGGTTTGTATCAAAGTATGTTTTAACTCCTGCGTCAAACGTTTCGCTCCACCCGCTCATTTCTAAACTTCTTAGCTCTTCCTTATCATAGGAGATGTATCCCTTCATTGTGGACGTGATTCCAACGCCTCGATTTTGATCGATTACAACTCCGTTAATTTCGTAACAAATTTCTTCAAATAAGAATGCAAATCCATTTGTCTCCCATTTAAAATTAGCATCGACGGGATTTTCCGTTGTACCAGCGATGTACAAATAACTGTTGCACGGCAAAGTACAAATATCCTGCTGTTGTATTAAAATGCGAATTTCATCAATATTGTTAAAGGTTTGTGTTCTCGGCTGATAACTGTGAAATTCCTCTTTCACAATGCTCTCGTCCACACTGAATTTATCAAAAATGTCTAATTTATCCATTGTTTTTTTTTTAGCCTGTAGCCCAATGAGGAGAGTCTCTGTAGGTCGTGACTTGTTAGTCCTTTGAAGAATAATTGAGGAGTGATGTTTCGAATGGTTGTCCCCCATTTATTAACATTTGGATTAGAATTAAATTGAATCGGCATGTTACCACGTTTTTAATTCGAGTCTTGCTAAAATATTTTCACCTCTAAAATTTACGGATGCTCCGTCTTGATCGATAATTCTGATTGTAATGTTGTTGATGTTGCGTACGTTAACCGGTAAATATAATATATTTCGAGGTTCTATGTTAATGGCAAAACCCGGATCGACGGAAGGTGAAAATTCGAAAAGCGTGTGCGATAGTTTATCACCGTAAAAAGCACCCGACACTATGTTACACTCGAGTCTGATGCTGGTCACTTTTATAATTTTAACAGGTAAATCGGACAAATGCAATTTATTTGCACTCAATTTTTTCTTTGAAAATCCAAGTAAGCTACCGATACTATCGGCTGGTGAAAAATCAATGTCGTATTTGCACAAAACTTCACACTTTAATGTATTATTATTTGGTTTTAAGACAATTAACTCTTCCGATTCTTTCGATCTCGATTTCAAAACAGATTCCAAGTAAGATTCAATGTCGGTGATTTCATACGAACCGGTAGGTACGTCGATTACTTTGCTACCGTTATGCTCGTAATAAAATTTGTTACACCCGTCTTCTATATTTGGAATAGTGTTGTACGTTTGCAACCCGATCAGACCCAAATAATAATTTTTGTTAGGGTCTAACTCGATGGGAGGATAATAGTTTACGGAGAGTATGCTGCTGTCACTCTGCAGAGTAAACGTATAAGACATGACTGCGTGCAATTTCCTAGTCTGTCGTATTTATAACAAAAATTTCAAACACAAATGCCCGCAGTTATACGTATTAAAATTTTGATATCTATCGTGGTTGTAAGTAATTTCGCTACCTTGAAAATATTTTAAAAGTTCTTTGGGCGGTGGGAGGTCACCGAAACTGTCAAAGTATTTTACGTGATTTCCGCGATTTTTGTATGCCACCCAATGTGTACCGTTTCCTCTCGAACAATCTAGATTAACAATGCCGGATTCGTTTTTATGGGGTTTAATCGGCATGACATCGCGCATAAAAACAGCTCTAAAATATGGTACTTTTGCTTTTATTGCAAACATCTCTAGATCCCTATCGGTTAGCGCTCTTCGAGGTAGCGTTAGTAGTTTTTTGACTTCTGCAAATATAGCCCTAAGCCTTTTTTGTGCGGTTTAAGATAGAGTCCTTTTCCTGCTTTTCCACCGATTGCAATGGCTTCCATCATCTTATTGTGCCGTTGTGATTCACCAAATTTCCGACGAGCGTCCGAAGCGTCGTTCACCGCTTTGGCAATACCAGATGCACCACCCGCAAGTGCTCCCAATGCACTAAGACCCGCAAAAATAGGAATCAATGGTAGGATGCCACCGACTTTAGGCACTGGAATTATACGAGGTGTTTGAATTTTTTTCCTTCCACCAACTTTGCGCACGGCAAGTTTTGCCGCATTAAGGGCTATGTGTGATCCTTCAGTTATATCATTCTTATGTTTAATTTTATTTTTAAACTGTTTTAACGCATTTTTTGCCTTCATCACAATTACACTTTGCAACGTAACTTTTTTCTTGCCACTTTTTTTTCTTGACATGCCCATACCTAATCTTCTTTTCACTTTCATTGCTGTTGTCACAGCAAAAGCGCTCGCCTTTTCACCCAACGATGCTGAGGATTTAACTCTTTGCCAAGCGACTTCCGCTAACTGTTTATCCGCAACGTGTCTATCACTCAATTTTTTGTTTTGTGAATATGCAATGTCGTGTAGTTTACATGCGGCGTCTAACTTGTTTATGCCCGGATCACCTCTTTGCAAACGCTTCTTTAATTTTGTGCCCGGCCCACAGTACTGATACCCCGGTAAATGTAATTCAACCGGTAACTTATTTATAAAAGAATTGATAATGCCTGCACCGTGATACAAATGCATTTAAAAGATTCACTATGAAGCGCTTCTATTTATAACACAGGTCCAAACCCCATTTTATGCCATTACAATGAAAGTGGTCAAGCAGAAAAAGTCGCTGCCGATCGTGAACATGGATGAGTACGTGTCGGGAATGGGTTTGACGACGGAGAGACGTCACGGTGAATTATTACCAAATTCAATACGAGCCCTCATTTGTGGACCATCCAATTGCGGAAAATCAAACGCGATGTTAAGTTTATTGTTCAGTGAAAACGGATTACATTTTGAGAACATTTATATCTACTCGAAATCGTTGTATCAACCAAAGTATCGCCTATTGGAGAGCGTTATGAAGTCTATGAGAAAAATAAAATACTTTCAGTTTAAAGAAAATGAAGAAATCTTAAGCCCCGAGAATGCCAAACCAAACTCAATTTTTATTTTTGATGATGTTGCGTGCGACGGCCAAGAGAAAATCAGAGAATATTTCAGCATGGGAAGACACAATAACATTGATTCGTTTTATTTATGTCAGACTTATACACGAATACCCAAACACTTGATACGTGATAATGCCAATTTTATCGTATTATTCAAGCAAGATGAAATGAATTTGAAACATGCGTTTGCGGATCATGTGAGCAGCGACATGGATTTCGAAAAATTTAAAAAAATCTGTAGACTGTGTTGGGCAGAAAAATACGGATTCATAGTAATAAATAAAGATTGTGATCCGAATAAGGGAAGATACCGCAAAGGTTTCGATCGCTATATAATGATTGACAATTGATTTCATCAATCAAATTTACGCAAGCAAATGAACATGTCGGACCGTGCAATAAAACATCGTCTGATCAACATTAAAAAGGCTATAAGAAAAAAGCTGTTTGCCATGAAAATAAACCGATCGGAAAATGACGAATTTTTAAACAAAGCATATAAACCGTTACTGGAACCGTTGAAGGAAATAATTTCTCTCAAACGTACAAAAGTAAATTTCAAGAATGAAAACGATGATGCGAATCAAAATTATAAAACCGAACCGTTGATAGAAGTTACACCCAAACACAAATATACGGTCAAGGTGGTGCGGCCGCGAAAGAGAAAGCAGATGACAAAATGGACTGGTTTTACAAAACGTTTGAACGATGAGGATGATGAAGAGGTATCGCATCAAAGCGAAGAGGTACCGCATCAAAGCGAAGAGGTACCGCATCGAAGCGAAGAGGTAGCGCATCGAAGCGAAGAGGTACCGCATCGAAGCGAAGAGGTAGCGCTTGGTGATGAAGAGGTATCGCATCAAAGCAAAGAGACACTTCGTAAATCTTTAACTCCGCAAAGCGAACGGACCATGAAAATTAAAAAGTTTTTGGATTCGTTTCATGAAAAGCCTCGAGAGTACATTGCAAAGAGATTTGGTGCTCATCACAGTTTAGATGAGACCACTGGTATAAAAATTAATTTACACTCGCATAAATGGATGATTGGAAATCATGAAGTTAAACTGGTCAATAAAAAAGATTTTAAAATTGGTGACTCTACATACGATGGAACAACGGGTTTATACGAACTGCTTTTTATGAAAGATCCTGCAAGTTATACAAACGATGATTTACAACATTATAAAAAAATATTATTAAAGTCACATGCAATATACCGTAATTTTGATCCAAATAATCAGATACAGGGATCAAAATCTAAAAAGTATACAAAGATTATTAAACCTTTGTTGGATTCCGATTCAAATTCCACCCAAGGAAGAGGATTTGATTCAAAGTTGCGAGTGCAACGTGTCCCTACGCAATACAAGTATTGGAACAATTTAAGCGAACTTGTGGATAGATTGTGTTTATTGCACGCATCGAGGAATGCGGGGAATAATTCGCACGATAATGAGATTGCGTCAATCGAAGAGGAATTACGCGAAGAAGATGTTATTTATTAGTATAACGTTCTACATTGATTTCATTTACAAGATGAGCATCGATAAGTTCGGACGCCATTCGTTACAAAATAAAATAAATAAATGCGTGGGAGTGAGAGGACCACCGGGCAATGGTTTTAAACGCGATGTTGATGGACATTTCAACCTTGAAAGTAAAAGAATAAAATATTTGGAATTACCGGTTAATGAGAGCGATGCCGCCAACAAGAAATATGTCGACAATTTGCATGTTGAAGAGAAGAGATATGTTGAAAATTTAATAAAGAATGTACATGAAAAAGTAAATGGGTTTATCAACAGTGTCCCCGGTATGGTAGATTCCAAAATTACACCTGTAAAAATGGATTCTTTGGATCGGTTAATTAAGTTATCCGCGGATTTGCAGGAGTATAAAACTACTACGAATCACAAAATAGAATCAGTTGAAAACAATATAGGGTCTGCGAATACCAAAATAGAAACAATTGAAAACGATAATGCAAGAGAATGGGAGCAGTTCAAGATTGAATTAAATACGCTATTATTAAATCAAACAACTAGCATCAAACAGCTGATTGCCCCATTAAACCGTTCAAGTCAAAATGAGTAAAGAGGATGTAGTGCGAGAGTTACACAAACCGGCAAGAAAGAATTTTGCCCGAAGACGAACGATACTTAAAGGTGTTGACGATCTGTGGCAAATAGATCTTGCCGAGTTTCAATTATTCTCTCGTGAAAATAAAGGATATAAATATATACTGGTAGTAATTGATTGTTTCTCAAAATACGCCTGGACTGCACCAATAAAAAATAAAACCGGTGTGGTTGTTGCAGAAACCATGGGAAAAATATTAAACGCCGGTCGGACACCGAAAAATATTCAAAGTGATCATGGCAAGGAATTTTATAACAAGCAATTTTCTACATTAATGAAAAAATATAATATTAATCATTATTCGACATATACAATAATGAAAGCTGCCATTGTCGAGCGTCTAATTCGCACGCTAAAAGATAAACTTTATAAACAATTTAGTTTGCGTGGGCGCTACAGCTGGTATGATATTTTGAACAAGGTTACGTTAGAATACAACAATCAACGTCACCGTACGATAGGAATGCGACCAGCTGATGTAATTCCGGGCGGTGATAAGGAAGAGATGTTATTAAAAACTGTCTACTCGCACATTAAAATTGCAGGAAAAGGGAATTTCCGAGTGGGCGATATGGTGCGATTGAGTAAACAAAAAGCATTATTTGCAAAAGGATACACACCAAATTGGACAACAGAATTATTTAAAATTGTTAAAATTAAAATTACCAACCCGGTGACGTATTTATTGGAAGATGAAAGAGGAGATCCTATACAAGGAGCCTTTTACGCTGAGGAATTACAGAAAACATCAAATCCTAAGATATATTTAGTGGAAAAAATATTGCGAAAGAAGGGAAATCAAGTATTCGTAAAATGGCTTGGCATGGATAAATCGCATAATAGTTGGATTAATAAACAAAATGTATTATAATTGCATAAATAATAATAATTTTATAATTATACTTTAGTTTTAATAAGACCTCTATACAATGATGATCTTCACACTCCTTATATCATTTATTATATCAACCTCAACTGACTCATCGTTCGATAGTAATAAGTATCTAGAATTCTATGGATATTTAAATGCTAGTGACACATCGCTAACCGATTCCAGAGATGCTATAATATTGTTTCAAGAAACTTATGGTCTACCCGCAGATGGAACATTCAATAATGCTACGTTAAATTTAATGCAAACTCCAAGATGTGGAAATCCAGATCATTTGGAAAATTATGTAATTCATTCCGAAAAATGGCCAAACAAAACTTTAAAATGGCATTTTTATAAAGGGAGTTATTTAATGAAACAATCAGCCAAAGAGGCTTTTGATTTATGGTCAAGTTATACTAATCTAAATTTCATTCATGATCCTTTAAAGTATGATATTTTAATTTCATTTCAAAGAATAGCACATACATGGATAAAGCGTAACTACACTTGCAATTCCTTTGACGGCCCTGGGAATACTTTGGGGCATGCCTATCTACCTCACGACAACGGAAGTTTGACAGAAATTCATCTTGATGCAGATGAAGATTGGTGGACTTTGACAAAATCACCTCCCAAAAACAAAATAAGTATTTTTTCTGTATTACTTCATGAAATCGGACACGTCTTAGGAATTCGGCACTCAAGCGATCAACATTCATTGATGTATGCATACTACTACGCTTATCCAAATTTAACTGAAGATGACATCAATGCAATTCAAGAACTGTATAGTGTAAAGGTTACGCCGACGACGATGGAGACGGAGGCGACGACGTCGACGACAAAGCCTACAACTCCTGCGATACATTCCACAATAGAGTCTACAACTGTGGCAAATATAACTGTAAATTCTACAGTCAATTCTAGAACGGTTGACCTACCTGTTATTTACCCCGATTTGTGTAACGTATCAAAGGACATCGATGCATTTCTAATAGTCCTCGGAAAAATATACATATTTTATAACGAGTGGGTTTGGGTGAAAGGATTAAATATAAATTCATACGGAAAACCGCAGTTAATAACCAATTGGTTACACTTTCTACCATCAACGTTTAAAAAAATAAATGCAATTTACCAACGCCCCAATGGCCAGATAGCACTATTCGATGATATGTATATACATGTTTTTGATTTCCCATCGTTAAAATTTCATAATTCAATTGTACAATCAAATTTACATGTTGGTGGGATTGTGACTGCAGCTGTAAATACGTACAGTGGGCAAACATATGTGTTCTACAATAATAGCGTTTACGTTGAAGTGGATGAATGCAGTTATTATCAAAAAATAAATATGCTTGGATATACACAAGATTTCATAGGATTACCCAGGGACATTAATGGCGCATTCCGATACACAAATGGACTGCTATATTTCTTCAGTGAAAATATGTATTATGAATATAACGAATTTACATCTTCGATGGTGAGAGCAAATCAGAAAGATTTATCGTTATTTTCGATTAATTGTCCAACGCTTGGGATTCTACAACAACTCAAATCACTTCTGATAAAGCTAACAAATTTGGACTTACCTTTATGATGTAATTCAATTATCTGTAAAATGTATAAATAATGAAATAAAATGCTGTTTATTATAATATTGTTTTTTATTTAGTTTTTGTAAACATACCTTTTATATAATTTATAAAGCACATAAGAAAATATAATAACATTGGTAAGCATCAGTATAATTTCTAAAATCAAAATTACATTTTTATCATTATTTACAACATTGTCCATTATTAATTGATTTGAAACATTTATTACACTGCGTTTTTTATCGAGGAACATAAAAGTTGCATTCATCGCATTTGACACTCCCGGGATTATACTGGTGTTTATTTTAAATGTTCTTGGGTTAGTGTTATTATCAAGGTACATCATTTTCCATTCCGAAGGCCAATCATTGATTCCTTTATTGCTAGCGGTTATGTAGCATTGTCTGGCATCTTTGGGTTTGGTGATGAACAAAGTTCCATTAAGCAGAGTTGATAATAGTATGAATGCGGTGCTATTCATTTTCGGTGCTGTTGTCACTTTTTCTAATTGATCGGTAATCTTGACACTTTTTGCAGATACACTTTTCAGCAATGCATCTAAAACAGTTTTTTATGGGTGGAGGTGGTCCGTCTATGTGGTCCTCATCGGTTGGAAGGTTGTAATGCTTATGACAAGGGAGTCTTATTTGGAAATATAAATCACTCTTACATTTTTCAGGCAGGAAATCCCACAATCTTTCCAAATTTAGTCCATATAACGATCGCAAATATTTTTCAGGCAGATATTTTACATATTCACCAGTTAACTTGCATTCATCATACAATTCAATGGCTTTATTTATATTTTCAAATAAATTTATTTCGACTTCGCTAATTTCCTCTGAGCTGCATCCCGTCGAGTTTTGCACACAGTTGCTTTTGCAATTCATAATCACAAATAATTTTTTTAACATTAATAATTTGCTGTAGTAGACTTTCCAATCGATAGTTTAGTTGTTGGCGATTTCTTAAATGGAGTCGTTTAATGGGGGACGTTCTTGACATCACCATTATCAGTGTATAACTGACTTTTAATTTCATTGCCTCCACTTAAACACCGTATTGTTTGTAAATCGTGCATCAATTTCTTGCGGTTATACAATATAATTTCCCGCATGCATTCGATATTTTCATAATAGCAGTTATTTACCGTAGGTAAGATGTTAATGAATGCATCATCTGTGTCGGCTTGTAATCTATTGAATTCCAATAGACAATTGTTGTAATATTCAAAAAATTGCATATTATTCAAGCGTTGCAAACGATATTCGATCATATCAATTACACGCCACAATTGATCCAACGCACTTTTATTTAGCATTATGACCGCACCCCGCCAACCGATGCCCACAATCTTTGATTTTCGACACTTTGTCAGGTCAATATAGCAAGTATCGAACACATTAATCCTGGGTTTGAAGTCTTCGTCATCGGATAAACGAGGTCTCTTCTGCTGGTAACTACATGTACACTTGCGTTCCGACCGTAAAACACTCTTCTCCATGACGTTTTTGTACTGCATCAAAGTATTCCATTCAGGCTGAATGAAAGATATACTTTTTTTCGGTGAACTCAGACGCACACACTGGTAAAATCCTCGTACGGGGCTCAAACCAACAGTCACTTTAACTTGTTTGTTCAGTGGATAATAGACTTCGTTAATTAATCTATCTTCACTGCTTAATTCGGTTTCGTGATCTTTCAACATAATCTCTAGAAAGTCACCGGCAATATCACTACTACAACCGCTGTTGCTGTCTTCGATTGATATACACGGCACGTCAATATCGTCACACATGTTTGCTAATACTAATTGATTTATTTAAACATATTTGTCATAATAACTTTTAATCTGATTGGTTGTTATAACAATCAATATGATTGGTTGAATGAAAATGAAATAATTTGCAAATATCTTCTAGTTTGTGTCTCGATTTACACGCATTCTTATGCGTGTGCATTATACATTTTTACAATTTAACATTGTATGAAAAATAGGCACACGTTATAATTATTTAGGAAAATATATTCATAGAATATCAGTTAATTTTAATATATATTTTGTTGTAATTTAAAATTGTTTTTATTACTCATCATAACAATTATTTTAGAATTGTGATTTTATTTAATAGTAGTTCTTATCAGTAACCGCATGGAGATTACGCGCTCCGTCTCGCGTCGATGACGTCACGTTATCGCTTAGGTGTGACACTCTAATGCCCTTCTGACCGTTGCAAAGATGAAGCGAAATTAATCTACTCGGTTTCAATTTGTATGGGAATTTTTTTTATATGTGAATCGTTAATAACAATTAAATAGGTCAAAATGAATATATATGATTGATATTTATTTTAATAATTTATTGTTGTAAATAGAATTTTTTTCCACATTTGAAATTTAATATATTATTGATCATAATTGAATATTTATTTAAGGGTTATAATCGCATATTTTCAGTTATATCATAAATTGCAAGCGCTTAGGGCTGACGTCACATATTTTTTTCTATTTTTACAAGTCCACATTGAGGTCCCATTATTATAGCACATTTTCCATTCCTTATCAGTAACACTGTTTGGCGCAATGGGTAGCGCGTCGGGCTCTCAACCAGCCGACCGGTGTTCAAATCCTAGCAGGCAAAACTCACTAAAAAAATACGATGCTACCAAGCATACACTGTAACTTTGGTTGCATACTTTCAACCATCTAGTGGACAACTTGGCAAACCGACAAGACGAACAACGCTCCATCTAGTGGACAACTGGACTACCCGCCAAGACGCCATCTTGGACAACGCCCAAATTCTTCCCGCCAACGACGCCATCTTGGACGCCATTCTTCCCGCCAAGTCGACAATTCTTCCCGCCAACACCAGCGACGGTGGCGACACATTGCAGACTGGTGGCCATTTGTTGAACTAAATACACTGAAAACACATCCGGTTGAAGTACATGTAAAATCCCATAAGAGCTTGGGTGTGGCACCCGCGTTTTCACCCTACTAGTCTACTAGCATAAGCAATCATTTGTTTTTTTCCGATTCAGGCCCAAAATCAAAAGCATGAAACAAAAAAAACCAAATGATTAAACAGCTTCTTCTAAGTTTTAAACCCACCAATTTTTTTTTGTAATAGTAGCTTAAAGTTCTATCATAATTAACTTAATCTAAAAATGCTTAAAGTTGTTTTACATAAAACATTTCAATTTTGAATAAATTGCACTTTCTTAACTTTAAAGTTAAACCGGCCTGTGACAATTTACCAAATATCTGATCTAGGTCTCGATATGCCAGTAAAAAGTTACTGACGCAACTAACAGATTGTCCACATATGCGGATACAGATCTCAATAAGTTTAACCCTAAGGTTGTGTTAATAGCCCTAGTAAAAGAAGCTAGTGGCATTTTATTAAGTATAACTTTCATGCAGAAACCCAGAATATTTTCTGTCATGTTCTCTTAACGGTCATTATCTCGCGGTTAGATCAACTAAATATTTTACGCTATTAAGAGTACGCAGCAGTTCTTTTATATAAATAAAGAATTCATAATCTATTTTTAACACCACCACGCTTTACCGTTGTGACTAGAGGACTGATATAAGTTCTCGCTCATCTCATTCCTAACAATTTCTTTACACGCATTGTGAATATAGTATGATTTTTGCGCAAATAGCGTTTTATCTATTACTCGTAACTCATATGTATATAAGAGTGTGCCGAGTATGTAAAAAAAAATTTTTAGTGGGTCTCTAAATTAGAGTGATTGCAATGTCATTAAAATCCGATAGTAGATCAATATTTTGATCGTTTTGCACAACCAAACTATAATGAAATTGACAAATAATTAAATTTAAATAAAGTTTCCGATCAGTGCACGTTACATGATACTGCTAATACCGTAATTGTTTTGTCACCCCTCTTCATAGACAAACTGTTATTTTGAAGATTTATAACTGCATGTCTACGTAAAAACAATTGCCTAACATATAATCAAAATTTAAATCGGGTATTAAAAGTAATTCAAAATCTAATAATGTTGATTTATTTTAAACTAAAAAAATAAATCTTTGAACTTGTACAAGTAATTTACACAAAATGGTTAATTAAAAAACAAGAGCAGTCGAATAAAAATAATTATATCTCATCTGAATTTACATGAAAATAACTATTGAACCAAGACATATTCTGTTATATGCCATTAAAATATTTTTTAATTAAAAAAACAACGACCTATTCGATTGTCTTAACTTAACAGTTCCGAGTAAACTGGATATGACGTCATCTGTTCAATATAAACTTAACGACTTACGAACAGAATCCGTGTATTTCATATATATACTTATTACATTCTTAAAATAATTAAGTTATTTAATTTTTACGTCGTTATAAAATATCTTAATTATTAACTATTAGTTTAACAATGTAATGTGTAAACTGTCGGTGTCGAGTTCGTTTTACACTGGTGAGGTCACATCAAATTTACTAGAAAATGTTCAGTTCAAATGAGCACAAATTAGTATAGAACCTAGATAGACCTAAATCTAGTAATATTATAGTGATTTATTTTCAATTTTGTTATATACGGCTAGATATGTAATAGAACTAATGTATTACAAATTAAATTAAATAAATAGTTTTAACCTAAAAACGTTTGCAAATTTAGCTATCTATCTAATTCTTCAAATATTCTTAACCTACACTTGATCTACAAGTTTTTAATTATACTTTCAAAACAAAGAATACCTATGGTTATACACCCAGTACTATAGTTAATAAACCAAACATTGTAATTATTTATATTATGATAAAGTTCACACGTTAAATATTATTTTATTATAATCTAAACCTTTTCAATCATATGGTTTAAATAATTAATATCCTAAACACATAAAATAAAGCTTTATTATTTATAATATAAATACTCTTAATGTTCATTATTAATTATGCAATTTTATTTGTCATGTATACATCCATAATGTAAAATCTTAAGCAGTTAAATCTAATAGAATGTTAAAATATGGACTTCCTTTTAATCTACTAATATAAAAAATCACATAAATTCATTTATATTTTAATCACTAACTACAACCAGTGATGCCTACCTATATTTAAAATGATAAACTATTGCGAATATATTGACGTTTCAATTTACAGGATAGAAGAAACTCAATTAACTACGATTTCAATTACTTTTACTTTCCCGCATGCTTTCGTGGCGTGCATTAAAATTTTAATTGTGTTATTTAAATTATTTATGCGGAGTTATTAATTCCAAAACAAAATAATTTGTATTTCGCGAGCACTCAGCCGATGCTGATTCTCATCCCGTTTTAATTATTTATGTTACTGCTATCATTTCACCCAGCATTTTACTTCAACTCCAAGCATTAAATAATATATCCTAAGAAAAATATACCTTAGTTATTTCCTAGCAAGTAATATTTATTATCTTCTGGGTAGATTGATGTAGTACCAATTTATTTATATGTAAGTAATCTAATAAATCAATATAATATCAATCACACGTTGAAGCATTAATTATCATCATAAATAAAATAACTTGTACATGTTTTAAGCATGTTTTTTAATTTAAAAAAATATATAAAATTTCTCATTGGGGTATTAAATTAATTAAAAGTTATACACATTTAACCTGTTCAATTAAAATCACTGTTAATATATTAAACCGAACACAAAACTTTTCCAATTATAATGCTGAAATGTGATTATCAGACAGGGGTCAATTGGATCGAATAATTTAGATTGAGAGTGACCAACACATGCAGCTTCTATATCTAATTATCTGTCACAGAAGAGCCGATCCAATTAAGATGAATTCTGGGTACTAAAAGCATTAGCCTTTACTGGAAATTGCCTCTAGTCTATTTTCATGATAATATAGGATATTGTGAAATGTATACATATAGGTGCAGTTAAGTTAATCGTCAATTATAATCTTACCGTATAATTATAATAAAGATAGATACTTTACATAATATAAATATTATTTTCAAAATAAAACAAACCAAAATTATGATGTAGAAAACGTAATTAAAAACTCACTTTATTTTTCATTATATCAAAACAATCGTTCATTTTTATGCAAACCTATATTTTTTAATCTCAAATGATATTACAAAACAATTTTCCGACAGGTAAAACTCAAACCCCTAACGTTAAACATAGAATATACTGCAGCTACTAAATTTTAATTAAAAAACATATTAGAATGGAATCTAAATCAGTAGCGATTCAATTTATAATACATTATAAACTAGTATCATTAACGACATTAGCATATTTACACTCCAGACTATATAATTACAAATTATTATATGTAAATAGAACAGGTATTAAGCGAGCAGGTAGGTCATGCAAACTTTTTTCTCTTAATGCAATAGGAAACAGTAATTTTAATTCATACGGGA
Organism: Tachinus rufipes; assembly: GCA_963932245.1. Classification (NCBI taxonomy): domain Eukaryota; kingdom Metazoa; phylum Arthropoda; class Insecta; order Coleoptera; family Staphylinidae; genus Tachinus; species Tachinus rufipes. The sequence continues at coordinate 75,753,514 of OZ010743.1, read as the reverse complement.
AGTTTTTTTCTGTTTACTTTTTTTTCATATTTTAATGGTACATTTGCGGTATCTACTTTTATATAGTAATTATTTTCTAATGTACAGCTAATAGACTGTGCAGAGACAGATAAGAAATATCTAAATCACATCGAAATGACACATAACTTTCTTATTTGATGGTTGTAGAAGTGCTATTAAAATGTAATAAAACAGCGAATAATTGAAACATGTGGCAGTGCGTTGCAAAGAAAACGAACAATTGATTCCTTATATAAATAACCAAAAAAACTTTAAAAATATAATAAAATTTATCTTGTCGGCTTATTAATTAAATGATAATAATAATAAAATTTATTTATATTTGGTTTATTGATTAAATAGTAATCAAATTTATTACATTTTTTTAAATGTATTTTACTAAAGTTTTTTTTGCAGCTCTAACAAATAATATCGCAAAAAAATCTCATTTCAAGTTTCTGTAACATTTTATAGTGCCATATTAATATCCAAGTTTGGTTACAATCACTAACATTTTTCATTTTTTTATCACAAACAATGTCCATCCTAAAAGATTGACAAAATGATGACAGTATATTATGGAAAACCAGCCCGTCCGATTTTCTAGTAAAATATTAGTGCAAGCAGTTCAAATGGGGCAAAAAATCCACTCATAATAACCAAAGGTGCAGAAAATCTCTAAATCGTGCGTTTAGAGAACAAAACATCAACAAAGTTAAAGATTTAGTGTTGATTGGCTTTAGAGATAGGAAACATCTTCCAGGCGCTACTACTACTGGTCTAAAAACACCAACTCTTCTCCTCCTTTCTTCTATGATCTATCGACCACCTTTGGCCAAACTCTTTGCTCCACTCTCGACTATAATTTGATTGACAATGGTATTAGGTAAAAGGTTAAAAAATTAAAGAGTATCATATGATATCACTTCTTCAACTAGATTGAAAACATATTGATTGAACACAAACCTGGCAGAAAGTAAAATATGCAAAGACAAGTCTCTAGAACTATGGATAGTACATTATTTGTAGTGCAGGAAAGAAATTCTCAGTACCGGTAAAATAAATGGGACTAAGCGGGCGCACCTCAATCGTCATCCAACGACCGAAAAATAATGCAAATAATGACAACAACTTGGCTATCTACAGAACAAGCTCAACTTAAAGCTAGAAAACAACAAAAAACAGATAGAGTTCCGAAAAAACAAGTGAAACACCAACGCAATATTCGTCATACAACAAACCGTTAAAAAATCGATAGAGTACAACTATCCGGCCTTCATGTTCTTTGTTGATCTTTCCAAAGCGTTCAACCGTGTAAGACTCAAAGACGTAATAGCAATTCTCACTAAAAAGAAAGTCTCCAAGCCGCTGACTAATCTGATTCAACACCTATACCAAGATACAACAACATGTATCAAAGCAGGAGATGGAATAACAGCAGAAATTCCAACAAGGTCCGGAATTTGTCAAGGTAACTCGCTAAGCCGTATGCTGTTCAACATCATAATTGACAAAATTATCGAGAGCGTCAAATCCAAAAACGTTTACAGATTGAAGAAAAGCAGTTTAAACGTGATATGCTATGCAAACAATGCGGTCCTGATTGCCAGCAGCGAAGACTACCAAAGACTTTTAACCAAGTTCAAAACAACCGCAAAAAATGTCAACATGAAAGTATCTAAAGAGAAAACAAAATGCCTAACAATACAAAAGAACTTTTAAAATGCAAATTAGAAACCTACAGTCGCGTCATCGAACAAGTAATGACCTACAACTATCTAGGCGTTGATATCTCTAGCGCAGATGATCTGAATAAAGAGGTAACAATACAATCGAACAATGGCGCCATAGTATCAGGTTGCCTGCGAGACGTCATATAAAGGAACAAATGTATGTCGGTAATAAATAAAGTCAGAATCTACAGAAGCATAGTAAGACCAACACTGACCTACGCGAGCAAAATTAGAGCTGAGACGAGCAAAACAAACCAAAGACTTAGAGTAACTGAGAAGAGATGTTAGTAGAAGTAACTTTCTACAACAGAATACCTAGTCAAAAAATCAGGAATAAAAGCAACATCTAGATCATAATCAAATTTGCTAAAACCAAAAGAAAAGAATAAAACGCACACGTCAATTGTTTGGATAAAGATTGGCTACCAAAAACCGTGCAAGACAGAATCCCCCCGGGCAGAAAACAACCAAAAAGACCTCCAAAAAGATGGGCCAAAAGTTGGGCCTCATCATCTATAAAATCGCCACCACGATGAAGCCAAATGCTAATGAAAAACAAGCAAAATGCCTAAAGGAAAGAAAAATAAGAAGAAGAAATTGGCTATGATCCTTTGAAAAAAAGAAAGAATAAGGTCTCCGGATAAAAACTACAAAGCGCGCTACACAATATAATCCAATCAAAAGAAAAGTTGCTAGAAAAACATGCCAAACAAAATCCCTGAAGATCACAAAAACTACAAGCTGCTATCAAGAAGTAAAAAAGAGATAAACAGACTAAAATTTTTATCCTCTTCAAAAATGAAGCACTGTAGAGACAGAACAAGCTACAAAAAAAAACAAGTAAACTATCAAAAAACAGAGAAGCAAAAAAAAAACTAAACAAAGATTAGAAAAAGTAATATGCTAAAGAAACTAAACTTTGAAATCAATAAAAAAGTGAAAAAGTGACTAATTGTCAAAAGTGCAAACTGCTATAAAAATTTATAACTAAAATTTTAGAAGACACATACAAAGAATAATACGGAAATACGCGCTCAAACAAAAAGCAAATAACTACCATAATTAAGAAAGCGCTAGACAATAAACATAGTGGTGATAACCTAGAAAGGATAATAGAGTTCAAAACCTAATAATCTGCACTAAAACTAGAAACGGTGCTGTTGGTGATGACGACAAAATAGCAAATAGCATCGCGAAGTATATTTAATCATGTTAAAAAAAAGCAAAGATAAACCCGTAATCAATAGAAACTTAACAGAATAGCAAAAAAAACCAAAAGGAATATAATGGAATGTTTTACGGCTAAACAGAAAGCACATGCATAAAAGCAGGAACACAAAAAATAATACTATTTGCAAATATATTTGATCAAGGCGATAGTGCCAATAAAACCAAAATAACAACACTATGCGGACATTATTCAAAACATAAAAAAAATAGATACTAAAAAGATAATAGTTAACAAAATAAAGCAAAACTTATAGCAAAAATATGCAGCTAAAGATAAAAAAAAGAAAAAAAAAACATTTACATTCGATGGCTGAATGTAAGTATTGGTCTTTTAAACCATTTAATAGTAAATTAACAACTACTTCTAATAAAATTTTTTGTTAAATAAAAACTAAAGTAAACGTAAAACAAAGAAAAAATATAGTAATAGTCCTAGACAAAAGAATACAGTACAAAACGGCTAGTAAAACAGTTGAACAAGCGCGATGGCAGACAACAAAAAATGCAAACAAAAACGGAGTCAGTTCCCAAAGACTTAGTGTCCAAACAAATTGTAAAATCTGAAACAAATAAAATCAAAAAAATAAATTCTGCACTTAATGCTAGGCGTGGCATTGGGTAAAGCACATAGCAAACACAAATAAAAAAGGCAAAAACAACGCGCTTAGCTTGTAAAAGAATAGGTGATGTTCAATGTCTTAATGACTAATACTTTAGTGAACGGGTGAGTCACTAAAGATCATGATTACCAGCAAGTAGTTTAAACCAAAGTGCCTATCCACCCACTGAAATGTTTGTTATCAAAGAATTAGAATAGAAGTGTCTCCTCTATGTAAAAGTCGTTTAACCCAACAACAAAAAATAATATCCAATCTTTTGATTACCAACACTTGGGTGGGTCAGTCTAGATCATGATTACCAGCAAGTAGTTTAAACTGTAGTGCCCAAACACCCATTTAAATGTTTGTTATCAACAATTTGAAAGTTTTTCCTCTCTGCAAGTGTTAGAAGTCTCTTAGTCTGCAAAGGGATATAAGTAATATCCATTTTCTTAATAACCAATACATCGGTTGGTTGCTGAGTTACTCCAGCTAGTAGTTAGCAGCAAGTAGTTTAAACTAGATTATCCAAACTCCCACCCAAAAATTTGTTATAAAAAAATTGAAGTTTCTTCTGTTTGCTATTGTTAGTCCTTTAGTCCGAGGAGGAATAGACAATATCCAATCTCTTAATGACCAACACCTTGGTAGGTAGGTCTTTCTGCAAGAAGTCTCTTAGTCCAAAAAGAAATAATTGATAACCAATTTCGTGATGACCAACACTTTGGTAGATGGGTGGGTTACTCCAGAACATAATAATAAGTTTCTTCTTTTTGCAAGTGTTAGAAGTCCTTTAGTCTCAGGAGAAATAAACAATATCTTGATGACCATATACTGACGGGTAGATAGGTTACTTCAAATTATGATTACTAACAAGTAAATTAATAAAGTACTCACCAACCCGCTGAAGTGTTTGTTTGTTATCAACAAATTAAAAATTTCTCCTCTCTGCAAGTGTTAGAAGTCCCTTAGTTCAAAGAGAAATAGGTAATATCGATTTCTTAATAACCAACACTTTAGTGAATTGCTAGGTCACTCCAGATCGTAATTACCATCAAGTAGTTTTAACTGGAGTGCCCAAAAATAGAAGTTTCTTCTTTCTACAAAATAAAATTAAAACTCCTTTCTGCAAGTGTTAGAAGATCATGGTTACTATAGTTTGAACTGGAGTACCCACACACCCGCCCGAGTGTTTGTTATCAAAAAAATAGAATTTTTCCTCTTTGCACTTGTTATAAGTCCGTATATTAAAGGAAGGGATGATAAATTCAATATCTTGATGAACAACACTTGTGTCATCACTCTAGATCATTATTGTCATCAAGTAGTTTAAATTGAATTGGAAAAATCGGAAAAGAGAAGAAAACATAATAAAAATACAATAAGACAAATACAAACAAACCTAGACGGCGACAAACAAGCATTAGACATGTTTCAACATAAACGCAATTCGAAAAACATTGATGTTGCGCTTGTGGCAAAAACAAACAAAAACATAGCCAAAAATCCGCAAAACAGATAAAAAATGGTTTAAAGTAGGCTGAAAAAGATAATATAGTTTTGTATTTGTGCTACATCTCACCACCGATTAACAAATAAGAATTTTATTAATTCCTTTTCGAGCTCAACAGAAATAACAAGCAACACAAGAAGTAAATCTTGATAGAAAATAACTTCAACGCCAAAGCATACAGTTAAAAAGCCAAAAGAAGACATAAAAACAACGCACTTGCAAAATAAGCAAATAAAAATGTCTACATAGTAAAAGTGGGGGTTCGTTGTTCATCGACATTAAACTTAACTGGCGAGCATATAAAAATAACAAAAAAACACACAGCATGTTAGCCATAATAGAATATGCTTGTAAAATAACATTAAAAAAGTCCACAGCAAGCAAGCAGGGACCTGCTGGTAGAACTAAAAATCGCTCAAACACCAATGTTATGAAGCAAAAAAAAATTACACAAGCAAATGACAAAGTAAACCTAAGCAAAATTAACTGTAAGAACATCCAAAAACAGTATAGAAAATGCCAAAATAAACTCAAAAAATCAATCCAAAAAGTAAAGCGTAGTTCTACATGAATTTGTAAGAAAGTAGATTTTGGTCACAGCGGCTATAAAATTAAAAAAAGAAGTTTAAGCTGCACTCCCTATAGAAATCACTGGCTCTAAGCAAATTCAAATAGCCCAAAATTTGTTTTTAGAACACAAATCAACTAAACAGCATCAACAAAATCAAAAAACAGGCAAACGTATAAAAACAAGCAAAAAAGAAGAACTACAAAACCAGATGATATATCCCCAGAAGTGGTAAAAACTATTGCAGAACAAAAGCCTGAACTACTAGTAGACACTATAAATCATATAATCAAAAATAAAAAGTAGGCAGATTAATCCTATTAGAAAAACCGGGAAAAAAAGTAGTTTGAAAGCATATAGATCCCTGAGTTTGCTCAACGTAATTTCCAAACTGGTCAAACAAATTATAAATCAAAGACTTATAAAAAAACGTTGAAGAAAAGAGTGGGCTAGCGCAAACTCTGTTTGGGTTTAGAAATACAGGCAATCTAAAACATCGCAAACGCGTCATTCCAACCACTAATTAATAATTAATACTTCAAATTATATTGTTTGTCGTAGCAACCGCTCACAACGTTACTAAAACTGTCTAATGTGCATTAAAAGTTCCCTCGACAAGTACATTGTTTTGTTTATATAGACTAAGATATATCTATAAGCATTTATTGATGCAGTAGGTACATATGTAATATGCAGTGGCGGTTTCAAGGGGAGGTAATCGGGTAATTACCCTCCCTAAGAATTTTTTGCTTATCAATTTTTATTGTTAAAAATTACTAATATTCTATATTCCAAACAAATAACATAACCAGTAATTTTTTCTAACGCTTTAAAACGTTAGAAAAAGTCCTTTTCTATGTTGTTTGTTTGTTGTATTACAATATATATATATATATATATATATATATAAATTTTCAGGGATCAAAATATAGACGAAAAAAATGAGATTTCCAAAATTTTGGACCTTAGAATATTGCCTGTTCAAAATGACACACATTTGAAGGTCAGAAATTTTACAATAGAACGTCATTTTTTGCTTAATTTGTATCTCCATTTTTGGGCTTCTGGAAAATAATAAAAAGGTCTACGATAGCTCAAATTATTCCTTATTACATGTACTTTAAAACCCATATTATTATGTTTAAGATCGTGGCAGTTATTTTGTAATATTAAGCTTTAAACATTATTCCAAAAAAAACCGTAAATTTAGTAAAATCGCAAAACTTTGCTTTCTTTAAACCGTTCTAACTGTGTCAAATCTTAACAAAATTTGATTTGCAAGGTCTAGATTTCCTCGTGTTTAATCTCTTTTTAAAGTGATCACACAATACTTATAGAATCAATACGTTTACACGATTATTTTGATGCAGGAAGTTGCACATGTTTTCGCGATCTTCAAAACTTGTAATTTTCAGGTCCCGAAAAAGCGCTGTCACCCTATGTCGATTTTAGTCAAAATTTTAGTTAATACTCTTTAGAACACAAGAAAAAAGGTTGTTTATATGAGAAATGGTATATCGGGCATTATCAAGAAATTTTTAATATTTAAAAATTGTCAAAATCGGCAAACCGCACATTTTTGTATCTCAATTTTTGGGCCTCTGGAAAAAGATAAGAAGATCTACGTTGGCTTAAAATATTCCTTATTGCATGTATTTTAAAACCCATATTCGTATATTTAACGTTGGGGCAGTCATTTTGATATATCAAGCTTTAACCATTAATTAAAAAAAAAACGTAAATTTTGAAAAATTGCTAAATTATGCTTTGTTTAAACCGTTCAAACTTTGTCAAATCTTAAAGAAATTTGATCCACGAGGTCTTGATTTCTTTGTGTTCAATCTTTCTTTAAAGTAATTACACTAGACTTATAGAATCAATATATATTCACCACTATTTTGATCCAGGAAGTTGCACATGTTTTTGCTATTTTCAAAACTTGTAATTTTCAGGTCCCGAAAAAACGGTGTCACCCTTTGTCGATTTTGACTGAAATCAACATAAGGTGACAGCGGTTTTTAGAGACCTAAAAATTACAAGTTTTGAAGATCGCAAAAACATGTGCAACTTCCTGCATCAAATTAGTGGTGAATATGTATAGATTTTATAAGTCTTATGTAATCATTTTAAAGAAAGATTGAACACAAAGAAATATAGACTTGGTGGATCAAATTTCTTTAAAATTTAACAAAGTTAGAACGGTTTAAACAAAGCATAATTTTGCAGTTTTGCTTAATTTGCGGATTTTTTTGGAATAATGTTTGAAGCTTGATGTATCAAAATGACTGCCCTAACATTAAATAAACAAATATGGATTTTGAAGAACATGTAATAAGGAATATTTTGAGCCATCGTGGACCTTCTTATCTTTTTCTAAAGGCCCAAAAACTGAGATACAAAAATGTGCGGTTTGCTAATTTTGACAATTTTTGAATATTAAAAAATTCTTGATAATGCCCGATATACCATTTCTCATATAAATACCCTTTTTTTTAGTGCTCCAAAGAGTATTTACTGAAATTTTGACTAAAATCGACATAGGGTGACAGCGCTTTTTTGTGACCTGAAAATTACAAGTTTTGAAGATCGCGAAAATATGTGCAACTTCCTGCATCAAAATAGTGGTGTATACGTGTTGATTCTATAAGTCTTGTGTGATCACTTTAAAAAGAGATTAAACACGAAGAAATCTAGACCTTGTAGATTAAATTTTGTAAAGATTTGACAAAGTTAGAACGGTTTAAAGATAGCAAAGTTTTGCGATTCTGCTAAATTTACGGTTTTTTTTGGAATAATGTTTGAAGCTTAATATATCAAAATGACTGCCACGATATCAAACATAAAAATATGGATTTTAAAGTACATGAAATAAAAAATAATTTGAGACATCGTGGACCTTTTTATCTTTTTCCTGAAGCCCAAAAATTGAGATACAAAATAAGCTAAAAAATTTCTGACCTTCAAATGTGTGTCATTTTGAACAGGCATTATTTTAAGGTGCAAAATTTTGGGAATCTCATTTTTTTTATCTATACTTTGATCCCTGAAAACTTGAGCAAAATCAAAGAGGTCGACTTTTTCAAATTGGTCGAAAAGTAATGGAATTACCCATATATATATATATATATATATATATATATATATATATATGTTATTTTTTAAATTTTCGCGGATATAATTATTTTTATTTAAATTTATTTTCGGATTATCCCGCGTTTTCTTTTTGAGTTGGACTCGACGTTTCGGCTGAATCTCATCAGCCATCATCATGAGATATACTGTTTTTATGTCGTATCTTTTTAAAAACTTTAGAAATTTTGTTTGTGGTACCTTTGACAAATGGTAAAAAAGCGTATTTTTGTGTTTCATCTTTTTCTTTGTCGTTGTTTGTAATTTTATTGTTTAATAACAGTTTTAATGATGCTTTATTGAAACCATTTTGTAAGAGGGCGTTTTCTAACGTTTCAATTTCTTCTTTTATGTGATTTTGATCACATAATGTTAAAGCTCTATGTAATAAAGATTTTGTTACTGAATTTATTTGGGCTGGATGATGATGAGAAAGTGCATTAAGATAACGGTTTGTATGAGTTTTAACATTATGTGATCAAAATCACATAAAAGAAGAAATTGAAACGTTAGAAAACGCCCTCTTACAAAATGGTTTCAATAAAGCATCATTAAAACTGTTATTAAACAATAAAATTACAAACAACGACAAAGAAAAAGATGAAACACAAAAATACGCTTTTTTACCATTTGTCAAAGGTACCACAAACAAAATTTCTAAAGTTTTAAAAAGATACGACATAAAAACAGTATATCTCATGATGATGGCTGATGAGATTCAGCCGAAACGTCGAGTCCAACTCAAAAAGAAAACGCGGGATAATCCGAAAATAAATTTAAATAAAAATATATATATATATATATATATATATATTTAATTACACCCCCTAGACTAGTTGGCTGAAAACGCCCTTGGTAATATGTATGACGTACAATGTTCTATTTTATTATTTGTTTTTGTTTTTAAATAAAGATAGTATATTTCAACATTTTTTAATAAAATCATTATTAACATTTGTAGCAATAAGATGAAGAATTATTAAAATAAGCATAAACATACTATTAATATTATTAGCAAGATTGAAAAAATGTAACTTATATAAAATAGAGTAAACATTTAGTTAAAAAAAATCTGAACCTTACTAAAGTTTTATATTTATAATTCTTTGTATACTTAAAATTCTAAGTCACTTTTTAATAAACAGCAAAAAAGTAGTCAATTTATTTTAAGAAAAACAAAAATTGTTATTTACTTATCTTTTATAATTTAAAATCTACGGAAGTGTAATAAAAAACATATGTTAGCACCTAGATTAAAAAAATCGCATTAAGTAGGATTAGTAAAACAAGTCATTTTCGCCATATAAATTAAAAGTATTTATAGGAAGTTAACATAATGTAAGAATTAAGAATAGCTCATTATACAGAATGGGTATTTCAATGGTTATTTTTAACGATGTGATGTAACACAATAAACAAAATAAATCAAATAAATGTTTATTGGCAGAAACATTCACGTCACTTCCGTTGTAATTTATAAAATACTAAAATGGTATTTTATTAGCAATACTAAAAGAAAATTGGACTTTAATAGTATGGCTTATTATAATTTATATTTTTATTTCTGACAACAAATTAAACCAATTAGTTAAACTATAAAATATGAATAAGAAAAATATAATATGAACAGTTAATATTTTCTAATAAGACATATACATATACGTACTAATACGACGTCTTGACAAAGCATTAGATACAGAGAAGTATGTAACATCATCAACATTTGCATAAACATATGTTAATCTAATATTTACGATCAAATAAAATTTGAAACGATATTAATTTTAATATTATCTATTTTAAACATGTACTAATCTATTTATGAACTACGAATAAAATTATTGCATCAAGTTAAAAGCCGTAAAATGATTCAATAATTCATATTTTTCTCATCTCATTTCTCAACTCTGGCATTAAATAAATAGAAAAGATCGTGCTTCTATTATAGACAAATAAAGCGGTCAATAACAATGGTAGGCGAGTACGGAAAAGTGAAGGTCTGGATCTAGATGTGAGAATGCGGCCTCATTAGTGTGTCGGAACAAGAGACTTAAAAAAATAATACGTGCACGCAGGAATAGGAATTTAACGAAGCAATAAAGAAATGAGCTTTTTTTAATGGCACCATACTTAAATGTATGTTTGGATTGACAAATGAGTCGGGAAAGTGTACATTGTTGTAGCAGATTAACGGATGTCTAGTTTTAACTTGCATTTATTTATTTGTTTACATACACAAATGATAATATTTTCTGATTAATATTCCTTAACATATTATGAACTGAAAAAAATAAATGCACATACATTACTTCATTATTATAAAAAAAGTTTCATGTGGAAATTAAAAATAAGAAAAATATAAAACACAAGGAGCTGTCAAAACGCTTTTTCAAAAAATGGATTTTGACTCAAAGATGAGTTACATCTAAAAACATTTGTTTTGCGCCTTTAGAATACATGTGATGAAAACAACAGAAAAAACAAAGGACAAATAAACTAATAGCGTGTTAGGCCTTCACAGGCGTTTAAAAGTTCCTGGCAAGGATTTGGCATACTTCGTATGCACTCTGCTATTAATATTTAAGAAATATTGTCCCACTTCTATTGCAACGCTTTTTCAAGCATGTCTGAAGTGTGTAGTGTGTTTTAGCAATGTCTAAGTTGCTTTCCCGTATAATATCATATATGCTCTATAAGGTTCACATCTGGTAAGACTTGTAGAGAAGTCATTTACAGCTCTAGCTCTGTGCGATCAAACAATATCGCCGACAGAACAGTAGGACATTAATATCTCTAACCAACCAATTGCTTTAACTAATTTAGCTACATTTAATATTTTTAACTTTACAAACTTAACAAACCTATCAGAGAACAGCATCACAATGCCTGAGACAGATAAGATAAAAAACTCAAATGGGATTAATGAGGTTAGATACATTAGATTAATTCTTGATTAATAAAAATCATATACGTTTTCTCAGGATTAACCAGAACATCTTTTAAACAATTGATTTTAGAACATGAAACGTTTATTATCACCAGCGACTGTCCCATAAATTTAGTCCAAAACACATCTGAGTAGTTAAATCGCATCGATCATTAGCTAACATTTATAAAAAGCAGTCTGTCTGCACATGTACGTTAGGTATGTAGCCCTTGCACATTTTGTTAACAGCGTACATGAACAGACAGAACAAATGTAACAATAAATACATAATAAATAACAGTTATAGATAGTTTCATCCGGTAGACCAGGGGTCAGCAATCTTTGCAAAATTTATCAATTTTAAGTTTTTTGTTTGATTTTTAGCTGTTTTATTTATGTTTCTAAACAATTTATACAATTTACACAATTGGTGTAATTTTGTAAACAGTTTTTATCTGAAACAAATTTTGATAAACTCTTTCAGTTCATGGCAGCAAATCAGTTTTTTACATTTTTATAGATATTATTTCACTAAAATCATCATTTTAAGTCTATGTTTAAATTGTTGCATTTAATTTGTTTTCAATTATTTAATGTAGACGGTATTTCTGTGCAACTTTGTATAATCTTTATGAAGTTTCTACAACGTTTTTTATAAATTCTTGGTTAAAATATAAAATTTATGAGCACGAAAAAATAAGTTCAGTGTTCGAATGTTGATGATTTAATCAAATTAATGTGTAGTTTAACAAATTTATGCAATAAATTGTTTTTTTTTTTTACAAAAGCTTTTATGCAGAAAATGTTTTAATTATCAGTTTTTGTTGGGTTTCAAAGAACAAATAGTTTTTCGGTAGAAAAAATGACCAACAATATTTAAGTAAAACATGTATATGAATTTGTTCTTTGTGCACAACAAAACAACGCACAGTTTTACAGCTATTTTACATCGCCCCAAAAGTCTTAATTTCATTGTTTTAATTTTATATGATTTAAAAAAATATAAAAATATTGTTTTATTGTATAAACTGAAACTACGTAAAAGACAAGATTCATTAAGATGATGTTCAATATGTATTTATTTTAAAGATAAAGTATTTATGTTGACTTAACGCATCAGTTTGTGATAAAATGTTATATGGTCAGCACACAAGGAGAAACCGTGAGATGCGACATTGCCCATTTAAGGAATATTTGTATTTTAATTGAAATTCTACATGGATAATGTGCATTGAAATAGAAATAAAGTAAATAATAATATCACCTTAAGAAAAATACCCTAGCATTCCTCACAAATATACTTGATTCCTTAATACACAAGCTATTAATAATTAAGAATAATGATCCAATGTTCTTACATGTGGTGAGATGAACGTGCTTAATTATTCCTACAGGATAGTTACACACACATGTTACGCATGGCGACTGCTTTTCCGCTAGAACGATCACTGCTACTAAATCTAAATTTCAAATTACAAACGCCGTCGTATTCAAAAATAATAATAAAAAAATAGTCGTACACAGGTAATTAAACGAGTCTTATATGTTTTGTAGGATGAGAAGGCCTCGAGATTCCGATCAATCTTTCCCGTGGGGATTTCTTTTGACGTTGAGGAGTCGCGCATAGCAAAAAACCACGACCGCATTGTGTGTAAATTGCCCGACAATTGGAACTACTTATCCATCAGAAAAATCAGAACTAGATTCATGTTGTAATGGAAACTTGCAAATTGATAAACAATAATGCAGTCTCGACAGATTTAAGATGAATCGAATAGATTTATTGTGTGAATATAAAACTTATATTGCGTGATTCCATTTTAGCTCACTCTAATAGAATATATTTTAACGATCAAATAAACTAATTTAAAACTAAATTATATCTGAACTAACTGTATTTTGCCATTTCTAATTATAAAATTAAATAAATATTATACAGCAACGGGGTCTGTAGGTTTAATTATTTTTTCCAATTATAAATTTAATAATAACAATTTCCAAATTTCAAATTTATTACAAAATTATTTTAAAATCATAAAAACAAAAAAATAAAGTTATCTCATTAAGATTATTAATTACTTGATTATTAAACTATAGCAATCATTATACTGTAATGACTCAAAATATTAATTTTATTTATAATATAAAAGAAGTGTTTTTTTTTTAAATAATACAACAATATAACAATATAAACATGTCGGCTAATGTCAATGACAACAGGGGTTACCATGCTAAGCGCTACAGTAATTCCATTAGTGTAATGAAAAAATACTGTCTCTAATCTAAAGATTTTTCTAAATCAACATCGGCAGAGACATCGTCGACAATGCCATCAATGTCTAAGCATCATGAGTATGTTAAATTAATATTTTTTATTTAAAATATTATATTTTGTTAATCAACTTTTTTTGTTAAATTTGCTAGTGTCATATCTGATGTACGATTATACCTGCCTTAGGTCGGCTCTAAGCCAACAACTATTAACCCCATATCAATATCTACAATATTTCAAAATTAAAGTACTTACAAATATGAGATCAAACTTATTCAACGTATTCATAATTTTTATACAAAATTTGATTCAAAATTTATAAAATTGATTTATTTTTTGTTAAAGATAGAATCCGGCCTGGATGAAAACATGTTTCATAGCCAGAGCAAGCTGATGAACATAGGCAAAAATCCTAAAAAAACAGCTACTGTACAGCTTCAGACAAGACAATTGAAAGGGTTAAACTTCACGCAACACAAATCAATAATTTTGGTACGCTGGAAAACTGAAAAACTGCAAGCAAATGAACCGGAATATGTTTTATCACAACAACTGTAAAAACCCGTACGAATACTCTATAGATAGAATAGCAGAAAAATTGGGATAAAAACTATAAATTTTTATTAATGATAAATAATAAGGTTATCTAAAGAAATGTTATTGTTTCTTGATTTCTAAATAAGTTGTAAGTGGATCGTTTCGTTGTTTGTGGAATACCATAATGAACTTAAGGAAGAGTCGAGAAAAACTTTTTGTTTCATCAAGAAGACATTTTAGAAAATGTTAAGTTAAAAACCTTAGAATAAAAAGTACAACTCCAAAAACAGTGCATAATTTAGTCGTCGTGTCGTCGTCGTAGAAAAATCTCAAAATGCCAAAGAATTATTGACTCGCTTCTAGTTGTTGAATAGCCAAAGCCATAAGCAACTTTTGCCTAAACAAATAGAAAGTAGATCTGTTCAGAAGATTTCAAGCAATTGTCGAATTTACAAGTAATAAGTGTAGCATATAATAATATTGATAGATTCGTCGATACTCTTACTGAAAATGATATTAGTTTTAAGCTATATTGTCAAAGTTTTTGCCAAACCTATATATATATATATATATATATAAATCCAACCGTCGTTTTTAGACCAGCTATGTTTAACAGGCAACCACAGACCCACTAGAAATCTTTGTTGTAAGTGTGTGTATATTAAGTAATTTTGACTTATTAATTAAGAACTCTAAGAGCAATGAAAAAGGGGTAAACAATTATTAAGAAAACAAAAAGTTGATGTCTGGCAATCTCTGTTAGTCCCAAACAGTAGAACCGACGGTTTTAGACCCAGCAGTGTTGCCATGTTTTGTGGCCTAGATAGGTATGTAGCACATATTCTTTGTGTATGTCTATTTTTATGTGTCTATTGCATGTAATATATACGTGCCGTAAACATAATAAAAGCTTGAACAAACTATAGATAAATTTAAGAAATTTTGAAATGTATGTGCAAGTTTATTTCAGTATTGTATTCATTTATTCTATAGTTAAAGTTTTTTTTTCTATTTTACTGGCATACTTTAATTTTTAATTACTGCTTGTCAACAAAAAAAAATTAAGCAAAATATTAAAACATTTACATAATATATGTTATGTCATTTAATTCAGTCAAGTAATGATAAAATTATAGATTTTATATAAATGTAATAAATAAAAAACTAAAATTAATAAATTTAATAAACATTTTATTAATCTGATCAAACAGATTTAAATAAATTGCCGTTAATTAATATTAAATAATTTATTGGCTAATCGTTTTTGTAATACTTTAAAAACGTTTTAAACTTTTTAA
Source organism: Tachinus rufipes (assembly GCA_963932245.1). NCBI lineage: Eukaryota > Metazoa > Arthropoda > Insecta > Coleoptera > Staphylinidae > Tachinus > Tachinus rufipes. Next base: position 75,737,709 of record OZ010743.1, on the reverse strand, counting down.
TGTATTAGTTTTGGAGCTTTTTTATTGGTTATCTGCTGCCTAATGCTGACGCTGTACAGTAAAACATGTTGCAATTTGTCAAATGCAACTTTCAAACTTATACTACATGTTTTTTTTTTTTTAATTTACTAAGTTATTGGCGTTTCAACGAGTATATTATTAATAAAATATATAATAACAGTTTCTAATAAAATTATCTAATAAGCATATAGATTAAAATAAAAAATAAACAAATGTTTTAAATAATAAACATCTAAGAATCAGTTATTACTTAAAAAAAATTAAAAGTAATTAGACAAAATAAAAAATGCAAAAACTAGAACTATAGAAATAGGAACAATATTTTCTATACAATCACAGATGTTCCTTGTTTGATCGAATATTTAGGCACCAATGCAGCGTATGTGTTCTATTAAAGAAATTTAGCATATTATCAACGATTAAATTGAGTAATATTATGCACGGTACAAAAATCAAACGGTAGTCTTGCTTCCGTGTCACCATGAGTGCTATAACCGCTTAGAGAAAAAGAAATAATAAATTTAAAGTATGTATATTTCATATAATATAGAAAGCATCAGTGTTATTAATTTTATAAGAGATGAGATTAGAAGTCGGCGTTTTCAATTTTTTCAAAACCTGGCCTGGTCTAAAACTTAGCACAACGCCTAACACGACCCGGCCTGAAGCCGAGTTATTATTAATAAAATATTTTATTAAAACCGATCCGGCCCAAAATTCAGCCCAATGCCAGTCTTAAAATCTGGTCCTGGCTCAAATCCCAGCTCGGGCGGCTCAAAGCTTAGTATATTAATAAAATATACAGGGTTGGGTAAATGTATGGAAACACCCGATTATTGGCTGCATTTTTGATTTATGTAAAAAATGACTTTAATAACAGATTTTGTAAAATTTTTAATCTACATAGTGATGTATTTTGATTTGAGCCCTGTTTCACGAGATATGACGTACTCAGCAGTTTTTTTTTTAAATAAAACACCCTGTATTTTCTTTTAGTTTTAGAAAAAGAATTTTTCAACAATTACAATAATATAATGTTTTATGGGTCTTTGACTTACGGTTTTTGAAATATTCATTAAAATAATATAACAAAATGTAGTAGGTTATGCTCCAATTATTATAGCAACAAGTAAAAACTTGAATTGTTCTTCTGTTATTCTCAATACAATAAAAAAAAACGTCAAAATAAGTGAATATTTGAAGCAAAAAGTCAACTACAATTAAATATGATTATTATTATTACTATAAATCATTTAAAACGTACTACATTTTGTGTTAAAATGAATATTTCTAAAATCATAAGTCGTAGATCCATAATACCTTATATCATTGTAAATGTTGAATTTTTGTTTTCTAAAAATAATAAAAAATACTGGGTAGATAGATAGATAGATGTTTATTAATCCAATATGCAACTACATAAGTCGATAGGACATGTCATTAAAATAAGGTTCAATACAAGAATAACAAATAATCATTACAAAACATTTTAAAAATATAAAAAGTATAAGCACAAGGTATATAAAACTTAAAAATATATTAAATAAATATAAAAACACACGCATACACTTATTTATAATAACAAAAATCTTTAATAATATAAAAACACTGTTCAATTAAGAAGTTTTTTGAGTTATTTTTTAATATTTTTATGTTAGTGCAGTTTTTTAGTGGGTTGTTTAATAAATTATAAAAATGTACCCCTGCATATTTTGGCGACTTTTTAAAATTGTGGTTCGAGTTTTGTCAGTTCGTAGCTTGCTGCAATACCTTGTATCATAATGATGTACATCCTTGGCTGACATAAATGTATAAGAATTAGTAAAAACGTAACACAGAAGTTTGAACAAATAAATTGAAGTAACAGTTAAAAAGTGGTTGGTTCTAAATGTGTTGCAACAAGATTCAGTAGATTTTAGGTTGAACTTCAGTCGGATCACTTGTTTTTGTTGGATAAACACTCTATTATTGTCTGAAGCAAGACCCCACACTAAGATATTATAACTGATTATAGAGTATGTTAATCCATAATAAAAATTGATAATAGCTTCAGTTGGAAATAAGCTTATAAGGTTTTTAATGACAAAATAAAAGCCACTGTGTGTTCTAAAATCAGTGGCTTTTATTTTGTCAATATGTTCAATATGTGATGACCAGTTTAAGGAAGAAATTTGGCTTCAGATTGAATGGATAATTCGTTATTTAAAAAACTGTAACTTTTTGATAGACTTGTAGCATTATAGTTTCTAAAATTAACAATTACTGTCTTGTTTATGTTTATTAAAAGATTGTTACAACTGCACCAATCTGAAAACTCTATTAATACACTTCTAACTAGGAGGTTTACTTTTTCAACTGAATCCGCGGATACTAAAATAGATGTATCATCTGCATAGAGAAAACATTGTCTGCTTTTAATAAAATGTGGTAAATCATTTATAAACATTAAAAATATTAATGGTCCGGTGACACTACCTTGAGGCACTTCCATATTTACGTGATACTACTCTGAAGTAACGTCATTGACTCGAACACAAAGTTTTTGGTTTTTTAAGTATTTTTTTAGAACTTCTAGCATATTTCTTCGTATTCCTAATTTGAACATTTTATACGCAACAAACTATAAATTCAGACTATCAAATTCACTTGTTAAGTCAAAAAATATACCTACAACAATTTTCTTTGCATTTAAGTTGTCCATTATATGTTGAACAAAGTCAATTGTTGCTGTTTCGGTGGATTTGTTCTGCCTAAACCCATACTGCTCTTTTGCAAACAGTTTATGTTTTTCCATAAAATCAACCAAACGCTGATTTAAGGCGGTTTCTATTATTTTGGAAATGACACTTAGAAGCGCAATTGGACGGTAATTGTTCATGTTTTGTTTATCACTTTTTTTATAAATGGGTACAACTTTGCTTTGTTTAAGTATATCAGGAAATTGGCCTAATAATACTGTTTTATTAATAATGAAGCATAAATCATTCGACAATATGTATACCGCAAATTTAACAAGTTTTATAGGAATATTGTCGAGTCCACTTGAACTTTTGTTCTTTAAAGATAAAATAATTTTTGTAATTTCATATGTTGTTGTTTCATAAAAATAGAAAGAATCTTGAAACAATTCGACGGTATTGCATAAGCTGTTTGTAAACAAGCTTTTGATTTTATTAGAAACAGTTGTAGCATAGTAATTAGCCAATACATTGGATAAGACTTTGTTATCAACTATTAAGTTAGCTTTAACCTTAATTACAATGTCGCTTTTAAATTTTGTTCGTCCAATTTGATTATTGACCAAAGTCCAGATTGTTTTGTTTTTGTTTGCAGAATTATAAATTTTGTTTATGTTACATGTTTGTTTTCTTTTAATAATATTTTTATTGTAATTTGATTTTTTCTTTTTGTATATGACATCCATGATTGGATTGTTTGTACTTTTTTTCAAATAGTGCAGTTCTTTTAATTTTTCACCTTGATTTCGTAAATCGTATGTGATTCAATGATTATGAAGTTGTGTAATTAATTGTATTTTATTTGGACATGTTGCATTAAATGATCTAACAAGTGTGCCGTAGAAAGCATCCATATATTCATTATTGCTGTTGCTTGTAATTGTTGTCAAATCAGTGCGATGTTCGTTAAAATCTTTGACAAAGTTAGTCATGGTATCATTATTCAAAATAATTTTATTTATAATTTTTTTGGAAGTTAAAACAAACTTTTTAGAAAATGAACATTCTGAAAACTGCGCTGTGTGGTCAGAGAATCCGGCTTCTATTACAGTGCTTTTGAAACCATGGCTATTTTGTTCCATTAAAAAAACTGATAATGACGTTATATCACGCGAAACGAAGCATGCATTGAAAATCAAAATACGTCACTATGTAGATTAAAAAATACACAAAAACTTTTATTAAGGTCATTTTTTAAATAAATTAAAAATGCAGTCAGAAATTGGGTGTTTCCATACATTTACCCAATCCTGTATAATAACTATTAATAACAGTTTCTAATAAACGCATAAAACTAAACAACAAACTCTTGTTTTAAAATTATAAGTTATAAGTTATAAGTAATAGACATCTAAAGAAATAGAGTTGACCGTTACTACGTGATAAATTATAATAAAAAATAAAATATAACACAGTAATTGTTTTATTTAATTTTCTATCCAAAGGAATAGTTATTGCATTCAAAAAAATTAAAAGCGGCTATGACTTATAATAAAAAACGCAAAAACCAGCATTATTAAAAAAAGAAAACAATAATTTCTATACAATCACAGGTAAGTAATTTGATGCACGGTTAGCAAATTAAAAAAAAGTTTACGGATCTGGGATACTCGCGCCAGTCCGCAGGTTTCATTGCAATGTAAAAGCAGCACACATTGCAATGAAAAACCAAAACTCTGGCCGGGCACAAAGCCAAGTCAGCTGCGAGGCTCTGATCATTCAATTGCATTTGCTTGTTTTAGTTTTTAAGATGTATAAGTATAATATAGCTTATTACAATGTTGCCAATGTTTGGTTTGAAAACGTCGGTATGGCATGGCTGGTCTGATAACGTCTTGCAGTGCTTATACAAATACGACGAGCGCGCCCTCGTCTGCCATATTTAATGAACTAAACTTGTACGTGTTGACATATTTGATATACGTTTTCAGTCCCAAAATAATTTTGGAGTTGTTTTGTCTCCTGCTATATTACGCCGAAAAATAACGAAAAACACATGAAAACGTTGTCAGACCCAAGGCCGGGCCTGAGAACGTCGGATTTGGTCTGGGATCGTCGGTAGTATATAGCAATTTGGGTCTGTATAGGCGGTTTAACAAATCTATATATATATATGTATATCAAGCAATAAAATGCAAAAAAAACGGAGATTTGACGCAATAACAATAGAATTGTAACCGTGCAATAAATAACCAAATGCAAATAAAAAACTTTTACCTAAAAATTCAGAATTAAGCAACTCAATATCTGATTGCATTCAGTCAATAAATAAATACAACTTTGAAGATAAATTGCAACAGTTTAATTTATAAGGATATTTTACTAAAGCAGAAAATTTCATACTTTACGACAATAAATTTATTGTCAACAAACACATTGATTATAAAGGCATCTTTAAGTTGAAATTTTAATCATATAGAATAAAAAACAAACGACTTATTTTTTGATTATTTTTATTTTATTTCAGAGAGTGTACATTTCAATTTAATATGGAATATGATTTCATTTAGATAGGCAAACTCGGCAGTAGGTCATTTTCGAGGACTAATTATTTGCTCCACTGTTTCTAGCGGTATCTTGGCGATAGCTTCGCAAATGTTCTACTTCAAGTAGTCAATTGTCTGTGTATTGTCAGCATACACCTTTTCCTTCAATAAACCCAACAAAAAAAAAAGCCGTGTCAAGTCGCAGTTGCAAGGTAACGATTGACAAAGCGGTTGTTGAATTAGATGCTCCAAAGATTGACCGTGGCATGTGCAGTATGGAATGTGGCACCATCTTGTTCTTCCAATTCGGGCCACACAAAATCAGTGATCATGCCTCTGTAACAATATCTAGTAATAGAAATGTTTTCAAAGAAAAGTGGCCCAATAACGCCACCACTTCAAAATCAAACGGTAACACGGAGTAGATGCATCACGACTATGGCATGATGATTTTCTGTTTCTCAAATATGGCAGTTTTGTTTGTTTACATAGCCGCCAAGATAGAAATAAACTTCGTAAAAAAAAAATACTTAAAATTTGGGTCAACATTCAATTTGTTTAAAGTTCACTGAGCAAAACAAAAACGAGTGCCAAGGACGGGTATTTTAATTTCTTAAACAAGTTGCACTTTGTAAGCAAACATACCGCAGTCACAGTAGTTTGCCGAGTATTGAGTTGTTGACTTCTGCGCCGAGTTAATGTTCCTTGGTTCTCGCGTACACTTCAAGCCAAAAAAGCAACAATTTCGGCAAAAAGCATCAAATGAGTATGGTTGATGCGCGTATTGTCTACCAGCATTCCAGTTCCACGCATTTTTATCACAAACTTTCATATTCCTACAATCAAAAGCACTTTATTTCTTCTAAACAGCTTGAGGAGTTTTTGCCCTGTTGCAAAAAAATGAGACCTATTTTTAAAATAAGTTTTCAGTATTTCAAAACGTTGCTCCAAAGTAAAGCAATGCATCTTCTGTCTGCGGAAGTATCTAACCACACTTTTCTCATTTTTTCATGATTCAAAATTCAATCAAAAGATGACCTACCCTTTATTAAAGACTATAGCTCAAAGCCAAAAAATTGCCGAAATATGCAAGAAAACCTGTATACAAGTGACGTATGGTTTAGTTAATGTAGCTCTACAAATTCAAGCAAGTAAAAAACCAACTTGACAATATTTTCATACATCTAATTTTTTCCATGTTATGATGTTTTTCAAAGCAGTCAAAAAATTCAACATTAATTGTGGCTCCAACATTATAGTAGATAACAAAATTATAGAAAATGGCTCAACAAATGCATTGATTACTAAAAAGCACTTCAACAGATTAAAAAAACTGCATCCTATAACGGCGTTAATCATTTCAAACTTACATTTCCAACGGTTCTTCAAAGCCAATACATTTTTCGTATTTTACCAACTTAATTATTCTTTGCGGTTAATGAAATATCACGATAATTTGTTACAAGTTTATAAAACTCATCCAAGATTAAAAAAACAATTTAATAAAGGATATTTTGGTGTAAAAACACTACAAAACAAACAAATAATGCTGACGCTGAACAAATTAACTAGAGTTATCAGTACTACAAACTCAATTTCTCGTCAACGCCGATGCAAAGGCACAATATGCGTTCAACAATAATTTCTTATGTCTTAGAAAAACGGAATTAAAAAATATTCATCACTTTCCAAAATTCATTGGTGAAATTATTAAAAAATCTCAATCCTTTTAAAATATATTTAAATAATAAATTATTATATAATATCACAAACAAAAAAGAAGTAGCAGATTCTATTCGTGATTCATGATTGATCAAGGTTGAGTTAATTACTGTTGCTGAAAAAGGTTAAGAAGTGTTCATGCGGAGCTACTTGTGAAAAAAGTGCTTACTTATTATTTGAATTCTGTTCCTTTATTATTGTTACATATTGACAAAAGTATTTGTAAAACAAACAAACCGGTTCTTCTAAACAATCTTATAACAAGAAATTGAAAACGACAGACCAAAACAAATAAATGCTATTATTATTGACGGCATTTTTCTTCTACACTTCAAGAAAAAGTGACTCTTTTATTTGAAAATATTATAATAAAGATATATCGACGTACAAAAATGTACAAACCTGTCAAGTTATTCCATTGCAAATTAATTTGAATTTTTGATATATCTGACTTATCTATACTCAAATAAAATTTCAACAAATATATTAATTTGCCACAAATTCCATATTTGTACTGCTTATCAAATAAGATCTATACTATCAAACGCTTTGGAAAAATCTAGAAATAACCCACAAGCTACATTACCCCTATCTGTAGCTGTTAATATTTTATTAATTATATATAAAATATATGATTCTATTAGCAATTATTATTTAGAAGAGCATGTTAGTACACTCATATTACAACAATTTGACATGTATCACCGTTTTCAAGCAAGTTATTTATTGCAGCGTATAGAAGACTAGCAGTTATATAAACACAGCATTCTATAACTATGTACTCCAAAACTATTATTTTTAAAATTTGATATGGTTTCCAATACTTCCTTTTCTGTGTTTGAATATAAAACCATAGTTTAAGTAGTGATGGGTAAAATATCACATTATTTTATTCAGACTAAAAACATGTCTATTTGCAAGAACATGACTATTTAAACTGGCAATATTTAGTTTTCCAATTTAATTCGATAACTGCTTTTTAATCTGGATTTGATTTATAATTCGGTTTTAAATGTAGCATTGAAACGTTTATTGGCCTTAATCAGTAAAGTTTCATTTTTTTGCTTCTAGAAATGGATGTTTGATCTGGCTGGTATTAATAATTAGTTCTTAATGTAAGCAATTTCTCATTTGTCTTTAAAAATTCAGGATCATTGTAAATGCGATTTGTATGACATTCGAAAATGTCTGCTATATAATACAATTTTCCCAATTCATTAATACAGGATTTATATTCTAAATTACCGTTTGATACAAAATTATCTAGGCAGGATATTGTTGATTTACACACACGTGTACGATTGTTAAATATAGATGTAGCAATGCAAATTGTTTGTTTTTAAAACAGACTGTATGTCTCTAAAATATTAATATTAAAACAGCCACAGATAAAATATGTTATGTTTTAAGTTTCAAAATATTTGACTTACAAAAACATTCTAAAAATACCTTTACATTACTAGTATTATATAGACTGTATTACATAAACTAACAATAACACAATTTAAATTAGATATTAAACAAAATATTTTTACACATTCAAAACTAGTTTTCAACGCAATTTAATTAATTACGGTGTTAAGTATATGGGTAATTCCATTACTTTTCGACTAATTTGAAAATGTCGACCTCTTTGATTTTGCTCAAATTTTCAAGGATCAAAATATGGATGAAAAAAATGAACTTCCTAAAATTTTAATATTCAAAAATTGTCAAAATCGGCAAACGGCACATTTTTGTATCTCAATTTTTAGGCCTCTGGAAAAAGATAAGAAAGTCGACGGTGGCTCAAAATATTCCTTATTGCATGTACTTTAAAACCCATATTTGAATATTTAATCTTATGGCAGTTATTTGGATATATCAAGCTATAAACATTATTTAAAAAAAACCGTAAATTTTAAAAAATTGCAAAATTATGCTTTGTTTAAACCGTTCTAACTTTGTCAAATCTTAAAGAAATTTGATCCACGAGGTCTAGATTTCTTTGTGTTCAATCTTTCTTTAAAGTAATCACACTAGACTTATAAAATCAATTCATATTCACCACTATTTTAATGCAGAAAGTTGCACATGTTTTGGCAATCTTCAAAACTTGTAATTTTCAGGTCTCAAAAAAACGCTGTCAACAATTTTTGAATAAAAAAAATTCTTGATAATGCCCAATATACCATTTTTCATATAAATATCCTTTTTTCTTGTAGTCTGAAGAGTATTTACTGAAATTTTGAATGAAATCAACATAAGGCGACAGCGTTTTTTGAGACCTAAAAATTATAAGTTTTGAAGATCGCAAAAACATGTGCAACTTCCTGCATCAAAATAGTGGTAAATATGTATTAATTCTATAAGTCTTGTGTAATCACTTTAAGAAAAGATTGAACACGAAGAAATCTAGACCTTGTTTATCAAATTTCAAACATAAGGCGACAGCGTTTTTTTGAGACCTAAAAATTATAAGTTTTGAAAATCGTAAAAACATGTGCAACTTCCTGCATCAAAATAATGGTGAATATGTATTAATTCTACAAGTCTTGTGTAATCACTTTAAGAAAAGATTGAACACGAAGAAGACCTAGACCTCGTTGATCAAATTTCTTTAAAATTTTACAAAGTTAGAAAGGTTTAAACAAAGCATAATTTTGCAGTTTTGATAAATGTACGGATTTTTTTTGGAATAATGTTTGAAGCTTGATATATCAAAATGACTGTGACAACATTAAATAAACAAATATGGGTTTATAAGTACATGTAATAAGAAATATTTTGAGCCATTGTGGACCTTCTTATCTTTTTCTAAAGGCCCAAAATGTAAAACACAAAAATGTGCATTTGACAATTTTGACAATTTTTGAATATTAAAAAACTCTTGATAATGCAGGATATACCATTTTTCATATAGATAACTTTTTTCTTGTGCTCTAAAAGTATTTACTGAAATTTTGACTAAAATTGACATAAGGTGACAGCCTTTTTCGGGATCTGAAAATTACAAGTTTTGAAGATCGCGAAAATATGTGCAACTTCCTGCATCAAAAAAGTGGTGTATACGTATTGATTCTATAAGTCTTGTGTGATCATTTTTAAAAGAGATTAAACACAAAAAAATCTAGACTTTGTGGATCAAATTTTGTTAAAATTTGAAGTTGGAACGGTATAAAGACAGCAAAGTTTTGCGAATCTGTTAAATTTACGGGTTTTTTTGGAATAATGTTTGAGGCTTAATATATCAAAATGACTGCCACGATATTAAACATAAAAATATGGGTTTTAAAGTACATGTAATAAAAAATAATTTGAGCCATAGTGGACCTTTTTATCTTTTTTATTCACATAAATTGTAAAATAAAATTTGCAAAACTTATTACAACAATGCAAAGTATTTTCTGCAATACGATTTTGTTTTTTGTTTATCCAATGTTCTGTAATGCATAAGATTGCTTGAACTTTGAGATTATTTTCTAAAAAGTCGTCAAATGACCAATCTCCGTTTTATATTATTTTTACTATATTATCGTGCAGGGTTCAAAATGGTGCATTTTGTGGTCCCAAATCTTTTCTAACCATTATTTAAAAAGTTATTAAACTTCAAAGTTTAGACTAAAAAACGCTACATCTCAAAACTGACACAATAGAAGTTGTCGTTCAAATATATAACGATATTTTCAAAATCAAATTTTTGCAATTTAAAAAAAGAGTAGAAGGCTGTAACTTGTTTACCATTGAGTCGATTTCAGCTAAAAATGCACCATTCGCAACAAATACACAAGTACTTTAACTTGTATGCAAGAGTCATTTTTCCAATGTTCTAACAATTCCTGGCCAGTGAGTAAAAGTCATTTTTTTACCATTTTTTATTAATTCATCATTCCAAACACAGGTTCCTTCCATTTTTTCATCTCTTAGCGGTCCTTGCCTCTTAACTAGTAAATTATTTCATTTATTTATTTTAAAAATTACGTACTCCCTCAACCACCACAGTTGTAGGGTTTTCGATTGTCATTTGATAAATATTCATATTTTTAAATATAAAATTTTAAATGCGTTTCTTTTGACAAAAACAACTTTGTACTCTTAGCAGGCAAGCTATTTTTTTAGAGGGTTACTTAAAACAATTTTATTATTTTTGACAGGAGGAGGTTGCCGTTTTCTTTTCTAAGAAAAAAAAAATTCCAGTAGCGTCTCCAAAAGTTTGCTTTATAAAGTTTTTGCTCACTACTCAATTTTTTGTATAAAAAAACAATAATGGCATTTTTTCAAATTTTTAAAATACAGATTCTTGTTTTTGGTATCAAAATAAATCAGTTAAATTTTTATCACAATCGTTCTGCTAGGGTCAAAAGTACCACCCATATATGCCTTCAAACACACCAGATACCGAAAAAATTCCATCATCTTCACAAAGGTGTAATCTATCTAATTATAAATTTTTGTTTTAATTTTACTCATATTTTTAGAAAAATATTAAAATTAACATTATTGGCTGCCATTTGTAAACGGTTTGCATTAGATAGGCTTTATTGAGAGCTTTTCAACGATGTATAATAAGTTAGACTTGCGGGTCATATTTAAAAATTAAAATAATTTAATATTTTTCATCAATTTTTACGACTATTATTATAGGCAAAAATTTATAAAAACATATTGCATATTTTTATAAACTTTTGCCGATCTTCGGTACTGCGGCCGGATGCCTAGACCACTGCGCCACTCTCTATCTCAACAATTTTTGCCTATCAAACCCAAAATTTAAAAATACTTTAAAAATTCAATCCCCCTTCAATAAACTAAGTCCGCAGCAACAGGCAAATACACCTTCTAACAAACTTGCAAGGCGTACTCCCGCCCAACAAAAAAAAAAACGCAAGTACAGACAAAATACACAATAAAAATGAAAGAATGAAGTGATGCGTCTGACGGCGGTGGGCTTCGCATGTGTGAAGCTAAGCAAAACATCGCAGACCCAACTTTCAGATACTGTACAATAATTTAATAACACTTTTAGATAAAATCGGGTAAAAACAAGTAATGCGTCCGGCAGGGGAGCCTTGCGCGAGTAAAGCAAAAAACACTTGACAAAAAAAAACCCAAAACTGTCTTAACTATTGCACATCCAACAAAACAAGCGGATATCCAATAAATATTTTTAAACCCGATCATAGTTTAGATGCCAATATCGATATGTTTGGTTTTGATACAGGACCCTGCATTTTCTCAACACTTTTACAAAATTGTAACATAATTTATAATAATTGAATTAACTTCAGTTTGTAACACAATTAATTGTTTTTTACCTGAAATAGTTACTAACTTTATTTTGTAGCATACTTCATTCTTTTCATTTTAAAATGAACACAATGTATATTAAAAATATTTTTATAAATTAGTTTGCCTAAAACCAAAAAACTTTTATTTGAAATTTATTTTAAAATTTTCAACTATTAGAGAATTATTTAGGTGTTCCGGTAATTTTGACTAACCCTGTATAATTATAAATTTAGTTTTTTTTATTATTAGTAAATATTTATTTTGTTGGATTTTGATTATTAACAAGCATAACTGTTGATTTAAATATATGTGCCAGAATAATAATTGGAAAAAAAGTACACAAACAGTATATCACATAAATCATATTCGAAGCTAAAAAACAATGATTTTTATTATTTAACATATAGTTTAAAAAAATACCCGTAAAAGGTGTCATAAAAATAACCCTTCTTGTACAAATAAATTAAAGTAAATAATTGTTCCTGAACCCTAACTAATCGGCAAGTGTGATGCCACAAATTCGATGTTGTGTTCTTTGATATACTTTGATGATAATACGCTCATGTTATTATAACAGAGTGTTTTCAGTCAGAAGTAAGTGCCAAATAAAACACGCAATCCAATTCAAATACTAATGAGTATTTAGTCATGTGATAATTTTTGTATTACTCAAAGCAGAAATACTCGTCACCGTAACATGATAAATGAAACATCAAAGTCACTGTGATTGTGAGGACTGTTTTGAAATTTAAACCTAAATGTATGTAAATTGCTTAATTTAAATTTAAATTTAAATAAAACAAATCAAAATAATTATAATCTATTTTACAAAAAGATAAGAATAAACAATATAATTTGAATTAAAATGTTATTTATGTACTTATTTTAATTGAACTTTTTTTTGTTAATTTACTATATTACTTCATCCTGTAGGTACATTATATATAGTATATCCTTATAATATTCAACGTGTAGATTAATTAAATACGGATTAGCTTTTATAACTTTTAATTCAGGACTAAATAATTATGAAATAAGCTGCCTGGGTTTTGCATGTTGTATCAATTTTATAATAAACTAATGCATATGACTGGACCTTTTTATTTACAATTCATTAAATATAACTTAGTTAATAGCTACATCCATGATTAAGAATTGAGTCGTTTATACATATTTCTATAGAATAGATACAATTTAAAATAACCAGCTCACAATAAAATGATTATGAAGAAAATCCAGTTCTAGTCGTTTCTTATCCTTATCATTTCTTGTTTACCCGACATGGGATGGTGGCAAACGATTTGGGTGGCCATAAAGTTTAATTTATATTGTCGATAAATTTATCTCCAGAATATACGAACCTGAAACAATAAAGATGCTGTATAATCGGATATTAATTGATTAAATCGTCTAAAGTATGCCTCCCAAGAGATTCAGTATTTATATTTATTACAAATAAAATATATTAGATTAAGTTAATCAATGTTAATTATTATTATATGAGTGAGATTATGTAGCAGCTAGCAATAACTATAAACATTACATAATATTTCATTCATCTAAAATGAATACAATAAACATAAAGTTTTCAACTATAATTAATTAATTAATTTTAATTAACAATGTTATTTGTTTATTTACTTATGTAATAAATGTTATAAATATATAAAACAAAATACTTTAGTTCCATATATGAATATTGCAAATAAATAACCACTATGATTGAAATATATAGGCAATACCTACTCATATAATTGGCTATTTGCAGCAATTTCGTGAGTTAGGATAATCGTCAGTTAATCATGAAAAATTGTCCTGACAAATGCCATTTTAGTTATAATTCCTGCAGGATTTACTTATTATGCTTATTATTTTCATTAATTGCTTGAATAAATAAGTATTAACAATGTTTTTTTTTTTTATCATCTTTAAAATCTATTTAAAGCATTAAACATTATTTCAACTATAAATTAAATCTTGTAATCATTACTATTACCACTAAACAACTTTACACATTTATTATCTATCTATCTTGTTCTAAAGAGTGATTCATAGTTAAACCGTTTTTTTCAGGTTAGACTTTTTTGTCTGTAAATTTATTTTCAAAAGTCAATCTTCAAACTAGAGTAAACATTTTTTATTGAGAAAAATGAGTTTTATTTTATTACAAAACGGATTTTTAAAATTTCACAAAAACTGCTTGTGTGCCAATCTGAGCAGTTGTACGGCACCCTATTGGTGTATCATTTAAAAACATGTATAAAATTAGTTAGAAAATATTATTTTTTAAACAAATTAAACCAATGAGTAAACTGTTGCACAATCCCATCGAAACGTTGCACAGAAATTTAAATTGGATATCTCGCACAGAACAATTGATTTTTGTGCTTCCAAATGTGAGCTAAGCTGATTAAAGAAACCAGCGCAAGTAAAAGTTCCTTCGTCGGTCTAAACCACGGTGCTCGCGTATATCCTAATTACAAAAAACATCGAATACGTTTCATCAAAGTGCTCCAAGATCTGTTCTTTTTTTCTTTTATTCTGAATAGGTGTAAACATTCCATGTCCTCGCAACTGCAATTTTGTATCTTTTAAGTATGAACTACCCTATATGTTTTATTGTATAATGACTCTTTCTGATAAAACAATAATTTTTTATATTGCATTTGCTGTTTTTAATATAGAGAGGTTAACAAAAACATTATTTAGTTAATCAAAAACGTTTCCTGTTTCAAATAAAAAAACATAAAACCAAATTAAAATAATTAAAATAATAATGTAAGCCCCTTAACAAATTATCATATGCCTTTGAAAAGATAATACTCTACTTTTCTCGTAGCACTATTGCATTTTTGTATTTTTTATTAGAAAAATAAACTAATTTCTAGTTTGACCTCCAAATGAGTCAACCGTCAACTTCATCAACGTATAATATTATATAATTCGTCAATTGACTACAGAATAACTACAAAAATTGAGGCGTGTGAAAGCAAAAGTCGTCTTATCCACTTTAGTTGATTCCGAGATGAGAAAAACGTGTGCACGGTATATTACTTAGTAATTATTATGAATAATAGATTATTCTTGTGTAAGACATTGATAAAAATTGTCAACAGAAATTTATTTAAACAATATTTATAAGGTTTTTGATAAAAATTATAATTAAATATGAATAAGACAAGTTTTGCAACAATAAAATTGAAATATGGAAATATATTTTTTTATTTTTTAACAAAAATAAAACAAATCAAAAAATATTATAATTTTATTAAATCATAAATCTTTTAGCATTAGAAAACTTAAAATGCCATAACAAGACATGCTTAAAAAAATCTTTAATTCGGGTTTTCCATTCTCTCACAGAGCTATCTTTACATAATTCGGTTACGTTACAGTGCCATGTTGTTTTTTTTTTTTAATTTTGATTGTCAATGTCGCACACAGTTCAATAGCGCCCAGGAACCGCGTCCTCTCATTGGCTGCGTTGATAAGACCAATTTTGATTTGCAACCTCAGGTGGATAAGACAAGTTTTGCAACTAATTCGTTGTTTTATCATTTATTTTAAATAAGATAAATCAAGTTTTGCAGTACAATAATGTATTTAGCACATACAGAATTAAAGATCTTCACAATGACGTATTTAACACCAAAAGTGGATAAGACAAGTTTTGCTTTTACACGCCTCAATTGTAATCAGTTTAGTCTATTCTGAAAAAAAAAACGCTATAACTCTTTTGACATTAAAATAATCGATCAACTGTCTAACAATCTATTAACGTAAATATATCGTTGCTTGCAAAACTCTGAAACCAATTATAAAAGCTGTACTACCATAACATATTAAATAAATATATTTTCTTAAAAAACACAATGTAGTAATTGATAGAATTGCTCAAGATACAATTGCCTAAACATTTTTATACAAACAGCTAGTAGATACGTATTTAAGACCAAAATAATCCTCATTGATATCATAATATCTAACTCATTTGATTGGATTGGTTAAAAAAAACATTTTAATATCCTTAAATGAGAAGTTAGAAAACACATACACCACTCAACAGAAAATGTTTTACTTGATCCAAGTTGACTTTGAAATGCCTAGTTAATAGGTAAAAAAAATTGCAAACGCAAACCAACACAATTACACAGTATCCTAGTTTTGGCAGATTACCACTACTCTATCATCTGTGAACATTAAACTACTTCAGTTGGTCAAACCCTTTAAGGTAACCTAGACCCCATCATTTTTGCCCATCAATGCTTTTTTTAGCTATTAGGCTAGAAAACCAAAAATTCACTTTTTTTCAGTTAATATAAAACAAACAAAAAGAACAATGTGAAAAATAGGTACTTAAAGTGCAGAATCCCACCCCAGTTACAAATCAGGCAACTTCCAAGATTCAAAAAACAAAAATTAGCCTACAGCAACAAAAAAACACAACTGGCAGAAAGCAGTAAGAAGAACAATTTCTAAAAAAAAAACAAATAAATCCAATTTAATCTTATTAACATGCCACATTAAAATACGTGCTAAACATAATCAGTATGTTTATACGGTATGAAAAATAAATAAAAATTGTTTAAAACACTAACAGGAACATTAATACTAATTGAACTAAGTAGTTGTCCTAATCAATAGTTTCACAAAACTAATGCTACTTAAGTTAAAACGTCTTTTCTTAACACTAGTCTTATTAAAAACTGGAAATGTAATGTTTGCAAAAAAAGTAGTAAAGAATTAAAGGAATTAAATGGTTTAACTAAAGATCTCGGGAAAAGATTAGAAAAGAATAATAAAACTTGTAAATTTAAAATTCTTGTTTGACTTTATATTATTTTGTACATAATCTACTACAGAAACTACACAATGACAGACAATTTCATAGACACCTATCTTAAAAGTAAAGAAGAATGCAAACACAAAAAACCAGGTAGCTTTCCTACATCTTAATATAAACTCAATAAAAACACATTTTGATGAGGTCTGTGCACTTATCAACAATGATATTTAGCTGATAGACCTAATTATTTTGTCCAAAATTAAGTAGACAATTACCATGCAATTTATAAACTAAAAGAAAACAGTAAGAAACGGGAGATCTAACTCATTTTAGAAACACAGAATCCTTATTTTTTAATATTTCCAAAAATAAAATATCTTTAATGCACATATTTGTTCTGTACAGATCTCCTAACTATAACGTAAATCTTTTTAATGAAGAAAGTAGTAGCTTTATAAACTTAAATCATAATAAACCATTTTTGATAATAGGTGATACTAACATTGACTTTCTCACAACAGTCCCACATGTTACAGAATATAAAAGCATCTTGTCCAAAAAAAGTTTTATTTCTAGAATTAACAGTTTTACTAGTAAAAAAATCGACTGAACCAACTCAAACAATCTTGCATTAATCATATATATTTTAGAGGAATACAAGACATATTAGAATGCGCAATAATTAAAACAAAAATAATCGGTTGCTATAAATTGACCGAAGAAAAAATAAGCACAACTCACAACTTACTAATGAGAAAAATAAACTATGATCTATTAAAAGAAAAAGTTAGAAAAGACATGAGCAAAGTAAAATGACGTAATATAGGTAACTCGAACAAAAAAACAACAAAAATTTCATCGATTTTTGAACAACTAAAGCATTGTCAACTAAGACACATAAAGAAAGAAAAAAAAAGAATATGCTGCGACCATAGATTACACAGGATATACTCAAAGAAATGAAAAAGAGGGATGTCATTTTGAAGAGATAGAAAATTCTTATAGACAAAAATGGTGATCAAAGAACTGTCGAACAAAGAAGAAACGCGTATAAAAAAATAAGAAACAGAGTGACAAATTACATCAGAACATTGAAACAGGAATATTATTCAAGATTATTCTACAAATACAAAAATCATATAAAAAAAAACATGGTATACAATTAATGACGCCATAGAAAGAAAGAAAAGCTGTGGTAACAACAATAAATTATTAAAAATATTCAAAGACTGCTACCAAAACATTGCCGATAACTTTGCCGCTACTCTATCTGACCAGGTCCAACAAATAAAAATTCTTCTTATCATATGAAAAAAATATTCTAAAATATCTACCTTTAACTACAGAAACAAAAGTTGAAAAAAATATAATCACACTCAACAAAGATAAAGCTCCCGGCATCGATAACATGTCAACCAATATTATCAAAGACAAAATTGAAAGCTTTTGTCTACCAATAACTACCATAATAAATAGCTCCATTATAAAAGGAAAAAATACCAGATTCTCTAAAAAAATAATTATTAATCACCAAATCTTATGAAAAAAACATACTACGGCATTAAACCATAAACTGCAACATTTTGCAGAAAATTTTTATCATTTGAAACAGTTCCTGCCAATATCTGTACTGCAAACAATCTACACAGCCTTGGTAGAATCTAGAATAACCTACGGCATAACGTTTTGGAAACATGCGTCTCACTATCTAATAGAATAAAAGCCAAAGAAGAATACATGGATCCCAATAATAATAAAATCCTTGTTAGTGCGAACTCTCTTCAAATATAAACTAGCTCTCAAATATTATTTCAAAGTAAATATCTTTAACACAGAACGACATAGATATGATACAAAAAGACAATGAAGCAACTACATAGATGTTATAATGAGCACGGAGATAGATTAGAAACCAGAGCCATTCCCAGCCTATTTAACAACATGCCTGAACAGTGCAAAAACGCTAAAACACTGAATACCGCAATAGCAGCTCTAAAAAAATTCCTTTTCAACCAGGACCATAGTAAGATGTAAAACTTTTAAACTTTACTTAATATCACCCAAACATTGTAATTACAGCAAGAGATTAAAAACAAATAAACAAAATAAAATAATGATATATGCCAGTGCTAAGCCTCTAGGCTAGATAAGATAGATACCAATACTTAAGATAAAAACGTACTAAAGCAAAGAATTATTTTAAAGTCACAAAACTCCTAAGAATTGCGCTAGACCAAGCCTAGCAACTGATATGCTTTAGCCGCAATGTCATCAACAAGTGAGATAAATCACCCAAGGTAACATCAATATTACAAGAAACGGACTGATGCGTACAAGCTAGAATCTGACAGATAAATAAGTTTGTATCCACTATAACAGAATGCCATCAATGCCAATACAGCGCAGTCTTATAATTAGTATTTTGTAATAAACAGAATAAATTACTTTTTTTTAAACTACCTAAACTCGGGTTTCAAGTGCATCATTAATATAAGATTTATACATCATAAAGTTAAAAGATGTTAAATTACTAGTTTAGAAACCATGTTGATTAAGAACAATTTTGAATTGCAGATTGCAAACCAAATAAGAAGTAACTTGACACAATGTATTCTTATGAATTAAAGTGATAAAACCTGTTTCCAGCAAGTAAAAGTAGGGGTAGTCAGAGATAAATTAAATAAAAGCCACAAAGTAAAGCTAAATGCATTAAACACTTCGCTCACCGGCTGCAATAGTGGCACAACATAAAATTTGCAAATATTGTATTACAGTATACAAATATATCTTTAAATAGTTTACGTAGCAACATGTTAAAGAAGAAAGCAATCAATCAATCAGGCTCTTCGATAGTGATATTTTGTTAAGTACGTAAAATATTTTTAGATTAAATGCTTCCTCAATCAAAAAAGTTAAAATTTATTAAGTCACACAGCTTTAGTAAAATTAATAAATTAAAGAAAGGGCATGAACCATACCAATTTCTGTGTTCTAATTATATGTGCAGATAATCCACGTTATAAGTAGCTCTGTAGTACATCTTTCAAAAAACTTCTTCTTTAAGAACTTCTAGTTGAATAAACTGCCAAATTAAAAAAAAAAACACATACTGTTAAACAATCTGGAGGTGCAAAACAGCATAAGCATCAAAATTTGGCAAGTAAGAAACTCAAAACAGGACCCCTACAAAACTCAACGTGCCCTTAGAAGCAATCATCATCAGACATTAACCCAACAAGTGAATAACTAATATACATAGTTATTATGAATAAAAGTATCACTCTCACGTTCCAAAAAGCAACACTGTCAAATTAAAAAACGAGTAAAGTCTGATTCAACATTAAATCTTAAGAACCATATTGCCACGGTAATAGAAAACATAAACATATCATATCTTCACTAATATTGGATAAACTCCATGCTCAAGAATAAAATAATTCAAATTTCATTATATGGTAAGATTGTTAAAGCTTAAGTCATTGGCCGATTTATAACGGTGTGTTATCACCTCTACTGTGGTGCCTTTTTCACAAAATGTCAAAAAACCAAAGCTCCATAAATTTTAAGATTTTTTAAGATCTTCGAAAGTATGGAGCCACATTCCCAATAAAAAAGGAAGTAAATTACCTAAAACTTACTCTTAGTACCAAACTAACCTTTCAAACTTATCTAGATAATGTGACTAGAAAGGATGCTTTTTGCAATAAAATCAATGATCAAACAAATATAAGACATCAGATATAACTAGATAATTATATTCTGTGGTAATCAGATACATTATCACATACGGAGCGCTCGTATGGAGAGAAAAAAACTACCCTCATGTAAAATACAAAGATTAGCATGTTTGTTGATAATGAGAGCAATAAAAACAACTCTCAGAGCAGACATAAAAATTGTATAATTATAATTGATTGATACTGTCAATAAAGCACTGAAATGCAAAAAAATATTTTAATTATACATTATAAAATAGTAGAATTAACATGTTAATTATGTTAGGTTATAACATATCTATAAAATAAAAAAATGGTACTTTTCCATTTTAAAACCTATTAAATGTGATCAATATAATCTACCTATTAAAAGTAAAAAAAAAACAACATTTCTTTAAACATAACTAAATCCAGCTTATAATATTTAAACAATGACTAATAATTATATACATGTTTCAGCTTTTCAATCCCAATAATACATAATCATAAAAAAATTCTTTCGTATTCTCCCCACAATTCGAGTTGAATCCACCCCGCTTTCTTAGTAATGTTATAATTACCGATAATATACAATATTTCATATTTTTGTACTGCAACTTTGAAAGTAATAATTGTCTACAAGAATAATTGTTTATTACAATAAAGGCAATTCTCATTCAACACCGGCTTATTTAAATTATGTTTATCCAGGTTTAATAAAAGCAATTTTGCACGCACACAAAAAAAGATATTATTATTAATACGTATTTTTTTAGTTTTAAATTAAATTTTATATAACTGTAATCTAATTAAAATCTTCCCGCAAGGTACAAATCCCGATCTGCAAACAATCTCTCCGCGGTAATAGTAAAAACTAAATCGAATCAAAGAGATCTAATCTAAATGAAATTCAACCATTTCATTAATGCCTTTTCTCATCTTGATCCGCAATTAAACGTCCATAAAACGAATCATAATGGCAAGATAAATACAAAAACAACTTTTGCAAAAAGTGTGGAGATGGGAGCGCCACGAAACTATAAACACATTTTTTGTAATACTATTTACAGTTATATACCTAATTAATAGGTCATCTATAATTTTCGTTCACTTCCAATATTACGCATGCTGTGCTTAATAAAATATACTACCTATGGTAATTATTAGCTTATTTTGTATACATGACCCGAACCGGTAATTGCGAAACGTTTGTAACAGGAATTTATATAAATAAGAAACTTAATTAATGACTCATTGTGTTTAAAGGAAATTGCCATTTATCGAAGGTATTGTTGGATGCAATGAAATATATGAAAATTTAAACTACTATTAAAGTAAATTTATTGTCGCCAATTAAAACAATATAAATAAAACTGTTATATAGAATTAGATAAGTCCATAATGTATGTTCAATATTTAATGTATCACGATTAATTTCGAATCGAGTTTAAAGTTTGTGTTTGATTAGGAAAATCGATATCAACATATATCTAAACTCTTCAGTCAATTCCCAAATTTAATATATAATAGACTAGGTTTACTTTGTTCTGATTAGTAATTAAAACCAAAATTAGCATATTGTTAATAATTACTTAATTCTGATATTAGAAAATATTCTAACTGTATTTAATTTATTAATAGTAAATAATTTCTATATTGTGCCATAACAACCTTATAATCATAACTGTTCATCTGTGATTCTATAATTATGCAAATGTGTCGTGTTTAAATTTATATAGAACGATATTAATTTCACATACCTAACGAGCTTCACAATTAGACGGATAATGCAATTTTCCAGATTAATTACGTCGTCTCAATACAAATATTATTTACAATCTCGCTAATTGGGGTGTATAAAAGTAATTGAAATAATAGGGGCATAACATGATATTTATGTGAGAAAAAAAATCTTGAAAATGTAGAGCAGAACGTGATATTAATTATACTGATTGGGTATGAGGTACGTGTACTGATGTAACTATGCTACGCTACAGTATAGGAATTAGAATTATATAAATATAAAATATATTTAAGCTTCTGACAGACAGATAGTTATATGAGTATGTTGATAAATTAAAATTTTAATTTGATAAAAAACGCAACATAGAAGAAATAAAACTTGCTATAAATAATTTTTTTTAAATTTTTGTAGTTGTTTTTATATTAGTAGTCAATTAAAAAAAATTTTAAGTTGCAAGTAATGATAAAATAAGTTTGTTATTAGCAAGTTTTAGTATAATTAACCTAAAAATTAAGTCGTTCGTTTGATTATAAACATCATCAATTCTGTTTATAAGCAGACATATTTATTCAATTTTGTCTTTCGCTATCATGCGATGCCGTGGTCATACAAGGCACACCAACGAGATGTATAGAACCGAAACAATTGTCTGTATTTGACCCACAGCCGCTGTGATCGTTAGATTAAGTTTAGATAAATTATTAAGTCATTTCATAAAAAAACTCGTTAACAATTAATGTGGTGTACTGATTAGGTCTCCTATATAGTCATCTATTGTCTTCTGTCTTAAGTTTGTTAAATCCAGTTTTTTAAAACCCTTTTTAGGCTCATCTGTAGTTCATATGTCTGGTTATATTTAGTTATTCTGATTGTATGACTAAGGTTGATGTATTTGTAGACTAGATCTACGTTCGCGTTTCCAATTTTGTACTGTTCATACGGTACCAAGTTTGTCACTATTTTTGTTTCAACCTTCAAGCATATACACTGCGCGACAAAAGTCTGGGTTCACTAACAATTTTTCCGATTTTTTGTCCTATTTTTTTTTTTTCAAATAAACCAAAATGTTAATGTTTGTTTATCCAAAAACAAAAATGAAAAACCACCTTTGGTGATAAATTAATAATTAATCTTTATTTACTTACATTTTAGGATACTAAAGAAATATAGTGTTTATAAAAAAAAGTGAAAAACACGAACTATAGGTACGAACGAAACTTTCAATATCTGGTGTTTCCACCACGAGCCCTAATAACACAGTCCAGACGTCTAGACATGCTGTTAATCAACGTTGCAATGTTTTCTTGCGGCAGTCTGTCCCACTCTTCAACCAAACATGCTGCAAGGTCTCTTAAGGTCCGAGGGCGATCAGGGCGAGCTCGAATGGCTCTTCCCAGTTGGTCCCACACGTGCTCAATAGGGTTCAGATCTGGTGAACAAGCAGGCCAATCCAAACACCTAATTCCGACTTCGTTAAAATATTGGAGGGTAATGTTCGCCACATGTGGGCGAGCATTATCCTGCATTAATTGAAAGTTTTCTCCAATAAAGTGACTGTATGGTACAACATGTTCCTCTACAATATCCCTAATGTACCTATCTGCGTTAAGGGCTGCTCTATCACAAATATGTAGTTCTGTACGAGCCTCGACAGAAATCCTTCCCCATACCATTACAGAGCCTCCGAAAAAATTGGATCTAGGAGCCATGGTACATGCTGCGTATCGTTCTCCTGGTCTCCTCCATACCCGTGTACGACCGTCTGGAGCATCCAACGTAAAACGGGATTCATCAGTCCATAAGACATGTCGCCACTCGGCAGCCCCCCAGTTCTGATAAGTTCTAGCAAAATTCAGTCGGTTTTGTTTGTGACGAACCGTAAGTTTTGGACCAGTGGCAGCCCGATAAGACTTTAGATTATTTTCTCGAAGTCGTCGCTGAACTGTACGTGCCGATATTTGAACATTTCTGACTGCAGCAAGCTCATTAGCTGTAATTGTTGCAGTTTCAGTGCGATTTCTCAAAGATTGTAACAACATAAATTGGTCATCTTGAGCATTAGTTTTTCTTGGTCTTCCTGACCGTGCTCTGGCTGTTAGTAGACCATCTTCCTCATACCTCTGCCAAATCCTTCGGACCCCGTTTTGAGAAACTCCATACCTACGGCCTGCTTCTCTCTGGCTATGTCCTTCTTCAATGTGGGCAATATCCGTGCACATCTTACTGGAGATATCGTCATTTTAATCACAAAACTAAATTTCAGCACACACTGACACTTGCCAGCAACATTTGAAGCATGATAAACAAATCCCTGACAACACCTACTTAATTGTTAACCAAATCTCAAAAATCTGAATAAGGCACGTTAGAAGGAAAACATGCACTATATTAAAAATTGTACGGCTATGCATTTGGCGACTACGTCATTAAACTTGTTTTTTGATAAATAAGCATTAACATTTTGTTTTAGCTGGATAAAAAAAATTCTGTACGAAAAATCGGAAAAGTTGTTAGTGAACCCAGACTTTTGTCGCGCAGTGTATTATAAAGTTCTTTTAGCATCTATCTTAGCTCTCCTAGGTTGTCAGCTATAAAGTTTAGATTTTTGACAACAAAAATGATTGAGTTTTTGGCCATTTGTTGCCTTGTAATGTGTCCCAATAAAGTTTTTTGAAAGCTTATTCTAAAACAGTTTTTTAGATATGATGTCACCTTTGTCTTAGATTTAATGAGATTAGTCTTTTCACGTAATTTCACTAATATTGTAAAATGTTCGTAGATGTTATAGAATAGTTTTGAGTACCTGTAACCTATGCAACATTCTCTTATAGCCTCCATATTAGGATTTAACTCAACTATATAGAAGGCCTTATAAAAGTCCACAAATGCAAGAGCCAGTGTATTCCACTGATATTTCTACTAGAACCATGATGGTTTGTAGATAGTTGTTTGTTCCAAATTCCTGGCAAAATCCGGCTTGTTCGGTTGTTTGGTAAAAATCCTGTTCTGCAGTTGGTAACCACCGTTCAATCAATTTCGTTACATGTTGTACCAACTGGGCTTTCCCCAGTCATGTTTTGGATCCCTTTGGTTTTTAGTCCAATTTTAACGTTAATCTCCGCAAAACTAAAATAAACTAAGTATTGATATTACCCAGCGCTAAATATATATATTGTCGTATTTTACGTCTACTTTGTTTACTTCTTTGTCCGTGTGAGATGTTTGTACGTATGCTTGTACTATCAAAATAGGCTCTTTTATTTAACTTTAGCATTAAAAAATCTGCTCTTGTTGAAAATTTCTTAACTGATAGAATGTCATTAATCAATAATACGTGGATTAGAAAATCAACTCCTCCTTTTGATTTGTCGGTTTCACCAGCATAGTGTCTAAATTTTAATTTTAATAAATCTTCACTAAAGCCTCCTAATTTCGCTAAAGCCAATAACGTCTTACTTAATTTTCTGTATTTGAAATTCTAGTTCAGTGACCTTAACATTTCGGCTTGAACGTATATGTTTATGCAAACGTCCTGCATTTATGAACGCGGTAGAGTAAAATAATATTGTCCGGGTGCGTTTCTCCTCTAAATCCAAATACCTTTTTCACATTTTTTGTAAATATCTTTCATTTTTTAAATATCATCTATGGCACTGTGCTTCAGCTAAAAAACTGTGGTTGGTTTATTGACGTAAATTCTTCATTTCAAGTATCCCCAACAATAAAAAATGTGGGGTTGTTTAATTAGGCAGACGCAAGAAAGGGAGCGTTTTAGAAAATAATTCGTAAAAAAAATAGTTATTATATAGTATTTCCAGATAGTTTTCTACAGCAGCTCTCAAAAAACTGACCAACACGGCGCGATATTGATTTCTATTTGCTGTGATTTGTTAAAAAAAAATTGATCAATATTGTTTTCTGCCGTAATTCCGCAGCAGACAGTACGCTTTGGTAAGTGTAAATATCGCAGTTAAGTAATTTGTCAGTTACTAGTTTCCAATATTCTACTGTTTAGTTTATTAATAAATGTATTAATTTAAAAATAAGCATTCTTTCTGAAAATGTACCGCGTTACTATAGCAAGTTTATTAGTTATTTGGCCATAGTTCCTGCACAAGCTGCACTTTATATAGAAACGTACGCAATCTTCAACATTCTATGCAATGATGTTCGTGTTCTATACTCTGTTCCACACGTTGTATGTTTTGTAAATTCACAGGCAAATGTAGCCCTCCAATAATTGAAAAGTTTTCAAAAAAGTAAATCTAACCTTTTAATCGTTAAGAATACTATGGATCTTGACTTAGAAAAGGCCCGAGCGGCAAAAGTTCTAGGTACGCCACTGGGCCACACTGTATCTATACGTTTAATAAAAACACTGAAATGTTTTATATTATATATAAAGCTTTCCACGACTTGGTAGAATGTAACTACAACAATGTCAAGCAGGTGCAAAGTATTAACAATTTGGTTACAAATTTGTAAATAAATTCAATTTTAAAGTTAAACTAACTTAAAGCATATTTAAAAAGAAGTGGTAGTGTGTATTTTTGTTTATGAAGAAGCTCCAAAAAACATATCTAAATATTAACAAAAGTTATAACTATACAATGCAAAGAAATTATAATATTCAGACACAAGGAAATAATCTCAAATATAAATTAACATTATTATTATTATATAATAACATATATGTACATAAAAATCGTATTCCTGTAATAATTTCGCTTTAGTTCGCCTTGGAAATTCTTCGGCACGTTATTCGTAGTTTCAAAATTGTCCTTTGCTAACGGTCGCCATAATAATTCTAGAAATGAAACAATACCATTTTCAGCTGTTAATTATTATTGCGTTTAAGATAATTATACAATTATATTTGTACATAACGATGTAATTATAGAAAATAATAATAATCTAAAGACTATGACCTGTAACTTACTAAAAAATAATGTGACTAATCGATTTCTATTTCCATCCCATAAAGAATATTACCGCGTGGGAACCCCCAATTTAGTTTCCTGTTAACGCTATCTAAAACCGACGTCCTTTCGCATAAAATTATTTTCGCGACCGGTGTGGGTAGAAGATGTGACCAAAAACGGCAACTCCTCACACCCACCGCCTTATAAAATTGTTCGCTGCACTGTCTCGCACATTATACGGCGCTTTATAACATCGAACTCAGAAATTCTATCTCCCACACCTTCGGATTGACATTTATGTCACGTTTACTTTCGAATAGATTACGGAATCCAGTTGCCCGTTAAGTTGGCTTTTCGCAACCTGCAAATATTGAATGCTTGCATGCGCATAAGAATAATTTTCTTTCTATTGTCAATACGAAGATATGAAAAAGAGAGAGAGAGAGAAAAAAATTACAAAAAAACGGCTGTAAATGATAGATGTAAAATTTCGCGGTTGTTAAATTTGAATAATCCAAACACTTCCTTATGGCGTAGTTAAATGGTAATTCCATCGATGAATGTAATTTAAGCATTTGTTGGGGTCGAACTTGGTTAGTGAATGAATGCAATTCCATTTTCCAATTTGTAAAAGTAAAATCCTTAAAAGAGAAAACGTTATATTAAAGATTTATTTAAACTTTTTATCCATATATAGTTTTCACAGTTCTCAAGCCAATCAGTTATGGCCGTTAAACGCGCAACTAATAAATTTTCTTTTTGTTTCGGCCACCTATGCATTCTGATGGCCTTTGTTTAGACAATGTTAAGGTCAACCAGAATTTTAGTCGCAAGAAGTAGGTAGAATCCGAATCTATTAATTGATTTATGCTATACATACCTGAGAATTTCTTTCGATGTATTATTATTAGAGCAAACAATATAACAGAATAATAAATTAATGTATAAAATGTCATTTGTTATAATAGTAGAGAACCAGAAATAATAATAATATATATAATAATTAAATTAACGCAAATAAGTAACAAAAATAAATGTATGGTATGTTTTTAAGGAAATTAAAAAAGAAAAAAGAGTTATTTTAGATAAATAGTTTTATTATCCTTTTATCAATGTGTAAAAGCTTTTTTCGTTTTAACTTAGCTACTTGATCTGTAATTAAATTAAAAAATTTAATTATAAAATATATAGTATTTTAAGATTTTTTATGATGATGAGATCACCACTTCACCTACGTGAAATGAAGTCAAAAGTAAAGTGTGGTTATTTTTTTCTAAAACCACTATTAAAGAAGTTGTGGCTTGTTTTAGTTAACTACTAAAGCAGCCAAAACAATAAATGATGTTAAGTGTAATTTGGTACAAATGTCGTTAATATAGAAACATCAACTTGTATGTGAAACAGTAAATTTCCTTTCTCCGTTTGCATTCGGGCTTATTAATTATTTTTACAACTCAAAAGTACGCTGATATATAGTATATTTACAGTTTTTGTAATAAAAATTTAGTAGAAGCTGCTTAAAAATATGGGTTATAATTTCCAAATCTAGAAGTAATAGCTGATTTAGAAATCTCAGCTCATATTCTCGATTAACTACCGACAAGTTTAACAACAAATGCACAATCAGCTACGTGAACGACTGAGCGTCCAATATAACAAGTATATAGATAATAAGACAACATATTGCAAAAATTTGATAATAACCCAGGCACCTCTGTTTGTCGAATATCTGCACAATTTAATATACCAGGTGTTTGCAATGATTGTAGACTATAATTTATTCAATTTTAAATTACAAATAACTAACTTAAAAAAAATGATGTATTGCAGTTCGATATGGATTGGTTGTTTCTATCCAGATTAATTTTTGTAGTTGGCCATTTTTACATTTTTTTTCTGAATTCCTCGATTCCAATGGTGTCCTTTGTGAGATGTTTGTTTAACTTCCTCCGTAGGTTCCCGCCTTTTTTTATATAATAACCATTATTGATAGATTATTTTTCCATAAACTCTATCAGGTATAATGATAACAATTAAGATAAAACTTAACAATTGTATAAATTAAAAAATAATAAATGTTTATGTATTTTACATGTGAAAAAAGTAAACTCAACCGGACAAAATTAATTCCAAAAAAATACTGTTTTTATATTTCCACAGTAACGGAAAATCATCTTTTCTTCTTGTCAAGCAAACAAATTGGCCTACTAACCCTTTTCTAATACCAAACATACCCCCCATCAAAATGAACAATTTTAAAATTATTGTATCCCGTCTGACGAAGGTAACGTATACATTTTTTTAAGCGGTCTAATGAGTTCACAAGTAGTAAATTTGATTTTTACCACTCGTGTTACACCGTCCGCGCCCGGAAACAAATCAATAATCCGTCCTTTTGGCCATTCTGAAGGTAGCAGACCAGGACTGAACCAAGACACCAAATTACCTTTTTTAAGTGAAGAATGATTGGTTTTAATATTTGAACGCAAAATCTGAGTATAAATATATTCACGACGTTTCCAAAAAGATTGCAATAACTGATTAGACAATTTCCAGCGTATGACCAAATTTATATTAACATCTAATAAGTTTTCTTCTAACCTTGACAAAGTCCTCCCACTAAAAAGTGCGCAGGAGCTAAATAATCAAATCCATCTTGAAAATCATTCAAGAGTTCACACAAAGCCCGCAAATTCCAGATAGCTTCAAGCCTAATAATTATGGTGTTAAATTCTTCATAAGATAAAAGTTTTTGTCCAATTACTCTTCGAAAATGATATTTAACGATTTTACTCCAGCCTTTCAGATTCCTCTAAAATTAGGAGCATAAGGAGGTTGAAATATCCATTCAATTTTTAAAACTGCAATATAATCTGACAAGTCTCTATTATTAACAGACATAATTTTAAACAACTCCTTGAGTTCTTTTGCTGCTCCACAAAAATTACTACCTTGATCTGAAAAAACTTTTATTGGTAACCCTCTTCGACTTGAAAATTTATCCAAAGCTCTCAAACATGCTTCAGTTGAAAGACTGGTCACACATTCTAAATGTATTGGTTTAGTCACCATGCAAACAAACAACACTGAATAATATTTTACTAAGTTATTACATCTAAGAAATGATGCTTTAATAGAAAAATGATACCAACATGACTAAAAGTCCTTGCCGGTTCTAATCAATAATTCTGCCAAGATTGGCTGTATAGGCTTTGCCTTTAAACGATAACAAATTAAACATTGAAAGATCCGATGACGAATTAGACTTCAAGCTCCCAGAATCCAAAAACTACAAAAAAGTAAATACTAAATTAATTTTGAACACCATGCCCTGAATAAATATGAAAATTATCTGTATTAACAAAATTGCTAATCGACTTTTATTTGGAATCAAATATGGATGTTTACTTAAATGGGTTAACTGAGATCGATCGATTTGACCCCCACCATGACAAAACCCTCAGAGTTGAGGAACGGAGTCAACCTCTATAATATTTTGAGATTTCTGCACCTTTTTTCAATTGATCCCTTTCCTTATTTAACATGATTTTTGAGTTAGTTTTACTATTAATTTCATTGATTTTTATATTCATAATCAGCTATTGATTGAACAATCTCATTCATCGCAATCTTCTTTTGTAAAATATTAATAAAACGCTACATAAATGCAATAATTCGTTGCAATTTCAATAAGGAAGACATCTTGTTAAACAAATTTATAAATTCAGAATAGTTTCGATTCACTACATTAGAAAATAAATTATTTACTTTCAATTCAGATAAATCCTGTATTTTTAAAATGATTCTTCCAAAACCCAAGTCACCATTGGATCCCTAATAAAATCTGGACCTTTCCACCAAAGCGAACATTTAATAAGGTCAGAAGCAAACAAACCCCGACTAGCCGGATCTGCGGAATTTTGAGTTCCTGGAACATGCCTCTAAATTGCTCTTGGATTCAACTCATAAAATTGCGCAACGCAATTTGCAACAAAAGTTTTTAACAAATAAGAAGGAGTGCAAATCCATGCTAAAACCGTAATTAAATCCACAAAACAAAAAGGATCTTCCATTGCAACACCGCTCAAAAGTAGCAGAAACCGAAAGAAACAATTAAGACAACAACCATGCAGCTCCTAATTTCAAACAGGGTACCGTCCAAGTTTTTAGAGGAGCCACACGCAATTTAGCCACTACCAAATTAATTTTAACAGAATCAAAAGTTTGAATACGCAAATAAATTACTGCTCCCATTCCACAAATACTAACATCCAAAAAACCTATTAAACAAAGTTTGAGAAAACCCTTTGGAATAATGCATCGTGGTATCCATTTTTTTTTTCTAATTCAGTTATTTCATTTATGATTCTTGTCCAAATAATTAAAATATCTACTGGTAATGAATCATCTCAATTAACTTTCAACAACCAAAGTTGTTGTAATAAAACCTTTAACAAAAAAAAAACAAAAGGACTCAAATATCCATTCATGTCAAAATTTCGAGCTACTCGAGACAAAATACCTCACTTCAAAAGAATTTTGTTATCTGATTTTATTATAGGTCTGTTCCAACATACGATTTGGACAGTTTGCAAACCGTCCAAATCGTATGTTAGAACAGACCTTTTATACACAGTAATTTGTTTGTGTGCATAGTTTGAACGGTTTGCAAACTGTCCAAATCGTATGTTAGAACAGACCTTATATAATAGAATGCATCCCAAAAGAAATCCTAAGAAATTCCCAATAATTTAATCAAATCAAAGACATTTCCAGATTTAAGAATTACCTGATTCTCAAATTCTATAACAGACCAATGTAACCTTGCCCATTTTGTCAAACCCTCCGCAATGCAAAAAACCTATCAATCAAGCTTTTAATTCCAAAACTTTATCCTTATCAGGAGCTCCCCATAAAATGTAATCGACATAAATTCCATTTTTCAAAGCTTCCGCTGCTAAAGAAAAAAGATTTCCTTAATCTTAAACTAACTAAAAAATGGACCATTGAGCTAAATAAGGACTATATGTAGCCCCAAAAACTACTCTACTAGAGTAGTTTTTGGGGCTACATCTAGTTTGAATTTTTTAATAGATTTGCCAGAATTGAAGCGCCACAAAATATGGAAAACACAATCCTTTTCATAAAGACCTACCTCACAAAACATCTGACAACAATCACATGTTAAAGTTACTTGATAAAACCTGAAACATGTCAATATTTGACCAATGTCTGTCTGCAGTTTTTTACCAGAGGAAAAAGTATCATTTAAAAAGATACCGTTAGGATCTTTCTCTGCCGGATTAAAAACTAATCTGACAGCCACACCAAGCGGTTTTTCTTTTTGACTTTGTAATGTGTCAAAATATGGTTGTTTTGTAAGCACCAAATGACCTTAATCAATGTAATTTTGTATGTTTTCGAAATATAATTACTTCAAAAATTCATCTCGTTTAAAACAAGCTTCCAATTGATAAAAACGTTTCAAAGCATGTTCTCTATTATTACCTAAAATAGGACGGACATTTGCTTTAAAAAATAACTAAGTAATCTAGCGTTTATTTTTATCTCTAAAAACAGTTTTTAGAATATAATCTTCACACAGAACTTCTTCTGGCAATAAAAAAATAAACTGGAGGAGGTTCCTCCATCTCCAAAAAGCACAAATCATTTGTTCAAAAGAAGGACAAACAAGTTCCGGATTAATGACCAAAGAATTCAAAACCAATTTGGTTCTAATAACCTCGTCCAGAGGTAAACAGCTTAAACAATGCTTCACCAAAGACAGCAAACTGAAATTGATGTCAGAGGCCTTGTTAAAACAAGACGAGTCTCTATGGACGTATTCCTCTGCATCCCTAAATGTGTTGATGTCAGAGACCATGTTAAAACAAAATAAGTTCTTAAGAACTATGTGAATTTGATGTCAGGCCTTGTTGAAACAAGACGAATCTTTAAGAATATACTCCTCTGCATCTGAAAAAGATGTGAGTTTGATGTTAGAAGCCTTGTTGAAAGAAGACGAGTCTCTATAGACGTACTCCTCTGTATCCCTAAATGTGTAATTAATTAAATTTTTGTGATTGACAGAATCAGACAACTCAACGGTGGGGGCCAATTCAGGCGACATGGATTCTAAGTAAACACACATAGAATTTGCTGTGTTTAGTTTGTTCTCAATCTCATTTTTCACAGAACCCATTACTATCCAACCTAAATCAGTTAAATTAGCACTTGGATTTCCTTAATATGTGCTGGATGAAGTGGAGTTATATCCAAAACAGTTTCCACTACCAGTAAAATATCTACTAGTGACATTACATAAAAATAAGGATCTGCTAAAGGTAAATTTGAAAATCGACTTTTAACTTCATTAGAAATAGGAACAGTAGGCAAATCAGCTGTAAGTTTAGATAACACTACAGCTTCAAATTTTTTTTTATTGAATTTAGTGCAAAAATAACAACTCACCATTCCTTTGGATGAACCCACCAAAGACTGACCAACTATTCAATTAAAAGTCTCAACCAATTCTTCAGTTATAAAATTCACTTGACTGAATCAATTATCAAACGGCAGTCTACCCTAAATTCATCAATGTTGCAGATTCTTGCTTGTGCAGTTCCTAAAAAAGCTACAGAATTTGTGAATAGTTGAGGACTCACAAAATTCAAAAACACAAAATTTAAAAGAGACCCATTAATTTCCTTAACAGGTTCTTCCTTCCTATTTATCATCGGATGTAATACCTTAGTAGATATCCGATCAAAATGCAACAAGGTGTTATAATCCTTCCAACCGCAAGTTTTGCACAAAAACTTTGAAATACATATTAAAAAACGATGAAGACCCAAACAAGCAAAACAACGTTTATGAGCTTTAGCTATTTCGTATCTGAAACTTAGGGTTCCCGCTAAGAACACAAAAAAGTTTATTAATCAATAGTCGGTCTTTTCAAACAAAAAATACTCAAAGAAAAATGTTTTGTGTTCGATCCTTTCGACCCCCATGTGAACTCTTTTTGAATGCTCTTTTCGATGAGAATAAGAAAAATTAGATATTGTTAGAACTACAAAAGTTGTCTGCTTGGTTAAAAAATCTATCAAATTTTTAAAAGAAGGAATCTCAAAATGTAATCTGAAAGATCATTCAAACCGAATGTTTTCAAAAAATTTACATTAACTTGTATCACATCCAAAATATGCATGACTCCTTTAAAGTTATTGAATTTTACAGGACTTAGGGCCGGTTTATTCATCTGTTCTGTAAGTTATTGATTAGTTACGTGTTCAATAAATTTATAGGTCACTTATATAAAATTTGGGTGTATTCATCCCATTTTATATGACAAATAATTACTGAACACTTATAAAGTTTTTATACGGCTGGTACAACATAATAGAAAAAGATATCTATATACATATCTGTAAGAAAGACAGAGATAGACTTAATAAAAATAAAACGAGTGTGGTACTACTGCATGTTGTTATTTGTTTGTGGTTACATTCATGTGAAACAAAATGGCATAAGGTTATGTTCTTTTAGTAATTTTTTTACTAACGGGCCAAAGTGATCTATATAATTTATCTGTCTTGTAAATTTAATATGATGACAGGTTGTCACTATTGACAGATGAATAAACATTAATTCATGGCAATCTTATCAGTAATGCTATAGAGCACTTTATAGAAAGGTGAATAAATCGGCCCTTAATTGCAAAATATTTTAGAGGTAATGATTCGCAATAATTCTTCTGTATGTGTATCGTTTTAACAAAAGATCATATGCCAAATGGTAATTGTCTGGCATAAAAGCAACAGTTTTAATTAATTGTAAAGTATTACCCTAGTCAGTAAGGTCTGCACCATGAATCAT
This sequence comes from Tachinus rufipes, assembly GCA_963932245.1. Taxonomy (NCBI): domain Eukaryota; kingdom Metazoa; phylum Arthropoda; class Insecta; order Coleoptera; family Staphylinidae; genus Tachinus; species Tachinus rufipes. The sequence goes on along the minus strand of OZ010743.1, from coordinate 75,702,452 downwards.
ATTATCATATAAAGCTATAAACAAAGAAAACTTTTCATATAATCCATCAAACTTGGCAAACTTAATTTCTGGTAAAACAACTATCACATTTGTGTAAGACGCCATCAATTTAGACTTCATCAAATAATAACCAAACTCAAATTTAGTTGCCAGTTTGTTGACATCAACATTAAACTCTTTATGATAAACAAATTTTCAAAGACTTCTATACTCGACATTAAATCTTCGGCTCTCACCTTAAATATATTCCAACCGGCTGGCAGCTCTCCAATCATGTTTATACATGATTAGAGTTTTGCCTCCAGTCGGTCTCTCATATTAATAAGAGCCAAAAACTTCTTCCTTTCGGAAGTCGGTTCAACCATAAGATATTAATAAATTAAAATTAATAAAAATTACCCCCGCCACACGCAATACAATAAAAATGTTATTACTGTTGTTGAAATTCTTCTAGATTTGTTTTTCTTCTTTTATAAATAAAAATGATCACAAGATATTTATTGTTTACAGGATTTCCAGATTAAATTGTTGTTATCCAATATGATAAAAAAAAACATCATAATACATTATTACTTGTATATTTTAAAATATTATAACAGATTAAAAAATTGTTCTGTATATAATGTCGCTTTTAAAATTCAATCTGTTTTTATTTCTTTACCACAGTAAGAGATACAAAATAATACTTTTGTCATACTTCTTTTTTACAAATGTTAATTGGCCTGCTAACGTTTTGAATACCAAACAAGAACAACTAACAAGAAACCTTGAGATTGACTTAAAAGAGGAAATAACAGCAAAAAATACAATTGTCTAATCTAAAATTCAGCGTACGTTTTCTAAAGAAAAGCAAAAACTAATCCCAAAAAACTCTATTGCGCCAAGTAGAAACTAAGGTTTTATTGGATTAAAACCCCACACAACCCCGCACATATGTCAGTAGAGCTTTTTCAAATAATATAATAAACAAGAATGGCAAGTACACTTATAAATATATACATATAATTTTAATAAAGTTAATACTTTAGTATCAAACCCCCAAAAAGCAATAAACATAATCATTTCTATGAAAGTACCTATATATTTACTGACTTTTAAATAGAACCAAAAGAACATAATTTAGAATAAAAGAAGATTCTATTAGCTAAATACATAAAATGCCTAAAAATACATTCTACTATCATCGTTGTATAATATAATTATGCAGCATTCTTTCGATTGAGGTGATAACATTATACAAGTGTTAATGTAACTCTGAATTTCTATATAAATTATTTAATTGGCGGACCCAACAATAACAAGGCATGCAAATCTTCAAATTATTACTCAAGTATATTATGTATTATATTAGAATTCAGTTAAAATGTAACAATATTTATATTCATAGTCACGTATCGTTTATGTTAGTAGTTCGGTAAGAATGAGTACTCATAATAATGATGTTAAAATAAGTACGCAAATAAACTGTAACATACATTTAATCTGTATATATTATAATAAACTGTTTTTAAAGAAAATAACTATACTTGAACTAAAGAAGTTTACTATAACAACACCAATTTTCATTTGAAAAACATTGCACTTTTACACACCCTCGGCACGTCACACGTGAGAGACATCTTCATAAATGCAGTTGCATGAATCGCCTCAATTTTTGCTGGATTCTATTTCCTACACTGTGTGAAATTTTCCCCATTACTGGAATATCATCATTTAATTGTGCTCCGGTAGACATGGAGCACGCTATCCGGCTATATTTAGTTAAACGGTCAAGCCGTACTCACCTCTTGCACGTGAAAATAAAATAAGATGAACAAAAAATGTTAAGAATGGTTCTGCTCGGCCCTTGTGTGCGAGTAATAAATAATCCCTTGGAGGATGATCGCTCTCGTGTGAGATTACGAATGCGGCTATTTGTATCTGCACAATGAATCGGGATTGATATTAAAACGAAATACACTATAGGGAATTTTAAATGATAGCGATTCAATTCTATTTTTCTTCATTATATCTTATCAGTACAAATTTAAAAACAAATAAACTGTGACATTTAGTTAAACACATTAAGAAATAAATATATACATATTTAATGCGGTTAAATAATTTACGCACATTATGTTATTATTGACTAACAATGGATTTAATTTAATGAATGTTATAAGGGCAATTCCACGTCAAGTGAGCAGTCCATTTCACGCGACCCTCTCCGATTTAGCTCAAATTTTGTACACTCTTTTGGGTACCCAAAATATGACTTCATAACAAATTTCAGACCTCTAAGTAACATAGTTTGCCTTGTAGAGCAAATTAAATTTTACGGCAATTTTTTAAGTTCAACTTAATTTTTTTTTTTAATTCATTTATCTTAATTGCATTTCAGCCTGGATAAATTTTAAAATAGTTATAATCGACTTGAAATTTTCCAAAGAATCGCATGCAGGGGTCATTTTTGATATCTTGCCAAACAAGAGCAGAAAACGTAAAAAACGTTTTTTTTTTTTAATTCATTTCTCAAAAGTTGCCAATGATAAAGACTCCAAATTTTGGCCAAAGATAGCCAAAAGTATGTACTTTTAAAAGTTTAAATAAAATTTTCCCACACTAAAGGTAGTTTTTGCTCTAATGCCTCTTGAACGCACAAAACAAATTTTTAATCAAATTTTTTGCACATATTGATTAATATAGGGTAGGTAGGGAAATACATTTTTAACACTTTTTATTTATAAACTTATAGGCAACCATGTTTACCATAGAAGCTGCACGTCAAAAACTTGTTTTGTTTTTTTTTAGTACAAATATTTGAAATTATTTTCTTAAAAGTAAAAAAAATAATAAGATTAAAAATTATAGGCAATTAAATTGTCCATCTTTTTTGAACATTGTATCTGGATCTATCTCTAACCGTACTTATGTCATAAATCAAAGAATGATTTTTTTTTAATTTTTTTGTGATTTTTGTTAAAAATCATGCTTAAAAGTCAAAAACTTTTAAAAATATTGGTATTCGAATAATAATATGTTTTAATGTAGCTCCTACCAATTGTGTGCTATTAAAAAAAAACCTCAAGGAAAACATTTTTTGAAACTTTAATCACCAACTTCGATGCAAACATTGCATTTTTGCAGCATATTTTTGTAAACCCTGTCAAAATTTCCAGGCATTTCTTGATCTTTTTTTGATTAACCACAATAAAAAAATTAGGAGCGTTAGGTCCGGGGATCGTTTGTTGAAGTAGTCTCGAACAGCAAGCAAAAATGTGCCGGCGCACCGTCATGTTGCACCCACATCTGTCGGCGAACCCCCATTAGTACTTCCTTCAACAATTCTGGCAAGACTCCTTCTAAAAAAATCTTGTAAATGGGACCGGTGAGACAAAGTAAAAAAAGGTATCGCCCAATGAAACAACCGTCAACAATGCCAACTCTCACGTTGATTCCGAACTTTTGTTGGAATTTGAATTGTCAAATAGTATGAGGGTTTTTGTCAGCCCAAATATGGTTGTTGCGAGAGTTAAGAATGCTTTCTATGTTAAATGTTGTTTTATCAGTAAAAAGAACATACCGTGGAAATTAAGGCTGTAAGCAACAGCAATTTACAAACTAACAAGAAAAGATAATACGTGGTGAAAATCTGATTAAACTTAAAGCTTGAACTCCGCAATTTACCTTGTTGACTGCAAAAGCTTCCGAATCTCGCAATCGCTGATAATTTTTTGCAAACACTCTATTGGAAAGTATTGTACGATTTGAAAATCAAGCGTGTCGCAAGTTTACCATTACAATGTGCTTCGCCGTCAACTGAAATTAATTTTTATGTTTAAATTTTAGTATAGACCAGGTTCAGGAAGAAGACTAGATAAATGTTACTACATTCAATTTATTCTTGAACCTATTGCCCGAACATTTGTTTTTTTATATATTTTTGTAAATGTAATTGTTAAGATATATATTTGTACTATGGGCAATAAATGTATTTATTATTATAATTATTATTATGATCTTGAAAAGTATGTTAATTCATGATTTAAGTAACAAGTAACACAAATTCAACTATTTCATACGTCAAAATCGTAAGCAATTTAAGACATGAAACATAGCCAACTTAACAAAAAAAAGTTTTTTCTAGAGTGAACATGGTAGTCTAAAAGTTTATAAATAAAAAGTGTCTCAAATGTATCTCCCTACCCACCCTAAAAGCTACTCCTATTCATTAATACCCTGTATATATTAATGAATATGTGCAAAAATTTTGATTGAAAAATAGTTTTGTGCGTTCAAGATGCTCTAGAGCAAAAACTACCACTAGTGTGGGAAAATTTTATTCAAGCATCCTAAAGTACATACTTTTGGCTATCTTTGTTCAAAATTTGGAGTCTTAATCGGTGGTTTTTTGTGTTTTCTGCTCATGCGCAACAAGATCATCAAAAATCTAACCCCTGCATTCGATTCCTTGAAAAATTTCCCATCGATTATGACTGTTTTAAAACTTTTTCAGACTGAATTGCAATTAAGATTAATTAAATTTAAAAAAATTAAAGTTGAACTTAAAAAAAATTGCCGTAAAATTCAAATGGCACTACAAAGCAAACTATGTGACTTAGAAATCTGAAATTTGGCATGAAGTCATATTTTGGGTAAAAAAGTGTACAAAATTTTGCTAAATCGGAGAGCGCCGCGTGAAATGGACTGCTCACTTGACGCGGAATTGCCCATAATATAATTATTTTTTTTTATTGATAATTATAAAATTATGTTTTAAAAATTACGCCAAAACATTTAACATCAAAAACAAACTTCTGTGGTAGGACTTAGTTTTTTGAAAACTTACCAAAGAGTTTTAAACTTTATTCATTACCATTTTTATTCTTACCACGTCTTCGGTACCAAATTTTCAACATTTATAAAAGTCACTGATGATAAAACTCGCTAGAATCAGAATTGACCCCTAGAGTAACATGACTGAAATTGATAATTGATCATTGACAATTATGTTTTACAAGTACAAACAGGGTCTATAAAATATAAGTATACTACTATATATTCCACAAACGTTAACATAAATCTATATAAATCTCGGAATAATAAATCCAAAAACAATGCGAGATTGACTATTAGTACGGACAAGTATTAGTCCTACGTCAGCCAGTAAATAGTACTACTAATAAATATTTGATTAAAAAGACCTGTTAGCAAACGTTTTAATAGGAAGGAATCTTTAATTTTATTAAAGAATTTAATAATGTGGCAAATAATATATTATGCGTTTCAAAAAAATTAACCACTCTAAAAGAACTGTTGTAGAAAATTTGTTGAAAATTGTTGGTATATGCTGACATACAATTAAATAAATTTTGAAAGCCGTGATTCTAAAAAAAGTTATCTATTAATGTCTTTCATATCAGCTAAGAGTTTATTTTTGTTTAGCACATTTACATGAGGGTGGTTTAGGATATCGTAAAATTAGCAAACGTGTTAGTCGACTGACTACATGCCAGTGAAGTTAAATTTGGAACAATTAGTAAGAAGAAACCTAAAATATCGTCAGTAAATTTCTCAAAATTATACAAAAATGCAAGAGTAGAAGTAAAATTCAAAATACAAACCAACAGCAATAAATTAAGTACAAGCAATTGGTCATAGAATGTCTTTCTTTATTAGTTGAGCATAAAGCCAACAGACTGGGTTCATAAATAAGTAATTTCGTCTTCAGCAACAAATTCAGATTTTTATTATAATAGTGTGAGAAACGCTCAAGAGTTAGATGATTTAGAAGTCAAAGACATTTGTTCTATATTGTCGTCAAATATTACTAGTGTAATGATTTGAGAGCAATATGCTACAAAGAAAAATCCCCTTTAATATTCATTCCGGGCACATTAAAGTCTTGGAACCGTTTCTACTTTCATTCATCCAAGATCATCCAATAGCAGTTTTCCAACAAAGTAATAAGCAACCTCATACTTCATACATACGACTTGACCATCAAGATTGCCCGACTTAAACCCAATGAAACACATCTGGGATATGATAGACAGAACATTGCGTCGGGGTTGCGGAAATTTAAATATAAACATAATAACCATTTTTAATCAATTATACTCGGTGGTAAGAGGTTCTGCGCAGTTTGAAAAAAAAAATTAAAAATGCATAATGCAAAAAATAAAAACAATACACTCGGAGACACACATCTATATACATAATAAATATACTTATTACCGGGTAGCGCCGGCTTTGCATGTACATAAATAAATATTATTGTCCCCGAATTTCATGCTAGGCTGAAGCGTTTTAAGTTTGATTTTGCTTGCGAATGTACCTCTCCTACTATTGGTGTCGTTTAGCGCTCTCGTCTTACTTTTGTCTCAAGAGTAACCGGTCACAGTGTACTTGGTTTACTGTAGTTTACAAAATTTTTATTAGCCTATAATTTAAAGAATGATACTTTGTGATGTATAGATTCAATAAGTTGAACATTTGTAAATTTCCAGTATATAACAATATGTATTCAGTAAGTGAATTTTACGTTATAATAATAATATAGCAAAACAAACCCACAATGTCAAAGTTTGTTAATTTTTAATGCTTCTAGTATTTACTACCGTACTACTTTTTGCACAATCATGTTTTTGTTAATAATCAATAATAATTTCAATTTAAATGTAATAATAATTATTTAAACTAATTTAGTCTAACTATTTATTTTTAATGATTTATTACGTTGGTTTTACTCATTTTATTTACCATTTTATCTTTCTAGTCGCATTAAGTGTGTGATTTAAGTTATACTTTTTTGTATACAATTACTTATCGCACATGACTTTAATGACTGTAATGTTGCAACATTACGGTCTTGGATACGGTTTGTATATTTTCTGATGTCATAAAGTTTGGTAGAATTCGCTTTTTCTATCAACAATGTAAAAAATACAAATACAATCAAATATATTATAGTTAAAAAAATTGTTAATTGATTAACAAAATTGACAATAAAAACTTAAGTTTTCATTCATAATTTTAGTTTACACAAATTGTATTATCACTCTTTAGAAAGATTGATGTTCAAGTATATTGAAATTTGATTATAGAAATATGTTATTATTTTTTATGAATTTTAGTAAACTTATTGTGAAAGTTAATGCACCCTTTCAATCCCGAATTTTCCTGTGCCATAATTCATGAGGACGCTTTAGAGTGGGCAGCTTTCAGGGCAACTTCTTGATGGTAGTCCTGTTTCTTTCCCTTCTTTTCTTATTCAATTTTTAAAGATCCATATATCACCGCCTTCCTGACACTGGATATCGGACATTTTGTGAAAGCAAGAATGACTAGTCAGCCAACAGGATTTATAATAAGAAAAATCTATATGAGTTTTGACCACTCATATTTTTTATGGCCTTTACTTTCATTTCATCATGACAAACATGTAGTCGTTTAATAACATATGTTACCAGTAGAATAATTTCTTTGTTTAATTAAGGCGTTGTTTCGTCATAGTATGATTTAAATTAAATTATTTCTCTATCCTTGTTAATTATTGTTAATTAATAATGTTAGTAACATTCAATGTTTAAATTTGCATTATCATAAAAATAATTTTAATAATAGCTAAAAGCATGAATGAAATGTTATGTAAATGAATTATAATAATGAATCAATAACACTATAATAACAGTTCTATGGTCCTAGATAATCTACAGATTTGTTTAATAGATTATTCAATATATATCTTGTCACGTAAATCTTCTAAGACGTAAAAATATGTACATAAGTTATAAATAGTAATAAATGATAATTCAAATTATACAGTTTACGCTCAAAAATAAATTTTCATGTAAGAAACGTATTTTCAGATGTGGAAAACTGTGTTTAACACGAGGCATTTTATGTTCAAAGAGGTCACCCATGCATGTCATGCAATGTATGTCATAATTCCAAAGTCTGACATTATCTCGGTCACCATCGCGCATCTCTTTCTATTTCTAAGTATTCGGCCGTGATGGGACGTATCGCACGGAAATCAGGCGACAGTACCGTCCCAACAGAAATCTTCATCACCTTCAACCTGTAGCGGTACCGTTCACTCTATAGACATTTGACAATAATAATTTATAGTAGGCCAACTATTCCGAATAATTATGTGTGAAATGTGGAAGGAAATCTACCATCCATTTATCAGTTGATTTTTCAAATAATAATACATCTTGACAGGGCCGAAACGTCACATATAAATTATTTATTGGCATATAATAAATAATTTATATGCCACTGTGGACTGATGTTTATTCAATGTGGGGAATGGTTACGTGCCCGCGCAAAATTACATCAACAGCAATTCTCATACTGAGTTATAGGTTTATGTTTTAGTCATAAAAGTAGATAATTGTTATTTTGTTTTTTAATATGAGTTAATATTAATTGGAAATTATTGTACATTACTAACGCATCCAATGCAGTGTTGATTGAAATTATAAAATATTAACAACACAACGTTAATTATAAATGTATCAATAATGAAAAATTAAGTCTTATAATATAAAACGGTAGTTTATACTATCTTGACCTTATCTAATCCAAGGGAGAAGATAGATTCAAATGTGTTACATTATACCTCATTAGTAAAAATTTAAAAAAAATGATAGCTATCCTGCATTTCCATATATCCTCAGTCAACGTTTGTATATTGTAAATCAATTATATAAATATCTAACAAGTAAATGCATAGTAATGGGGATAAATAATTTTATAATCAACAATTTCCAAATTATTACTTCATTCAAAAATATATACATACCTATAAACTGTAACATAATTGTATTGGTTGTTTATACTATTACAGTGATGTAATAAAATGACATCATGAATGAATTCAACAATAATGTGATAAAGCACCTATTATATGTAAATTTAAGTACTAAAATACTTACAGTTGCGGAATGCATAACATACAAAATTAAAAAAATAATGTGATTGTTATTAAAATTGTTATTCTATGTAACCAATATTTTTGACAGATATACACAATATTTGAAATTTTACATTTATCACTTTTAAATATCAATTAATTAAAAATATTTTTTTAATAACTATTTGGTTATTTGTGGTTTAATATTGAACAAAAACAATACTAATTTTATAATTTTTATAATAATAATCAACCAAACAAAATTCTTGTTTATCAACAATGTTATTTAAAGTAGTACATATATTTGGTGTTATCGATAATAAATATACTGCACAGTAATCTATGACTTTTTAAATATGTACTGTTTATATTTAAAGCCCAACAAGTCAGTATGAAAAGGGAAAGAATCAACATCTCTCCCATGAGGGATTATTTTGATGTTGTCACTCACAGCTGTGTACGGTAATTACCGTATTTAAACAGAAGAGTAATAATTTTTTTACACAATAAGTCCAATTTATTTGACAAAGAATCTTAAAATTAATAAATAATTTCATTTATTAAAACAGTATTTATTCACATTTTTTTGTATTTTATTTTTATTATACTCCTAATAAACAATCTAATATATATGATTATAAAAATGTTTTCGTAACGTTCAAATAAGTTTGATTCCTATACTAGATATTTAATTTCTTAGATGTCAAAACGTGCTAATAAAATATATTCGTAGTTATTAGGTCTTTTATTAGGAGTTTAGAAATACAGCCCTAAAACAAACATGACATACTTATCTACTTACATTAAAATTTTTGTGCAGAGAAGCTATGTACGTACATTTTGTAGACAAATAAAAAATGTTTATACAATTGTAAACATTGCATAACCTACAATTCTTATTTAGTTAATATTGTTATTGGTGTCAACGTTAACAAAAACAACTAATAAAATAAATAAAATTATGTATGAACCAACTAGAAACTAGAGTATGTTTTAAAATATTAAAGTTATGTGAACTATTGAAACATTTATACCAAGTGATACAAAAACGGTGAATTATTAGAGAGGCTCAGTGAGTATTGAAAAAAATTTTCTATTTTATATTGATTATTTAAAAAAAAATGTGTTTTTTAAATAATATATTTCGCAACGTTATTTCCATTTTTTTAGATTTAATAAAGACAATTCCTAGTTTTGTGTAGTAGTTTATTGTTTAGCAACATTAATGAATTTTCGGAACAAAGATTTCAGTTATATTTATAACCTTGTAAATAGTATAATACATTAATTTTAAAAGTGTTTGCAAATATATAATAAGGTTACCTTAGAAGTAAACAAATTATAAACTTAAGTTCAACATAGAAGCAATCTTTGTCTTTCATTTTATTTTAAAAACAAACAGTTAAATTATTTTATTAATTTTTGGTTTTGCATGCAATTTAAAAAGAAACAAAAACAGTGTTTAAAGTCTTTTTTTTATAGCAAAATTAATAAACAGCGTAAAAAACCAAAATTAAAATAATGTTTAAAATGATGCAGTAATTAAAAGTTTAATACTGACATAAAAAATCAGTAATAAATTTAAATATGATGTCAAATATAAATAGATACGTAATTTGTTTAATTTATTTTATGTAGGCCATATTAAATTAATTTTAAAATCTAAAATTAAGCTTTAATCTTTTATGTTTGAAAAAAAAATTACATTTTTTAAAATTATTATTTAAATTTTAACAAATTTTGAGTACTTGGTTTATAACAACATTCCAATTTGATCCCAATATAGTTTAAGAATACTTGCTGACATATAATGTTGTTTACCCTTAATTGGTGAGGTGCTAATACTATAGACATAAATGGTAAGATGAGGTCATAAAGTGACATGTTATTTTGTTATATTCCAATTTATTGACTTATTGATATCTAAATATACCTAATGTTTATATCATTATATTTAAACATTTTATTTTATTTAAATAGTGATTTATTAATAAGTAATTAGTAGGTAAGGTAAGTATTAGTAGTTGTCTCAAAAGTGATGCCCTTGCTTTTGAAATCCGATTTGTTAGACCAAAACTAAACTGAAAATTAAAAGTTCCAATTATGAAATAAATTAATAATTTATTCGAACTCAATTTAACAATCACAGCGGCCAAGAATCAAACACGGTCATTTACATTTTTTGAATTGTCACTTGTTACGAGTAACTAAAAAGACAAAAAAAACATTTAACTTTATAATAACAATACAAGAACGTACGAAATAAGCTATTGAGCTATTGAACGCAAACTTGTTTAGGTTTTAGTAATTAAAGGACTTTTCCTCATCTTTGTTCAGACATAAAGAAGCTCCTAATATCTACACTGTAATGCCGTATAACCAAGATGCACTGATTTGTAAAAACCAAAACAATTGTCTGTATTTGGTTGGTCGCTTTAGAATTAGATTGAGTTGAGTAATTGATTTTAAACATTTGTTTTTCATTAAACTATATTTGATTGTCTACCCCTTTAGACATTGCAATTTGGTTTGTGAAGTTTTATCGACAATATTTAGTTCATTTGGTTGAAGCAACACCACCAACTAAAATAAATTTTTTTTTTGTCCATCTACTTTTTGAAGACAATAGCGTAATCATTTTTGAAGTTATCAGTAAGTCCCTTTCGGTCATTTCTAACTGTTCTACATGCCTAAATTTTTGACTATTTCAAATCAATCATCCATCAACGGCAAAGAAGTAAAAAAAATATTAAAACTAACTATGATAATCTCCTGCAATGTACTTCGTCAATTTGTTAACTAATTGTGTATCTAAATGTTTTTCCGCGGTATCTACTTTTCCAGTATATGATGAAAATACAAATATATAATCTCATTTGTTAGCACAAACCCAAAAGCGTTTTATTGGCTTGTGGGGCATATAATTCCAAAAGGACAAACGGCGTTTAAACTTAATCATTAACTCGTCTACCGACTAGTGTTCATCAGGTTCAAGCAATGTTTTTAAATTTCCATTATGTTATTCAAAAAAAGCTGTACTTTACACAGTTCATCAAAATCTTGTTTTTCTTACTTTGGTTGTTTATTGTTATCATTCAAATAAATGTTCCTTAAAACCCATAAATCAATTTCTGGACATATGACTTGTTAGATAACTATCACAAATTTTTAGGTAACCAATAATCCATTAGGCTCATTTCACACTCATACGGTTTCCATTCGGTTCGGTTCGTAATAGAAACAGTATAGCACCAAATACTCCCTCGTAAAGTAATGAAAAAGTACTTCCAATGAATTTTTTCTTTGTTATTTTTATTTTTCTATAGAGAAAAAGACAAAACCTGATACAAACCGTGTATGTGTAAAAAAGTTTTATTTAACCAAACCGAATGGAAACTGTATACGTGTGAAACGAGCCGAATAGTCGGTAAATTTTGTATGCTCTTAAGAACATTTATTCTCTATCAGAGGAAATATTGCCATAACTTTTTAAACTCATTTTCATTAATATTATATAGCTTAAGTAGCTCTACTTTCAATTTTTCCAAAAAATTAGTAATTTACATATTTGTAAATAAATAAAATATTTTAAAATTAAACCAACATTTACCAGTCATTGCAATACTGTATTTTTTTATTACAAAATTATTGCACTTTGTAACGGATAGGATTCGTTAACTGACAAATTTACAAACATTACCATAAAAAAAATTTAAACCGACAAACATTTAAAGTAATTAACAGTTAATAACCAACATATAGCACTACATGTACAGTTTGCCGTATGTGGTTTCTAAAAGCTACCACTGTATCTCAACATAAAAATTACAAAAAATATGGTTTCATAGTAAAACCACTAGGAACAAAAAGGTTAAACAGTGCCAGAAACTACATTTACAAAAGTAAGCATCATCTATAATAATAGTAATAATAATAATAATACTTTATTTACGGTATAAAAACTTACATATATTAAAACAAAATATTAGTAAACATGACTCAGCTGACTTCTAAACGTAGACTTAGAATCACAAATTAAAGTTAGTTTGTAAAGTATTTGCAAATCTACACATTTTACTCAATGGATTATTGAAACCATAATTAGTAGTATGGGTAGACTCACAAAATAAGAAAGAATGCCTGCTGCGTCTATAATTAGGTGCTATATCTCTGACATAATTAAATTATCCAAGAAAGACAATTCAATATTTTTTCGGCAAAGCTTCAATGACGGTAGATTATAGAGTGAAGCAATGTAACTGAAATTATCATTTACAGCTAGTATGCCTAATTTATAGGACAATAAACAACAAAACTTCTTTTGAATTCGTTCAATACTAAGGTTATGAATATCATAAGCAGGGCTCCAAACTGACACGCTCCGTCTCTAAATGCAAACGCAACAACGAACAATATAAAAGTTTTAGTGTACTGAGTGATAAATCCGTTAACATTCTATAAACAAATCAAAACATTTTAAAAACACACATATCTATTCCTAATAGTAAAGCTATTAGGAATAGATATGCATTGTACGCAGAGTAACTACTGTTACAAATTACTCCTATACCTAAATTATCGTTAACCCCAGACGCTGCAGGTAGATTGTAATCGCCCAATAAAATTAATTTATTGCTTGAAACTCGCCGTCAATAGATTCGACAGAATAGTAGTGGTCAAAATATTTATCAATACTCATAATCTGCATGAATGGAGAAAATAGGGCAATCCGTAGACAAAGAAGGTCATTAAACTTATACTTAATCAACTTGATTCAGCGTTGTACTTTAAATTTTTGACAGAAAATTTATCACCAGCACTGTTTAATAACGTGTTCTACTTGAAAAATCAAGAAGTACACGTTTTGTGAAAAAATGCATAAATAATATTACTTTGTTACTTAAAAAAATAATTCTTAATTACTCGTTAACAAGTGACAACTAGAAAAATGTTCACTTTTAATTTTAGATTTGTTTTGGCCTACTAAATCGGATTTTTAAGACCCTGTAGATCCTTTTTAACATTAATAGAAAAACTAACACAAAACGAGTCAGCTATATGTATTGGTACAATTCCAATCAAACCAGCTCGCACAATTCTAATAAAAACCTAGCAAGTCAGAAATCACGCAAAAGTTTCTTAGTCTAACTACGTCTCACAATAAAAAATAACATTTTCTGATAGTTAACAATACTAAACTTAACAGATCTTTGGAGATAACAATAAACTTACTCTTAAGTTTGAATGAATATCGCTGAAAGACGAAAACATAAAACCTCTTACTAGCAGAGACATTTTGCTAACTTGTAAAATTAATTTGGTGCACAATTCTTTTTCAAAAAAATTGATTAATTAAAATAAAAACAAACAAAATTAAACAAAATCGTCAAATTGTCAGGAATAAACAATTACTAAGATATTATGCAAACCAACAGTAAGAGTACAAATGTATACGAGAAATTAATATAAAAGTTATAAAGTTAAATTACTTACTAAATTCTGTATCATATATTTAAAATAATTAATTCAGATTATTGTACCTGGACTCCTATGCTGGCACTTATTGCGATGTCGTGCCACGTCATAGATTTCCACTACCAAAAAGGAAGTGTAACATTTAAATCATAAATTTGTAATTAATAATACATTTTTTTTAACTAATAATGACGTCATTAACTGCGATCAACAATATGCGATATATGCCAGAATAACCCCCATGATCCGCAAACAGGTATTTACAAATTTCAGAGCGTTGTGGTAGAGAATCTAAAAAAATATTTAAAAAAATCAAGTAACCTGTTTAGAATACAAAACAATTTTAGTAACCATAGATTCCTAGCCGGTACAGCAACGTATTTTTTGTGTAACAGCATTTGTCAGAACCGACTTAATAATTGGGTAGGATTCCTTCAAGAAACACCATATTGAAATGGCACCAACGTTTTATAAAAACTGGAAATGTCAACAACGTTTGTCGCGGGCCCCAAAAATTGGTACGTACCCCAAATAACATCAATAGAGTGTGACAAGCGGTACAGCAAAGTCTACAACCTTTGGCATTTTTCCAAACAAGAGCATTGAACATTTCAAACACTAGCTTGAGACAAATTTTACATGACGACTTAGAGTTCTATCTCTATAAAATTTAAATGGTAAACAAGATTGTGTGTAAATTTTGCAACACGTAGCCAGTTTTGCTTAAATTTCTTCTTCGTAACCCTTACATTCCGCAAAAGTCACAGTGTGATGTGACGTCTCTGTCTTTGAAATACTTGAGCCTTATTTTTTAAACAAGATGGTCGGACGGTTACTGTAAATTCTCAACAATATTTAACAATGCTTGATTTTTTTTTACCTGCAGAACTTCATAGGTTGGGAAAGAACATACATGATTTGTGATTTCAACAAGATGACGCAAGGGCGTTGAGGCAGATGTTTCCAGGGACATTGGTTTAACAAAACGTCAATGTTAACTGCCCTGCAAGATCTCCGGATTTAACTCCCTGTAATTTCTTCTGTACGTCGACAAGCCCAATACATTAGAAAAGTTAAGACAAAACATAAGACGGAAAATAAGAGAAATTAGTCCGGATATGTTGCAATCATTTCGCAATCGGCTCCAAAAATGCAAAAGATTGAATGGAATGCATTTGCTAAATGTAGTGTTTAAAACTTAGATACCAATTAAAACTGCATTATGTATGTAATTAATTTATATCATGCCCATTTCTGTGTTTCAATTAATAAGCTTACAATCCACCTTAGAAATCGTCAATACCTATTGGCTAACCCTGTATTAACATCACATTTATATACAGCTAAAACAACAAAACTTTAAGGTTGTCAGCAAATATAACAAAAAACCATTTTTAAATCAGATTAGAATACTTACCAGTTACATAAAAAAAATGTCAAAACAAACAATTTTTTGTTACATTTAGAGTAGCGCATCTATATATTGTAAATAGTACTAAGTACTGCGTGACTCAGAGTACATTTCAGTTTTTAACACGTTGTAATAACAGTATAAAAAGTGTTGGAATAGTTTTAATATTAAATTAAGAAAGTACAGAGATGCGGACTTAATTTTTTAAACACAATGTTGTCCAAATGTCGACCATCCATCTCATAGCACTCCTCCAATACTGCTCTTAAATGTTTAAACATGGGGCGACGGCACACACTTTCTTGACAATGTTTACGATTATTTTTGGTCAGCCCCCTTTCCCGTAAAGTAAAACTTAAAAAAATAAATTAAAATACATTTTTTTACATTTTATTTTATTTAAATATTTTAAACAAATAGTTTATGATATTTATTTTTTAAATACTTCAGGTCTGTTGGTTGGTTCTTATTACGTATTTATAATAACATTGTTTTCAATATTATTGTCAAAATTATTGTAACCATATACTTTAAAAGCCGTATAAGCCAAGTATCATAAACGTAGATAATAAAATACTTCAATGTAAATTAAGGATGCAAATCCTTAGTCGCATCTAAGAAACTAACAGAAACCATTACGTTATAGACTCTTAAAACAACACCTGCGACAGAAATTTACCAATAAACAGAATAGATCTATACTCTATGTCAAATTTCCCCAATTGCTGCAAACAAATTAACTATTAAAAAGTATAATTTTTTTGATTTAATAATTTATTTTTAAAAATAATAAAATAATCAATCTATAAATTATGAAAATAACAAAACTATAGTTATGAATAATATACACTGAACTACTTTGCACTTTTTAAATAAAAATGTTATATAGAATATGAAAAAACTAAATATCTCTATGGAATTTATCAACATAAACGTTTTCACACAGCTGTGTTGTATATTTGAGAAATCAGGGAATAAATGTTGCAAAATATAAAAGCACTACACAAATGCAGCGACAAGGTGTCATCTATGTTCGACACACATACTTCATAAATAAAATAGAGAGCTCTCCAGATTTAAATTGAATTATTTATAGTCTGATAGATTGAACACAAACTATTAAATAACTATTTTATAAAATTAGGTCTTAATCAATGTATTTCATTACAGATAATATAATAACTTAGAGTGACACTAACTTTCAACAATTTCAAACTCCACGTTGTTTTGTACTTTCTTTTATTTATAATTGATACATGTTATTCCTTTATTCACAAATAATTGAAAATAAATTTAAACTTTAACAATGTAATAAAAGTGGTAACCTTTCGTTAACCTTTGAGGATTAGGTGTAACAAAATCAATTTCATTAAATTAAAATTGAATATTATTTGACCTTTTAAAATGCATATTTGTCAGAAATATATAATTTAAAATAATAGTTTTACTAAAAAGGAAGAATTACTAAGCATGCCTATATACGTTTTGTGGTGTACAATAAAATTTCACAATGGTATTAATTTCATGCCTACTATTTATCCATTTCATATAAATTATGAGAAACAAAGAACTTCATACTAGATCATATCAAATAAAAAAATATATACTGTGACCAAGCAATTGTCGGCTTATAATATAAAGAATATTTTATTGTTATAATAATAAAGATTAAATGCTTTGGTACTGGCGACTTTAATGTGAGTTGCACATTTTATTTTATATTAATTTCTGGTGTGAAATAGGCATAGACTATAAAAAACAGTTGATAATTCCATGTTTTTATGGTCTTAAACTTTAATTCGTAAAGTGGACAGGTGGTCGGTATAAGTTGATTGTTCTTTATTCCGAGTTTATGTAAATCTAATATAAAATATTTATATATATTAGCATATGAATATGATATTTCTAGCATATTACACATCATTTTATAACGTTGAAATTTTTTTCAAAACCTATTTTTACAAATTTATTTGACATATACTATTATTAATCAAGACAACTAGAGTAATCAAAAAGCAGCAAGTAGAGTCGCAACAGTATTTTGAAATATTATTTTAATTTATTTACAAAGCTATGTACGCAAATGCTTAAAATGTATTTTTATCATAAGAAAATTTTATTATTTGTTTGTACAAGAAGTTCTGCACTTAAATTTGTAATCATCACAAAAATAATGTGTTTGCTCTTTAAGGTTACAGTGACCACAAACTGCATCGAAAAATTCATTATATACAGCTAGATCTAAATTGTCCACTTCTTGTTAACAACCATGTTACAATTTATTGCATATCTATGCAACTTAAAGAAGTAAAAAAAATAAATATCATTTTTTTTAACTTTGTTTGTATAGCATGGCTTAATGGAATCAATTGTCTAGAAAGAAAATAATAATAATTTTTCTTATGTTTTTGTAGTCTAGTTGTATCAAATTATCTTTGTAAGTTTTCATAGTTTTCAAATATGTCATACTTTTAAACTAGTTTATAAATAGTTTCGGCTTTTGTGTAAGTTCTTCAGAATTACAGAATTAATGTATGCAGTTTCTACTATTACTGACTAAATCTAAAATGTATATTTAAGTTTTTTTTTTTTTAATTATATTAAATAAATATCATCACTAAGTGCAATGATATGCCATTGCATCATTAACCAACTATTGATCAAAAATACCAAATTCTTAAACATGTTGCAACAGACAAACCTTACATTTTTGTAATTAATAAAAATATACAATTTGCAAGTTTATCCTGTAAAATGTAAACATAAAAAATATACACTAATAATGGGTGAATGTCAAGTAAATTTTACAAATTATTGTTCATATGAAACAGATTGTGTAAGTACACCGCACTAAATGAACTTTTTCAGGAGCAAGTATTAAATATTCATAACTTGCAGAAGTTCAATTCGTAAATGATAATATAAATGACAATGAACAATAGATGTCGCAGCAGCTTTACCCCGACAAATTCCTCCAGTTTTGAAAAAGTTTTTTAGGCAGTATAAAGCATTATCTTGGTTAAAACAAAATGCAATTTCTGTTGAATAATAATGTATTTTCTCGTAAAACTGCGTACAATTAATTCAACTGCTTACAGTATATTTTAGAATTTACCGCTTTATTTTTTTATATAAATTCAAAGTAGATAACACCAATTGCATACCACTTTTGTTTTAAAGCTTGCTTAATTAAGCCACTAATTAAGAGTTTTGCAGATTAACTATAAATTAACCACTAATTTGATTTCTCTCTCCTCGGTCCTTATACCTTTTGTGAGGGTTTTGCACTGTATCTGAACCATATAAACTAACTGTAACAATTGATTAACTTTTTTATCATTCGAAGACCTTTCCCTAAACCATTAATGCTTCCAGAGCATCTGATCTTCTTGATACGTGACTGAAATATCGCAGTATGCTCTTGGATGTTTAATTCAGCTAGTATACAATCATTCGCGCGGTGCTCCGTCCACAATACTCCTAGAATTCGTCGGTATATCCACAGCTCAAATTCTTTTGTTCTTCTCTGCTCTGTTTGATAAATGGTCTATATTTCAGCTACGTATGTTGCTATAGGAAAAAATTAAGGTAAAAACCAGACCATATCCGATTTAGTTAGGTTAGGTTGTTGCTGTTCATGCTATTGCTACACTGCATCTCATCTCAACCTCACTTCGGCCCATGTTTGTAAAAAGAATCAAAAATTTTTATCCAATACTTTAAAATTCACCAAAAAATTGGCAACAAGATGAAGTCTTACCTAACTCCTGACATCAAAAATGCCTGAATATGTTCGGTCTATTTGAACCTTGGTTATGCTGCGTTGGTAAAGATTTCTAATAAACTGTACAAGGGACAAAATGTGCCCTATTGTTTTAAGATCTTCCAGAACGCATCATACTTGGAATCAAATGCTTTTAAGTAGTCAACAAAACACATAAACATTGTGACATTATAAATTCTCGATAATATGACGTATATTCAATATTTGCTCTGTTGTGCCTTTCCCTACAACAAATCTACTTGTAAAAAAAAAGATAGATTATATTATCAGTACCTTTTTTGATCACCTTTTCCACTTCTAATTTAAAGTTGTTGGCTCTTTTTCTTAAAAGTCAAGTGTGCAAGTTGTTGTTTGACTAGCATCCGCAAAAATAGTCTGACATTACCGCCTTCATTCTTCAACAATTTCCTCTGATTTGGTTATAATTTCTCCATTTTTGTTTTTTATTATTTGCGTCTTTACATGCAACTCATTGTGCATTGCATAGTGTTCAGCCTCAGAACAAATTTCATAATTAGCGTATTCTTGTCATATCTGCATACCATTTGGTAATAAGAAAATGATAAAAAAACAATGCAACTTTGACAATAATAATTGTAATCTCTGAAATAATTGCAAGATAAATCTAATAATTGAGTTAAATGAATTAGTTAAGTAAAGTTATGAGATGGCTTATTAATTGGATAGTTTATAAAAACCTCCTAACAAAATAGTTTTAAGTACCAATAATTTTTTTTAGAAAAGTCTAAAAAAAAAGTGTAGTTTTTTTAAGGTCAAAGCCAGATTAATTAAATTAGTTTGTTCAGCAAATTTAATTCTATCAACCTCGTCGGTGGTTGGCCAATCAATGTATTAATGCCATTTGCTCTACTATCCACGGGATACGTAAGTTCTCCAATTAAACTCAGTGTTATTCTTTTTGTCTAACAAGTTCCTAGATGGCTTCTTCCCGCACATCCAAATCATTAATTATTAATTATTCTATCTAGAAAAAGACTTTATCTATCAAGATTAGTAATTTAATTATTGCTAAGTAGGTAAAAAGTAAGTTTTACTAAAAACAAAATATGCAAGGTGTCTGGGTGTACAAGATCATCAGTCCTTAAAAACTAGATTTATTTTTCTTTTGCTTAAAATAAACAAAAATAAAATGATTTTAACATAAAACACAAGAGCGCACTTGATGTTTAGATGCAAGTAAACATTTTTCTATATGCTACTAAAGCAAGTAAAACAATGTGCTTCTGTAGTAGTAAAATTAGTACTCGGTGCTAAATAAAAAATTAGAACAAGAGCGTACAATGTGTTTCTATCCATAACTTTTATACGGTGTAAAAAATTATTTATGTCTTTATACAGTTAAGTTGCTTTTTATGCGTTGATAGTATCTGCTATAATATTATAAAACTATTCTTATTAATTTTGAGTATCCAACAACAAGATAAGCAAATCGTAAGTTCCATAACTACCAAATCCATAAATATCTATCTTAAAGTATAACCTCAGTTCAGTTTGTTAAATTGCCAGAAAAAAACTTAAAGGTTTCAATTACTAAAACATCCAGAAGAAAAATTTTCTTAAGATGGTCTTTTGATAAAAAAGTATAATGCATATTTTGCAGTATAATATCAAACGGTTTACACGTAACGTTATCCAACGCAGTAATAAAACAGCATTTAAATAGTTTGAGTGTTAAATATTATATAGTTTAAATAATAATGTGGTTTGGCCCAGAAAAGTAGTATGAGTGCCAATACAGCAAATATGGATCTCACTCCACCGTATAAGAACAACAATAATGACCGACTTGACTTTTGCGCAAAACATTTGCTATAATAGTTCTTGACAAAAACCTATGCCAATATGGGCTGTAGAAAATAATGTACACCTCCATATACAAAAACTTTTTTACTAAAATCGCCCCTTTCTTGTTTTTTTTTTAAGTCCTCAGCTCTAAATGCAGCAAAAAATGCTTCTCTACAAAATATCAAAATTCTCAACAACCAATTTGGTTGATTCTACAGTCTCCACAAACGGTATACAAATTACCATTACTCAATCCTTAAATGACTGACATCAATATTCTATATTCCAATAATAACTTTCCTCGTAACTCCACTATTATTTATAATGTTCTAATAAATAATAAAATATCATGTGCCATGAACCAAAATCCTAAAATCCTATTTCATTTTGTAATTGGTCTACAATTCAATATCCTTCCAACATTCTAAATCACAATAATAGTGAAGATTTTAAAGTAATAATCTACCCAAATGTATGTTTGCAAATATTTAATTATACCTACAATAGACAGTCTTTCAGAAAGTCGTTTGAATTTAACGTCTACTTTCTATTCTTAAATTTTGCTATTAAAGTCCAATCTAAAATAACTTTCATTTTTCAGCTTCACGCAGTATACAAGCAGCATTAAATAAACTATTTTGGCCAAATTTGTAATAAAAATTCAAAATAGCTAAAATCTGTATACTTGTAATAGAAGTTTTCACACAAAAAGTACAATGCAAAAATAAAATTACAAGATAACTTACTACATACACAATAATGCTGTTCAATATAACATTTACAAAAAAAAACTTTTGCACAACCATATTGTTACACCTACTACCCAATCAACTAATTTAGCAGATAAAGAAACATAGTATAATATAAATTAAAAAGATCTACATAAAAATGTCTGCAACGGTATAATTAAAAAAAAAATGAATTATAACGTGATAAATTAGATATATATTCTGATTTTATTTAAAAAAAAAATATCTGCAGTTATTAGCTTATACTTAGCTATATCGATATCTGTACCGCATCTGTCTCAATGAATGTTGTACATAAAAATTTGTGATAAACATATTTTAATGCCTTATAATATGATAATTACTGCACAGTTTTTTTATCCAAATAAAGTTTCTTAAGTATATACCGCGTATACAGGGAGAAGAAACAGTTTAGTATTACATTTGTTTATAAGACATGAGAAATATGTAGATATAATATATTCTTGTAATGTTCTTTCTTCTTGTAGAAAAAACCGTAAACAATTTTTTAATTTTAGTAACAGATTTAGGAAGAATTGCCACATTCTATATAATATAAAAATTATAGATTAAATTTGTCTACCATAAAAATATCACCATCACTCTAATATAAATCTTACCTATAAAACTCGAATAAAGTTGAATAGTAAATTGTATCCTTACCTTAAACAAAAAATAAAACATACTTTAATAAAAATGCTATCATATATATAATAAAAGTAAACTTATATAAAAAGTTATATTAAACAAACGTTTTCTCCATAAAATTTATTATTGGTAAAGTAGTTGTTAAAAAAAATCATTCATAATTTGAATTTAAAGTCCAATTTACATACATTCATGTTCTTAATATTTTAATCAGATAGCACTATATTCATTTATTTAGTATACTATAAACGGGAACGCAGCAAATAAATTGATTTCCATAATATATGTACATTGGAATCATACTTTAGATAAGAGATATTTTAAGTAGTAGATGATAGATAACAGTAATCGAAAGGTAGCACTCAGTATGATTAAATGATGTAATAACATAATTTTATTATAAACCAACCTAATACTTACACACCCGTTTCTAGCAAGCAATTTGTGATGGAGTTAATAGTAATAACATTATAAAAGGTTTTAATTTGTACCACATACATATTATATACTTATTTTATAAATGCTAGTTCATTGCTTTAGTTGTTAGAGTAAATAGTATACATTTCTGACGTTTGGCTACTTGTGATATGAACGTAATTTACTAATAGAAAGATATAAAGTTGCTATTTATACATGATATTATGTCATATATGTCAGCGGTAGTATTAATGTATTTAGTTAAATAATAATTAAACTTACAGTAATATTAGTTTTATTTTTTTAAAGAAAACTATTAACATTTAACTCAGTAATTTATATGTGACTCACACTGATTTTTTTATTTATGTATACATGCAGTGATGTGTATTTATAGCCAACGTTATGTACATATTAACAGTTTTGGATTTTAAAAAAATACTTGAATTAATTTAAGTATAAATTTGAAACCAATTAAAATAAGTGGCTTTGGATACGTAAAAATTAAATAAAAATAGTTAATAAATTGAACAGACAAAACTTCACTTTTGATGTTTTAAAAAAGACATTGAAAAACTCTCATTTATAGTAAGAAATATAAGTAGTAGCACAACATCTGTACTAACATAAGCTGATTGAAAACACTATTATTAGAGCGGAAGTTAATGAACGGTTCATAATTCAAGAGTTGCAACCTTAGCCAAACCAGCACAATATAACTCAAAACAAAATCAACACAATAAAAAAAAAATAAATTTTAACCACTTTGTTAACATTGAGTGAACAATTTGAAAAAAAGATCAAAAAATAACCCAAAAAAATGTACCAGTAATCAATTTATCAACACATAACCTTTCAAAAGACCATCACACTCAGAAGAAACTCTTAAGTTAATCTGTGATAATGATACAACTTTAGAATAGCTACAAATGTTTTAAACATCTATTGCACTATGGCCTCTAGATCAATGCATAATATACCATAATACTAGTAACTTAATTAACGCAACCTCAAAATATACTCTAATACAACTTCAAGGCCCAACCAACCACTGTAAACTTAAACATTTGCAGTTATTGTGCAACCTCAAAGCATTAAATGACAGTGCACATTACACGCTTTCAGCGGCTGTCACGCATAAAACCTCAAGCCAGATATGGTGCCATTGTTTGAATACCAATCATTTACAGCCTAGTACAACCTCAACTCTGGTAGCATACTACTACTGTCTACTACCTCAATAAAATAATCCCACTACCAATATACATTGTTTTGCACACTATCAAAACCCACTGGTCTATGTGTAAAAAACTTCAGACAGTTGTAAAGTACTACAATCACCTAATTGCCGATGTACTTGTAATAATCGTAACACCCATTTGGTCTTTGTGTAAATAACCTCAACACACTCTCAGGCACTATTTGTACGTAAATAATAATGCATACAGTACATTAGACTAATTCTTAAAAAACTGGTGTTTTTTTTGTGTGTACTCTCAGACAGTAATTTTTTTGCCAAAAAAAAAATAAGCCATGCAAAATTTCAGCCTTTAAAATTCAAAAGGACACGTGTCGCACTGCATTTAAAGTTACAGAGATAATATACTTAATAAGTATCACAACTTGCAGATTTAAATCAGGTATACCTTGTATCTCCAAAGAAGCAATTACGTCCGCTTGCTAATTAGATTCTATAAAAAACTTTTCATCAATATACTTTGTTTAAAGCTTTTTTTTTAATTATCATATTTTTATATTTTGAACCTAAAACTAGGCTTGTAGATAAAAATCATTAGGTTTTAAGACTTAGGTCTATAATTTTTTCTGAATATTTAGGCAAAAATCTTTAATTAAAATAACGTATTGTACTTCTTATTTTGTACAAACTTGTAGTGAAGCATTCTGATTATTGATATTTTTTAATGTTAAAATAATGTGTTTTGAATTGTAAAGGCTGAAATTTATTATGACTTACTTTTTTTCCATAAAAATCACTTTCTGAAGATGCACACAAAATCCCAACTTTTTTAAACCATCTAAGCAGTTATATCTTTCATAGTAAAAACAAAACTTGCGCAAAATCTGTTTAACATACTGTGCATAAGTATTGAATTTGCAATTCTTTGCTCTTCTAAAATAATGTAAAGCAATCAATTCAATTTGACTGACAAAAATCTATGACATTTCTTGCTTGCACGTATATTTTCGTATCATAAAAAAATCTTATTTAATTGCTCTCACCATACCAAATACACTTAAATCAACTGAAAAAATACTAAAAGTTACATCACTTAATTTTTTAGCTTAAAATATTATTCAATGCTTCTTACCAACCAAACAAAACCGGTTAGCTATTTGTAACTAATTAAGAGCATACTGACCGCTACCTTGATTTGTAGTATTTTAACAAAAACGGCAACTTCCCCTTCATCGCTGCATCTACAAATAATTTTATAATCGATTTATTTTTTACCAGTACATTTAGAAAGGATTAAACTATGATATTAATATATTAATTTCATTTATAAATTATCTTGTCCCAACAACCCACTTAAAAATTAAAAACTACTAATTAATGATTTAATTCTAAACAGTTTGTTGCCAAGAAACAGTAGCTATAAACTATTATACTAATCTATAATTTTATTACTAATTGTCCGCGTTTAGGTTGCAGTAGTTGTTATAGCAACTAAGAAACAATATTCTGAGTAGCTCAGAGAAGCCCTAACAATTTACAATTAAATACAAATTGAAATATTTTATTTGTAAAATATCAATTAATTGTGTTATTGTAAATAAATTTACCTATTTGTTAACAGTTATATGTATATAAATTTAAAATGCAAATGGTTTCCCTTACGTCAGCGAACTCAAAAACGTGATGAAACTAAACGTCCTGTAGCAAATCTAGTAAATTTATTGAATTATAAAATTTAAAATAACTAATATAAAACGACTTAAATGCATCTATTTTAAACATATTATTATTTATATAACGTGTAATAAACTGCATTGTTTCCGCTTTATAGTTCTGAAACTATTTAAAATCGTAATGTTTATTAATTTCCCCCAATTTAACAAATAGTAAAATAGTGTAATTAATATCAATGCAATGAATTTGTTGCCTTTGCAATAAATTATAATTCTATAATACTAAAGAAATAACAATATTATTAAAAAAAGTCAATTTGTATGATAAATTTTTGTAAGTTTATTAAAATATTTGTATCAGTTATAACTCCCACAGTTTTATTTGTTAGTCATTGCTAATTTTTATTATGGAGATAGCATTTCCATTTATAATTTTGTTTGGGTTTTTAAACTAATTATCATGCGTTTAGTTTGTTCACATTAAAGACTACTTTTTTATTATCTAGCTATATTTTTAATTGCTCCTGTTTGTCATTAACTGTAGATAATAAATTGTTAATACATTTACTTAACACATATACAAATCTATCGTCTACAAATAATTCATACTGACATGATTTAAAAGCTGTTCCTATGTCGTTGATAAAAATAATGAATTGTGATTTCAATACAGAACTCTGTAAAACCTCATAAAGACTTTAAAATTTATTTAGGAAAGACATCTTTGTATAATGTAACTTTTTTATCAATACTTCTCTATTCACGGTTTCAAATGCCAGTTTAAATTCTATGAAAAGAACAACAACAAAATCGTTGAAATCAAATTTTTGTTTCCATTCTTTAATAATATATTATATAATTGTTTCACACGAGTGCAGTTTCCTGAAATCAGGTTGCTAAGTATTATTAATTTATTTGATTCAAAGTATTCAGTATTTTTTTCTATTTGTGGCATTTGATAAATACCTCTATATTCTACCGGCATTGTTATACGCTTAATTTCGGAAATTGGTGATACTATGCCGATTTATAATTCATTTGAAAACTACTTGTTCACTTAATAGTTTGACCTTTTAATAAACTAAATTTATTTCTAAGACCCATTAGAATTTGTTTTAATTTAGAATATGTATTTTAGTAATATTTGCAAATTGTGTAGTGACGACGTTAGTATGAATTTAATATTATTTGTATTTTCATGGGAGCTATTTAAAAAAAATTATAATAATTAATATTTTCGGCATCATTACACTAATACTTGATTTCTTTTCATTATTAAGTTCAATTTAAGTAAACATCCGATATATAGTAACCTTGTCTCAATATTTTTATTAACAATTTCTTTAGTTTTCCAAGTTGTTTATTGGTTTTGGGTCAATGTTTATTTAAATTAACTATAATATCAGCATTAACTGCAATATTAAGTTTGCCAGTTAGAATTCATTAAATTAATTATCAGTCAAATCTAAAAATTGAATAAGTATATAAAACTAAGAAACATTATATTTGCAATCATTAATACTATAATATATATTAAAGTTAAATGTTTATATGAATAACAAAACAAAACTTCCAAACTTTGAAATTAAACATACAATTTGTTAATTAATATTAAATTAGACAGATTTATTTTTTATCAGTGTTTAATAATATAAAATAAAAAGAAACAAATTGCATAGAAGTATTAATTTTTAGTAAAACCCTCGGTAAAACCTTATTAATAATCAGGTACATATTTCTACTATAACGCTTAAACAATACACACAAATAAAATTTAATCATAGTTTTTAATATATACTTTCATTATTAATTGAATATACTGGTTAGTTATAAAATCTAAAACATATACACTAAAAGCAATTAAAACTTAAAAAAATCTTTTACAACAATAATTTTCTAGTAAAACCAGGTGTTTCGAGCATACAATACCTGCACATATATTAACACCATGTGTGTTATATCTTGCTAAACGCACATTCAGTATGTTTCTAAGAACGAGTATTGTTAACTTGTAAATCCAAAGAAACGGACATATATTTCATAAGATTTATAATTCATTCGTTATAATCCATTCGAGGTTATGGGACTATTATAAGTGCCATTATGATGATTATTACTACTGCACTTAATAGCTGCGGAAACTAGTTCAAACGGTAGACAGAACATTATAAAAAAATAATATTTGTAGGTCGCAAGGATTTTGTCCAAAGTTTAAAACGTGTAAAATGCAAATCTATTACATCATCGTTAAGCTCCCGTTATTTATTTTGCCACAGTTAAAATGAGGTAATAAAATCTGTCAGGGTAAAATTAGAAATATGATTAACGAGCTTAGGGCATCTCTTAATTTTAACATTAGTTTTTTTTATTTATTTCGATGCGTGTTTTAGCGTTTTATATGCGCGAGCTCTCTGGGTACGAGATGCATTTCGTTGTTTATTTTGTTGACAAGAAACTTGAAAAACCTGAACCGAACCTCAGTGTTTTATATCCTTCTGCTTCATACACCGTACATCGATATCTCGGAATATAAATCGATCTCGGCTAAGCCATTGAGTCATACAAAGATTAAAACAATACTGTTTTTTTAATTATTTTTCACATGACGATCTTATTTATGCGACGTGATCGGAAAGATTAAATATCAATTATGCGATAAGTGCGTGTAATAAATGGGCGGAAAATTTTGGGACGTGTCTGATTTACGCGATTAACACGACCGACACGACTTGTAATTTTTAACGCATTACGATCACAATGTTGCATTCAATGGTTTATATTATTTTATCTAGGTTATTTTTCATAAAAGGAATTTTTTATTGAGTGTTATGACTTGTACTACATGTTTATACAAACTGTTATACGTGCTGAATTAGTCGGAGAGATCACTAAAATTCTTTGACTAGTTCTTGAACTTAATTGTATAATGTCAAGGAATGTAGATCATTTCGCAATTTAATTCTCAAAAAACAAAATAATTAATATACGTGTAAGTAAAATAACAAATAAATTTAATAAAACCTTGCCAGGCCGTCAATTTACTTACAAAAATGATATACTTATTTTAATACGCAACGATGCACATGGACGCAAAAACATTTGTATTTAATGTAATTTTAAAAGGAGATTTTTTTTAGTTGTTATATTTTTGTATTTTATATAAACAATAATGAATGAAAACGTTTTTTGCCATTGAGAAAACAAACAAGAAAATAATGTTTTACGTACCTAGTTTAAAATAGAAATATAACAAAAACAAATATATAGTGTTTGTAATAGTTTTTATATATTTAATTGATTTAATTGTATGCTGTAATGTTGAATTATTTTGGTTATGTGATGATTATTTGATGTTAATATAAAACAATTTGTAATATAATAATAAAAATCAAATATATCTTAACTTTTTAATTTCAGTTTGAAAAATAAAAAAATGTTTTGAAAAGATAGAAAGCAAATAAAAAACTAAAAAATATTAAAAAAGAAGAGCTAGTAAATCTAGATAATAAAAGTGCAAACATTATAATGAATAAAGTATTAACAGCAATAAAAAGTATGAAGTAAAAACTGATAAAATATTACAGAAAAAAAAATTGATAATCAAATAAAATTTATCACATATTTAAAAGTAGTCTAAATTGTCAACAATAATGATAAAAAAACGTGTGAGATAAATAGAAAAAAATATAGCCAATTCACAATTTGGCACAAAATTGGCATAGAAAAAATAATTACAGAAAGATCGTTGAAAAAAGAAAAAAGCGTTATGTAAATCTAGTAAAAGCTTTAAACTGTGTTTAATTTTAAATTTAAAAAAACCAAATTAGTGAATTGAAAGAGAAGACGAATAATAAATAACCTGTATATAATATTGTTTGCAAAGAATACAAAAGATTTAGAGATGTTAGTATGAAATTGCAACAGCTAAAAATATAAAGAAATTTCTAAAAAAACAAGTATAGAACATGGTATAAAAGTACATTTTTACCGAGCTGATACGAAATGGAAAACAAGTAAGAAATAAGAATGCGCATAAGAATGCCAAAAAAAGTCTTTAAAAAACAGCAAATTGAAGAGAAAAAAACGTATTGAAGCATTTAAAACGTAGATTTAAAAAAGTTATTAAGTAGTCATACCAACTAAGAAATAAATCTTTGTTCTTTTTTAGTATGTCACTATGTCACCTTTGCCACTTCTTCTTCTTCTTCATCTTTTTGGTTTCACTATACCTTTAATAATGCCCCTTAGCAAACTTTTTTTTATCGTAATACAAACATAAATTAAAAAATAATTTGAATAAATCATGCATTAAAAAAATGTTTTCTAATAGACATTATAATAATATAGAAGTATACTCAAAAAAGGACAAAGATACAACAAGATTAAAAAAAAAGAACAGAAAATTGTGCGGTATAAAAGAGAAGCAGATATGATCTGCAATAAGAAAAAATAGAATATTAAAAAATAAAATTAAATAAATAAATAAATAAATAATAAAAGTAAAATAAACATTCACAAACTATTAAAAACTATAGCAAAAATGACTAGATAATTCCAACAGTATCAAGGGTGTAAAAGTTCTAAACACTGCTAGATTTTACAATACAAAAACATTAATTACAATAAATTAACAATTATATCCATATACCCAGTTTGCTACGTCAAATAAATTCGAGCAGACAATCGACTTCAACGATCTGATCGCCTAAGACAATCGACAAACTAGGTGATAATTCAAAAGCAGCTCTATGTTCCAAAAACTGCCAACAATCCAAAAATATATGAGAAACAGTTAATAGAACGTTACAGATATCACAAACTGGAAGCACCTCAAATGCCAACAAATGCCTGTGAGTCCATCGACAGTGACCAATGCAAAGTCGCGTAAAAATAACCTCTTCCCTACCCCTCGTCCTGCATAGCAAGTTCCACGGTGAAATAACGTTTTTAATACATAGCAGCTTGTTGTCTTAAATAGCAAACCACTCCGTCTGCCTGGTAACCAACATTGATTGTTGTAAAAAAATACAAACATCCCTAAAACAAGCTTTGTCTTTAACATTATCAGCGCTAATTATAGCCATTTTGGCAAGCGCATCAACTTTTTCATTGCCACTGATACTTACGTAACTGAAGATTCAGACAAAGTAAACAGTGATATTTAATTCAAACACCTTAAGCAAAACCTAATAAATTTGCCTCAGCAAATAATGATCAAGATAATGATAATCTATGGCATTTAATGCACCCAAAAAGTCTGTACATATAACATAGAATGCACAACCCACACCGTTGCTACTTTTTGAGCCATCGGTAAAAACCTAAGTTGCATTTACGTGCCTCTCTTGAATTTTTGCGAATTCAGTTCGATATTCAATTGGTAAAGTTGATGCTTTGCTCATTCTCGTTAAATCCTTATTTAACGTTGAAAGGTCCAATGGGGATCGCGACAGTAAGACAGTTGATAGACATCAGGGAGTTGAAAATCCAGTTCCCAAAGTATACTGCAATTTCTTACAGCAACCAGTTGTGGAGACCGTATCCTAATGTTGTATAAATCATCGAGACAATTATT
Organism: Tachinus rufipes; assembly: GCA_963932245.1. Classification (NCBI taxonomy): domain Eukaryota; kingdom Metazoa; phylum Arthropoda; class Insecta; order Coleoptera; family Staphylinidae; genus Tachinus; species Tachinus rufipes. The sequence continues at coordinate 75,670,814 of OZ010743.1, read as the reverse complement.
ATGCACAACAAAAACGTTGGATGCAAGCATTTAGCTTTTAGTTAGCAGCGTACCTAACAGTCAAGATCTTACGCCAAAGACAGAATAATGGTTCAGCAACCTCATACAAAACACTGGCAATAGGACTAGTGCGGAATGCGCCAGTTGCTAAACAAATTCTTGTATGGTGGACATAATCAACAATACGTAATGTGGATGATGCTGCAGAAGCATAGATTATAGAACCATAATCTAATTTTAAACGCACCAAAGTGCAATGCAAAAGTAGCATTGTTTTCCAATCCGCTCCCCATGACTTTCCACTCAAAGACCTGAGCAAGTTTAGTGCCGAAACACATCTTGATCTCAGATTAACTAAATGAAAACGCCAAGTTAAAGCACGGTCAAATTTGACACCAAGAAATCAAACTTTTTCCTGTACAGGAATAGGTTCTCCTCAAGATGTAAGAAAAGGTCACCGTGTAAAGTACGCCTTTTATAAAAATGGAATAGCAATATTTTGCTTGTAGAAAAAGTAAATCCATTGCTATTAGCCCAGTTCAAAATGTGGTTGATAGTTATTTGATTTGAAATTTACGTTCCAATGTTAGCATGTTTCTTAAAGCGCAATAGATAGCTAAGTCATCAACATACATCCGCTTACCGGATGCTTGATAAACTGACTTATGCCGTTAATAGCTATTATAAATAGCGTCACGTATAAAATGGACCCTTGCGGAATACCATTCTGTTGCTGACGTATGCTCAAAATGCTTTCACCTACACGTACCTTAAATGAACGGAAAGTTAAAAAGCTTTGTATGAACAATGTTATGCTTCCGCAAATACCCTACAAATGAAGCGAATGCTTTTGCAATGTCAAAGAATACAGCAACAAGATGTTAATTCTGTACAAAAGCATTTTTAATTGCTGCATCCAACCAAACAAATTAATCAGTCGTAGAACGATGATGCTTTGAACCACATTGTATATCAGCAATTAGACCTCTTGAGTCTGATAACCAAGTAAGACGCTTATTAATAATTTTCTTTAATAACTTGCATAAGCAGCTAGTTAAAAAGGTAGGCTTATAACTTGTCGGAAGCTTTTAATTTTTACCAGGTTTAAGTAGTGGTACGATAATAGCCAACTTACATGACTCAGGGCAGTACCCTACTGACCATTCACGGTTATAAACTGCCAAAAGCTAAAGTGTGGCAAAGCGACTTAAATGTTTAAGCATAGCATTGTGTATCAAATCGGCACCTGGAGCAATATTGTGCGCTTCAGATAATACCGAGTCAAATTCCCAAACACTAAACGGTGCATTATATATTTCATCATTGTTGGAAACAAATGACAGATGTTTTTCTCCATGTTAGTTTTGATCTCTTCAAATTTTCATCGTAATTATCTAAACATTGTCCAGAAAACTTAAGATATCGAGAACATTGGTAATAATTTTATTCTGACTTTTTCCCACACCTTCCCGACGGGGGATCTCAAATTTATAAATGTAACGTACTCTGACCTTAATTCTCTTTTAGCTTATCTGCAAGTTTGCGCAACAGCTTTATACTTCAAACGAGCTAACAAGTTCTCTTCAGTTGGAGTGATTAAACCTTAAAAAAAAGCGTTTGTTTAATTTAGCTTGTTCACAATCAAAATTCCACCAAAGAACGGGATCTCTGCAAAATTTCCCTGAAGACAGAAGAATACTAGCATTATTGTATGATAAAATCGGTAAAAGATTCAACGTCTTTGTCAATGGTGGCCTAGACACTGTCCGTACTTGAACAAAACTATCCCAATCAGCATCTTCTATTTTCCGATTTCAATGACGGTTTTCATGGATTTTATTATCAAACACGCAAATAAATATTGGAAAGTAGTCACTGTCATAAAGATGTCCCGAGACTTCTGAATCCAGCAATGCTGCAATACTTGGAGAAGAAATGGTAAGGTCAATAGCCAAAAACTTGAACCCCACATTGTAATATAAGCATTAAAATTACTCATAAGAAGGAATAAAGACGGAAGTTGTTCAAGTAATTAATCAATCAAACAAATGTCCAAACTGACTGTTGGCAAAATATTGATTGAGCAAATGGACAGTGAGAAAGAGATTTGTAATTGAACGGTTACTGCTTCTAATGAAGTGTTGACACGGAGTTCTTTGCTAAAAACCGTATCACAAACCAATATGCCGCTCCACTCTGAGCACGATCAACATTTATACAATCTTTCCAATAAATAGTATAACCACAAAGATTAACTGAACTTTCAACCTTAAAATTTGTTTTCTGTAAGAAAACGCAAATAGATGACGTTTCGGCTAATAAAATTTAAAAAAATTCGTAACATGCATTATATCCATTGCAGTTCCATTGTATAATGGTTGAAGCCATTTTTAAAGCTACGTTGAAAATTAATTTTAACTCTTTGCTTATTAGCGTTTTTTTGGTTTTTCTTCTGATTTACCATCTGGAAGAGTAGAAAAACTCCCACTATTTGACATCATTTCATCTGTCAGAGTAGGTAGTACAGGAATAACTTGCACATCCATCGACTGTAACGACACGTGAGTCATAGCCTGTTTAGGTTTAAGGAACTTTACCTGTTGTGATTTTTTTTTAATTAACATCATTAATTAAAAGTAGTAGTTACATATGTATTGTTACTAATTAACAAATCCAAAAAAATACCTAGTATTCTCTATCCAGAGAAATAATTTACATAAAATCACATTAACTCATATATATTTTATGTATAAATAAATATGTAAGATGTAACGGAACTCTATTACGAGTAAGTTAAACACGGACAAATTATCATTTAAATGTAATATAATATAATTTATCATTTAAATTAATAAACGAGTGTATAGTATGCCTAGTGTCTTTACGACATGGCCTTAAATTATCTTAACGGATTATTTCATTAGCAACCAATTATGATTGTATTATATACCTGGAACCCGAGGTAGTATTCAAGGGTGAAAATATTGTATATTTATATAATATTTTTACCCCTGAACATAAAGGTGTTATAAGTTAGTTAGAGTATATAATTCAAACATAATTGTCTCCCCAAGGCAAATAGTAATTCGCTAAGATAATTCAAGCGCAGGCCATGTCGTAAAAACACTATATCTATGGGCACACTATAATCTCTTACACAGTTTTTGAATAATTTCTGACAAAAAATTGGCTTTGTTCAATCTTGTTGTGTATTAAGCAATATGATAAAGTTTGTTTGTTCTAAATATTCAACAAAGTAAACAATAATATGTTGAAAAAAAAAATAGGTTTTCAGTAATTTAATTAACATATAATTTAAAAAAAAAATCTTTTCTTCTTTTTAAGATATAGGTTGAAAATAAGAATTTTTCCAACAATTTGAAAATATTTTTTTAATGTAAAGACAAATATATTAGTAATAATAAAAGCTTTATCTGCGTTTTTTTTAAATAAGTAAAATTTTATTTATACCTGACGCTGAATTAGTATTTTTTTCAAAAATTATTTTTTGAGATTTTCAATTACCTTTCAATGATTTTATTGTTTTAGTTATTTCCGTAATGATATGACTAATCTGAGTAATTTTATCTTTTTCAATTTCTACTAGACTAGATAATAACAACAATAATAAGATGTTTTTATTTCATAAGTATACAAAATAAAAAGGGCAAAGTTCAGCTCAATAGCTGGTCTTCTACTTAACCAATGCTGCAAGTTTGTCACCAACCAATGTATTGCCTTATTTTGCAATATATTATTCATAAAACCAATATATTTAATTTTATCTTCTTAAATAATTGTCATTGTAACTTTTAAAAACTTCAAAGCAAATAGATAATAATAATTAGTTTGAATAGAACAATTATTAATACATTTTTCAAATGCTTTTTGCTTATTTTTTCGTTGTGTTATGCCCAGCTATATAAATGGCTCAACCTCCCATCCACCACAACGTGCGTTTAAGTCGTACATCATGCTATTCGCGAAAAAAATTACGCGGTTTAGTGATGAGTAGTGTTTTAGAAATATCAATAAGTTTAATTTGTATTTTTTGGACCACTCCATACTTAAAAAAATAAAAATCCACAAAGCTAGCAAGCACACAGAACCCTGTCCCAATAGTTCGCAAACCGCTCGGCTCGCATATTTATATGCACCTTAAAACCTTTCTGCCAAATAAGTGTTAATGATACACATTCAAGCATGGTACAGCTATCAGTGCATCAATGACCTCACTGCCAATGTACTTACTTTGTAATACACTCCTCGAAGACCCTTCTCGGTTTAAGTGTAAATATTTATTTTGACAGCTGAATTACACTACTAAAAGCTTTCCTAGCCATTGTTATTAAATGTATTTCTCTTGAAAATGCTAAACTAAAGATTCACTAATACTTTCCAACAGGCAAATATTATATCTGTCCAATACTTATCAACCCCTAACACAACCTTAAACGCACTATCTGTAGGCAAATAACAATGTATATTTTAACAGTAATCTCTAAAATAGTTTAAAAATATGAATTTAATTACCTTGGTTTTTCAAGAAATACATGACGACAAAAATAGGTAACTTGATAAATAAAGTAGCATTCAGAAAAACACCAACACTCATAACTTGTTAGCTGAATATTGTTGTTAAAATTAAGTATATAAGAAATACCCATTCATTATTATGTACATTTTTTTTTATAAAATAGTTTCTGCTACAGACAAGTTGTGTTAAAAAACAAAATAAATTAAAGTTGCTTTATTTAAAGAGCGATATATACCTATTACAAAATTGGTCTTATCGAAAAGATTTAGTTTAAAACAAAAATTATTTAAATATTAAAAAATATTACTAAAATTAATTTTCATACCAAAGTTAGGTTAATGTCGGGCTCGTTAAATTAGTTCGTCCACGTGAATTAGTGCCATTTACTCCACTATTTACAAAAGACTAAACGTTGTTTCAGTTGTAACATTATAAAAAAATAAATTTGTAGACCCAAATGAGATTTAGGTAAGCAAGGTCCTAAAAACTAAATTTAACGTCCGTACGTTTGAAATAAAGAAGAACTTATTAAAAGACGGATTAGTCCACTCAAACAGCTACATTTATTTGTAGTATTATAACAAAAATAGCAACTTTCATTTCAATTTCTACATATAATTTAATAATAATTATATTTTTTACAAATACATTCAGAGAGGATCAAACTATATTTTATCAAAGTATTTTAATCAAATTATATTTTCAAATAGAATTCAAATGCATTCAAAAATACCTAAAAACGCATTTATTTCTATATATAGAATTTTTTTCGGCTATTTCCAACTATAGTTTGACTCAAATAATTTGACAGAATATAGTTTAAAATCTTCTGAATGTACTGGTAAAAAATAAATCAAATTATAAGTAAAAAAAAAATGACGCCATAGTTGCTGTTTTTGTTAGAATGCTGAAAACCAATATAGCGGTCGGGATGCTCGTAAGTACCAAATCCAGCTCCTGCAGTAAACATGATTATTAATTAATTACTAATTATCTTACTCTATTTACATTATTTGAAATCATTCTAGAATTTTTGTTTTCATTTTTATATTTAACACGTAAAGTACGTATTCAATAATATTTATTTACAATCTGGTAATATGACTTTGTTTTACAATAATAGTTTATTTCAATTTAAAATTACAGCTAATTGCATCAAGTCCGTTTGTTGCTTAGTTTTTTATATATTTATAAAAAATTAATAAGAATACAATAATGTTTTATTAAATTATTTATTTATTTTTATTTAAATACAAACTATAATATAGTTTGGCGTGATTTTTATCTTACTGATCTATAAGCATTGAATATGTTCATGACTTGTAAGTATGTGTTCAACATGCAACAATTTTTTCGTAGTCATCGAGATGTGGAAGGAAATAATGGTAATGAACCGTTTTAGTATTGAACCGGTAGCCGTTGTATGTTAAAAAAGCAATTCATTATACGAGGTTTATAACAACAATGTAGCGACAAAACATTTCGCATTTTCCGGCAAACTTTAACAATGTGTTCAAATAAAAAACTAATTAAAAGTTAGTTTTATTTAAAACAACCGCTATTTATTAACCTTTTGATAAATACATCTGTTAATTATATCGTAAATTTACCTTCGATGAAAATAGTGACTTCCTTTGTATTGAAGGATGCCATATGTAAGATAGAAATCAATAAAACTTGTTTCGCATTAGAAAACCTGTTGATTTTAAGTGTATGAAATGGAAAATACTATTTTAATAAGAGAAATCTGATAATTGTACAACAAGAATGGTATTAATTCGTAATAAATTAATATAAATTGTAAAACAACCTTTAGGTTGCACGTCTGACTGACTGTTGGAGTCTCCTTATTAGGGATAACATTTTGAGGTCACACATTCTCTATTATTTGTAATTCATTCGAAATAACACGTAGGGTAAGGTACTGCTAATGCGTTATTTCTTTATATGTGCATTTTAATTCATAAAATTTAAATTTAAATTAACAGAAAAGATTATATTCAATAAAATAAAGTTAGGTATATCGACTACTTCTATAATATAAAATGTATGATTATTATGTCAATATATGAGATATAAAGATATTGAACTTCTATAAATCCTATCCAGAAAAAAATAATAATAGCAGTTATAACTATACAATTTATATTTAAAATTTGATAAATATAGATTAGATAGGTAAAAATTTAAAAAATAATGCTTTTTTCAAGTATTTAAAACCATAAAACATTCCATTTGAAACTAAATGTATTTTAAATTTTATTTTGACAAATTTTAATTAATAATAATTATAATATATTGTATATTAATAATCAGTTCCTAAATTTATTCGTTATGAGTAAGTAAAATTATATTATAAATTTAATTGGATATCAGCATGTAATTTCACAATTATTTTTTATGATATTCCTTTATTAAACGCCATAAAATATAAAGATTACTACAAATGCTGACAATATTCATGCCATATTAATTTATATAAAAAAAACTAATTAAACTATTTAAAATTAAATAATTAATAACAAAAACTATACTTATTATTACACGTTATCATAATTAAATGACATATAATATATTTGTTTGCCAAAATACGACTATTACATTTGCCATAGTATTAAATAATTTACATCAGTCCAAGCGACATCTGCTTCTCCCACTTCTCGCAGTAAATACTCGCAATAATTATTAATTGCAAAAAAAATTAATTCCAATAATTACATTGTACAAGTTGATGAACTCGTCGCGCGCAACTAATTCAAGTAGGGAGCAATTATTATTTATGAATCATTAATTCAGCCGTGTGTGGGAATTTGCATAAAGACAAAAATATATTTCAAGAAAGTTGACGCAATAAATAAAAATAATGTCTGGAGCCTTCTGTTTGTTATTCAGACCTTGATTGCCTACTCGCTTGTGCCCACACTTGACACTTCATAAAAAGATACATATATTTTAAGACTGCAAGAGAGAGATGGAGAATGTGATGCGAACTATGATTCCTCCCCGTGAGGCTAGTACTCTACAATTTCATCTGTGGTGTGTAATTTGACACCGCATAGTAATCAATGCATTGGGTCCTGAGAGATTATAATTGGAAAATACACGGTCGTTTGTAAATGGAGATTTTATCGGTGATTATCAAGATCGAATTTAGATGGATTTCATTTAATGATATAATGTTACTCAATGTGAAGCCATAAAGTATACTTTATTAAATGAACCATTTAACACAACGTTTAATAAAAATTAAATAATAATACTTTCAATTTTATTTGAATTATTTAAACGGTAATTTTACTTTCATATTCTTTCATTATGCATGCACAAAAACTTTATACTAGTTTATACCCTTTCACTTTATATACATCTGTATAGTTAAAAAGCACCTTCAGCATTAAATGTTGAATATAGCATTACGCTTGGTAATTTTTCTAATTAAATTTCAATAAGTTAAAAATGCAGTATTTTAATCCGCATTCATCATAATTTAAAACTAATTATATCCAGCTTATCCCTCTATGATTAAATTGTAAAGCTCCATTGTTGTATAATTACTTAAAAAATAATTAATGCTATAATTAGATTTTTGTTAAACTACATTGAATGTGTATATTGTTGTAATTTGGTCAACACATTTATTTTACATTGTTAGTTTTGTTTAAATGTTGCACTGTATTTCTCTTTAGTTTGATATACAGTCTACCATAGTATCATCAGCAGTTTTGAAAAATACTTTGATTACTTTTATAATAATATTTATTTATTATCCAATCATTTCTAACATTGATCATAAATAATTTAAAATAAATATGTTTTTTTTTATATTCAGTAGTAAGTAATACACAAAGAGCAATGCAATTATCGATTTAAAATTGGCTTAGTTAAGAAAGTAGATTGCGTTGGAAACAGTATGAAAGCTTAAATACAACATTTATCAAAGACAAAATGCTTGAGCGTTCCAAGACAAATAGTTGTATTTAATTACTTTTAACATTTTTGGCTTTAAGAAAACACTACAAATATATTAAACAAATAGTCAAATAGATTGCAAATATAATAACACAAAAATTGTAAATTAACTTCTAATTGTAAGACCAAAAGTGTAATTCAAAGATTTTTTAAAACTGAATAAACCTACACTGTCAGCACTCTTGACCTTTTTAGAATTATTAAAATCACTTTCAGGATCTAAAATTACAGTTTTAATTGTATTTCAAAAATTCTTTTCAAAGACTTCTTTTTGCCATTTCTGCTCCAGAATGTTTCTTAAATGTCATTGTAATTCATTATGCTAATATTTTTGGTGATGATTGTACTAGTTCTACGTTGATCTAGTTGATCTAGATCTTTCGTATTCAAACATTTTTGATGAAAATTTCCTCTCAAAAATTACAGTAAATACGGAATGATTAAACAAATCATACCGTATTACTTATCAATATGAAATAAAAACAAAAGTAAAAAATGTCGATATTAGTAAAATTTTCTAGTTCCTTCATCTTAATTTTATTATTTTAAGTCCAGTTCATCAAGTTGCAGAAAAATAATATGTTTCATTCGAATTAAAAGTGAAGGTAAACTTGCGTATTGTAAGTACTAAATTTTAATAAAATCTTTTCTTATGTCAACAAAATATTTAAAATGTTAACCTATTAACTGACACTAAAAACGTTGACATTGAAATTTTATTTTATAAATTAAAAAAACTAGTAGTAACTACATATCAAACAACAACAAAATTATACATCAAAAATATGGGAAGCAATAAAAAGTGCAAAACGGCAAATTTTTCTAAAAAAGTAAGCTTCTTAACTGAAATGGTCGCAAAAAAGAACATTATAGAATGTAAAAAAAAACACCACATTATTAATATAATACATTTAAGCGGCAGCGTGGGTTAGTTTCTTAGTTGCTTGCTTATCATGATGGGGTACTGAATTCAAATCTTACTCTGCCGAATATTATTTGTAAGTTTGTTTAACCAGATTGGTGAAGTCGATAGAAAATTAAAAAATCGCTAATTTTCCGCTTGTTAGTTATCCAGATATTTAAATCTACAGTTAGCATTAAACCACTTATGTAATACAAACCACAGTAATCAAACTGATAATTAGCCTAACCCACTAGGTTAAACCACTATTGTAATTTCCGCCCTTAAAGTAAAATAATCATATATAAAAAACCAGTCACAAATATGCTCAAAAAACTCTGTTTATGCAAGAGAAATACAGTGTGCATAAAGCACAGTTTGTTCAAAATGTTTTAAACTTAAAAACACTTAAAAAAGCTTCGATTTTTATTGAATGATAACTTGGAAATCGCATTGGAGTCGTATTTTGCAGAACACATTTATCTAACGCATAGCATTACTATAAAAACGTTAAAATAATAATACACTTAATTAGTGTTAATAATTTGTCCCGTAACTCCTTGTTTTTATTCAGTAAAATTACATTGAGAAACTTCTCTCTCATCATCAACCTTTTTAAAGAAACTTTAATATTTTTATAATAACAATTATTCATTATCCAAACAATTCTAATCGATTATGAACAATTAGAATTTTTTACATATTCACTAAGCTAACCTAATTTAACTGCAATTAGGTGTTATAACACAATTCTGTCCAACACAAATTGCTCAATGCACCCAATACATCATATACAGCAACGCTAACAATTACTATCCAAGAAAGAGTATGGTTTTTAAAACTTTTTATAATATAATAACATATGTTCATCTAATCATATGCTTTTCACATTTTTTAAACATCTGACTTGGTGGGTAAGGAGATAGCACAATGATAAGCCCAACTCTAGTCAACCATGCCTGCGCGGGGTGCACGCTGCATGGAAACTAAAGAAGCTCTGGCAAACACTTTCTCTTCATTTCCCACTGTGATCTGTCGACCTCCCTTGGTCAAACTCTTTGGCCTACTCTAGACCCTCTTTCGGTTCGCGACGCCATTAGATATCGAGGTCTAGGAAACCAAAAAGCACTTTCTCTTACCCTTCAGAGGAGGATAACCTATAAAAAAAAGTCCCTAACCCGACATCCTCTATCTCCAAAAACCCCTCCCAATTTGGACCTCCAACAACGGCCACCTTTCAGTCCAGATAGGTGTAAAAAAATGGACAAGGACAAGATTAATTTCAAATATAAAAATGTCAGTAAATAAAAATAAAAAACCCCAGGGAGGTACCGGAAACGATAATGTTTCCGGACAATTCTCCACTGCTAAGGCAGGCAGCTCCACGGATTCTGGGGAAAGTAACGATCTGACAACTAAAGAAAGGTTATGCGATGACCAAGCAACAACCAAAATAACAAAAAACTCGGTTGAAGAAAAGTGCGACTAATCGGGCGCACCTCAATCGGCAAACCACTACCGCGGGGCGCTGAAAACCCGGCGAGGGAGAAAGAAGAAGAAACAAAAAGATATGAACTAGAGCTTTTGAAAGAACAGGGCAGACGGGGTAGCCTGAACAGGTCACCCATCAAGAAGACCCCGGACGCAAAGGAAAAAACACCGGCTGCTCAAACAAAGGACAAGGATGGGAAACCTGATCACATAGGAAACCTAAGTGAACTCCCTGCTACTCCAGATATGAAGAAAACAGTACCAAAAACGAAAGAAACCCTGCTCCAAAGCAATTCACAAATTGTAATCAGACGAGTGATACCTTTAAAGCTGACAGTAAAGAAGACTTAGTAGTAATATTAAGTAGCAGCAAAAACACAAAAATAATAGCGGAGAGACACCCAAAATTGCTAGCAGCTATGACGGAAGATCAACAAAAAACTAAATGGTGGTGTGGGATCAGAAAAAACTCCATCATTTCCTTAAATGGCAAAGCAGAAGAAGAAAACGAAAGACACACGTATGTAGTGAAAACCATAAAGGAGATGGGAACACTAGAAAGAAGTAGCGGAATAATCAACGCAATGCAGAAAGTAAAGGCAATGACAATGGGAAAGGAAAAATTGAGACTAGCCTGTATCACAAACGCAAAACCAGATATGGCCAGGAAAGTGTTGGAATACTGTCTTAAAAAAGGGGAACTTAAAATGACTATCCATAGCAAAAAGAGACCAATGCAGGAAAAAAAAAAGATATGCCAAAGAAGCGCAAGGTTAGACAAATAGACACAATTCTAATTAAACCAAAAGGGCTGCAGCTATGCAGAAGTAATAAAATGCATGAAGAATGAGGTGAACACGGGCGAGATCATCATCATTGCAGAGATAAATAAGACAAAAGATGGCAACATTAAACTTGTGGTCAAAAATAATAAGGAAGAAATAAAGAAGGAGTTCAGAAAAACAATCGATAAGAAATTCAGCAAGGTAGCCAATATTAAACTAAATGAAAGAAAAAAGACAGTACGGCTGCTAAACGTAGACGGAGACCTTAATGAAGAGGCTGTAAAGGAAGACATCAACAAGAAACTCCTGAAAGACAACCTAAGCTCCAAGATAAATTTGGTAAAATTATCAAAAAAGGTCAACCAGAATGGAGTAAGATATGCTTTCGTAAACATGCAGAAAAAAACAGCAGAGCACCTTACAATAAAAAAGAAAATAAGCTCAGGCTAGAATAGATGGAAGGTGATGGAAGTAATTGCTCCGCCAAAATGCTACAAATGCCATAGAACAGGTCACAAGGCAATATACTGTAAAAGTACGGATGGCAAACCGGAACTGTGAGAGGACTAGACAAAAAGTAAAAGATTGCACCAATAAACAGAAGCGCTATTTATGCAATATAGAAGGTCACAAAACGGACAGCATGAGATGCCCGGCATTCAGCAAACTGGTGCAAACACAGAAGGAAAAAGAAAATGCCGAAAAAGCTAAAAAAAGAAGGTTATACAGGTTAACCTAAACAGATGTAGAGCGGCAATGGACCTACTAGAATGAAACTGTCAAAAAATAAGAACAGATTATGTCCTAGTCTTGAAACCAAATAAGAAGCTAGCAGCAAACAGAAAGAGATGAATTATAGATAAACATGAAAACGCGGCAATATACATCCTTGACAACACTAAATCTCAGGCACTAAAACCAGGAAGTTTGGTAAGCTACACCGGGGTGGAAGACAGAGACACAGTTATGTACGCCTGCTAAATGAAAGCACTAAGCATTTCAAAAAGTGGCTAACAGAACTAAGTAAGAACCAAAAAAAGAACAAAAAAGATAAGATCATTGGCAGAGATTTCAACGCCAAGTCAGGCATATGAAGTTCTGCCAAAGACGACCGGAAAGGTGACATGTTGGCGGAATGGGAACAAAAACGGACTCTGCGTTCTAAATAGGGGGGGGGGGAAGGGGGGAGTACCTACGTTCCAAAAAACGGAGCAAAATCCTTTATAGATATAACCTTGTGCTCCTCTAAGATTTTAACAAAAATCAGCAACTGGCATGTGGGCAATGAAAAAAATTTGAGCGATCACATAAACATACATTTCAAAGTCAGGACGGGAAAAATAAAGACATGGGAGAGGACAAAAAAAAGTAGAGGATGGTCTTTCCGCAATGAGCAAGAGGCAAAACTCCTCTCAAACCTAGACCTAAACACAAGAGGAATAGAACACACCACTGAGAAGCTAAAGGAATCTATAATAAAATCCTGCACAAAGACCTTAAACAAAAAAAGGGGCAAGGTAAACTACAAATCAATGTATCGATGGAGTAATGATATTGCAAACATGAGAAGGAGATGTAATCAAACTAAAAGGACTGTGACAGATTAAACGGCAAAAACCCAAAAGACATATACCTTCTGCAACAAGCACAAGAGTCATACGCAGGTGAGAAAAAAACCCTTAAAAAGGCAATAATGGAATCCAAAAAGATGGCTTGGAAAAAACTGTGTGAGAAACTAAATTAGGATATATGGGACAAAGAATATAAAATTGTCACAAATAAAATAGGCCAAAGATCCCCAATAACACTGTCAGAAATAAAAATAACTACTGAAGCAAAAAAACTCTTCTCGGACTTAGGTAGAACAACGTGGATAGAGATAAGAACAGATACGGATATGATACCAGAATGTACATAAGAAGAAATACTTAAGGCAGGTGGCCAAATTAAAAAAAAAAACGCTCACGGGACAGACATAATACCGCCGGAAGTGATCAGAGCTATAGCAACAAAAAGACTTCAACTCTGCGCAAAGATCCTTGACAAACTCATCAAGCAAGGCACCTTCCTCAAGGACTGAAAAAAGGCTAAATAAAGTACTAATCAAGAAATCTACTAAAAAGAACAAAGAGAAGGCATACCAAACCATATGTCTACTGAACCTACTGGGAAAGCAGAATGAGTTTGTTTTCAATACGAGACTTACAGATGAACTAAACAGGAATAGAAGCCTGAGTAAAAATCAACACGGGTTCAGAGAATGCCACTTTACACTGGATGCACTTAGACATGTTAGGAAAGCAGTGGGACATGTAGCTGAACACCCTACACACAAATCTGTGGTGTAAATCACATTCGATATAAAGAACGCGTTTAACTCTTTAACAAAGAACTAAAAAGAATGAGAATTTCAACATATGACACACGGGATTACTACAACAACATATGCTGTTGATCTAGCTATGGTTGTCAGGGGTAACAGTATAAGGGAAATAGAAGAAGAGGCAGAGTGGGCGTCCTATAAGATAAGGAGGTGGATCAAAAAAATAGGCCTAGAACTGACAACCCATAAAACAAAAGCTGGTGGGTAGAAAGAAGGACATCACAGTTGAAATCAACTTAGGAGATACAACAATCACATCCCAAGGCAGCATCAAATACCTAGGAATGAAGATAGTTAAAAACTGAAATATGGGCCCTCATATAACAGAGGTAAAGCAAAAAGCAACTCCTAATGTAGGGGGTCCAAGAGCGGAAAAACGTAAAGTAATGGGTGCAACGGTGGACTCTATACTGTTGTACGCCGTACCCATCTGGATAGAAAGCTGCAAGAAAAAAAAAATACTAAAGCGGGCCAAGAGAAAAATGACAATTAGAATAGCCAGTGCCTACAGAACAGTTTTGTCCAAGTTCAAGCAATAACGGGCACAATTCCCATACACCTCTTCGCCCAGGAGCGGGCCGAAGGTAATGGAAAACAACCAAAAAAGCACAGGAAAAACAAAAAAGTAGAAACAATGAAAAAATGAGAAACAGAATGGCAGTGCAAGGGTGACGTCGCCAGATGAACACAGACCCTCATACGTTTAGTGACACCGTGGGTAAACAAAGATCATGGTAACCTAAACTACCACCTCACACAGATCCTATCAGGCCATGGATGTTTTGGGTCATATCTAAAAAGAATGCGCCTAGCAGAACAGGACAAATGCCCCTATTGTGGAAAAAAAGATACCCTCAAACACATACTGATAAAGTGCTCTCGCTGGAAAAGCACCAGAAAAGAGATGCAGCTAAAAGTAGGTAAAGAGATAACCGTAAACAACCTGACCCCACTTATGCTTGAAAGTGCATACAACTGGAGAGCCATTGATGATGTCATACGGAGAATAATGGCAATAAAAGAGGAAGAGGAGAAAGCAAAAGCAGGAAGCTGAACATAGTAAGATAAATAGAAGGTGTCCAGACTTTGTAATACCAAAACGGTAATCCCGCAAGGTTTAGAGGGCTTAGAAGTTCTACGGTTTTTAGTGGGTATACGGGTAACCGGGAGCCCCATACCAAGTGCGTAAGGCATTTTCCTCCCTCAATAAAGAAAAATCTGACTTTCTCATTTGCTTTAAAATAAGAAAAATACCTTAATTTTCAGTTACTTATTTTTTATTTATTTTTTTTTGTACATTTTCAGTACCGATAAACGCAACCGCTTTTTTTGTTAAAACGTCCACCATATTGCAAATAAATTACAAATTTAAAATAAATAAATAATTCCTTGTACTATTTAGGCGCTAAATGCACCGATCTATAAAAATAATTAAAAAAACAAACAAACAAAATAACGGATTAATTTAAAAAATTTAATGTACTGTATGTTAGTTAGTAAATCAATATTGCAAGAGGTAAAATTATGTAATAAAGCTAATTAAACCAATGTAAAAAAATAATTGATTGTTCACAATAGTAGTTTTTTACATAAGTCAAGTTTTACTAAATGGCTTAATTTTACCAATTTATTAAACTTACATCTAGTTTAGTATATACAAAATATAGCAAAACAAAGCCTGCTTATTATTGCTTAAATTGTATTTTAAAAGATTATTTTCATATATCATAATGTATCAAATAAAATTTATTTATCACTTCTAATAGCCGGAGAGCTCGCGTCAAAAATTGCAAAAGATTTTTGGAAACTTGATATTTTGAGATTGGGTTCTATTTTAATCATAAAAAACCAGCCTAAAGTCAGGAAGTCTGCCGTCGGGACACCTGGCGCTGAGACGCTCCAAAGATGTAAAATTTATTAGCACTTCCAAATTGTTTTCGGAAAGCTCAAAATTTGTATATCATTAGTAAATCTAATCTAAAACACAAATCCACCAGTCAGACAGCAAAATAACGGGACGTATGAAAAATGATATTAGCGCAAATCTTTTTTTAAGGTTCAAATGTTGCCAAAACATTAATTTAATGTATAATAAACACAAACCTAACAGTCAGACACAATTTTGTTAGGACCCTGTCAGTCAGCAGTCGCTAGAAGCAAAGATAGCAAGTGAGCGCATTTTACGGCGACGTGCTCTTGCTAAATTAATTAATTGGAGTTTGCGCTCATTTGTTGTTTTCACTTCTAGCAACTGCTGACTAACAGGGTCCCAACAAAAATGTGTCTGACTGTTAGATTTGTAATTTTTATACTTTAAATTAATGTTTTGGCAATATTGAGATGCGCAGGCATCATTTTTTTTATATGTATAGTGTAGCGCTGACTCTACGCGTCCCGCTGACTCTTTGCGAGCGTCTCAGCGCCAGGTGTTCGACACCTGCTGACTAAGCTAGCATTTTATGATTTAAATGGAACCCAACCAATCTCAAAATATTGAGCTTCCAAAAACTCTTGCATTTTTTTGACGCAAGCTCTTGGACTATAACGTGTATATAATGAAAGCTTCTATGTTATCTAACTAGCTGTAAAAACAAAGAGTTACAAGACAAACAAAATTATATTTTTTAACGTAAGAACCATTAACATTGACACACTGATTTCAGAATTTTTCTGGTAACGCTACGCCTTAGTAATTCGGTAAAATACATCACCACACCGTTTTCCATGTCGTTATTTAATAAACAGTGGCGCCTTTTCAAGATGTTTTTTGAGTTTTAGAAAAAGATAATAGTCACAAAGACATTTTATATTAACTAATATAAATAAAATTACTGCTGGTGTATTTCTTGGTTGCCTGTATTAACTAGAATGTTACCACTGGTTGCTAGTGTCCCAGTGAGGTATGGTCCTAAAAGTATCTTTCAAAATAGATGTACTACCATAATAACTAGTAAAAATTGAACAAATATTTTTAATAACTTTCTTGCTTACATATTTACTCTTTCTCCCCGACCACTCGTATTTATTCAAAACTATAGTTATTTAGAAAATGTTGTGTCATCCAAATTGATGTTTACTGTCTTTGCCGATTGCTTTTGCTTTTAGTTTTGTGCAAGTAGCCAATCGATGTGAAATTGTGTGTTTGTTTTTACTGCTATAACTATTCGGCATTCATAGTTACAGCAAAAATGAGATTAATATTAATTTATTATTTTATCATAACACTTAGAATGACTTTAACATTGTTTGGCTAAAGTCAATAGATATAAATACATTATATTTATAATGTTATAATTTTAGTTTCACGTCAAATAGGTCTCGTTAACAATAACAACAAATCATTAACCTACAATCTATTAAATTGAAATCAAGAGTTTCAGTTCAATGAAAAAGTTTGTAGTTACTTCAATACAAAGAGCTTACGTAATTACATTTTTGCAGTTCAACGAACTAAACATTTCTTTGAATGCGATGGATTGAATACAAATTATTATTTTAAATGTAGACAAGATTTAATTTTGTATAATTAAATAGATTGCTCATACTTTGTATTTAAGTCTATCTATGTACATGTTTAAAAGAAATTTCATTTAACTATAAAGACATAGAAGTAAGTAGATTTATAGAGCCAAATCCGTAGAGTTAGAAGAGTATATTTAAACTAATTTGTTAAAATTAATTAATAAAATTAAGCGTTATAAATATACACAATAACAAATCCATAAAATAACAGTAAGTTTTGAATGATAAAGAATTTTTCATGCAATTTATAGTAGAATTCCTGTAAGGCAATAAATGTAAATTCTTGTTGAAATTAAATCCGATCGACAGAAAGTGCATATTGTAACTGTTCCTTGGACGCTTCGACTCCGGCCGTATATCTCGAGAGGAAGCATTACGAGTGAATTAAATGGAACCCAGCTAGTGCCACTTTATACAAATTTATGCACAATTACGTTTCAATTTATTGGTGACTAGCCCGCGACTTAGTATACGGCCCGGTTTGGCCGCGTGCAGCAGCTAGCAGCAGCCGAAGATTGTAATCGCAAAATCTGCCGGAGATGATTGCGCATCGTGTTCCGATTGTGGCATCACTCAAGAGTATCCAGCACTAACCTAACGTTAACCCTACACAAACTGCACAATTAAACGTGCACGTGCGTGTAGTATATATAAGAGATATCTGTACACATCGGGGAATGATGTCGAAACATAAAGTAATGCCTCTGTTGTCTCTCTGCGGCCGGATTTATGCGCGCAGATAAAACCGGCCATCGTTATAAATATGTGCATCTCCGCTGAAGATACTGCAGATAGTACTGCATATGCAGGAGTGACAAATTAAATACCGGACGTTTTGTTTTATTACAGACTATTAAACTCCTATCGAATTGAAACGAATTTCAAATACGTACATGTGCTATCGTATGATTGAGAAAGTAATGTGAAGGATTTATTATTGATGTGTGATGGATGTATGTACATGTTTTAGTATTTCGGTAAATTATTCAATAGCTTTCAAATTGCTTTACTACATTTGGGATATGAAACATTACATACATGAGCGAACTAAATTACTCAATAAAAATAGATGCATATAATACTCGTACATCTAAATTTATAATTACGAAATAGACAAAAATAAATCAACATTGTTATCACATTTTTTTTATAAATTTGAAGTTTGTTGTTGAATTAAATTTTATTAACTTTTTCTTTCTATCTGCAATAAGATATATTGACTTGAATTATGTAACGACTTACCACGTAAGAGTTTTTCTATTTAACTCTATGTCACAAAGACTGTATAAAATTACTTAGACGTTAAGAAAGTTTATTTAAAAAAGTAGATATTATATTGAAGTTTATGAAAGATAAACATTACTTAATGAAACCCACGCGCTGTCATGTGCGGCACATACTGACAAGATAATTATTGATCAAATTTATACAGGTCTCGGGTTCGATACTCACAACAGACCATATACTTTGGCGACTAACAAATTCACATACAATACACAAATCGCGTCACTTTAACTTCACACTATGAAGAGTAAATATCTTTTCTGCTTAAGATCAGGTAGATAGAGTATAGAACGAATTACTTTTGTAAAATTGAAGTTGGCAAAATTTCATTCTTAATTATTTTTTTCATATATTAATTTATGACAAAGTAAAACAATTTACATCTGTAGAAGGCTCTGGTAGTACCGAAACTAGTAATGTAATTGTAAGAATAAATTTCTGATAAAAAACATAGTAAATTGTTTTATTATTTCATATACATGAATTATCATGTAGTAGAGGTCACAGCCATCAATTACATAAATTAATTCATTGTATATATAAATAAAAATGTAAAAAACTCATTTTTATATTTTGTCTACACATATTTGAACAATTATGTATAGTATGTGTACAGTAACAATTCGCATGATAAATGTACAATGACATAATGAAAACTGCAACGTAATGTAGTAATAACCTAAGTGCACAAAACATAAAATCAATTTAACACTAAAACAACACGCCTAAACTATTATTAAGGAGTGTAGCACACATCAAAACACAATACTCCTTTTTGCA
Source organism: Tachinus rufipes (assembly GCA_963932245.1). Classification (NCBI taxonomy): domain Eukaryota; kingdom Metazoa; phylum Arthropoda; class Insecta; order Coleoptera; family Staphylinidae; genus Tachinus; species Tachinus rufipes. The sequence goes on along the minus strand of OZ010743.1, from coordinate 75,651,162 downwards.
AACATTTCCTGTTGCAATTTGCAATCGTGTAGTACTACTCTTAGCAAAATGGATAACATCTATCACTTTTCATTAAGCTATTTAACAGTAAATGAATCTAGAAAGTTAATTATTGTACAAACATATTCGATACGAGATGCACAGTTATGCGCCATGTTCGGTTAATAACAAAAAAAGTACTGGTCGTATATGTGAGAACGAGAAACACACTCCGGATAAATTATTTTGCATATAATAAATATAAATTGCTAGCGGCCGGTGCGATTAATTAAGCAAGCGAAATTAACATTGATTGAAATATATTTTTGCAAGTGAGTGTGCGCGTACGTTGCATTTAATTTCAACATTCATAATTAAGAATTTATTGGTCGTAAAATTGAGAGGAATCGATTGAGGATGATGGTACCATAAAGTTTCCATCCGTATAAAAGATTAGATGTTTTACGTCGTCTAATTATCACCTAGGCCGCTAATCGCTGACGATAAAACCGGGCCTGCCAGTGTTGTTAGCTATGATTTCATAATTGCGCGTTAATTTTTTACAATGTAACATTTCTTCCGATGATTCAATTAGTAAAATAATTGTTTTATAATTGTTGTGCATGTATCAATTATGTTTCAAGGTTCATTAACTACAGTTTTTTAACGGATTAATCTGTTTTGTCATCATCACTACCTGTTTTAATTAACGCATAACATCCTGTTTTATTTATGAATTGCTGTAATTACTTAACATGCAATGATTTGTATTTCTATTATTTTTGGTACAAATTACATCATGTATCAAAATTAACACCGATCTTATGCAAACATCTATCACAGAAAATTAATTCCTATCGCAACTAAAACATGGAAATAATTCCAAAACTAATTTTGATAGTTTAATTCTATAATCAGTAGAATTGTTCAGTAAAGCTCCATTTGCTTAAAATTAAAATCGTATAGCAAGTATCTCATATTTATAACTTTTAAACTTACCTTCGATTATTAAGCAACATCATCAGGTAATATGACACTTATAAAACTTTTTCGCCTGCCTATACCAAAAGCATCATTTTCGGCCCGCATATGCCCATTGGCCTTTTCGGCTATTCGCGGTATTTGATTGGCTGTGAATTACAATTTCATATGTAGACGTCATACTTTAAAATCTGACAGTAGTGACAAATTATAATAAACATTGACAATAATGTTTTTAATTGAGGCAGGCAAAAAAATATCGAGTGTAACTCGTGCCAAAAGGCATTAGCAGCCCTTCGCTTTAGCAGCCCTCAGTCGCTTTGCTCGTTCGTGCTGCTAAAAGCGGCGGGCTGCTAAAGCCTCTTTTCGGCCCTTGATACACTATATACTATTCAACACAAGTTTGTATAAAAAACTTAAAACTCTAGATGTCTAGATTTTTATAAAAATCTCTGCTAATTATAATTGATGATAATATTAAAAATAGAAAATGCAATTACAGAGCAAAAAAAATCAATACTTAAACTGCTAAAAACATCATTAAAAACTCATCGAATAAGAATAAGCAACACTCTTAGTACATCGATAGAAGCATATAGATATAGACTACAACAATATATAGAACTAGTGTCAATACTGTATATGTTACGCCCAAATATCAAAAACGCTCAGTAAGAAAAAAAAACAAAATTACAAATAAAACTAAATAAAATTAAACAAATGAGTATTTCGACTTGACTGCTTACATGCGTCTTCTTTGTTTGCGTGGTTTATGTGTATTTCTTTTTCCAACACAGTTTTAATATATTTTATGATATAATTTTAATTAGGTATGTCACTTCGTATTAGTCTTATCACTATTATTTATTGACAATTTGCAAGTTCAAAGCTGTTTCTCTTAAAACAACATTAGACATATTTTTAAGAAATAAAAAAAACACAAACGTGCTTATCGCTTCAATGACAACAAGTAGATGACAAAATTGGCATATTTGGGTGATACTTTTTCTTACTTAAATCAGTTAAACAAAGAAATGTAAGGTCAAAACTGTAGTAGACATAATCAATAAAAAAATTACAAGGCATCAATTAACACCGTTTCAGAGATTTGGCAAAATGAATCTCACAAAAAGTAGCGTAGCTATCTGTAAGCAAGAGTCTGCAATGCGGAAGTTTTTAATCGTTTTTGTGTTTGTTTGGTGTGATAGCTCAATGGTAGAGCACTTGCATATCATGCGAGCAGTCCGGGGTTCGATCCCCGAAATATGACTGAAATGATAACTTGCTCTTTATCCACCAGCGTGGTTTGGAAGTCACGTTTTAAGCTGTTGGTCCCATCAAACCACTTTAAACAAGTCGTAGACTTACTGTGGCGATGTAAAATAGCCGTAAAAAGCATAAAATAAATAAATAAAAATAAAATAAATTTTATTTTATTTATTTATTTATTTATTCAATTACTTTTCTACCTTTCTACATTTTCTTAATTTGTTTAACAATATTCGCGCTATTTCTTCCTATCCTTGGCTATCTCTTTTATTTCTTCCCAAGTGTTTCCTTTTCTTGAAGCCTCTTCCTTTGTTGCGCTGTTTCATTCTTTTCTGGGTCTTCCTTTTTTGGTTTTCTGTTATTCTTGTTTCATATATTTTCTTAGTGTTTCTTTCTTCACTCATTCTTCTGATATGTTCACACCATATCAATTGGCTTTCCGTATTTTTTTTTAATTGGTTTAATTTGTAAATTCATCCTGTATGTCTCGTTACTTATTTTATCTTTTCTTGTTTTGTTTTCGATCCTCCGACGAAATCTCATCTCCATTGCATTTATTCTTTCTATTTGTTTTCCTGTCATTGTCTATATTTTGCTACTATATGTTAATGTTGGTCTTATTACTTTTTTAACTATTTTTGTTTTTGTAGTTTTTGATATTTTTTAACATGTTATATAATTTTGCTGTTTTTCCTATTTTGTCATCTATCTCTTTGTCTAATTTTCCGTTGCTTTGTATTATTGTACCCAGGTATCTGTATTGTTTAACCTGTTCTATTATTCTTTTTTTTATTTTTATTTTGTGATTGAGTTTTTCGCTATCATGGTCTTTGTTTTTTTCATAGTTTATTTTCATGTTTATGTTCTTTAGATGCGGTGAGATGGCTCAGTTATAGAGCGTTAGCGTAGCACGCTAACAGTCCGGGGTTCGATCCCCAAATATGACTAAAATAATAACTTTGCTCTTTATCCACCGGAGTGATTCGGAAGTCACCTAATAAGCCGTTGGTCCCATCAACCCCCTTCATACAAGTTGTAAGACTTCTGGGGCTGCAAAAACGCGAAATAAAATAGTTACTATTCTATTATTTCCATGTTGTGTTTAAGCTCTTCTTCTGTCTCTGCAATCACTGCCACATAGTTTGCAAACAGCGTTTTTTAATATTTTAGTATTTTATGCTATTTGATATTTTCTTACAATATTCTTATACTTTAAGACCAGATGTTGCTATTTTTGACATACTAAAAATATAATTTTGCACCTTTTAACAGATTATAGCCGTTTTTACTATTTCTAACAATAATTTTATATTTCATAACCAGATTTTACTGTTTTTGAAATTCCATATTTTTTTACATTTTTAAACAGCTCATTGCTAGATTTTTGTGCTTTCTGACAGTATTTTGATGTTTCAAGGCAAAATTTCGTTATTTTATAAATAGGATTTTGCAACTTTTAACATTATTTTGATATTTTATGGCCGGATTTTGCTAGTTTTAGTACTTCATAAAATATTTTACATTTTTCAACAGTTTATGGCTGAGTTTTAGTGCTTTATAACCATATTATGATGTTCAAACATCGGATTTGGCTAATTTTTAACATTTTATAAATATAATTTTGTATTTTTAAACCTTTTTTGGTTATATTTTAGATTTATTTGAAAATATTTTAATGTTATATAACCGGATTTAGTAATTTTTAACTTTTTCTTCTTCTTTCTCGCAATTTAAGATTAAATTCTGTTATCTTTCCATAATGCTGACGTCCACCTTTTTGTACGTCTTTTATGTGGTCTGCCTGGGTGTCTTCTACTTTAGAGTCATCAGCCTATTTAGCAATTCTGTTGTAGTTCAATCTATTCACATGATATCTTTAATGTCGTCATTGTGATCTGACCCGTCTAGCTACGTCTTTCACCACGTAGAGTAACTGCTTTTATTGTTCTAAAAGTTTTCATTTTTATGCTCCTCATTATTATTTTGGTTTTAAATATGTATTTATGAACTGATTATATTTGCGTAGGTTAGGATCGACTGTACACAAATTTTAAAGATCCTATCTTTTTCTATATGGACATTAAAATGGTTTTTAAGTTTTGTTAATAAAATTTCTTTGGGTGCACTCTCAGAAAGTGGTTTTTAAGCAAAAAAATAAACCCATGCCAAATTTCAGCACTTAAGAATCAAAAGTACACGTGTCGCAAAGTCCCATTACCTTATTTAAAAAAACATTATTAGAATATTACAAATTTGTCAAAATAAAAAAAAATACGAACAATACGTCATTTTAAAGGTTATCAAAATTGAAAAAAACTATAGACTTAATTAAGCCTCAAATTCTAATAACTTTTGTTTACGAATCTAATTTTATGTTCAAAATTTAAAACATAATAAAAATATGTTAATTAAAAAAAAAAAAAAAAACAGATTGATGTAAAGATTCATGTAGAACCTAATTAGCAAATGTTCAATTGCTTTCTTGGGGACCAAAGTATGCGTCTGACTCAAATCTGGAAGCTTTAATACTTATTAAAAATATTAATTTTAAAAATTCAAAGATAGTGCAACAAGTGTTATTTTAAATCTTAAAGACAGAAATTTGGCATAGCTTACCTTTTTTGAATAAAGATTACTTTCTAAGGATGCACACACAAAAAATACACAATTTTTTTTAAGAGCCAGTCTAATGGACATATATTTTTTTCCGTACCGCAGCCGCAGATTATCGAGGTTTTGATTAGCAAAAATCTATCTTGGCGTTTGATGTCTGCAGACCAGAGTAATTACATATCGTCACTTGTTCTATGAATTTATTGATGATTAATTTAAACCGGATAAAATTAATCAAAATTACCATTCACTTGGTCTTTTCGGTTGATATAAATCATGTTTTTTTTTCTTCGCTGCGGTCTTGAATGTAAACAGTTCCTGTTGCGAGTCATCCTTGTTTTCTGCAATTAGTGCAACGTCGACGGCGTAACATGGAATTTCCTTAGATTTGTAGTCCATTTTATAACCTGTTGTTAGTTTTTTTATTTATTATTTTGTTTATCATGATGTTGAAAAGTGCTTGGCTTGTTTGATTCTAGCCTTTACGTCTATTTCAATGCTTCATTCAACTTTAATTTTTGCTGTTTCTGTTAAAGTCTTAGATAATCCTGATGTATTTTTTGTTAATTGTTATAAAAGTTATTAACATATATATAAATTTGCATTTTTAATAGTTCAAAATCATTTTTTGTTGCTTTTTAACAATATGTTGATTTTTCAAAAACAAATTTTGCTATTTTTGACATAATATGAATTAAATTTTGCATTTTTTTAAGTTTAGGGCCAAATTTGGTGCTGTTTGACAATAAGATATTTTTGATTAATAGGATTTTACACGTTTTAACTGCTTTTGCCAGATTTTGTTATTTTTTCTGAAATAATTTTAATAATTTATTATTAGATTTTGCTATTTTTGACATTTTATAAATAGAATTTAATTTTTTATAACAGTTTATAACCAAATTTTGTTTTTTTTTTTTCAAAAATATTTTAATACTTCATAACATGATTTTTCAAAATATAAACAAGAAATCATTTTCTTTAAAATGCTTCTTCTTAAAAGACTCATATTATCAACTGTTACTTACCTTCGGGATTATACGCATATATCCAAAACTCATTACCTGTTACGTTGTTGTAAATGCCTTTTGACACACAGCAATTGTATTTTAGTGTTGTTAAATTATGCAGGATCCAACGCTCATACAGCTTTTTCACGGCTTAATGTTCATACAATATCGACAAGACACTACTAGCCATACTGATGCCTAAATTTCTTGATAAGTGATGGCAATATGGGCTTTTGCATTCGCGCACGGCATCGATGTTAGCTGGCACCTCAACAGATTTTGACCGTCATTTTTTTTTTTTAATTTATGCCCCAGTTAATTAAAGCCTTGATTAAAGTTTTTTAACCAACACAGTGGTGTGTAGTGCATTATCACCAAAAGTCAATGTAAAAAATAAATATCGTCCATATAATAAAACATTCTAAATATAAATACCGATAAAAAATATCAACGTATCGAGCAACTTGCGTACACGTTATATACAGGTATCTATAATCTAACGTATGTGTAATAATACCTAGTACTAATCAATTTCTGCGCAAATATTAGGGTTTAGCCCAAATTAAAGTAATGTACATTGTATGTATAATACAACACACAACGTGAGCCTGACTATACCATATTCATAGATTTTTTATAGACGCAACATACTGCAAATACACAATAAAAAAGAAATAAGTATATATGCTTTACTGTGCAAATTAAAACCATGTAATGTTAATAAATATGTAAACCATTCTTTATAAATATTTGTTTCTTATGTGACTTCCTCCGGACGTTCCAAAAACAACTTAATAGACTAGAAATCCATAAGATCCAATCAATAGAAATATTTTGTAAAATAAATACACTGCTATTCCTAAATTTATATTTCTTGTCCCTAAAACTTTATAAATCAAAACCTCTTTTTGTATTTATAAGACAAGATAATTTCTAACTCTAGTATTCTACCTTACATTTTTTTAATAAACTACTGTAATTCCGATGTAACACTAACTTAGTTAGATCAAATTAATTATTAATAAAATTGAAGTTCAATATAGTTATTGCAACTGTTTCAAATATTTTTAAGATAAGCTAATAAATGTACACAACAATAAAAATTCAAATTTTCTTTTAATATTAAAGTGATACTTAATTTGTGAAAAATAAGGGTTGTTTACAAGAAATATTAAAATAAACAAAGATACAAAGTATGTAGTCAATAATTGCTTTTATGTATTAAGGACATGGCCCAGATCAGATTAATAAAAATCATATTACCTATACCAATGTAATTTATTATTGTATTTGAAATAATAAAATTTATATTTCTACAATCACATTCTCTAGATGTAGGCCATGAAGTTTTTCTTTGATTCATTAATATTAAAGTTATTGTTATTAATACCTCTTCGAACAAAACTATTAATGCAGTGCAATAAAATGTATATAAAATAATTCAATAAAACTGTTGTTCTTTTGATACCGTTGTAATTGTATTTTTATTAAGATACTGTTTAATAATATAAATTAACTTTAATTTTGAGTAACCTATAAATTACGCTAGAAACCGTTCTTTTTTTTATCATCTTTGTAACACACTTCTTCCACGAAAGCAGACAACACAATCATGTCACAATGACAAATTATTTATGTCCAAAAAATTGTATGAGAGCCGTTAGTTATGCAATGAGGCAACAATGTATTATTTAATCATCCATTCAGACGGTGGGCATATTCATTCGGTGTAGTGACACTTTCGACAGGGAAATACGGTTATAAAAAAATATACACATACACCCCGCTAAATACGGCCTGGCTAATACATATTTATAGCGCGTTGAAATTTTATTGCAGCTTTATCTCCAAATACGGTCACGCGGTCGGCAGCTAAATCTGAAATCACTTTCTGATTGTTACATTCGTAATTAAAGACTCGGCGAGACAATCTGGAAAAATATAGCTTGCCATGAATAAACGGGACTTATATGGAGGGCTAGTCCGATTCGGGATTTTGCTAATGAATTCCGCTGTTTTGAATATTGATTTGTTTATCGATGGTTGTCAATCAACTTGATTACATCTAAAGAACTCCACACGGTGATTGATAATAAATTGTACTTTAAACCGTTACGTAATCAATTTGCTGCTTATATTAAAAGGCACACAAATTAATTAGCTTTCAATTAGTCAATTTAATTATGATATAAAATGAAATTATTAAATTAACTTTATAATGTTAATACAAAAAAAGCGGTGTTTTTGATGAGCCGACAGCGGCAAAACACAGAGTTTGGTAGAAAAAAAGATACGAGTAAATTGGTTATCTGATTAAACAAATTAGATGGATTGAGTGAAACAGTTATAATTATCGGAATTTAGCTACGGTACACTAATTCGATAGGTCATAGCCTCATTTTAAAATAGATTTATAAAGTAAAATATACAAAGAATTAACAAAGTAATAAGTACATTTATTTAGTGACTATTATATTTATTACTATTTCAGTCGTATGTATATTTTACACATGGATGTATCATATTTGCTTTTGCATTAAACTGTACATAATTACTTTTTCTTTATCACGTTTATTATTCTTTTAAATGAGTTACTTGTTTCAACTTTAGTAGAACCTTCTGCAGACATTAATTATAAATAAAATAAAAAAGTGCTCGTAATAGCATTACAGAGAATGATCCGGCATTGTTATATATAATAAAAATTTGTTTTTGGATTAAACTGTACAGTGGTAACTTAAATAAAACAATTACTATTTTTTATCACTTTAATTATTTTTTCAAATAAGTTACTAGTTTCAACTTAACTAGAACCTTTTACAGACGTGAAATAATAAAGAAAATAAAAGGTTTTCCAATAAAAAGTTTCATTTTGAATAGCAGGCTATTGACAAGTAAAAACTACGCCATTATTAAAAATGAAACGATACACGCTTCAACAACGCATTATAATTATTAAAATTCATTACAATAATGGTGAAAAATTTTCAGTCACAGGTTGCAAAACTAAAGCACTTTTTGGTCGTCGTAAAGCACTTTTTGGTCGTCGTAAAGCACTTTCTCGGCCGGCAATAGTAAACCTGGTGGAAAAATTTGAGCTGTTGGGACAAGTTTGTGATGTGAAAAATAGAAACCGTTTGCATCGCTTAAGAATACATGAGAATATTGCTAATGTAGCCCGTAGTGTTCAAAAAAACCAGGTTTAACGATTCTTCGTCGATCTTTGGAATTAGACATTCCAACATTACACCGTATTTTGCATAAAGACTTAAGTCTTAAGGCTTTTAAAGTTCAGTTAACACAAGAACTCAAACCGGTCGATTGATTGGGTCCTTCAAATGCATCAAAATGATCCAAAATTTTATCGAAAAATCATCTTCAGTGATGAGGCCCATTTTCACCTCGGAAGCTACGTTAATAAGCAGAATTGTCGCTTTTGGGGCACAGAAAATCCACGAATGATTGGTGAAAAGTCTTTGCATCCTCAACGTGTCACTGTTTAGTGCGGGTTTTGGGCTGGCGGTGTGTTTGGATCCTACTTTTAAAAAATTAGGCTGGTGCAACTGTTACAGTGTTATTTCTCGAAGAGGTGATCACAATTGGCCACCGAGATCTTGTGATTTAACACCTTTAGACTTTTTTCTTTGGGGTCACGTGAAAGATAAGCTCTATGCCAATGCTCCACAATCGATTCAAGACCTTAACGATAAAATTCGTAAAGATATCGAGGACATACAGTCGCAAATTTGCTAATTGGTCATGGAAAATTTCATGAAATAAATTTAGTACTGCAACCGTAACCGTGGCGGTCATTTGACTAATATCGTTTTCAAATGTTAATGGCATACCTTCCTCTTTACAATGAAATAAACATTTATTGATTTCTCTTACCGGTTTTTTTTTATATTAAAATGAAACCTCTTATTGGAAAACTCTATATAAAAGTTAAGACATGAGTTCTGGTAAAACTAAAATATTGCATGCTTTTAAACTTAAGACTTCAAAACAGAAGAACCTGATGGACCAACTTGATTAGTTTAAGTTTAAAATAACAACTTTATTTTTAAACACAATATTGGCTCTAGTATCTGAGCTTGCTCCGTTGCAAATCTGCAGTAGAGACAACAATAAAAAAAGTTAAAAGAAGACATAATATTATCAAAGATTGATCTAGATTGCTTTCATTTATTACTTACTTGTCATTAGTTCTGTGAGTCTAGTAATTTAATCCGTTGATTTGCCTTTCTTCTGTTCGAGTTTAAGACATAGCATTAGTGGCATTAGTCGGTTGCACATTTTTCCAATATTAGTTACTATAGATACTAAGGATAATGTTACAAAATTGCACATAATTCCAAGTAAACATAATGTTTCTTTAAATAAACTTGAAAGCCAGTTATTTTTAAAACCTTCACAGCCAAAAACGTAAACAACAAATCCACGCTTGCTGCACCGTTCTTTGTAAAAATATTATAACAAGCAACCATAAATATTTTTTTTGTCACATTAACATAATAAAAGAAACCAAATCTTGACAATAATCACGTAAACAATTCTTTTGCTGCATTCTTCTCTCACTTTTATACACTATACATCTTTAGCTCATAAAAACGGGAGGAGGGGAGTAAATACTATCTATACACTCCCCTCCATCCCCCATAAGAATCTACAAATTCTAAAAAATACAATAACAAGTAAGGGTATTTAATGGCCAGTCCTCACTCATTAAATAAATTTGTAAGATCTATATTAACAAAAGTTAGAAAACTAGCACACAGTATCCTGGAACAAACAGTTCAATCAACATGACTACTATACATCTATTTGACTTAAACAAATTTTTTTTGTGTATGCGAATACACCAGCAATGTATGTCCCTACCAACAAATAAGCCTTCCACTCATTTTCGGTTAAAACCACTATCTTAAACTCTTATTTAATTAAGCCTATAAACACAAAGTTGAATAAAATACCGACTGCGCCAATTTGGTGTCTTATAAAAACTTGCCGAATATTTTTTTCAAAGAAAACATTAGCTAAATGCCCGAAAGCAACACCATGCCAATAAAATTTTCATCAAAAATTAAATTAAAAAACAACAATTGAGAGACTGTCCACCGACAAATATCCTTGGACTAATCTAATCACCCACCCAGTGACACACAGATATGTCAAACAGTAACAACTGCGGCATTCAAAAACTGGCATCCAACAAACATAATCTGATCAGTGATCAATCATAGTATGTATTAACAACTTTCATCAACAAACTGCTTTTGATAGCAAATTTATATCAAGACAAAACCAAAGCCAACTTAAAACCTTAACTAACATTGTTCCTAATGTTCAATACAACTCAAACAAGAAATCCGCAACAATGTTTAACCACCATAATTGCAATAACAAGAACAGCCACAGCTTTTCTGCCCCGAAAATCTTTAAGGTAATAAAACTAAAGCTCAGATGGCATAGCTTAATCATAGCTGTTTGTCATTAAATGATTATTCCTTCTTATTAATAGCAACAATCGTCAAACCGCATATTAATCATCAAACAACAAAATGGCATAAACGACAATAACAAATTCATCATAGACAAATAAACCGCATTTATTAAAAGACTACCCCTTTACTAAGAAAAACTGCAATCTTAGGATCATCTACTAGACAGCAAGTCTTTGTGAAAAGATAACCCAAAGCAATGTCCGATGAATTGAACAACAAAATGTATTACAATCCTCAAAACTCTTATTAACACCTATTGTAAGTTAAAATAAAACACTACTATACTTTATTCAATACCACTGTAGAAAACGGAAAATAAAAATAAACATAAACAAAAAATCTGTTGTACGTACTGGATCAAGAGTACATCCAGCATTCCACAATATTGGTATATCTTGCGCATTATGCATAGATGTTAAATAATACCGTTTAATGTTATTTGTAAATTGTGTGTATTTCATACTCCGCCAATCTCTAGATACAGAAACCAGGCACCAATAACAGAAAACTGTAGAAAAAGTTTGCTGCGTTAATTTGGTGTCTAATAAGAAATTCCGTTTGATAATTACCTTAAACGGTTGTTACGATAACAAACAAAACTTCTTAACGTTGACATTGATTGCAATAACAAAAATCAATGCACCTAAAACAAGCCAAGACCACGCCGACTCGCTAAGATCAATGCAAACAACAGTCATAAAGAGTGCTCACTATAAAACTGAGACACAATAATCAACATTAGGCTATACATTGACTTAACTACAAGATACTCTTTGCTACTCAAACCAAACGCAAAGAAAACTGTTCACCTACCGACTGCACAATTTTGATGCCAAACATACCAAACAAAATCAACATAACATTTCACCTACAACAAATCAAAAAAAGTCAGCATGAACGTACCAAGACGCAACACTGGCTTAAGGCAAAACATTGCTTAACCAATACGTAACTGCAATGATATTCACAGTTGAATTAAGTTTCTACCTACCAACTGCGCCTTTTATATAATTTCCTACAAATAATAAATTTAAAAAGTATTTTGCGCAATTGTTTTTAGCTAACATAATGTTGGTACCTAACTAAACTGAAGCACATAAAATATTCATCCAAAACTTAAATAAACAGCAAAAGCCAAAAAATACATATCTCAATGAACATAAACAGCGTAGCAACTAATCACAGCATGTGTCCAACAAAAACAGTATCGACAGTCGCAGAAACCTACTACGTCACAGTACTAACAACGTTAAACGTCTCTATACTTTGGCAACTGAGCCACTTTCACATTATCTAACCCACCTTACCCAAATGTATTCCGCCAATATTTGACAACGACTCTTAACGTCATACATAAAACCAGAATAAAGTCTAACTACAAGAGACAAGTTGGTTAGTTTTTAAATTTTTGTCATATCAGCTTAAAAAGACTATTAATGCAAATACTATAAAACCAAGAAGAAAGATGCTATCTATGTACGATAAAGCAAGCCAAAAATGGCGTAAGCAATATTTCGATAAAGCAACTAACAACGCCACAGCAACAGTGGCGGACATAACTTTATCAACCAACGTAACCTCGTCAGCCGTCCGGATTGTCAACTAGACAATCTGCATGTGATAATAGGCAGCCTTAGTTAGGACTACCAAGAAAGAAATTTTATGATAAATTACCAGAAGAGCCACAAAAAAGCAAAAAACCAGTTTCCAGAGCATCACAAAGATTATAGCTCACTCACCTTACAACCTTGATTGTCAACATAATTTTACAACCTTGATTGTCAACATAATTTCCTGTAAAAGAATCATAGTCTAATTGAAACATCAGTATGCAACACTGGCCAAATTCTTCTTTCATAACACTATGCATTAAATGAACTGCAATCTTCAAAAACTTGTAAAGCATATGGTAAAATCAGCTAAGATTTTTGAGCACTCCTGCAAAATATTAAAAGGGCCATCATCAGAGTAGATTTAAAACAAACGTTACAGGGGCCTCCTAGGCTTGTAGACCTTTTGCATTGTAGACCCTTGCTTTCAGGTAGCTATGCCACTGTGTTGATATAGCATTTAAAGTATCTAGAAAACTAAGTTTTCTAGTATTTACTCCTATAGTAGAAAGTTAAAAAATTCAACACTTATTTACATTTGAATCGAATTATCGACAAATAGAATAATTCAAGATCAATCACAGAGTATTTAAATCTCTTTCCCAAATAAGATCAGCAAGTGTGATTTTCATTCCTTAAATCTGTAAGGTATTTTAAGTTAAAAGCGCGCAAAAAATGACTTTTTGTTTGATAAAATAATGATTTACCTTTCTGTAAGACAATATCAATCTAAAGTTAACAATTTTGTCAATTGATATCATTACCTTATAAATAGTATAAATATTTAATAAAATTTTGCTATTTTCATGTATTATTATACTCTATTATTTACTATAGTATGTAATTGTTTTGAAAGCTCCAAGTGCAAAAAATAAATCTTTAACAATATCCATTAATATCTCATGCTATTACATACTTCATATAAAAGAAAAGAAAACGACAACAATTGAAAAAATATATACGCTCCATTTTCAGGATTGCACGATCAAACGCGTGCATTATTTCGTCTTTTTTTTTTGGTGCTATTAATATTTACACTCATCGCAAATTTTTATTCTGTACTCGCCGAGCTAGCATATTGTTTTCATTGTTTGCAAATTCGAATGCCGCTTTCATATTTTTCCAACCCACGCTAAAACACGGGCGTGTACTAAAATTGTATGGTGTTTCAATATACTTCTCCATCATAATAAAAGATATTTTATGAAGAAAGCTTTTTGATATTTAATATAAAATTATAAAACCATTCTGGATAGCAAGTAGTAGAAATATAATGTAAAACGTAATTTCGTCTAATAGTTTTAGTAATTAGCATAAAATATATTTTATAAAACAGTAAAACTATAAGTAATATTTTATTAAAAATATTAAAAAATTATTTTATTAATAATTTAAAAACAAAAATTAAAATCAATAAGCCATGCTATTAAAAAATATACAGACAACAACGCTTCTTGAGATTATTAACCGCAATATTATATACCTGAGCATATTAAATTAGTAATGAGATAAGATTTAAGTTGTAATTTATTGAAAAAATAGGATAATTATTTATATGCCTGGTAGAACACCTCTAATACAATTTGAATAGCAATTCACCACGGCTGGTCAAATGAAATTGCGTCTTATTGATTTCTACTCTCAAGGGAACATTGAAGATTGGGCATATAAATAACCGCACGCATCATCGGCTCCGTAAATGTAAACCTGTACACACAAAAATTTTAATTTCATCCAACATGTGGTCGGATTGTTAATTATATCGCAGCATCTATTTGCCAGGCGTAATAATTAGTTGTCATCGCTTGGGACGGTTCATTTTTTTCTACCTCTACTATCCTCGATAAGTTAATTACTTGAGTGACTCGAGATGACGGAACTTCCTCGAAACGAAACGAGGAGCAATCAGTCTGTTTCTTTTTTTTAGATTTCTTTACATGCACCTCAGATGGCCATGCACGCCGCTTCACTTGACGAGTTTTTATTGTAGTTGAATAAGAGGATGATATCAATTACGCAGGAAAAAATTAGATGATTCGATTAAAACTGTTACTTCCTCATCACAGTCAACACACTTTGAAGAAAATTATATTCATGATTCCAAGTAATCTTTAATTCAAAATAATATTTTATTACCCTGTCATTTCACACGCAAGAAAAGTTGAATTAGCCTATGAATGAATGCGTAAGGAATGTCTGCAACTCAATGATGTTCAATCCACTGTAAACAAACTAAATGTGAGAGATTAGTCATGTCATTAGTGTTTCTAACAGTTTTTTTTTCTGCGTGTGAAATTATGAAAGTTTAGGAAATGGTAAAAGCAATGCAAATTGTTTAAAACTCACACACATTATAGTTGCAATGTTTGTTTGCTAATCTACGTTACAATAGAAGCCGTTTAATATATCAAAAATGTTCTCCATTAAATGATAATAGAATATTTAAGATTATACATAGAATAAATTCAACCTAAACTTTTTAAATCGTTGTAATAATAATTTATTAAAATAATAAAATAAAATTTTGCAGGAAAATGCTCTAAATTTATTAAAATCATTTAAATAGACTAGCAAACACGTGCTGTGTTTACCTGCCAACACGATATAGAACTCTAGCTGTAAATTAATTTTTAAAGAACTTAACCTATTAACATTACCATTTGTATAGACATTTACAATGTTATGTTTTGTTTTCAAGAACTTTGAAAATTATGCCTAAACAATACGAAACAGATACGATATACAATTACCTAAAGACTCATCTACGGTTATTAATGGTTCAACAATACATTGATGACATTAAATCAATTAAACTATGTAAAAAGTTTTTATTTAATGTAATTGTTATTAATATTAATCTAAATTAGTAATTATTGTAAATTATAAAATTTTATGTATGGGCAAATCCATTTCAAACGGACCAGAGCATTGAGAAACTTGCTTATGTATTTTTTTTAGTTTCTATAACTTGTTAGTAGTCCTTTAATCGGTATATGAGAGTATAAAACCCATTAAAAAAAATTCTACGTTTTTTTTAGTTTTTTTTGTCGTGTTTTAACTTAATTTTTTTTATGGGTTTTCGCATATACCGATCAAATCACTACTAATAAGTTATAGAAACTAAAACACATAAACAAGTTTCTCAATGCACCCCCCCCCCCAGCTCTGATCCGTATGAAATGGAATTGCCCATATAATATATTAAAATATTTCTTTTTTAATATTTCAATCTCAAGAGTTTTAACCCGACAAAATATACTTACAATTTTACTTTGTTTTGTACCCAAATGATACTAATAAACCATTTATTTACTTACTAAAATGCGTTATTTAATTAAACTAGTTGTATACTATGCAATGTAAACATAGGCAATTAAAATTTATAATTTATTTTAAATAAAGAAATAGGAGTTATTAATTATTTAATTAATTAATTATCTAGATTATTAATTAATTATAAACATTATTCAATTTTCTAACCCATCACAATAAAAACATCAATTTTGTATTTTTCGTATGTAATTTAAGAGTTTGGCAAGCTTATGTTAAGTAAGGTTAGGTTAGAATAACTAATACAAAGTTCTTATAATTATTTATTCAATGCTGTATCTATTACAAGTTTTATTATCAACGTCAGAGATTAAGACTAACAAATCATAAAATGTTGCTGAAAAATTCCAATCTATATTATAAAGTTATTTTGCAATAACGCAACTTTTTTTTATAAACTAAGCCCGCAAGTATAAAACTCAAACCGGGAACCGCTATTAACTAAAAATGAAAACATTAGCTTTAACAATAAAATTTATTTTACATCTAATACTCTTAGTAAAAATATCTATAATCTGCTCATAGCTTAAGTCAGAACTTGTCTCTTATTCAAAACGCCGTCCCAAAGATGACAAATTATTATATTCTAAGCCTGCACTCATCTTCAATTTAACCCATTTATTTAAAAAAATAGTCACAAAACGCCCAAAAAACCTTCTGGTCAATCTCAAAATTGCCAAACCCCGGTAGAACTTTGCTGACCACACCCCTTTCTAACTAATTCTTAGAGACTCAAAAACCCACTACTCGGTTATCTCCTTCACGCACCGCCAATGCCACCGTCTGTGTTCCAATTTCACGCAAAGAGCTGTATTTCAGCACTTTCAGCCAATGAACCTCTAACGCCACAAATATCCCACAACTTGAGCATCAAAAATTGCAATTTTGTTGTCTTTAATTGCTGTAACATAAAACTTTTGCATACCAATGTCAATATCGTATCGCAGTTCCACAAACACCTTCCAACCCTCTTGACGTAACCCATCCGCCAACAATTAAAACACCTCTAAATAACATGCTCAACTGTTTCTGCTATCCTGCACCCAACTCAGCACACAAAATGTTCTTATTCTAGTTGGTATTGCGTTTATTCGTATCTGATTGAAAGGCACGTATTTGCGCTCATAGAACCAGCCTAAAACTGTCTCCTACCCAACATGTACTTGCTCTCACCTTATTAGATTCAATGAAAGATTTTCCGTCGTTAAATAGTGCTTTCGCTCAATACAACCATAAAAAGTGACGTCCGTAAGTCCGCCAAATATAGCCGGAAATATTTCGGCACACCAGAGCATCTCATTCAAAAAGAACTGGGTGTCGGCACATTTGGGCATCATCTCCACTTCCCAATTCAGTATAGCCACATTTCTTTAGTGCTTTAGGTAAACTTTTAAATCAGCTTTAATATGCCCAGCCCAACGCCATCTACTAGACTGTAATAATACCCGCTAGAAACATCATTCAGCAAGTGCAACCATTGTCTTACAGTTCCCTAATAAATATGTCCATTTTCCACAACGTCACGCAACCAGGAATCCACAAATCTAGATGCGTTAAAACAACATGTACTCGGAGAAATAGAATAAAAACCATACAGTTGAAACATGTCAACAAATCTATGTACTATAAAAATTTTCATTAAACCAGGCAATCAAATTCTTTCCAATGTGCACCATCATGTTGGTACCACATTTAATTTAATAAACCAATAGAAACGTCTTACCCAATAAATGGTTTTGTAAAAAACTCTAAATATGTTTTAGCATAGACACATTTTGGAATTACCTAAACCAAAAGCAGTCAGCTGTTAAAAATGATACCCCACACATTAACATTATTTTTTTGTTAAATTCTTCTTTGGTTTATACAATGCAGATTTTCGAATGACCAGGCATGATTATTGTGAGTATTATTTGTGCTATCTCTAAAAAATATTGTTTCATCTGACCATAATATCATACTTGCTACGGCATGATTTTGTCTATGTTGTTCCAAAACCCATTCACTAAAAGCAAGTTGTTCACTTGATCACCTGGTTTTAAGTGCTGGACTGATTGATAATAAAAAGGATGCATATTTTCGCGTCGTAATGTTTTGCAGACTAAGCTTTGCAAAATTCCCAAGCGTGTAAAAAACCATTCGAATATGGCCGTAATGCACAAAGTGCACTGACCCGGGACAAAAGCAGTGGCTCAAATACTGGTTTTATTTTATTTCCGTCAATGTCAAACAGCTGTTTATTCAAACGCACAATTTTATGCACACCATAAATCACAGTATTAAGGCTTAACTTATTCGCATTCGATTTAATTTGACCATACTTTAGTTATTAGTTTTACAGTTTAAATTTAAGGTTTGCCTCGCAGGCTCATCAGTTAACAAAAATACTTTTAACAATTGCCATTATTCATATTTTTATTGTGAGTAAGGTTTGAATTGTGTGAATTTATTATTTTCAACTGGGCTGCAAGTTTTTTAAAATAGCGCCTTTACTGGCGCAAAACTAACTAAGCAACCGTTTTGCAAAACTTAATGTTTGCAATGAGCCAAAAAATAGCGTAAAAATTCATAGCAAAATATTTATAGGAAAAATTAAAATTAAGCACGCAAGCGAGCAATACTAAAATTGGTATAATATTCTGTATTATTATAAAAAGACAAATATTTAAAATTTGCACCGTTAATTGATAGAATAATTACGTTCGCTGTAAATTCTTGCTTTTTTTAAATATATGTCCGGAAATCTAGTTGTAAATACAAATATACCACCAACGAATGACAACTGTTTAAAATTAAATCCATTTAGTTTACCGACTAAACATTAATAGCTTACTTAATCATAAGTTAGTGTTTTAAGTAGCTCTAGTAAAGTTTAGGTAGCATTGAAATGGTATGACCTGATCTTTTTATGTTGCAGTAAACCACAAAATATAAATCATATTTCGACTCGTATAACTTAAAATAACCATTCCCAGTCACGATTTTAAATGTATATGGCTGGATATTTTTTATCTATGATATAAGAAACAAAGAACAGTGTAGAAATGTGTTTTCTCCATAATGCAATAAAACACATCAAGCTTTAAATTTCCATTTAAAATACCAAATATAAAGTGTTGTATATATAATATTACCCTTCTTAAAATTAATCAATCAGTATTTATTTTCCATCGGATGTAATTAATGATACTGATTATCAGTTCAATTCATTTTTTAGCAGTGATTATAATAAAGTACAATCAAAATAAATCGGACAATTTAACATCACAACGCGATAATTACATAATGATTAAAGCGTTTACTAGTGCTAAACGTATCACGCAGTGTCTTTTACTACTACATATTCTTAAAATTATAAAGACTTTATAAATAAAATAGTTATTTATACTCAATTAAACTTCATTTTTAGCATGGTCTTAACAGGCCAATATTCTTTTTCGAAGATCAAATGAAGCGAGATAACTATACAATGTGAACAATGTATGCCGCCCATGTCTTAAACATTTTTTTTTATATATCCATTTAAATTAATTGACTTGAAACCCTTTAATAGTCATTGTTTAAATTTACATGAATATTAGACAATACTTTTATAAGAGTTGGCTAGGATTTAACTATTCTGTTTAATTATAATCATATTCCTATTTGCAGCATGTTTCATTATAATGATTTGTTGAGTGTTATTAGGCCACTATTCTTGTTCATTTATAATAGTTCATATTATATAGTTAATTGCTTACTTTAATTATGATCACGTACTATTCGAATTAAATTGATAGACAGATGTTTCACGCGTACCAGAATCCAATTAGATCCAATTGGATTGAATGAATTGATAATTACATTAAAAAAACATATGGCATTATTAAAATTTAAATGATCAATACAATTAATTTTGTAAATTATAATTATATATCAGCTTATATTTAGAAATGAATAAAGCCTAATATCGGATAATATATTTATCGCTGTTGCACAAAGGATAAATAATATCGATAAGGAGGATAAGGTATATAAGGTTTATAATTTATAAGTTCCTTTAAAACATTCTAAGTCAAATAATTTCTTGGATCAAACATATCCAGAAAAACTAATTATTACTTAAAGCATGTAAACCCTTATTTGGAAGAAGTAATATTTTTAATAATGGAATTTGCAAGCAGTAAAATCTTTAAGAATTTTAATGTGCAATTGCGCCTCGACAAATACTTTTAATGACATGTACTTGATAGGGCAAATTGATATTATAAAAAACAGTTTATTTACTTTTTTAATATTAATATAGGATAACATCATAAATTCAGAATCAAAATCAATAAACTTTATAAAACTCGCCAGACTTGTTTTATATGTTATTCGATGCCCACACCTATATGATGATTTTGGAGCTAAAATAAGAAATGGTTATTAATACTTAACAAATTACAATAACACAATATTTAATATTAAATTATTAATTTAAAAATATTATATTACATATTTCATCAATTACAAAACATATCTTGTCATAAATTTCTCACAAACACATACACAAAAAAATAACATCTTATTCCAACAAAAGATGTGTGAAAAAGACAACAGCACGATCCCATTCTCTATTCTCTATACTATTCCACCGTCTTAATTGCCGCAGTTCATTATTTACACACGATGCCCTCTTTCTCTCTCTACTTCTTCGCACCCACCACAATGTTATCGTTAATTGCCATCAGAGCAGCGCAAAGTACACACGAAGTAGAAAAAAATAAATTTTGACAGAATAAATAGTAATAATGCTCAAGTGTGCTTGGAAATACAATAGGCCACATCACCAAGCACGTCATATTTCATGTAACGAAGATGACTTTTTAGTTTTTTTGTTGGACAATACACTTTATCATCTACGGACGGATAAAAAATCATAATTAATAGTCTACTCGAGGGTATATACGTGTGGTTTCTATTAAAAAGATTAAGTTTTTACTAGCACATAATTTTTTATAACGGCTGAACCTTTCGTTTGTGAGTTTTTTTGTACAATTCAATAAGCACTATACGAGTATAGTTTAATTAAGTAAATCTCACTTATATGTGTTTATATTATAAAATCACTTTATTTAGTAACTACAGACGGCTGAGACGGCATTATATATAAAATCAATTCTATGTAAAAACTTAGTTTATAATTTTTTTAAATATTGATTTAACATCATTCAGGGTACTAGGAACTTAACATATCTAAAATAAAATTAATGCTGAATTAAAATTGTATAAGAAAATATTATTTAAAGTTTTACTATAAAATTTTAGATCAAAATGGAAACACATACGTTTTTTTAAGTAAACTTTTTTAATGAATAATTTTGATTATTTATAAACTTTATTCACCAAATCTTTATATAGAAGTCCTAATGTACTAATAACATCAAACTACTTAAAATTACAGAGGTGACTGGATCATTTTAGTAATGGCAGTAATAAAATACTTAATACTTTTACTTATAGTAAATAAAGTTTGTTTAGTACAGCAGAAGATACCTTACATGGAAACAAACTAAAAAGTTCTAGTTAACACGTTTGCTGCATATAGGTATCTGGTGTACCCATCAAAATCCCAATATACATTTTCACCAAAAAATTACTGTAAATTGCAAAAAATAGTAACGATGTTCATACAATTCATAATAATTTAAAGGTATCTAGTTCATGACCATTCATTTAAACCTTCTCTGCGATGCAAACGTTAATTGACGGCTGTAGAAATAAAAACCGTTGATTAAAAAAAACACAAAAATCAACTATTCCGTCAAAATAAAAATGACAGAGTAGTCTCTTTGGCATAACACGACGGACTAATAGCAAAACTTCTTCCCAAATAAATAATTAATTTAAATCAGAGCAAACAAAAAACAAACTAACCCATTTAGTCTTCAGTCAGAACGTTTCTTTTGTTTGCTTCATGATACAGCTTCTTTCATCTATAAACGTTGCTCTCTTATATCTTCTATCTAAATCAGTTAGAGTTAGACTATAATGTTAGGCATCTCAAAACCTAGCCTAAAAACATTCCCACTATATAGCCTCACCGTATTATGCATATTGATTATGGTACATGTTATTTTAATTAAATAAAGAGAATAAAAGGTCATACAAGCTCATTATTTGTATAGCAATTAGAAAAATAACGTAAATGTCAATTTGTTAGAATTTATAGAAACCAAAATATTTTCTACAATCTTTTAGAAAGTATTATTTAGTAAAAAATCTAAAGAATAAAAACTATTTAAAACAACGCTTGTGTGTTGAAAAAAACAACGTTGCCGTACTTTTATTTTTAAGTCAAATTACCGACATAAACAATAACAAATATTGTATTGATAGTGTGTAATCCTTCCTAAAAAAATCAAAGCAAAACAAAGTTAAGTTAAAAACAACATCTTGAGATGTTTGTGAACATCAGCATTTTTGTTACTAGTTAGATTAGGTTAGTTAACGGCGCAGAAAACCATAACTGCGTGCTGGGAGTGTCAGATAAAAATGAAAACAAACTACGCGCAACACCTATAAAGCCACCAAAAAAGTTCGTGACATAAATATAGAAAATTTATATTGTTTATCATTACTACCTCAATAGGTAGATAGAATAAAATACGTAAGAACAAAATTAGAAAACATGGTCAAAGTAGTTACTAAACAGGAAGCAAGTTCTAATGCTGTTAGACCTGAATTCAACCACAACGGTCAAAAATTTAAGTCAACAAAATACTTCAGAAAAAAGCACAACAATAGCTGAGAACAATATAAAACTCCTCAACAACAACAAAAAGATAGCAAGCAAATATTCCTCACTAAAAAGAATGATACAGTTAACCACTTAATAAATAAAAAAAGAATCAAAGATGAGTTGTGCTATAGATGCCAAAGAGTAGGTTACATGGCATAGAGTAAAAAAAGTCATATATGTGGCAAAAAAGATCACAAAATAAAAGCCAAAACAATGCAGTACCCAACGTACAAAAAGCTGATAGAAAATGTCAGAAAAAATAGTGCACTCAACACAAATAGGATTAAGAGAACAATTAATAATTTTCTCTTGCACCACGTTAAAGACTTCAATGCCAATCACCTCTTAGAGTTCAAAGAAAAAATACAAACGTAGCGTCACTCGTAGCTAAACAAAATGAACTTCTGTACGACTAACAGAAACAATAATCCCACATTTAAAAGATGCGGCAAAACATCATTTATAAATGTTCCAAAAGACTTGTAAGTAAAATTGTTAACTAGTACGCAGCAACAAAAAAAAAACACAGTAAATATAAAAATATACACATAAAACTAGCTGTTAGTAAAGTAAAATATAAAGATCAAATAAAAAACAAAACAATCAAAAAACTAGCGCTTCAATTCAGAGTAAGCGCCACAACTCAATAAACTGGATAACTAAAATCTAGCTGTCACCCAAAACGTGGTTTAAACAAGTTATTAAAAATTATCGCCAATAAGCGACAAATATTTCTGCGAAAAAAGCACAAAATCTGGTAGAATGACAATATTGACAAATGCAAAAAGAATATCCATAGTGGCTAAAAGCTGTACCAGAGCGTGTGGAAAAAAGTACAAAAAACCTAAGGCAAACCTAGAAGAAGTCATTGGATAAAACTCAAAAATCTAACCAAGGCCTTAAATAAAAAATGCGTGATAAATACTGTACAATAATATAAAGAACAACACATGAAAAAGCTTATATAAAATGATAACAGAAAAATTGGTAGCACATTGCCCAGTAACACTTTCCAACAAATTCCAATTCCAAATTGTAAAGTAAATATGGATATACCAAAACACTTAATAAAGTTGATATGTTTTTATTTCGTAGAAAGGAGTTGGCTTGTAGGCTACAACTATAAAATAGATAAAGCTTACGGTGTCCCACAGGGTTCGATTCTAGGACCAACCCTGTGAAACATTTACAAAAACAATGTGTTAAAAATCAAGCTCCCGGAATGTGCCCTTTTGATTAGTTATGCGGACCACCTAGCACTCGTTGGCAAGTTAGAGTACATAGAGCAAACAAACTTGCAATTTTAAAAATCAAAACCTGCTTAGAGCTGAAAGGTCTCCAATTGAAGCATAAAAAGACCCAGTCGGTAATAATAAAATAAAAATATAATCTTAATCCGTTCACGTTGAAAGTTGTGCAATAAAAACTAGCAAACATTGTTCAAACCAAGAAAAAAGCAAAAAATGCGCAGAAAGGTGTTGTACGCAGTAATAACATCTATTGTGCTTTATGACGTACCAATATGGTATAACATCACCTGCTACAAAAGATATGAATGTATATGATGGCAAACATACAGACAAAAGCTGCGATTAAAATAGCCGAGGCTTAGAGGTACTCCCGAGTGTAAACCCAATGCACCTCCTAGCAAAAGAACAGACAATCTCAAAAAATAAAAACAAACAGAAGACGACCATAGCCATACAGAACTTCATAGCCAGTGGGAGGCTGAATGGAGCATGTAAAGAGAAATGAGCAAGTACTGCTCCCACACAGATACTCCAAAGCACATTAAAAAAACATAATAATTATAATATATATATATATATTTACAAATATTTACTGTATTAATATTGTTATATTTGTTTATCCTAATAGAAAAAATGTTAACTTGATCATCAAACTTGCGGCAGAGCTATTAAATATTGTTTCATGCTAAAACAACACACACTGTCACTGTTTACAATCCCAAATAAAATCCTTATTTATCCTAGATGTTCTTACGTAATAAGACCATAATCATAATAAATTATATTTCTGAAATGAAATTATTAATAATTATGTCTACTTTCCGTAATGTATTTCCTCTTTCATTACTTGAATATAATCGCCGTTGTTTTTTTTTTGTTCAATTAAGCGATTGCTTATAAAAATATTTACCATAACTCTTTGTCTAATGTTTATAAAGATACAGGGTAGACTGGTAAGAGACCACGTGTGCAACGTGGACCCGAAACGTGCACCAGTTTGTCGCGTTTAATAAAATTAGAAAGCGACCGTCAGTAAAATAACTAACATATTTCTACGTGCAATAAAAACATATAGGTTAAAAATATTATAAAACTCTAAAAGGTTATTTTATTATGATGATTGATCATACATTTAATAAAAAATAATTCCGATAGATAATTGGCATCAATTGGAAATTGCCATAGATCCGGCAATTTTAATCAGGCAGCTTTTAAGTATTATTATCACCTACATATTCATACTAATGAACAGAAATATCTTGGCTTGTGCCATTTTAATATGTTTCTTCCTAATATATCAGAAAGTTGTTTGACTTTGAAGGAACAGCAAAACTTTATTATTTTTATATTTTTTGCAAAGTAAAATCTTTCAATTTAGCACGTAGTTGTGAAGTTCTAATACATTGGCCAATTAAATCTGCTGATCTAATAATTTCTTATGAAGTTATTTAAAAAAAAACTTTCAATCATGCACATACGCTAGTATAAAATTAACATCTTTTTACAAAATACTATCGATTCTCAAACCAGTTTGTTGTTCAAATAGTATTATCAACCAAGTGTGCATCCGCTAAATTCAAAATTAATTTAAATTATCAGTTTTCTATTGAAAACTTTTAAGTACTCTTTATAAAAAGTTGTCGTTCGGTTTGAAGATAATTTACTTTATGATGATTTATAAAAATATTGCAATTGTAATTATTAAATTAAATATATTATTTTAAATTGTATACGTAATATACTTTATTTAATTAGAATCCATCCTAGTAATACCTCAATATAAATCCGAAATGTTTTGTTTTATTACGGAAAGAATAAATAAATAAATTAAATCATAGCTTTACCTTGAACGCACTAATTAGATACAGTGAGGACATAAAAAATGCATGTAATATGCATTGTAGCGTATTTCTTTATATAATGTCCTTGCATTGTAAACGGTTAAATTTTGCCATTCTTCTTCCCACCCGACCTTAACATGACGTAAGCCGCACGGCTGGCATAAAATCACCCTCAAAATATAATTAAACTCTTAATTTTCATTAAAATTTATTCACCTATCAAATTTATTAAACATAAACACAGTCTCAACAAAATTATGAACACACGCCGGTCGTTTGTTTCGCTCAGTACCTTTTTTCCATTTGCAGACAAAGATTTGCGTTATAAAATATAAAGGCAACATGCCGACGAACATGTAATTATTTGTATGATTTGTTTATTTACTGACAATGGTTATTAATGTGTCGTATGTTAAAATAAATTGTGCCGTTGGTAATGGTTCTAAATGTACCGTTTCTTTATCCCGTCCTCTCGGTATCGGAGAGTACCCTTTTGAACAGCCTATTATTTTTTTAATAATTTCCATCGCCGGCTTCACTCGAAATATTAATTATCAGTCGTAATTATCCTCTTAATGATTGCATAATTCGTGCCGCAGCTTTAAAGCCATGTGCATATGAGTGTGAGGAATGTGTAAGACAATGTTTTATTAGTTTACTGTTAGGTGGAAATTTAAAAATTAATTTTGTTTTTAAATAACAGTTATACCAATAATTATGTGGATGCCTAATTGAGATGTATGTAAATTACTATTTGCAAACATATTATATTAATAATAGATGGTTAGTAAATTACTGTATTATTTCGGAACTTAATTTTAAAACAATTTACTTAATGAAAATGTAATGAAATTGTAAACTTCTGGGAAAACTTAGAAAATGAGATTATTCATAATAAAAAATATAAAATGTTTTCACTTTAACCATCCATTATAAAAATTGTATTATAAACTAGAACTTTCAAAAATTAATCATTACTTAATTTGCATATTTAATTAAATCAAAATGAACTACTTTCTGAAACAAGACAGTAAACTTCTTGTCTTTTTTGATGGAATTTAGAATTACGACCATATGAATTTATTTAATATTAAAAAAAACTGCATTAAATGTTGTAAAAAAGTTTAATTATAAAGAAATTTAACAACAATGTATTAAATAAAATGAATATATTATTAAACACATAGTAATGTTTAATCGGTCAACACTGAATAAGCTATATTAAACAAGTATAGTCTTACTGCTATTAGAGTTTTAAAGATTTATATAAATAACACCATTGTAGTTTGACGTATATTAAATTTTATTGCTTTGGTTTGTTTGTTGCTAAGTTACTTCTTGAATTATTAACACCGTATAAAGGCGCATGTGGATGATCATATTTCACAAGAACTCGTTGGAAACATTGATGCTTAAGTTCATAAGTTAGGTATATGTGAAATATTATAATAATTTAATTTATTGTTACAGAAAATTAAATCACTTTTATTAAATTTTATATTATGGACGCATGCTTCCATCACTGCATTGAAACATTGAGTACGATTTTAATCAAAATGATTGGTTAATGTAAACAACATTTATAGTTTAAATTACTATGAACCTAAAACTTGTTATAATGTTAGAGAAAAAATAAGTTACTTTAAAATTATGATAAATACAAGGAGTGTTTTTTAAAATAAAAAAATCTATTTTTCTACATAATTTCCACTAATATTAAGACACTTCATATTGCACAACCAGCTTTTTAATCTCATTCTCACAGAAAACTGCCGCCCGCCTGATTTGGCAACCACTGCATCACAAACATTTTTATCTCATCATTGTCGTCGTGGCGCTGATCACCTAGAATCTAGGTCCTAGATGCTTCTTCAAATGTAGGAATAAGTGGTAGTCACTGGGCACTAGATCATGTCTGTACAAAGAGTAATCAAGTTGTTCTCAATCAAATGATGCAATGAGATCTTGAGTTCGATTAGCCGTATGAGAACGAGCATTGTCATAAAGCAAACGCTACATTTACCCAGCATAAAACGCCTTTATTTTTGGATTAAACTTTCTGCAATGACAAAAGGTTGCCCACTTTATTCTCCGTTATAAACATTTGTGCGGCCATATTTAAATGCTCTAACTCATTTCCGTACCATTCCATCGTTTATGTTTTTTCTTAAAAACTTTATTAATTGCAGCCGCTTTTAGCACTAAAACAACAAATCACAGCGAGCATTTCACTGTTCAACGAAGCATTTCAAATACTCACAAAAAATGTAAACAAAGTCAAATGTTTCCGAAATGTATGTATACAAAATGCATGCGGCTAAAATACAAAACGGTACTTACTTTAAAAACATATTTTCAATAAAAGACCAATATTGTATACATATTATTTAAGATTTATACCGGTCCTAAAGAAATCTAACAGCTACTAAGATGTCAAAATATAAAAGCAATTTTTACATTCTAGTTGTAGCAAATGCTACTTGTTTTAAAATTGTTAGTCAAAACGGCAAAGTGTTTTATTTTAGGTTTAGTTCTCGTAGAGCTTTCTATCTACACAACACAAAGTTTCAAAAACTAAAAAAGCTTTGTCATTTTGAACAGCACTATTTTAAAAACGTGTTTCCAGCCAAAAAGAAAACAGTTCATATACAATTCAGTCTAAATAAAACACAAAGTAATAAGTAGTATAAGTTTAGCGCAATTAAAAATGTTCAAAAATTCTTGCGGTAAACATTGATAAAACAGTTCATGTCAACTATATGTACATAATATCTGTAAACCTTAATTCATCAACACATCAGTTGTATCATTTTGTACACTTTCATTTAATTATTACTTATGGCATTATTAAAGTAACATTTTATATATATATTACAAAAAAAGCAATTCGTTGTGTGATGTATGCAAACCAATATAAACCATATAAAGAGTTTAAACATCTTGACAGTTCCATGTGAATTTATATTTCAAATTCTAATATAAGCTAAAATTCATTTAAATACTTTTGTTTTTGGAACAATTTTGAACAAATTAAAGCTGGTCTGCAAAAATTTTGACAGCAAAAATTAAAAAAAAAACAAAATACTTAATGCTGTTCAGTTATCTTTTAATCTAGCAGCAAAAGAATGTCATTTTGTTTCATTGTTTTATGTGTAAGCGTGTAGCAAACATTGCGCTAGCAACAATTGAATCCATTTCACGTTACGCCTGTGGAAAATAAATTTACAAACCATGTTTTACAAAAAATGTTTACCGTATTAAAGGAATATTATAAATTCTGGGTATACTTTTGTAATTTGTAGCATTAATAACACATACAGTCACATAGATACAAAAACAATTAATTTTTTGTTTTCCATTCGTTTAAAAATACTCGGCACTCAACAATATCAAGATTATACCCCCATAAAAGTAAGATGCAGCACTGCAAGCAGTGGTTGAAAGTACGTTGTCAGTTTGTTAGAATTCAAAGTAGTCTAAAATACCTTTTGCAACACATAGAAGACGTAGAGTTAAATACCCAAAAAAAGTTATGAACCACTCAAAAAGCTGCACAACAGTCATAATATGTGGTTCAGAAAATTGCACATTGTTACTTTCCCGCGTTGTATTCAAGAGTCCAACTTTATAATTTGTAGAAAAAAATAAACCACATGGTCAGCAATATTAATCAAACGACAAGCAGATAATGGTTGGTGCATCTATCCGTAATTTATTCAAAACATCTTTTTTCCATATGCCAAACTTGTCATCGCATATGGAAATACGAAAAATAAAATTAATTTTATCTGTTAAGTCCCATTTTCTACACACTTGTGTCAGTCGCTAAATGTTCGCGTTTTTAAGCTTATCTCGCTATACTATCAGGATAGAAATTACAAAACATACAAATGTTCAAAATTCCCAAAAATTTGCTAATTTTTTAAAGAAAACCTTGAATAACATAGAAGCAAAAACTGCACGTGTTGTAATCAACCAAAATAAGAAACTGACAAAAAACCATCAACAATTAAACAAAATTTAATAAACTCATTCCGTACTTCTGGTATTTGTCCATTGGACCGTAATCAAATGTTTAAAAAATTGTCACATAAAGTCAAAAAAAGAAATTTTCATAATTAAGGTCAAAACTATTTTACTAAAAAAAAAATGAAGAATCTTGATGTTGCACCTAGCTATATCTACGGCAAAATAAAGAAGATCACAAATTCAGAGCAACTATAATAATCTGGAGACTGCTCTTTGAAATGTAATAAATATTATGTATAAATTAAAATCCTTTATTCCAATATAAAAAATTTTATTTTGCGACTTTCGAACGTATTTATACTAGTCGGAATAAAGGATTTTAATTTATACATAATATTTCAAAGCAACAATGTCAGACGCTGAACAAGAACTTAACAATAAATAAATATTTTTAAAGCCGGTCATTACATTTCGGAAAAATTTTCTTCATAACTTAAAAAAAACATACAAGTATATATGTAAGATAATGGAAATCAATTCAGTAATTGTTGTTGTAGTTATAAAATCCATTGTCCATAGAGGAATTTGACTCTGATATAAATTTGTACTATAAATTTAAAACTGACATTCCAATTTTTGAAAAATAATTTGTAATTATTTTGTTTTTTTTTTATATTTAACCAAAACATAGTATCTTAGCTGAAGACAAAAAACTATTTTGTGCCTCTGTGCCTTTATTAATGTAAGAGAGTATATTTTGTTATCTGCATTTAAATAAAGTTTGAATTAAAATTATGTTTTTATGTGATCAATGTCTCCCACAAAATTGCTTGTTATACCTAAAATTAAACTTTACATTTTCTTTTATTTTATTTATTGTTTTAATATAATTCCGTATAAAATACAAGGTCAATCAATGTATCCTCAATATCAGTATATCTTTTATCACATCATTATTATTTATGTTCTTAGAAAGTAGCCAACTTTCAGATTTCAAATTTTTAAGATATGTTTATAGGGTAAAATTATATCATGTCTTTTAGTATACAGTAAAGCTCCGCTAATCCGAATCGCTTTAATCCGGATGTCCATGTAGTTCGGACAAAATTAAAAAACGTAAATTTTACATTATGTACCTTGTAATCCGGACCGATTTAATCCGGATTGGCCGGCTGACCACGGTTTCCCGTACTTAACCGTGGAACTCCCGACCAACAAAAAAGAAAAATCCCAGAATTCTTAGTTTGTTTCAACATGGCACCAGAACTGTGACACAAAACATTAACTCTAGTCGAAAAATAAAAAATAATACAAAAATTGCGCAATGGAGGTTAAGTTAAGTTAATTTGCCAGACTAAAATATTGGAGTTTTTCTTAAAATAATTAAAAAATTTGTTCTATTGTCATTATAATAAAAGCTTTATTATATAATGTGGCTTTTGCTTAATTATTTTATTATTGTTCCAGTAATCCGGATTGTTTCATAACTCGGACCAAACCATGTTTTAATTGATCCAGATTAGCGGAGCTTTACTGTATTTGTATTCTTAAAGAAAAAAAGTTATTCAAATTAAAAAATAAAAAAAGATCAAAGTATCCCCAATAGAAAATGTATGTAATTTTTGCATAATAGTGCCCATCCTTACTTTCTCATATTTGCACTGATTATATAAATATAACATACTAACTGATGTGTTGGTCAAAACAAATCTAATCTAACGTCATTAGATTATTTTGTATAGGGATCGATACAGTCTATCATTTAATCTACGCCTATTAACATACAAAAAGAACTAAGAAATCGCATCGTAAAAACCAAAACCACTATCAATAATCATCCTGATGCTATAAAACTAAACTACTTTAACAGTCACTCTGCCCCCTATCTAAAAGGTCAGTTTTTCTTGTTAAGAAAAATGTGTTGTGATAAGTACGCCTTCTTTCGGATAAGAAGAAAAATTTAGTAGGTCCCGTGTACTGACTTGATGTTGCGTGCATGTTAAAAAACTCAATAATTTAGGTTGGAATGTGGTAGTCTTAACGTCTGACGTCGGTGATTAGCCTTGGCAGCAGAAATAAACCGACTTTAATTAATTTAATTTAAAAACAAAAAACAGTAACTCTGAATGTTTTATTGTTCATAAATAACTTTCGATATCTCAGTAATTTGACACATATTTTTGTATAAACTTTTTTATTTTGTGCTAGAGACACGTCCCTAAAATAATGCCGTGCAATTCTAAAATACCCTATATACACAAACATTAAATAAAATTGTGAATAAAATAATCGATACTGTCCATAGTGCTCAATCTCGTCTAGACAATTTTTAAAAGTTATTTGGTTTTCATATTTTTTGTTGAAATGATTATTGATCCTATCTCCAATTAGATGCCATTAGCTGCAAGCCAACTTATTAGACCTAATAGACTTATTTCTTTAAGATCTAAATTACAAAGTCTATAAAACTCCTTTAGCTAGCCAAGCGTACAATCTCAAAATATTATTTGTTGACATAGTCCCAACGTCTCGGTTTTATAGATTTTCTCAATTTGAGACAACAAATTCTTATCTTGTAATCCAATAAGAAGATTTATTCAAAGCGTTGTTTGCTTGTTTTACATTAATAATTCATCATTAGTAAATCTAACTCTAAAACTTTAATTCGTCCAGTGACTGTTTATTGCGTCGTCAAGAAACCCTCATGTCGCAATTTGCATATTGTAGAAAAAACTTACTTAACCTATTTTGGTGTACTTACTAAACTAATAACGCCAGTAGATAATGCTGCTGTATGTTCAGACAAACAAAATGCATTTGCTCAATAAAAAAAGGTGTAGAAGTGCATTTAAAAAATAGTGACAATATAAAATTATCAATAGTCTAGCTCTACTTGGCAAAGTAATTCTACGTGTTAAATTTGTAAAAAAAAAACAAATAATTAATTCATGTTTGATAGACCACGTGTTCTACCAGAAATATAACAACTCTTTTCAAAAAATTTCTTTGCAAGACTTTACTCAAAAATTCAACTAACAGTTAAACAGCACAAATAAATAATAAATCTGCTTTTATCGGAAAAGTTATATAGCTAAACCAAATTAAAACTTTTGAACAATAAACTAAATTTATTGGAAGACGTTTACTAGCATTGCGGACGAGTCCATTCAAAACCTAAAATATGCCCTAAAAATGCACCAAACAAAACTTTTTAAAAGCTCTCAAAAATATTATTTTTCAAACTCCACTTAAGCGCTGCACTAAAAAAGAACCAAGTTCTGTTATTCATTTCTTGCACAGAAAAACCTCTTGACATTTATTGTAATATAAAATACAATATAAAAATTAAATTTTGTTTGTTCACTCCAGCAACAAATTAAAAACCAGGCTATTTCCGTAGCTAATTCTCAACGACTTGATAAAGATATAATTGGTATTATGACGTCAATTTGGCAGTAAAACATCAGTAAAATAAAATTTATATTTGATAAAAATGCTGTTTTAAGTATGAGCCTTTGTTCTGTACACTACATTGTGCATGACATCATCCACTTCCATAAAGTACTAGCAAATTGAGTAGCAAAACAACAGGCCCTTAGAAATAAAACAACAACGTGTTGATACTCGTCTACCACATCTTCCTTATTCTCATAAATTCACCCCAAGCAAATGTCGTAGTTTTAATTTACTTAAACATGCATTAAGTAAAAATATTGTTTCTTCGTGTACTAAAGCACTTCTAAAACGGTGATGCATAAAACGTAACGAAAGCTCCGTCAAAACATAACATACATGTTTTTGACATTGCTTCAACAAAGTTTGTTTAACAACAAAGTTTTTATTTGATTCTGACTCGTACATAACTTACTATTTGAAAATAATTGTAATAAAAAACAATTATAGATAGAATTTTTAAATTGTCTTGCAAAAACCATGTTTTTTTATTATATTTTGTTATTTTAATATAATTTAAAATCTCCAAAATATTCTATTGCGTCATTTAAAATCTAGTGGCAAAAATAAGTATTACATATAATAATTATTTAATTATTTGTTTTAATATCCGTGCAATTCATACGTCAAGAGTAGGATGTCGATTTAGTTCGTTGTTGTGCGTTATTCGCCCAGACAATGATTAGTGCGTGCTGTATATTAGCATTTTTATGCAAATAGAAGTTAATCAGTGATTAATATCCGTATAATTAATTCGTGTTGTGTTCTGGAGTGTAGCTGTTTTGATCTTCCTTTCTATGGAGCCAATATGAGTATCTGTTCTTTAGCAGAAGTAATTTTAATAACGGTGTTTAAAAAAAGATAAAATAATAAAAATTACATGCATTATTATAATAAAATAATGCAAATAATTTAAATAATTATAATGAAAAATATGTACAGTTATTAGATAATTAGTCAAATGTTTTTTAATAAATATAGTTAGTTAAAATACCAAATTTGATAAAAAAACAGAGTATAAACACAATATTTGTATTAATAATATTGTAGATTTAAAATACATATGTTTATATTTCATTTGTCTATTATTTGATAATAATTCCCGTTCCGTTTAAAATATACCTCCGTAAATATTAACTTACATTTCATTATATTATATAGATCAAAACGTCCCATTTTTACTACTTTAAAAATAAATTATTGAATATTTGTGCATTTATTATCATATTAAACAACTCAGATTATTCTTTTAGTTAAATTTATTGAATTATTACCATTAACAACAATAAAGGAGTGGATGTATACTTTCCAGTCGCATAATATGTCAAGGCGATGTTGTCTACCTTAAATTAATAGTTTTACTTTTACTTTTTTTATACCACAATTAGTATTATGCAGTGTTTGAAACGCTCATAATTAAATTTTATAACAGCGAAGAAAATGTAGGAATAAATCTGCAGCGAGGTACAACCCATTGGAGTCTTTCAACTTTTAAAGTGCTGTTTACACAAAGAGTCAACAGCATAATGCATGGCATGGCGATTTTAAGAAGCACTTGTTCGGTTTCACAGGAAAGCATTAAAATAGCAGCAAATAGTCTCGCTATTATATTTACAAAGCATTATGTATATTTTTGCAATGTTGTACGTATATATTTTTTTACTAAATGTCAGTAATTAGTGATCGATTTTTAAACCGGTTGATTGATGGATGAATGTACTAATGAGTGCGAGTTTCAGCGTTTTATGCTATTATTCTCATTAAGCTGGAATGCTGTTGGAAAAAGCAGAAGGGAATGAATATTTAGGAGGTTTGTTTATCCAGTTCACACGACATCCTCTTTTTATTAGTTAATTCAACAGGACTATACAAGTAACAAATGATTTTTTAAGCAACCCTGGAAAGAATTCCTTCCAAATCTACAGGTGTCCCGGACAAAGAGAGCGAACACGTTTTTTTTCCTTAACCCAGTTACAGAGCGAAAGTAATTATTAATGCTGCTAAAAGCGGGGCATTGCATAATATGACGGATAGATCGTGAAACTGTTCCGACTTTACGAGAACAAAATGCAAAAAACTTAAAAAAGTTTTGAGTAGAACTTCTGACGGCATGTTTGCATCTGGAATTTTAAACGCCCTTCGGGCTTTTGCAATAGTTGCATTAAAAGAAGCGTATCTATACTTTTATGTAAAACCAACGGCTGCATAATATTATCATGTACACTTTTTATACTATTTTTAATCCCTGTATTAGTAATATTTTCAAAGTGAGGTAAAAATAAAATTGCATGTATTAAATAGCTAGACTGAATACTCCCATATGTTATTTTCCAAGTTCTTGTACTTTATATTATGATTATGGAAAGACGACTAGTAATTTTTCTACAAAAATGCGTATTGTATACGTTGAAAATAATGTAATTATATAGGATAGTAGGCTTGGCAATGAAAATCGTGTTATAATAGTGGATGTTTCTTTATACTTGTTGTTAAGCAATTAATAGAATTACTGGCAATTTTATACGCATTAAATGAAAAACTTAAAAACTCTGCATATTGAATTAAATAGTTTGATTAACTTAATGCTAAAATAATACAAATTTATTATTGGATAATAAATATATTTTAGCTTTAAAGTATACTAAAAATAAATTTGACGTGTTTACACTGTATTAACTTTACCACAACCAACTCCCTTTTATAAGCAGCAAATTTTTGTTCTGTAGTATTTAGGTTTTTTTAAGAACGATTGAGTTTTCAAAAAATGTTGAATTGCTGTTGAAAACCGCATCAAGGGTAGAATTTGAAGCATAACGCTGCCTACTCATTTTGTATCTGGTGTCCGGCTTTACAAATAAATATTGTGTAACCATTCTTAAAAACTGTCTAAGTGTTTTGATAATACAATCAGATAGCCTCAACATCTATCAGTAAGAAGTTGGGTTTCATTCCCATAAACAACAAGGAAACTATACTTTTATTTTATTCTTCAAAAATTTATTTAGATTGCATAGTAATCATGTACTCTTTCTATGCCACTAATATGTCATCCGTATAGATGTAGTAACATATAGAGTTTTTATTTATATTTGCGGCCAAACTAGGAAATGCAATATCAGCACAATATGAGTATGCCGTTTTATCTTAAAATCTCAAGAGAATTTCTCTTCTTATATATATATATATATATATATATATATATATATATATATATATATATATATATATATATATATATATATATATATATATATTATAACATTTTTATTGCACAAGTAATTTACAACATTTTGAACAGGTATAATACATAAAAGGAAAAAACATGTTTTGTACAAACGGCTATCGACCTTAGTCATTCAGCCAACCTTCCTCTTCTTAAAAAAAACATTGTTTTACATTTTGTTATTCATAATAAGGAATCAAACTACACTAGAACTAGACAATATCCTATACCATCTGCCGATACTTTCTAGGTATAAAAGTACTATTTACAACATTTTATAAACTATGGATCTGATCAACTTTCTCAACTTGAGAACGCCTTTGTAGAAACCGTCCAATAATTTTTTATTGTTTTTTGGTCATTTGAAAGCACACATAGTAAAATATTATTTAATGTTATAAATGATAGGACCAGTATAAAATGGGAAAATAAAAAGGAGTTGTTGTTACGGCTGCATAATGTCTTAATTTTTGCCAAAGTACACTACAACTGCAAATCAATTTTTCAGCAAGCAAATTCCAACTGAGACGTAGTACAAACATGCGTAAACAATGCTGGTTTAGTGAAGAGATATAAGCTGGCCTATTTTTTTATCATTCCAACATGGCAAACTACAAATGCAAATGCCAAACTTATCACAACCGTTTAACAGTAAAAAACATGTTTAGAAACTTTTGTATCGTTCCAATTTACAACAGGTGACATTACACTGTAAAGTAAAATTTTTTTTTTATATAATATGGTAATGTTTTCAGTTTAACTTTGAATTACAATGCTTTTTATATCAAGTATTATTTACCTTATTTTTTGGTGAATAAGCAGGTTGAAAGTCATTCGTAGTATAAGGAATAAATAAAGCAAAATAAATCAAATACGAGTTTAAAAAAAATATATAAGAGGGTTATTGTACATTTGCATAGCCTTTGTTTAGTCATCGGGTTCTCATAACTTGTTTCATTCCATGACCGTCGTAGACACTCCCGCTTACGTCTGTAATAGAAGACTCACTTAAACAGCCTCTTAAATCACCAATATTCATCCATGAGCATAAAATGCTCAAACCATTTTAGACCTCGTTTTTATATCCGTTGATTAACACTATTCGTCACTTGTATGCGTTTTTTTTAAATTTTAGCAGATACTCTTTGTAGTCTAGCTATGTTGCAAATAATTTAACTCAACCCAGGCCTCACTAACATAAGATAACACCGACTCAACCATAGATTTTCCATTACGTTTCTTTTTTACTTTTTAGATATATGTTGATTGAGACATTCCAGAACTTTGCAACTGTTTTCAATACTGGCTTTGATTTTGTGCTTGCCCAAACCATCATAGGTGCTAATAGCTCATAAATCAATGAACCAGCTAAATTTCAACATTAAAATTGTAACATTTGCTTAAAAAGAGTTCAACGCCATACATTTTGTTTTGTTAAAATTAATTTTCAGACCCTATTTCGTATACTCTCTTTTCAGGCGTTGCAGCATAAACTTTTTCTAAACTATTACCACCTGATTATCTTCAAGTTTAATGTACCTTTAATTAAAATGTCCATACTACTCTATCTTCTGATTAGAGATAAATTGAAAAACATCGGTGATAGACAGCAACCATGTTGCAAACCTTAATTTGGACTGAGATTGAGTCGTATGCTTTTTTAGATCAATAAATGCCAAAAATGTCACTTCTTAACAGATGTTCGTTTTTCAACTAGTTGTTGTATTATAAATAAATGATCAACGCATGATCGCCCAAAAGTAAACTCACTTTGGTCTTCTTTATGTTTCCAGTAATATCAGTTAACAGTGTGTTTTATATTACCTCACCAACAATCTACTTAAAGAACTTGTAATATTTAATTCCCAATATTTTTTCAAATTTGTTAACTATTTTTTATGTAGTAATATAATATACAATGTTTTCCATGCGTCTGGAAAAATATCTTTGTATAAGCAGCAGTTAAGATAAGCTAGATGTCTCGGACTTGGTCTACATCAATTTACACTGTTTCTTCCTGTTTCTAGTTATTTGCTTGCGTTTTTAGTTGTATATTGTGGTCGCTTTTCCGTGAGTGTAGTGTTTTTGTAAATTTCAAGCCGCATAAACAACTGTCGATCTTTTTACATTTATTTTCCCAGACTAGTTTTTCTTCTGTGCAATCATCCGCATTACTTTCCTGTTCTGAGTCATGTACTCCTGTCTTGTTTTGACACATCTTTTCATTGCCCAGTTATTGTAGGCTATATGTTTTTCTACCGCTTGCTTAATGTCTGTTAATCCGGATATTTTCTTTATTAGAATCATCCCCTTTCTCTTCAGTCAGTTTTAATATAACTTTATTATGCCGTCTTGTTGTAGAAGATCCAATGTATATCTAGGCAATTTACCTGTATTCTAACCAGTGCTTCCCTTAATTTTTGTCACGTCTCTAGTTATTTAATTTCTTCTACACAAAAAATAAATTTAGCCGTCACTAGACAATGATTTGATTCACAATTTGGACTGCGTTTGACTCTTGCATTCTTTACTTTTAATAAAAATTCTTGTTTGATGATTATAATAAGAATATAATAAAAATAGACTTTTGGTTCATGAAAGTATATCAATATAGCCTTTATGTTCAAAAAAGATGTTTATTGCTTTAACTTAGTACTGACTGCATAGGCTTAGAAGTCTATCGCCACTAGCATTTACCATTTTTTCTCCAAATTGTCTAACTACCATATTCTTTGTTCTTAAGCTTCTGACATTTAAATCACCAGCTAAAATAACTTTTTAATACAACTTTAGTAAATCTAATTGTAATCCTAGTGACATGTAAAAGTAAACCAGTGCTATGGAATCATCTATGGGTGCATATGCTGCTATTCTCACTAGTACTTGTCTCGTTAAAAAAAAATACCTACATAAAATCTAATCTATGTAATAATAAAAAAATATTACTGTCAATTATTTCACAATTTATTTCTTTAAATTTTATTCTGAAGCAAACAACAGTTTTGACTCGTTCAGAATCTTAACTAAGTTAATTAATAAATAACAATAACGGTATAATAATATTGATAATTGCCAATAATTTATTTTTCATAAACACGGTAACAAGTTTTTATAATAATTATAAATGTCTAGTGAGGTATATAGCCGAGTTAAAATCAATAAGCACTTAGTCATGGCTGAAATTTGTTACCATTTTACTGAATGCATAGTTAAGCAATGCAAACTTCTCTTATTACTAGTTTCAATAAAGCGTTAAAATGTGTTAGGAAGTGTTGTTATATTATGATAATACTCGAATAAAGCGCATACAAAGTTTCCTTACAAATCCATCGTTAGTTTAGGTAGGAAACTGGAAATATTTGTAATCTTCATCCTATAAAGTTTGAAAGTAATTTAGTTCAAATAAAACAAAAAACTTATTATATTCATAAACTTATAATAGAATCAGAATATTTTTATCACGTATTTACTTTTTAAGTAATGAAATCAATACCAACTAATATGCTTAAACAAAAAATGTAACTATTTTAATATTCAGCATCAATACAAAGTAATAGTTAATAACATGTTTGCGACGCTTGTTTAAGTTAAAGCTATCAATCAGAATAATGCTTTTTTTAACCCAGCGTAATTTCGTAAATACGGACTTTAATGAATAATGACTATTTATATACATCTTAGTAGATAATTTAAGAAAGAAAATCAAAAATAAACTTTTGTGAGTTTATGTCATATTTGAAACTAGTTTATATATAATTTTCAATGTAACACGAATATATGTTAAAATGAATATAATAGAGTTCCAGAGTTCTCATTAATGCCAGATATTGTAATTACGCAAAGAACATGAACAAATCCACAAACAGTTTACGTCCGGTAATTTGATCAAAATCAGGGTCTTTGCCACTTCAGTACCCAGGTCATAAGTATTCTTTTAGCATGCAGTGATTATTAGCAATTCGGCAGGATGTTTTTAATTAACTAATTTAATTTACCAATCTTGTTAATAAAAAAGTAATAAACCATATATGTAAAAATTAATATTGCAAATAAATTCGTTTTATTGATGTATAATTAAATAATTTTATACACTTTTTTGGACACCAAAAATATTTATTTATTAGTATGATACAGTGCTAGAATATATTAAATAAATCATTAAATTATTAATATAAACCACTGCATTTGAAACATGCATTAAGAACCTCTCAAAATACGTGTTTTATAAAATAAGCCATTAAGATATAAAAGCACTATTAAAATATTCATTTCCATAAATATGTGAGAATTCACCAATAGTAAGCGTCGAGATTATTAAGTATCTGGTACGATTAGACAGGAAGTATTGCGTCACGTTTAATAAAACACATATTAAATATTTATTTCTTAATTCACTGTATACACTATAGAACTGAAATTAGATTTATAATATATTATGTCAATTATCTATAATGTATTATATAACTGTATTCATATAATTAATTAAGTTTAAAATCAAAATAAAAAAAATAGTTAAGTTTGTATTTATAAATTTGCTATAAGTAGGGTAAAAAATTGCATAATGAGAATTCGAGTTTGCTTAATTTCATGATAAATAAAAGCATAATTTAGCTATAAAACATAATTGTTATTTGAGATTACTTTGCAGCCTAATTTTTAGTTAAATTGTAGTTATTGTTCATTCGACTAGTTTGTCAGTAGAATTTTTATATATTTCGTAAGAAAGTTATACAGTTTAAACGTGTACTTTCTTAAGATAATTGATCATTTATTACTTCTACAGTAATAGAAGCTCTGAATTTGTTTAGTATCGACTAATTATTCCGTTGTCCAGTATATGCACTCAAACTATAAAAATGGAAGTGCCAGTTTTATCCATCAATAAACTCTGAAGAAAAAACAATACTCATGTCAAGTGTACTTAAACTCCTGGCCGATTAAACCAAATTAGATTTTTCTTAAACCGTTCCGGAATTTTTTTTTGGGCAATGTTCAGAAATTTGTGGAGCAAATCATAGATTTATACCAATTGTTATAGAAAGAATTTCCCCTGATTATTTTATTAAATGAATTTCTAAAATAAGAGAAATTTACAAGACTACAATAACCGCTACCTTAATTTGTAGTACTTTAACAAAAACGGCAACTTTGGCAAAATTGCTGTTTCTACATTCAGAAAAGATTAAACATATCATAGTTTAATTCTAGTTTTTTTGTCAAATTATATTTGCAAATAGCAACAAATAAATACAAATAAAATACTCTGACATATCACAGTTTGATCCTTTCCAAATGTATTAGTGTAAAAATTATCAAATTATATGTACATACTGCAATGACGCCGTTTTTGTTAAAATACTACAAATCAAGGTAGCGGTCGTGTTTGAGTGCGATATGATTTTAGCAAATATTTGTGCAAAATTAATACATACTCCGTCAAGTTTAATTGATCAATCTCTTAAATGTAAGTCTAGCATACATACATTTACATAAATCAAAACTTTCTTACTGCATTTGAAAAACTTTGTGCTACATTTATTAAAATCGTATTATTCGCATACAATTTACATTATCTGAACCATTTATAGAAACATCCTAGTTATTAGTATATATAAAAAACAAAAATAACCTGAATATAGAGACTTGAAGAACATCTGTTTTAATATTTACATATTCTGTCTGTTAGTTGGTGAGCAAAAGTTACTTCTGACCTATTTGTTCTTTACCTTACTGTGCCCTAATAAGTGTTTTGAACCTTAAAAAGCAATTAAGTCTACGCTTATTTATTAATGTTGCAGTAAATCAATTATTTTGCTCAGATGTAAATTGCATTCTCCCCGTTTCAATTTGCCGTTGTAAAAAACCAGTCTCTTCATAACTTATGGCACACTCTTCAAACAACTATGCAGTTTATAAACCACTGACATGTTGAATGATTTTAATTAAAATGTTGGTATACAATCTAGTTTATTTTCAAACTATCTTAAATTTGAAAGTAAGTATTATATCTTAGATTATTTTCTTTTAAGATTTTCAAAAACTGGCTTTTGATAGAATTTTACAAGCAAAAACATCACATCATTTTGTATTGATGTACTGTTTATTTACTTTAACTTTGATAATGCAGTTTCAGAAAAAAATATCTATATTTTAAAGACAATACTATAACATATTTTCTTAATAAAAACAAGACAAAATTTATATCTAGCGTAAGTTATATTACCAAAAAGTTGGCGATTATGTCTTTGTACTGCTCACCGTTGACTGTAACGTTTCGACCATCACCATTTTTGAAGGCATATGAACCAATAATTTCACCGGTCTATAAAGCGCACCAAGCGGTAATTTTTTCTGAATGTAATGGTGTTTGTAGATTATAAGTGCTTCAATTGCAACAATTTTGTTTGTTGACAAAGCCATTTAACCAAAAATGTGCTTAATCACTGAACAAAACTCAAATAAAATTGTGGATCAGTTTTCCTCGTGTAGTTTTAATTCCTGTACAAATTAAATCTTGTAAGCTCGTAAACCAAGATCTTTTTGCAAAATTTTCCATAAAGTGGATGGATACTGGTTTAATTATTAAGCACAATGACGAAAGGACACATTTGAATCATCATTATCACTACGCTGCACACTATCAATTGTGTGCGCACTGTACGACGTCGTACTAGATGCTTATTATAGTTTAAATTAAACGTATTGCAAAAACGACAATGAACAGTTTCTCGAATTAATCGCTCTGATGGACGATTATGAGCATCATACAATGCATGTAAAGCCCGATGAGTTTTTCAAACTTAACCATGTTTTTCAAAATAAATTTGAACAATTTGCAAACGTTGCTCCGGCGTGAGTTTATTCATGATAGATTGCCAAACCAAACTAACCTCAAAACAACCGAGAACTGTCAAATCAGCTTTACTACAGAACAAAACTTTTGAATCTAATCTAAATTAATTATATGTAAGATTATATATTTTATTTTGCCATCGAAGTATTATACAAAAACAATACTCCCGATTTGGCTACAGAGTTTTAAATAGAATAAGAAAATTGTTTGCAATGATAAAAGAATAACATAGAACAAATGTTCTAATAAATTAATAGTATATTGTACATCTAGCACGCAATGAAACTGATTTCCCACTTAAGTGCAAAATGTAAACTCGGTGCAATTTGTACAATATGCTTTTTTAAGATTAAAATACAAAAAGAATAAAATTATATTATAAATTTTACAATATGACATTTAACAGATGATCTATCACTTTTCCGTGCATAATAGGCACTTATCGCTAGGATCATGCGTGCGTAATAAAACATATATGTATAACAACATATTTTTTCTCAGCAATTACAGTTGCATAGTAAACACATTACAGTAAGAATGATGAAAAAATATGAAAATATAATTCTGATCAAAAATCTTCAATATAAATAAATATGAATCTAATATGTACATATTCGTCAAGTAAAAAACGTCTAGACAAGACATTATAATCTGAATAACT
The DNA here is from genome assembly GCA_963932245.1 of Tachinus rufipes. Lineage (NCBI taxonomy): Eukaryota > Metazoa > Arthropoda > Insecta > Coleoptera > Staphylinidae > Tachinus > Tachinus rufipes. The sequence goes on along the minus strand of OZ010743.1, from coordinate 75,606,853 downwards.
TAGCTCGAATTTTACGTAGTCCATTTTCATATTAAATACGCTAAATACAGGACCACCAAAAAATATTATCTTATATTGTCTAACTTTTATTATTAAAATTCAATGGAATGTGTTACTTAACTAATTAAGAATAAATAATATTACCCATAAATAATTGCAGAATATTACATCTTCTTGGCATGCTATTTATAAGGTAAGGAATGTCAATAGCTTCTGAAAATTATTAGGATGAATTTGAACTGTACTAATAATAATACAATTGTATTTATTTTCACAGTAAAAAATAAATCATATGTTTACAAAGTCTGTATATATAATATAACAACAAAACTTTGCAATATAATTATGACAATTTTAGCAGAAATTTGGAAAACAAATCATGAAAAATTCATAATTTCGCATGTGTATTTCAATAAGGGATTGAGAGTAAAATTAGATTGTTTCAATAATAATAAAGTGTCATATTTCTGTACATACAGTAGATCAGATAACGTATAAAATAAATTAAACTAACAAATAATTGCCATTTTAATTCAAAAACAAAATGAATAAAATTGTAATATTTGTTTATTGAATCTAAATGTATTATTATTATACAAATTGTTTGTTTACAAAACATGCTAAATCATGCAATATGACTATTCTATAGAATTACAAAATGGTTTTTAAGTCATTAAAATTTACAAATATTTTAATTGCTATAGATTACGACAAATATTTTGTCAATAAGGAAATTTTAAAACAAACAAGTCCTTTTGTTGACATCATTTGTAAAATAAAAAATGCATTTTGTTGAAACTAATACTGATAATTTAATTAGTAACATTAATTTAATACATACACTGTTAATAACAATAATATCGTTATCTACTACTTAATAAATATAATTAAAATATATTAAAGTGATTCAGTATCATTAAACATATTTCCTACCTTTTGCAATAGTGAGTGTAAAGAATCCGAAAAGGCACATAAGAGCGCTCAGGCGACTCATTTGAAACACCATTTTAATTTAGTTTCTTTTATTACTAAAAGAAATGCACTTAATATTTCTGCGAACGCACAGCACCGGATTTATTTTAATAGAATATTAATTTTTATTGGAACAATTCTACGTCCGTCTTGTCACAAAACTATCATCGTATCCGGAAAGTGTCTGACGGGTACCTGCACGTACGTCTAGTACACGACTGGCTGGCGGTACCAACAGGTTCGTACTCTCAGACTATACGCGGTACTCACCTTGTCTTTTCTTACCTGCCCACTTTTACACGCCGCATATACAATCGTTGTCGTAAAGAGCGCGGTAGGGAATCCAAAACAAATAGAGGAGTTGTAGATGAATTGAAGTATATTCATTTTTTTTGTTAGAATAATTATATTCTGAACAATATAATCTTATTCATTTGAAATAGTTTTTGCTTTACTTATGCTACAAGATATAAATCACTATTATTTTAAACTTAATAGCAGAGTTTGGGTATTAGAAATTTCATAAATAAATAATATTTAATCGTAACACTTGATAAAAATCATAAACAATTCTTTCGAAAAAACATACTTATTGATTTAAATATGATTTAAATTATATTAATATTTGAAATAGTTTTTATTATTATTTAGTATTTTTAATTAGTTTAAATGTTTGCCATATCATCTTAAAAATACTATAAATGCTATTTGAAAAATAATTGTTGTTCTTATCATAAAAAACCCTTTTAAATTTATCTATAGTATAAATTTCAGAATGATTTTTAAATCAAATATATTTAAGATTGCAAATAATATGTTGTATAGATCACAATATAAGTATCAAATGTTATGAAGTAATTAACTAATGGTTTAAAACCCAATCAATTAAATTTTAGTTGTCTTTAAGTGCAAAAGACACGCATGCTATGTATTGTCACTTGACACTTGACTTGACCGCTCGACTCACATGTTACATTATATCACATTCAGTTCTACATACATATTATATTTTTAATTTTTAAATTTTAAAATAATATATATGAATTACTTAGTATGTCACAACAACATAAAAATAACAATTTTCAGAATTAGTTTAAAGGTCATTTAGTTTATCAAATTTTACCTCAACAATATATAAGTAGAAATAATACGATTTTGTTCAAACATATAAACAGTAGACACTTGTGCAGCAGGACTCAGTCCTAGGATATAAATGCACATTTTATATTATTTGTAGATAACTCAAAAACAAAAAGAACTTTAAAAATAAATACAATCATTGCAATCATATAATTTTTTTGTTTCTTTTTCTCGTACGGTTGATTTTTGTGGAGATATTAGGCTCGTCTGGTCTGACATGATAAATATGTGGATGGCGGAGAGTGAATACGCTTATATTTTGTGCTCCGTCCAAATGTCAGTTTTTGTTGGTTTTATCAGTCTATTAATTTTAAATAATTGTTACTCGTGTGTGTTAGTAGTTCATAAGTAATTAAATGAAAAGAAATATAGCTATTTGTAACAGTGCAACGTGGTTTTAATTAAATTTTTAAAGTGTGATTTTATTGTGTGTGCTACGTATACTTCAATACCCCAAAGACGTGCATTCGGAATTTCGTGGATGGATATTTATTGATATTAACACAAAACATGAGTTCGAAAAAACCGTAAATAAACGGTTTTCCAATAAGAAGTTTAATTTTGAATAGCAGGCTATTTGGGCAGCTGTCAATTTTGAAGCTATTATCTTTTGACATTTGACAAGTAAATTCTACGTCATTATTATAAATGAAACGATACACGCTTTAACAACAGATTGACATTATTAAAATTCACTACAAAAATGGTGAAAAAATTTCAGTTACAGTTTGCAAAACTAAAGCACTTTTTGTTTGTTGTAAAGCACTTTTTCGGCCGGCAATAGTAAACCTAAAAGAAAAAATTTGAGCTGGTAGGACAAGTTTGTGTTGTGAAGAATCAAATCCGTGTGCATCGCTCAAGTACACATGCAAATATTGCTGATGTAGCCCGTAGGTTGAAGAAAACCCAGGTTTGTCAATTCCTCCTTGATATTTGAAATTAGACATTCTACAAACAACATTAAACCGTATTTTGCATAAAGACTTAAGTCTTAAAGCTTCTAAAGTTCAGTTAACTCAAGAACTCAAGCCGGTCAATCACCATAAACGTCGTATTCTTGCTGATTTTATTTAAAAATCATCTTCAGTGATGGGATCAATTTTCACCTTGAAGGCTACTTTAACAAGCAGAATTGTTGCATTTGGGGCTTAGAAAATTTAAGAATGATTGTTGAAAAAACTTTGCATCTTCAACGTGTCACTGTTTGGTGCGGTTTATGGGCTGGCGGTGTAATTGGACCCTACTTTTTTAAAAATGAGGCTGATGCAACTGTTACGGTGAATGAATGACGCTACCAAGCTATGATTAATGATTTTTTATTGCCGGAATTGAAAGATATTGATGTGTACGACGTTTATTTTCAGCAAAACGGCGCTATGTGCCACACAATCAACAAAACAATCGCAGTTTTGCAAGAAAAGTTTCTTGACCTTGTTATTTCTCGAAGTGATAATCACAATTAGCCACCGAGATTTTGTGATTTAACACTTTTATACTTTTTTCTTTGGAGCCACGTGAAAGATAAAGTAAATGCCAATGCTCCACAATCAATTCCAGACCTTAAAGATGGAATTTGTGAAGTTATCAAGGACATACAGCCGCAAATGTGCAAATTGGTCATGTAAAATTTTATGAAAAAAATTTGGTACTGCAACCGTAACCGTGGTAGTCATTTGACTGATATTGTTTTCAAATGTTAATGGCATACCTTCCTCTTTACAATGAAATAAACATTTATTGATTTCTCTTAAAAAATACCCCTTTTTTTTATATTAAAATAAAACCTTTTATTAGAAAACCCTATATAATATAAATAAATATTTTTATTTATTGAAGCAATTTTTTTTGTTTGTGTTACTAATCCAATGCCCACATCTGTAATTGTCTTAATTGTTAGTCACTAAAACGGGCACTTTATTGTGAATAATTTTATTGTATTTTATTCTGATGATTCTGAAACTGAACCAGAAGCAAGTGGAAGTAATGACGTGTAAGTCATGTAAGAAACCTTTTAAAAGAAGAAGCATCCAGTGTGGCACTTGCGCTAAATAAGTCCATCCGAGGTGTGCTAAAAAGGATGGTCTGTTAAAAGACAACAAACTTATGTGTTGCAAAAATACTTTGTCAGATAACTTAATAAAAAGTAAAATCAGGCGTTTTGAGTAAATTTATCGCTAAGAAATTAAACATTTCAAATAAAGTATTGAAAAATTTAAAAAAATAATAAATCGTAGTGTTGATAAAAATAAAGATAGTGAAATTAAAAAATATACAGAAGTAGTAGAATTTTTTTAAAACAATCATTATTTAAAAAAAATGAAGTTGTCAATATAAACAGTACTCCAAAAAAATGTTTGCAAGAGAAATTTATTTCAAACGATAAAAACCCACAACTTACATTCAGCGAAGCTGTGAAAAGGAAAGAGCATACTTTGTAATAACAAAAAAATGGCGTGAAAATGGGCAAATCAACCAGAGATAGCGGGGTGATACTGAGATGCAAAGATTAGGTTGCAATTGAAACTCTAAAAAATGATATACAAATAAAATTAGGAAAGGATTGCAACTTAAACAATTTGAAATTAATTAAATTGAGAATCAAAGTAATGGATATACATGAATTTGAGAATGACGATAACCTCATTTAAAAAAATTTATAAGCAGAATAAACTTGATCTAAAAAGAAATGATTTTAATATAGTGTACAAATCAAAGGTTCATAATAAGAGTTTTACTATTACTGCTGAAGTAAATAAGAAAATATTTGATTTGATAATACATTAAGAACGATTATACATTGCATAAAAACGTTGCAGAGTATTTAAAGAGTTATGTGCTGATCCGGATTATTTGGTTTGGAAAACGTCAGTATGTGAGAGCTATCAACGAGTTGCATATGTTAAGGAAAACCACATTAATGATCAAAATTAATAGCAATCATTGCATATAGATACAAAAATACAGCTTATTGGCTGACCACAACTGCAATATTTTTGTACGTACAGAGCACTGGAAAACAGAACAACTATTAGAAATGCCCGCGTTGGACAACTTTAACTTGTCTGCAGAGACAACAAAGAGCATGGAGAAGTGGCAATTTACAGCTGAGCTGACATTAAATATTGGTGCAGAAATGATATAAATAAGTTAACAAAAAAAAAATAGTTTTAAGTGTGTTGGTGCGGAATTTACGACGCAAAGCAAAACATTAGTTGTAGTTGTATTATACAAGCGACCAACAAATTGGCCCAATAATTACTGTTGCAAAATAATTAATTTTCACATCTCAGATCATTACGGATTGAAACTAAGCTTTAAATTATATTATATAACGTTTAAAAGAGTTTTTAATGATAGATCTACTTCAATGCTGATTTCAAACTTGACTGCTAACGACTGAGCAAATGTATACAGAGTACATGAATTTGAAGTAAACAAAAAAAGAGCTTTATTTTTCAATACTTCTTTGCTTGCATTTGACGATGCCATGCAAATTCAAAATGTAACAAAAAATAATAACAAACTCTAGGTATCAAATGAAATACAAGAATGTAAAAAGCATTTAGATATTGTTTTGGACAATCAGCTTTTTGATCGGGGTTTTTATTATTTCTCTGAATTAATTACACTACTGCCGCCGTTGAAACGTCCTTGTTTCAAATTAACATTGGTCATTAAGCATGATGCAAAGTTTATGAATAGCTCGTTTTATTACAATTACAATTTCCATCGTAGTGGGTGACTGCTGTCTTCTTGGATGACTGCTATTTGGCCTATTTTTGAGATTGTACCCTTGTTTACCATTCACTTTGTCTTCTTTTGTAGTTCTGATAAATATTCCCATTTCCAGCCGTTTCAAAAGTGTTGCTGCAATTTTTGTACGTGTTGCCATCGAGATAATTGATTCAATTTTATCTCTTGCAGTTTAAGTTCTGCCACTACATTTAATGGTTTTTTAATGAAAAAATGGTTTGGCGTTAGAACATCTAGTTCGTTTGGATCTGCGCAGAAAGGAGTAAACGGCCTAGAGTTTATTATTGATTATATTTGAGCCATCAGTGTATACAGTTTTTCATAGTTTAATGCTGTTCCTCCAATTGTTTTCTTTAGAAACCGCTTGGCTGATTTAACTGCAGCCTCCCATAACCCTCCAAAATGAAGTGCATCAGGAGGAATAAAGTGCAAGCGCTGCAACTTACCTAATTTATTAGTGGCATCTACAAAATTAGTAGCGTTGTTAAGAATATTTTTTCAATTAGTCTTCTTCTGGACACTAATTTTCTCAATGTTTTTAAGAACACTTTGGTGGTTAGGTTTGTTGCTAATTCTATGTGTACTGCTTTTGTTACCATGCAAATGAATATTACCACATAACATTTTACAATTTTTTTATATGTTGATATCACTCTTTGTTTTGGCAAATCACCCATCATTGGCGTACTTGTCATAGGCTTGAATTGAAGACACCTGATACATTTTTGCAATATGCCTCTTACTGTGCTTCGGTACTCGTATTTTATGACCAATTTTGTAAAGATATGTTTTGATGGTATTATTATTGGAAATCGCTTATTATGTAGTGCAGCATGCCGCTATAGGTTCAAATTTTTTAGTGTTTCTTTGGTAGTTCTTTGCGATATCAAATCAATCTTGATTTTCAGATATTGACTGAATTTTGCCGACGCGATTTGCAACAAAAGTTTTCCACTTGTTTGACGATGATGACTTAATGTAAGCCAAAGTTAATATTGACTAATTGTTAAGACTGCTGCGCACAATTCCAGGCGACGGAGACTTATTGTTTTTGCTGGTGCTATTCTTTTATGATTTTGCATAATATACTACCTCTTGCTTGGGTAACAGATTTTATGTAAATGCAACATCCATATGCCGATTCACTGGAATCTCCAAATACATGCATTTCTATTAGTATTATTGTGACTTCATTTTTAATCTTGCTTAAGTCGTCGATGATTTCAGCTCCGGTGATCATGTCATCCACGTAGAAATCTTCATTGATAACTCGTGCAGCTGTGGGATATTTATCCCTGTTTTCATAAGTTAATTCTTGTAGGAATTTAGTTGCCAGGTATGATGCAGGTGCGGTTCCATATGTTAAAGTATTTAATCGATATGTTTGAACCATTTCCTTTATATTGTTCCGCCATAATATTTGTTGAAAAGTTGCATCATCTTCCCGAACCATTATTTGTTGATACATTTTTTGTATATTTGCTGATATTACATGTTTATGTGTTCTAAATCGACATAGAATATTAAATAAATCATCTTGGATTACTGGATCAACTCTTAAAATATTGTTTAAAGATTTCCCATTTGTTGTTTTCATAGAAACGTCAAATACTACCCGTAATTTGCTGGTTTAGCTAATTTTATTTATGACAGCATGATAGGGTAGGTAATAATCCTTTTTTTATATTCTATTGGTTCTATTGCATATGGCCAAGTGATTCATATTCTGAGATAAAGTTGATATACTTTGTTTTTAAATCTTCATTCCTTGCTAATTTCTGTTCCAATGAATAGAACCTCTTTAAAGCTAGTTGATAAGAATTTCCTAATGCTGATGGATTTTTTTTCTATGAAAGTGTAACAATAAATCAACCATCTGATGTACGCTGATGGGTGTTACTGAATTCAACTTTGCAAGTTTTTTCTTCCTGTGATTGTAACTTTTTTGGCGGAAGTTCCTCCATTTCCCAGAATTTTGATAACAGATTGTCCAACCTTACATTGCCTATGTGGCATTTTAAATTATTAATCTGTTGCGGTAAGGTTTCTGATATAATACATTCCAGCGATGTTTTTTGTAACAGTACTTTATTGTTTGTGGTACATATTTGTCCTACTCATAATAGCATGTGGAATATATCCATGCCAATGAAAAGATCTATTTGTTTCGATTTATTAAATTTGGGATCTGCTACTTTAATATTTCTTAGAATTTTAATCGAATATTTGTTGAATGTTTGACATGGTACGTTTGAGGTGATTTTATCCAAAATAAATATTATTAATTTTACGCTAAAACTATTATGTCTTGAATACATTGTTGTGGTTGTCTGCATCTGGGCATTTGTAGTTGACTAGCTAATTTCCGATATAGGTAACTAAGTTGCTTGCCAGTTTAATCCCAATTACTTTGCTACTTCTGTTTGTAGAAGATGCACTTGAGAACCAGAATCCAATAGAGCTCTAACCAAATGCTTGTTTTCTCAACAATCATCTAAGTATACTTTACATGTGGACAATATAGCTTTCTTGTTGCTGATTCAGACATCGGATTGTTGCTGTGTTTGAATTTGGTTCTTTTTCTTCCTTAATGTTGCTATCAATATGCAATAGCGTATGATGCAATTTGCTGCATTTTCTACATTTTGATGACCTGCAGTTTCTTGCGATGTGGTTTAATCTCAAGCAATTTATGCACAGTTTCTTCTCGGTTAATAGGCTCAATCTTTTTTCCAAATGCTTATTAATTAATTTTGGACATGTGTATACAAGGTGTTCTTGATTGCATAAATAACATTTCAGTGCTGTTGTTGCAGCCGTATTTGATAAATACTTTGGCGTCTTGTTTTGCGGAACCTTTATATCTTGTTTGCAAGCTCGCAACGTCCTGCATTTAATTGTCAGAAACTTGCTATTGATTAAATGTTGGAACATTCTTTGTCACCAACGATTCTTTCTACTGGTTTCTTGTTTTATCGTCTAATTTTATAACTATTAGATGTGTCAATACGTCATCCCATTACTCCACTGGACGCTTTAATACACGAAGCGCATGTATGTTCTGAGTGCATTTATCCAGCAGTGACTAAGCGCTTCATGTAAAGCTTTTGGCATCAAAGCAAGTTTGAATAATCCATTTACATGACATGGCTCTATTGCTCAAGTATCTTTGTATCGTTCTTTTAATAAGGCCCACGCTACATCATAATGTTCAGCACTTATTGATAAAGCACTAACTACTTCCGCCGCATCCATTTTAGTTGCTGCCTTTAAGTAATGCATTTTCTCAATCTTCATGATGTTAGGGTTTTCATCAATTAATAAAACAAAAGTTTTATGAAATTTTAACCATCTGTTATATGCTTCAGAAAATTGGGGTAAACTTAAAGCTGGCAATTTGATTTGCGATGTAATTCTGCTATCAGTTAATGTCATAGAGTTTGTTTTTATTTCAGTTTTGGACATAAATTTTCAGGCTTTATCTCGCACGTTATGATATCTTGCATCTAATTTCTCATCTGAAATATATTCGGTTTCTTCTTCGATTTCATATAATTGCTTCTTAAGTTGTGCTAGTGTTTTCGTTGTGTTTTTGCATAAATCTAGACAATTTCTAATGCTTTGTGCTTTCGGCTTTAGATTTGTTTTGAGCGTATTTGAGAGACGGGTCAATTCTTGTTTTAATTGCTATTTTTTTTTACTTCCGCCTTTCAATTGGGATATGACTTTTTTAGCTATGTTTTTAATTGTTGTCCAAATTAATAAAGGCAAATTAAATGCTGCTGCGTACTTGAGCTACTCTTTGATTAATTTTTTTTTAGTTTTTCACGACCGATCCGGTTCGAAAAACCAATGTTTTGGCACGATCTGCATTTTGATCGTAGTTTGTATTATTTTTTCTGAATTAGTTGCACTGATTTTTTTATGACATTTATTTATTATTACTTATATCATTAATATAGTTACGCATATTTTTTATATCTTAAATCACAAACTGTCTGATTAATTATACCTTAATTTTAATCAGATATCTTATCTATTATGTCGTCGGTTGATCGTAACTACTTACAAGATTATAATCAGATCAAAAAGCACTACAACTATTTGCCGCAATTACAAAAGAAAAGCTATTACGATAATATAATTATAAGTAGCGATAATAAACAACCAACCACGTGAAAAATTGTGAATAGCTTGATTTCAAACAATACAAATTGGATGGAAAAATCAGTGATACATCACAATCGGTTGCAGATGAACTGAATCAATATTTTAACAGAAAATGATTTGAGTTGTATTGATTTTAATAATAAAACTGTGTTTTTTTGATCAGTTACAAATAATAAAATTTATTATATTTTGAGTAAATTAAAAAACAAAATGACTTCTGGAATTGATGAAGTGCCAATTCCTATTATAAAATCATGCATACATGCAATAGATTCACCATTGTGCCATATCATGAATTGCTTTTTTAAAATCTGCAATAATAAGGCCTATCTATAAGAAAGAAGATGCAAATACTTTTGAAAACTATAGACCCATTGGTATTCTGACTAGTTTTTCTAAGATCTTTGAGATGATTGTTAGTACAAGAATTGTATAGGTTTTTTAGTGGCCGATCTACTACAACTGCAGCTTTTAATTTTATTACAGAAATATTGTCAGCATTAGATGACAAAGACATTTCACTTGAAGTATTTTTAGATCTATCTAAAGCTTTTGACACTATAGACTACCATATACTACTGAATAAATTACAAAGGTATGGCATTAGAGGTACCGGGCTTTAACTGATCTTTTCGTATCTAACAAACCGACAACAAAAAGTCATATTATTTTTTTATACAAAAGCTATAGCATCTGATATGTTAGAAATTAGCATGGGCATTTCTCAGAAAAGTTTGATTGGAATAATTTGTTTGTTTGTTTGTAATTTATATGAATGGCCTGCCTACAGTATTGAGTAGTGAAAAACTGATATTTGTTAATTATGCGGATGATACAAGCGTCTTTTTGTATGATCAAACTACTGACGTAATTATCCCACGTGGAAATATAGTATTAACAAGTATTTCTGAATAGTTAGCAAAAAACAAACTAATCTGATATGACAAACTGTCTGTTTTTTAAAGCTAACTGAAGTAGAATTCAGCTACCTAGTGATATATGTCTTGTTAATCAACAATACCAACTACAAAATCACTTGAAGTTTTTGGGACTTTACTTGAATGACACTTTAGGCTGGTTAACTCACGTATTTTGCTTAAAAACTAGGCTAAATGAAGTAATCTATTTGTTAAGAGTTTTAAAACCTTAGTTAGTACGGACACACTAAGAACCAATTATTACTCAAATTTTATATCTATCGTGAGATACGGTATAATATTCTGCGGATCCGCCAACAAATCCAATAATATTTTTATACTTCAAAAAGCGGCATTTTGTGTAATCTGTGGTATGGACTATACACAATCATGCAAATGAATATTAACTTTTTATGCTTTGTGTGTTTATGATTGTTTAATATATATTCGTAATCATAAAATCCTATTTGTAAAAAATACTGCAGGCCATTTATATAAAACAAGAAATGTTGGTTTATATTTGTATTCGTGTCATAATTTAACAGCTCTTGAAAAAGATCCAAAATATGCCTGTATGAAAATGTATAAAGCAATTCCTGTAACATACAAAAATTTAATTATTAATACATTTAAATTGAAACTTAGATTGTTCCTAATTGCTATAGAGCCATACAAAATAGATGATTTCTTTTTAGCGATGTAGTGTTATAGAGTTTACCAATTAACTGTGACGTTTTTGTTTTTTTGTTATTATACTGTAATTGTATATTTTGTAATTATTTTAAAGAAATAAACGATTTATTATATTCTTATTATTATTTAATATTAATTAATGCGCGCGCCGAGTTAATATAGATGCTAGAAAATTAATCATGTTGCACATCATTTAATATTTGATGTAATATAACAATTAGTATCGTGTCAGACGGCTCTTAAACAAAAAAGTAAAAATTTAGGAAATAATACTGCTGTTTTGATGTTTTCTTCTTTTTTGTGATAAAATAAAAAAATTGTTTATTTTACTTTTAGATCATAGTTATAATTACAATGTAATATTGTTTTAAGATTAAAATTGTATTGCGTTCTTTACAACTAAAAATGAATCAAAATAAATTAAAAACGATTTAAAAATAATGAAAGAATACCGATGGTTAAATTAGAAGACAAAACAATAACGGCAAGTTTAATGATAATATATAGCCCAAGTGAAGACAAAATTAAAACAACAAATGACAAATTTTGAAAATAATGACAAGTATAATATGATAACCGACAAGATCATATATACATAATGGGCGATTTCAATGCAAGATTGGGAAATATAAACAAGAGTTTAGAAAAAATTATGGGCACACATGGAAAGCCGACTAAGAATAACAACGGAAAAAGATTGATAGACATTTGTATAACAAATAAAAAATACTGAATACAATGTGCGATCATAATAAAATACATATAAAAGCAAAGAGCAGAAACGAAAAATCAATAATTGATTATTTTCTAACCAATGAAAAATGTAAACGATATAAAAGTGAAAATAGGTATTGAAATTAAAAGCGACCATTTCTTGACAATAGCAAAGATAAAAAGAAAGGAGCAGACGTAAAGACACTATTTCTATAAAAAAAGATTTGTTTTCTTTTCCGTCTAACTAAATTAGTCTATTTCATAAAAAGTTAGAAAAACCAAGCGTAAATCTCAAACAAAAGGTACTCATTTTTTTTGCTACGACAAGGCAATATCAAAAAAATACCGTAAGCTTAGGAATAAAAGAAAAAATTAGTTTGGAATAGAGTATAAAAATAAAAAAATAAAGATAAATAAAAATAGGTATCAGAAATGACTTTGGTTACAATTGGTTTTAATATTACTCATTGGCCAAACTGGCATGGTAGCTCTGCCAAGACATTAAAACTTTTGTCGGTATGACTCAAGCAAAAGGTCCTCATTTTTTTTGCCACTACAAGGGGAAATATTATTATTAACAAGGTTACAGTAAATCTAAAACATAAGCAATATAGTATTTACATTAAAAAATGGTCAATATAAAAAAATAGCTAGCATAGTTTACATAACGCTAGTACAGAAATAGAAAAGAATAGAATTAAATTTATAGATAAAAGATATGGCTTTGAACGGATTTTTTTTTTACTGTTTATGAACAAATAAATATTTTATTTTTAATAGTATTTGCAGTTTATATTGATTTGTTTTAAAACAAATTGTGATTGTTGTATTTATTATTAGTTTATATTTTCAAACAAAATTTAACTGTTTTTTATCATAATGTTTTCTTTATTTATGACTTTCAATCTATATTATTTATGGTCAATTTCACGGATACTATATAAATATTAATTATATTAAACTTAGATAAACCTTAAAACACTTGAATTTTCTTTTTCTAATCGATTGTTGTAAGTGCAGCTTGTAGATAATCGATTATCTTTTCTGTACTAAAACCATAATGAAGATATTAAATAAACTATTTTGTTGGATGAAATTCCAATTTTTTTCCTGTACATAATTCTATAGTTTAAAAAATGTAATTAATAAACTAATTGGTTTTTAAAACATTAACAGTCGCTTTTTTAAATTTAGGGAAATTGTAAAGTTTCTTATTTTTTTTGGTATACAAATTATATGTCATAAAGAAGTGTAATTACTTTAAGAATGTAACGCTTTATTAAACACATGAGTATGTATATCATATTCACAACTTTTTTTGTTCGTCATCGTATTCAAAATAGTCAAAATATCATTTTTAGTTACATGCGTATAATAGATACATTAGTCAGTAGTATATGTTAAGATACAACCAGTAATATATTTTTATAATACTTAAAAAAAATACAAACTAAATATATTTGTTTGTAGATGTTATATGTTGTGATATTTTTGTTGTAGATAAGATATTGGTTCTCCTGTTATTATTATTATACGATATTGTTAATATATCTTTAAATTATTGTCACAAGCATTTTTATTTATTAGGCCACACACATGGTTTATTTTTATAGATCATAATCTATATTGAATTAATTATATTTGCGTTTTTTTTTTACAAAAAAAATAAATTTGTTGGCAAAATCTTAAACTTATTTTTTCAGTAAACAACAAGCATTTCAAAACATGCATTTAATTATTTTTTTCAACATGTATGGTTATAACGTGCAGTTGTGTACATCATTCAAAAAAATCTGTAAGTTAATAAACTAGTGTCTTGTAAAAAAAATCAGTATATTTACTACAGAAATACTTATAATGTACCTGAAATTTAATTTGGTTGTTAGTAACACTTGGAGAAGTTACTTCTATTTTTTGCAAAGCATAAAATATATATTAATAGACAACTGGCACGCGAAGAGTGTGTTGTTAAAAACGCACCATACAAATTGCTTGTTTTATATAGCTTTACAATTGATATTAATGTTTGCATTATAATTTGTAAAAAATGTATGCAACTTTTTTACATGTGTAAACAATTCGCATAACACGGCTAAAGTGGAGCTGAACAGAACACGTGACAATACAGTGCATGAACCATTGGGCACATTGACTAACATACTGGCAGCCAATATAAGTGGTATTAAAAATCTCAATAACGATAGAAAAATAACACTCAGAATATAGCAAAAACAAAGTGGCACTTGACTGCAAAAAACCAAAAAAACTGGCAAAAAATGACACAAAACAAACTTACATTCAAAAGTGAACAACACAAAGCAAAAAAAAACTTTTTTAAATTTTAAATTTGTTAATCGTGATGTGACTTTAATAAAGTCAAAAAAAATCATACAATAACCAAAATATAAAAATTTATTGAGTCAGATAAACTTTAGAAGCACTGTAAGGTTAAGTAAGGTTAATTACAGTACCAAGAAAACTACTGTATTTATAAAATTTTACTAAGATAAAAAATGTTTAAAATATGTAATAATGTTGTTCAAAATTTGGTTAAAGTTGGTAGGTCTATTTAAGGGTGTGGACACAACGGCAAGCCTAGCTCCAATCATCGAAAATTGCTCCGAGCATAAAATTCTAAAATTTGTTCTAAGCTTGGACTCTTGTTCACCGAAAAAGCTTCGTATATACACTGCTCAACATTTAAACTGGTACACTTACAAAAACATATATAAAATACAAATTACTACTTTTTGAAGAAAGCTTTCTTGTTTAATTGATATATGGTTCTGGAAACACTTTTAGAGCGAAGAATTAAAAGAATAAAACTTAAATTTCTAATGTTTTAATAAAAAAATAACACAATTTTTATTTAAGTATTACAGAGAAGCTTGCTCTAAAAAGAAATGATAACCAAACACTAAAAGATTAAAAATGCGTGGGATCTCCTCTAGCTCTTATGACCCTTTGGCAACGTCTTGGCATGCTAAAAATCAAATCCCGAATGTAATGCTGAGGAATATTTAGCCATTCTTCTAAAACGGCAGTTTGGAGTTGAGGGTGATTGTTTTTACCCATTCCTCGTAACCTTATCAACCTTTTCATGCAACCCCATCCGTTCTCTATGGGACTAAAATCTGAAGAGTTTGCAGGCCAATCCATGCGTGTAATATTGTTCTTTTCAAAAAATGCATTGATTTGCCTTGTTCTATGAGAACGCACATTATCATCAACAAACACAAAACCATCACACCTATTTCATTGGCAAATGACAACACTACAGGTTCTTATACCTTATTAAGATACCTGACACTAGTCATTCTAACATTTTTAAGCATAACCAATTCAGTACGACGAGTCGTAGAAATACCTCCTCAAACAGTAATTGAACCGTCTCTATAAGCTTGATGGTAAGTGACGTGATTCTTAATATAGCGTTCTTTTTTGCTTCTCCAAGCTTTCACTTTTCTATCGGAGCTACAGAGACGCACTCTGGTCTTGTCACTGAATAAATAACGACTCCAATCTTTAACACTCCAACTTGCATGTTGGTGTGCCCACTCTAGTCTTCTTTTTTTGTGGGCTCGGGTCAACAATCGACATTTTTTAAAAAATCTAGACTTTAAATTTACCGCATGGAGCTTTTTTTCTTATTGTTTCAGTAGATACTTGAGTACCTGTTGCATTCAATAACTGAGCTTGGAGTGTTCTTGCAGAAAATTTTTTTTTCTTTGACACTGAATCATAATAAACCGGTCCCAGCGCTTGGCTCACTTCTTCAACACTTAAACATTTTAATGGCAACTTTAAAATGCAGTCAACCACTCTGAATTAAAACTTACTCGAAATATTTGCAAAATTTGTTTTAAACTTGAAAAGTGTAAGCGTCCGCAAGCTCAGTAACTGCACTGATGACAGATAAACAACAATTGTTTTAAAAATGTTATTCGATAGGCATTTGTTTGCATTCCGAAACACAGCCTTTATTATTATTGTTATTATTATTTTATTATTATTACTTTTACTGGATGTTATATAAGGGTACTAGTTTAAATGTTGAGCCGTGTATATGTGTTTTACATTTTTTACTTATAAAATAATTTTACTCTCACGCCGCTAAAAAAGTTTCAGTTCAATATAAATATAAGGTTCAAACGGTGAGCAATGAACTCTTGCTTAGAAAAATTTTAATAAAAACTTAATTTTTTTGTCCAACCTGTATATCTAATGCAATCTTTATGTATTTTTATTATTGTACTACAAGTTTGTTTTTAGGGTTTGTCGGATTTTTATAGGTTCATTATGTGGAAATTGGGAAAATGTTGCAAATTTGTCAGAAAAAACGTAAAACAAAAACTGATCATCATACAGCCTCTGAACCAGAGTGGGCAGCTGTAGACCAAACCAAGGTAAAACAAGTAAACCGTAACGTCTGTACACATATTGGCATATTGGGTAGTAACAAACAAAGTCTGTGCTCAGAAAAAAAACTTGCCAACACTTTTGGCAAGCGCGGCGTTTTAAAAGCGATTTACCCTCTAAATAAAAATGTCAACTTTAAAAAAGTAGATTTCAGGTGAGTAGGGCAAAGTTGTCTCACGGAGTTTAGGATTGATAAAAAAGTACTACACAAATTTCTATTAAAAGACAAAAAAAATATATTGCTACATAAAACTTAAGAAGGCTAGCGTCAGAGAACAACTTACATATAATAGGATAAAGTTGGATTGTGTGAGTTAAAAAAGAAAAACAGGAGAAAATATAACAAATTTGAATTCTGGAAATGTTTTTTACGTATAACATATTGTATTAAACTTTATTTCTTAGATGTATTTAGTACATATCAGAAAAAGGAGATGTTCAGCAAATTGCTGCTCTTCCACATAACCATTTAAATTTTACAATAATTTTATTAATTTATAAATATAAACCTTTTGCAGTATAGCCATATTGAAGATTCATCTTGTATTAGATTGTTCCCATGTACTCCATATTAATCTTCTAATGTAAATACCGCAATTATACCATAAATTTGTATTAAAGAAAATATTAGTCAACCTGACATTTTTGACGTTTATTTATATAAATAATAAATCGGCAAAAGGAGTAGATTATTAGGTATATTCTTAAGAGTCATATACATAATATTTAAACAAAGTTCTTGATATAGCATAAAAATGTTCCAAGCTTATGCAACAACATCTGAGTATAATGACACCAAAATAGAAATTTTCTACAAAGATATTTTTTGTGCTCGAAATGCCAAAATTGACATAAAAGCAGACAAAGCTAAAACCAAAATTAGAAAATCATAAGACAGAAACTGATTGTTAAAAAGAAATGCAAATTATTTTTTATGCAAATTTTCTTTTTACCTAATAGATTTTTTTACAAACAAACAAAAAACATTTTTGTTGAACCATTTTTACTAAAAGTGTGAACGTGTGAAAACACTTCAAGCAAAAATGGTTGATAATGATAAGATAATAAATTAAGGATTATAAAACATGACTAAAATTTTATTGAATAAAATTAATAAATTCTAGTTTCTAGGTGAAGATAATGTAGTAATTAAATTTGGTAAATCTGGAAAAAAGCACTCTACTACATGCAATCAAAAATTTGTTTAATATATGCTTACACACATTTATTCACAGCAAATGGAATAATTTTAAAACATTTTTTTGCATAAAAAAAAGATTTAACAGAACTTGACAACTATAGGTTTATTAAAAAAACATCGAACACAACAAATCTTTAGTGCTAACCTTTATAGACTTTCAGAAGGTGTTTGAGACAGATAAAATATCTAAAATACAAGCAGCCCTAAAGTAATGCCAATTAGACTATAAAAAAAATAATACAGCATATCTACCAATGCAACCGCAAGTGCAAAACTAGATGCTACCACCAATATCTTTTTTTTTTTACTTTTTTAGAAGTTTTAGAATACGTCCTTAAAATGTTTTTTTAGGACGATATAGGAGTAAATATGGATGGTCAACAACTAAATTATTTAAGATTTTCTGACAACATAGTTTTGATAGCAAACAGTATAAAGAATACAAAACTATGAATAGTAATTTTTGTAAGTGAGATAATTATGTTTATGTTATCATGTATAAAAAGCAAGCATTTTAAATATACATACATACACAATTTACAATCTTCTTGGTAACCTATATTAGCTATGACTTGTACGAGCTATACTTTGCAATTCAAATAATGTTCAAGGAATTGAAGAGTGTCCTCAAATCAGCAAGCTATAACTTTAGTTAGCTAAACACAGTGAGAAATATGCCGATCTCAATGCATACTTTGGTAAAGCTTGTGTATTGTAGTAAGTAAATGATTTTAACTATTTTGGAATATAAATTCCAAGAATGTTGTGGACATTGCAAGTATTTTGTTAACAATATTGACAGTTTTTTCAGTAATATTACGTTGTTTTGGTAAATAGTTTTTTTCAAACTACTCGGTTTATTTGCAAACGTATTGTTGAAATAATAATAGCAATGGGCCAACTATAGATTCTTGCAGAACACCATGTTTAATATCAAGTAATTTAGAAATAGATTCATTGATTGCAACACATTATTATTTTTCACCAAGATAGCAAGAAATCATGCAACAAGCTGCTGGATGAAAATTATAATAAATGTTTGTATTAATTTTGTGTATTAAACACAGTTAAAGGCTTTTGTTAAGATCAATAAACGTGGCGGCAGTACATTCACTGCGTTTATACGCTGCTAGTACATCTTCAGTCAAAGCAAGAATTGCAACTGTAGTTGAGTGTTTACAAAATCTAAACTGGTTGAGGTTTAATATATTATTTTCATCAAAAAATGCCATTATTTGGTTGAGCAATATTTTTTTCAATACTTTTGATACTATTGGAAACAACAAGATTGGTTTGTCATTTCACAGATCATTTATATTCTCTTTCTGATATTCAGGTATAACTTGGGCCATTTTTATACAAGATGAAAATGTACCATTTAAGATACACTTGTTTATCAGTTTAAAAAAAAGATATAAAATCATATCTTTAATACTTTTTAGCAAGTTTACTGTTGGACCATATATATCTTTGGCTTTATTGCATTTTAGTAAGTTTACAGTTTTTGTCACTTTGTTTGGAAAAACTTTACTAAATTGTAAGTAACTACTTTTAATAGTAGCATTTTCGTGCATAAAATTAATTGGATCACAGTTAGGTACTGACAAATTTTGGACTTAGCGGGCCACTATTTATTTAAGGCTCTAACATAGAACATGTAAATACCTATAAACATTATCGGCTTAAAATTACTTAAACTACGCAATATATTCAAAAACAAGTTACCGGTATGCCTAAAACGGAAAGTTTAAGAACAATGTACTTTACTAGTGAAAACTTACTCAAATACCCTAATTCTAACTAAAAAATACTAATGGTAGCGCAAAAAGCAATAGAGACAAAATGAGACCGAATGTGTCTTAATCAAAAAGATCTTTACTTTAAAATGGCCCTGACATTGCTTAGAAGTAATTCTATAAATGTAAATAAATACTTGTGATTTTTATGACATGATCATTTAACATATGGTTTATATTTTAAATAAACAAGTCAATGTCACCTACATTAATTTTATCATCCCAAACAACATTGCAAAAGTGTAAAAAACAAACATTACAAATTTATGCAAACTGAAAGATCTTCCCACTAAGTGCCTGGTAAGGCAAATATAAATATACAATTATGTTGATAAAATTTGACATATATGGAAAAACAAGCATATTAAAAATTCCATATGATTGATTTAGTTTCAATATTTTTTCAGTAATATTAATACATTTATACATGTAAGTATTTATTATTTTATTATCATAAATTATTTTTTTCTTTTATACTATAAAACTATTCAAAATATCCATCAAGCACATCTTAATTTCTCATTATCAGAGTGACATCTTGTATTATTCCCATATCATTACTTACTTTCCAGAAAGAAAATTAACGTGATTTATCAAAGCCCACTGGAAATTGTACGCTAATTACTGAATAAAGCAGGTAGATCTTAACAACGGGCACGATATCATTTCATCGGCGGAAGAATCACGCTTGATGCATTTAAAATATACGTTTCGTATGTGTGTAGTGTATATGTGTATAAGGATGTATGAATATGTGTGTGTGAGTCTGTTTTCTTCGTGCGATATCAAAAGAACAACGTCCGTCTCCCCTGGAGCGTTTCAGAATAAAAACGCATGGTAAAAATATCGAGAAAATTGTTCCTAAGAAAAAAGAAATAATATGGTAGAGCTTCAATATTGACAATTTCAAACATTATTCTAAAAAAGGTAATTACAAAATAAATAAAACCATATTTAATTTTTTATGCATTTAGCAGTAATAAATATATTAATTTTATATTCAGTACTGTAACACTCACTCAACCCGAAATTTATAGCATGAGCTCACGCATGTTTATTTTATTCCAATTTACTTGTATGCTTATTCAAATGAATAAAAATATTCAAATAATGTTGAAAAAGGTATTTTAATCGAAAACAGTTTTTATCATAACAGTACTTATCAAGTTAGTATTAATTGTTACTTGATATATTATGTAATGATAAGAAATTATGAATTACATACAGCAAGCCTAGGCAGATTTTTATAGAATAGAAGCTATTTACAATATATTTAAAATTTAAAACAAAAAAATTATAATAAAATTTAAACTCTCGGGAATATGCATGAATTATTAATGTGTGATTTACAAGTTTGTCTATGTATGTAAGAACAAAATCTTAATAGATTGGATCTGAAATTTATTCTATGCATCTTGTAAAAGAGTTAACAACTATTGTCTCAAATGGCTAAAAGTTAATAGTAATAATGATTTATTAAGATTTGTAAAACAAAGTACATACATGGTATAAATCATGTCAAAATATACAGTTTAAAAATTACAATAAAATTGTTACATTTACAAAGTTTGCTAGACAAGTACAAATATGACTAACACAAAAGTCAAGCAAACATATTAAAATACAATATTAAAAAAATCACTATTGTTGTACAATGTCCAGTATCAGTCTTCTTGTTATCACAGACTTAAATAAACTTTGAGGCATATTTCTTACTTTTGTTGGTAAATAGTTGTACATTTTAATAGAAAGATATTCATAAATCTTCTAAATTTTGTTGAGTCTAATAGTCGGTAGCATTATGTTGGAGATAGTTCTAATGTCGTAACTATAAATATGTTTTTGTTTAATTTGATCTTAAACGTTGTCTTTGGCGTAATAAGCAAGTTTTGCAAAGTAAAAGTACTGTCAGGCTTAGATATCACACTTTAATCATATTTCTAATTTTACTACGTTTTGATAGGCAATAGGAATGAAGTACTGTCTTACACTAAATGGTTTGTCATCAGATAAAACAAATTTTCAACCGTATATACGTCACTACTGGCTTCTTCTCTGCCATTAATGACTTACATTGCGGGTAGACTTACAGCTTTAAGTGTATTTTAAACTACTAGAAAGATTCATATCTATTCTAGACTAGAAAAGACTTTAGTCGTAAAACTCCATGCCGACAAGGCGGGTTAAAGAGTGGAAAAGCGAACATAAGTTTAAACACACACACAAAACGGACAAAATGCTATGTCCAAGATAGAGAAAAACAAAAGAAAAAATAATAAAATTGAGATTGCATTTAAAGTAAAATGTTGAAGATGCTACAAAGTAAGATAAAAAAAGGCAGAGCAACTATAGATCATTTTCATAAAAATGCAAAACATAAAAATATAGATGTTGGATTAGTGGCACAATCGAAAAAGAAAATAAAAGAAAGTGAATCTTGGGTAGTGAACAAAAAAAAATGCAGTTATTAGGGTATACAAGAAGCAGATTAAAGTATAAAAAGGTAAAGAACGGTTTTGTGTGGGTCAAATTAGAAAACATAGTAATAGCAGTAAGCCTTTCTACGGGAGGGGGAGGTGCAAAAGAATACTTCTGCTAGCCCTATTGCTAGTCGTAAAATGCGACCAATAGGCAAAGAAAAAACTTTGTTAAAAAACCCCAGTTTGTCAGGGACAAGTCAAACTTAATTGTGAATTTATTTTTGACAATTTTCACATAACACCTTGTGTATCTCATCTGCGTGTTTGCCGTGCGCGGTGACCCGAAAGTCGGGAAGAAGGGGAAAATTGACGGAGCTTATTATGGTAAATTCTAAACCTCCAACCAAATGATCTTGCTCGTTTACGGACAAATGAGCTAAAGAAGATAGTAATAGTACAAGTAAAAAGTTTGTTAGGTATTTAATTGTTAAATGTTCTAAAAATAGCCAGAGTCTTAAAAAGGTTTTTTCCTTTTTAATTTATAGGACCATTTCCAATATTATTAATGGAACTTTCAATTTATGTAAGAAGTTAAAAGACGGTTCCTTGCTTATTAAAGTAAAAGATAAAATGCAGAACAGTAAAATGCAGGAATACACGTCGTTAGGTAATATTGCGGTGACAGTTAAACCCCATAAATCCTTAAATATTTCTAAGGGAGTTATTTCATGGTATGAGTTGTTATACACAACTGTTGACAAATGCAAACAAAAACTGGCATTGCAAGGCGTTATTAATATTAAAAAACTAACCCGTATAAAGGGTGGTGGGGTAAGAGATACGACATCTATGATTTTAACATTCAATTTCAAACGGCTCCCAGATGAAGTTTAGGTGGCATATGTTACTTGCCCGGTTTGCTCATTTATTTCTAACTCAAATATGTATTTTAATGTCAACGTTTTTCACACACTGCAGTTAGGTGTCTAGGTGTTGCAACATGTGCAAAATGCAGTAAGGAGAAACATGACCTTGATCTATGCAACAGTTCACCTTTATGTGTGAATTGCAAAAATAAGCTTTCTGTTTATTCCCGAGATTGACCGAAAATGAAACAAAAAAGAAAGATAGGCGGGATCAGAGTAACAGACAAACTCTCTTACTTTTATGCTCAAAAGAAGTATAGAGCAGTTACGGCTCTTACCTTTTCTAGATCGTTTGCAGCAGTTGCTAAAACACCTATTGTTTAACAAACACCGATTATGGCATTTACTGCTGTTGCAGAAACTTCTTCAAGTAAGAACATGAACGCTAATGTAAAGGATCAAAAACCGGTTGGCCCGCCTATCAGGCTCAAAACCAAAACTACTGTTTAATCTAGACCAAAATCACAACGAGTGGCACTTCAACCAAAACCACTCAAGATAGATTTAAAGTCTAAACGATCTAAAGTATTGGCTTGTATTGGGTTATAACTAACTAAGGTGGCGACTTTTAAGTCAAAACCTAAACAAGTTAAGACTTAGCCTGAGTTAAAACTTGCAAAGACGGCATATCTAGGCTATCGCCACCTGAGGTTTTTAGTAATCCTGCGCTCTCAGACTCTAATATTGACATGTCGTCAGAGTTGATGGATGTGGAAGTTATTCCTGCACAACCTACTCTGACAGATGAGTTGATGTCAAATAGTGGGAGTTCTTCTACACCCCCAGATGATAAATTAGAAAAAAAAAACGCTATTAAGCAAAGAGTTAAAATTACGTTTTTAACGTAGCTTTAAAAATGGCTTCAACTATTATACAATAGAACTGCAATGAATATAATGCACATTACAAATCTTTTAAAATTTTATTAGCCGAAATTTCACCTATCTGCGTTTCCTTACAGGAAACTAATTCTTTGTGGTTATGCTATTTATCAGAAATATTGTATAAATGTTGATCGTGCTTAGGGTGGAGCGGCATTATTGGTTTGTGATACGGTTTTCAGCAAAGAACTTCGCGTCAGCACTTCATTAGAAGCAGTATCCGTTTAATTACAACTTTTTTTTCCACTGACCGGTTTCAATCTATATTTCACTGAACGTCAGTTTGGACATTTGTTTGATTGATCAATTACTTGAACAACTTCCGTCTTCATTCCTCCTTATGGGTGATTTTAATGCTCATAACATTATGTGGGGCTCAAGTCGAGCCGATGTTAGAGGTTGTAACTTGGCCAGCCTATTTTCAAAAAAGGATTTAGTTATTTTAAATGAAGGTAACAATACCTACTTTTCCGTGGCCAATAGATTGTTTTTGGCTATTGGTTTTACTATTTGTTCTATAGTATTTGTAAGTACTGCAACATTGCTGGATTGGGAAGTCTCGAAACATCTTTATGATAGTGACCACTTTCCAATATTCATTCGCGTGCTTGGTCATAAAATCTATGAAAACCATCATCGGAATTGGAAAATAAAAGATGCTGATTGAGGTAGTTTTGTTCAAGTATTTGATTATGATGACAGTGTTCAGGCCACTATTGACGAAGATGTTGAAACTTTCACCGATTCCATCTTACAAGCAGCTCATGCCAGTATTTTTCTGTCTTTAGAGAAACCTGGCAGAGAACCCGTTCCTTGGTGGAATTTTGATTGTGAACAAGCTAAAAAAAATCACACTCCAACTAAAAAGAATTTGTTATACTATTTGAAATATAAAGCTATTGTGCAAAGAATTTGCAGAAAAGCTAAAAGAGAATCATTGTCAGAATACGTTACCTCTATAAATTTGAGAACCCCTATCGGAAAGGTGTAGGAAAAAGTCAGAAAAATGTTTGGCCAAACCGCATCTGCACCTGTTAGTGGGTTATTGTCAGGTGATCAACTTATTACCGATCCTTTTGATGACTTAAATATTTTGGCCAATGTATATTTTGACGCTTCCAGTGATAATAATTACGATAAAAAAATTTATGAATTTAAAACTAACATGGAGAAGAAACATCTGTCATTTGTTTCCGACGATGATGAAATTATAATGCAATCTGAAGCGCACAATACTGCTCCAGGTGCCGATTTAATACTCTATGCTATGCTTAAGCATTTAAGTCGTTTTGCCAAATTTTAGCTTTGGCAATTTATAACCGTGCATGGTTAGCAGAGTATTGCTCTAAGTCTTGGAAACTGGCTATCCTCGTACCAGTACTTAAACCTGATAAAGATAAATAGTTTTCGACGAGTTAATGACCTATCTCTCTAACTAGCTGCTTATGCAAGTTATTAGAGAGAATGATCAATAAGCATCTTACTTGGTTATTAGACTCAAGAGGTTTAATTGCTGATATACAATGTGGTTCAAGGCGTCATTGTTCTACAAGCAATTTAAGATGCCTTTGTGCAGAATTAACATCTTGTTGCTGTTGCTTTGACATTCCAAAGCATATGACTTGACGTGGAAGTACAATGTTCTACAAACGCTTTATTCGTGGGGTATTTGCGGAAGCATGGCATTGTTCATACAAAGTTTTTTAACCTTTTTGTTTATTTAAGAAACGTGTAGGTGATAGCATCTCGGGCATACGTCAGCAACAGAATGGTATTCCACATGGGTTTATTTTAAGCGTGACGTTATTTATGATAGCTATTAATGGCATAAGTCAGTTCATAAAGCATCCGGTAAACGGATGTATGTATGTTGATAACGTAGCTATCTATTGCTCTTTGAAAAACATGCCAAAATTGGAACGTAAACTTCAAATAACTTTCAACCGCATTTTGAACTGGGTTAATAGCAATGGATTTACTTTTTCTACAAGCAGAACTTTGTTTATTTGTTTTTGTAGAAAGCAAACTTGTCATGGTGACCCTTTATTATATCTTAGGAGAGAACCTATTTCTGTACAGGATAGTGTTCAATTTTTTGGTGTCACATTTGACCGTCCCCATTTGATAAACGTGAGATCAAGGTTTGTTTTGAAACTAAACTTGCTCAGGTCTTTGAGTGAAAAGTTATATGGAGCGGATCGTAAAACTAAGCTACTTTTGTATCGCGCTTTGGTGCGTTTAAAATTAGATTATGTTTTCATAATTTATGCCTCTGCAGCACTATTCACATTACGTGTAGTTGATCCTGTTCACCATACAGGAATTTGGTTAGCAACTGGCGCATTCCGCACTAATCCTATTGCTAATGTTTTGTGCGAGGCGGCTGAACCATCACTTTGGCATAAGATTTGACTGTTAGGTACGCCGGAAAACATAAAGCTAAACGCTCGCATCTTATGTTTTCTGTTGTGCATATTATTGGTAACAATTTATACAACATTTGGATACGGTCGCAAAAACCGGTTGCTTTAAGAAATTGCAGATTGCACTTCGGAAACTGAGTTTCCAACTTCTTGATGTCTATCAACTTTCTTACTGCCGCGATCTTCCTTAGACGTATTAACGTCGAATTTATGTAAACTGCAATTGCGCCTGAAGACTGGCGCGAGGAAACCTTAACCTCGACGTAATACTTAAATGCAATTTCGAGGTGGAAAAAGATCGTTATTCTCGCAAGAAGAGAGGAAGGTTTTTTAGTCAGTAAGAATCTGACACTACCCCTTGGGGTGTCTTATAAAAAAATTTCCACCTCCTCAAAAAAAAAAAAAAAAAAAGATAAATATCATTTGGAGTAATCTATCGTCCACTCGAGTCTTATGTTCAAAATTTTATAGATGGTTTTGAGGAAACGCTTTATACTGTTATTCCAACTTCAGATGAGATAGTGTGCGTAATTTTAACATCTACTTCTTAGAATTTGATAATGTGTTTCCTATAAAATTCAACTCTTTGTTAGAATCAATGGGTTTGCAACAAAATATCAATTCTCCAACAAGAATTACCAAAAAAACGCAAACGCTACTTCACCTAATTATAAAAGCTTGCAATTCTAAAGTAATTAATATGCATCATCTTACAGATTATTCTTTGATACACTGCAACATTCCTTTAAAAACTAAACCGCAAACAACTACAACTTACTTATACCGTTCTTCTAAAAATATTCAATTGAATATTTTTAATTTTGAATTAAAATGTGCTCGTTTTAGTGAAATCTATATAGTCAACAATATCAATGACAAAGTTTTACTATTTAATAATATTGTAATAGATCTGTTTGACATACACGCACCAATTAAAAAAAAGCATTTATCAAAATTTAAACCACAATGGTTGTTTAATAATATTGATGAAAGTTTGTTTAAGGTGAATAGGTTTTAGAAATAAATGTGCTATTGTTAAAGTTTAAAACTGTACCGTTTATTTTACAAAAAAAATATTACTTTATATACTTGCTGCCACACCCCGGCAGCATTAGGGTAGTTACAAAACTCTAATTACCTATAATAAAAATAAAATACATTTATTTAATATGTTACCGGAAATGAAGATTAAAAAGATGGTTATTCCAAGGATTAATATTATCTGAAAATAATATGATCTTACATCTAATGAGTTTATAACATAATTATGCTAAATGTAATAAAATAAAATAATGCGTTGTGGCATATGATCACAACAATGGTTAACTGATAATGTACAATTGCTCATAAAATTACGTGATGATGCTTATAAGAAATTTAAAAAACAGAAAAAAGCATCTCAATTGGATTATTATAACAGCTGCGCAATTTTACATTAACAGCAATAAAAAATAGCATATCTTAATTACAAATTTAACAAAACAAATGGTAAAACTGTATGAAAAGACTTTGCAGATTTAAACATACATAACAAAAAAACATCTTCAATCATTTAAGACCATCTTCACAATGTTAATGAAATTAATAACTACTTTAACAACATACTTTTAATCATTACAGAAACAGAAAAACAAAACACTTAACTTCTATATTTAGAGAGTAAACCTTTATCTCAACAAAGGTTTACTTTCAAAAAGACAAATAAAACTGATTTACTAAAATTAATATCTAACATAAAATCAAAATCAATAGGATCTAACAAAATACCAGTAGATATGATCTATATGTGTTGTTATTTTTTATTGCCGTTTATAGAACATATAATAAACTATTGCTTTGAATATTTTACATTTCCAGATCCATAAAAAAAGGTAAAGCTGTTCCACTTTCTAAGATAAAAACTCCTGTTGAATATGACGACTTAAGACCTATAACTATACTGCCAATTTTATCTAAACTAATTAATAAAACTGTGGATAATCAGTTAAGAGCACATATTGAACGGTATAATATTCTTTCTAAACTTCAATCAAGTTTTAGAAAAAAATTTAGTAGTGGAACTGCTGTGCTTAAAATCACCGACGACAAAATACCGTTTTTGTACTTTTGGATTATTCTAAAGCTTTCGATAAGGTAGATTACAAAATATTGCTTTCAATATTACGGTATAGTGGCTTCACTGAAGCATCAGTGATATTTTTTAGGAAATATTTTTAAATATATATTATTTAAAATAACCGAGTTGTGCTGAATGGTGTCTTGTCCAAACTAATGGCAATAAAAAAAAGATTCCGCAGGGTAGTGTTTTAGGCTCATTACTCTTTACAATTTATGTTTCAAATTTGTATTTAGCATTTAAAAGCTGACGACACTCAAATATACTATTCGTTTGACTCTAATACCGTTATTGTGTCAGTCAACAACACTATTAATACAGAATTGGATTATTTAGTTACCTTATCAAAAAACCACAATATTAAATTAAATTCTAATAAATCAACCATTATACTATTTGGTAAAAAAAAAACTGTCATCAAAAATAGTCTTGACATAAGAGTAAAGGGCCAAAAATTAAAAGTTGTAGAAAAAGTTAAAAATCTTGGTATGACAGTAAATTTAAATTTGAGATTAAGGAAACATGTTAACAATCTTGTAAGTAAATTTAATTTTAAACTTAAAACTTTATATGATCATAGAACGTACCTTAATTAAAATTTAAAAACAAAGCTATGTCAATCATTAATTTTATCTAATTTTAACTATTGTGACTATGTATAAAGTTCATGCTTAGATAAAACGACAGCACATAAAATTCAATTAGTACAAAGCGTGTCTTAGATTTATATATGAGATACGTAAACAAGATTATATTAGTCACACACTTGCACTAGCTGAATGGCTGAATATGTCCAATAGACGAAAACTGCACGCTTCTTGTGCGTATCTCAAAATAATTAAAATTAAAACTCCAACTATCTATATGCAAAAATAAAATTTTAAACAGATATCTACACGGTTAATACTTGAGATATAATATTGCTAAATGTTTAAACTCTATTCTTTTAAATTATATTGATATCACTCTCAATTCGTTTAAAGAAAAACTTAAGAACCAGTTGTTTGAGGAACAAAGATAATCTAATCCTGAACCTAGTTGTCATAGATGCAAATTATTTTGTTAATTTATTTCATATTAATTTTATTAATGTATATGTATTTCTTTGACTGTAAATGTATTATTATTATTATTATTATTATTATTATTATTATTATTATTATTATTATTATTATTATTATTATTATCATAAGAAAAGATGTAGAAAGTAAACATAAACATAAAATGCATCCAACATTTTACCGTCAAAGAATATTGATAACACTAAGACATATGAACGTCAAAAAGTTAATACAGAAAATCATATGTGATTATCTCACAAACAGGAACCTACAAGTTGAAGAAAGCTGAAATATGAATATGTTGTGTGTGGTCCTACAGAGATCTATAATAAAGTCAATGCTATACAACGTGTATTTCAACAACTTTTTATAAATAGAAATATGATTTATTTTACATACAACACAGCGGTAGTTGTGGCACATAATGCACAAAGCAAACAAGACGCTAGAAAGTAATTGCAAAAAATAAAATAAAAATGATGAATTTATACGGCAAGAGAAGACTAAAGAAAGTAAAGCTGAAAATAGAAAGACTGGATGGAATTTGAATATGTAACAAAACACCTAGAAATATGGCTAGAATACAACCTAAAAATACAAAACTATATAAGAAAAATTACAAAAAAGGCTAAAAAAGTAACTAGCAAACGACTCAATTTTTAAGTAGATATAAAAGCTTTAAATTTTACCTCTACAGATATAAGATAACAACTAGCAATTTATGCATATATAATACGCAAAAAGGAAAATACGGCAAAACATGTTAAAAAATAAAAACAAATATAAAAAAGTTGGAACAAACCTTCAGCCAGACAACATGAAAACTGTGCTTTTGCAACTGCATTTAGTTGTGGTGATAGAAGCTATACAAACAGCGTACCAGCTACAGGTAAAAACACACTGTAAATCTTGAGGTTTACATACTAAAAATAATATTTGTATTACATAAAAAATACACTAAATATATAAGATTAGAATTTATGTAAAGTCAATAAACATAGAAATTATTTGATGTAATAATACCGTCGCAAGACAAATGGGCAAATAAAAAATACTTAGGCACAAATAAGAAACTCATCTGGTATACAGATGAAGTTAAATATTCTACTGGAACTAAAATTTCAAAAAGCAGGAGCCGGGATCAATAACGTTATTCCTGGTAAAACATAGCTTAGTATTTCAAGCAAAAGTAGCTATTAATAAATGTTGCGCTAGAAACATAATTAATTGGAGACAACATTCTAAAAACCCAAGAC
Organism: Tachinus rufipes; assembly: GCA_963932245.1. Lineage (NCBI taxonomy): Eukaryota > Metazoa > Arthropoda > Insecta > Coleoptera > Staphylinidae > Tachinus > Tachinus rufipes. The sequence goes on along the minus strand of OZ010743.1, from coordinate 75,575,995 downwards.
TAGTATGCCAGATAGTCAAGTGGCACTACAAACAATATGCTTTACAGCAATAAAATTCAAATAAGTGATAAACTGCATAATCAGTCTAGAGGTATTAGCAATAAACTACATGCTACGCTTGATTTGGATCACGGTATAATAGATTATCTTAAGGCAGACTAACTGAATTTGCTTTTGAGATCCATATACAAAACCGACAAACAAATTATTTGTTGTAAACTTTACACAAAACTTGTGAAAAAAAACTGTTTAGAAATAAAGCACACAACGTAGTTCTTAACAGGACTATTACACATTATCTAAACTATGGTAATAAAAAAAATAATGTTGGTTGCTATAACAACTATACTAAAAATAAAAACATAAATGTGTGTACTTGCCTCTATAATAGTTTTTGAATCATATTAATCAGTTAAAAAATAACGGTGTTATTCAGCCGTACGTTTTTTGTCTAACATCATGTATATAAAACTTATGTATGCTCTTTTTATAAATTATACTGTTTTAATGAATGCATAGGAGCTAAAACTACAATATCTCTTCTAAACTCTATTCAAAAACAAAGTATTTGAATCATTGCCGATCCAAAATTGGCTAATGATAAATACTTGTATAATAATTATACTATTTTTTAAAACATAATTGAAACTTCTCAAACGAGTTAATAGTTGTTTATTTATAAAAATCTATTATGACATCTTATTACAGTTATAATGTCACATTTATGATTTTTAAACTGCGCTTGCTAAAATAATTGAATTTTATGACTTCCTTTGTATAATTAAATAACGTAGGTATCCCATATATGAAATTACAGATCTAAACATTATTCATTACAGAGGACTTATTAAGCCGACAACAAAAATCAAATTCTATTGTTTTATTGCTGTTTAATTGCCAACTATAAAACCTTATTAGCATTTATAATATGTTACAAATTCCATTTCCATATGTAAATATTATTTTTCCGTTTTTTTTTTCTTTGGTATACTATTATAATACCTGCCATTTACTCTCTTTTCATCTTTTACTAAGTTTTCAACAATATTTTATGAAGTTTATTTTAACGACGCAAACTTCCATTATAATTTTTGTTTATGTTATCCGTTGTAAAAGTCAGAGATATAACTGTATTTCACAAAATATTTAACTTTTAATTTATTACGCAATTTAACAAAATGTAAATATTGATTTATATTCATTTTATGCATACGCATAGAAAATATTGTTAAATTGCCTGCCAACATTATCTGCATTTTAATCAATAAAATAAACTATAAATATATTTGAACATGATGCTCTTACGGCCTGACCAATAAAAGATTTAATTATTCAGCAGTAATGCGTGCACAAAAGTTGTGTTTAGATTTTACCATGTATTCCCACATAATTTCAAGTGACAATTACAATAATACTATTAATTAATCCCGTTAATTATGATATTGCCGTGTAGAAAGACAATGCGTTTGCGACGCGCTTATCTTGCAATTAGCAATCCTCAGGGAACCTGAGAACCGACGAAAATATTGTCATGAGTTATTAAACATTCATTATCTGCACATTATAATCTCGTGTGACATAACAAACTTCACTGCTTTATTAAAATTTATATAAGACAAGGTGAAAATATGTAAATCAAGTTTTCACAATTTATAGCATGATAATAATTAAATCTCAAGTAAAACATCAAACTTGCTTTTTAGCCGATTTTATGTAATCTAATAAAATGTAGTAAATATTTATATTTAAATTTTTAAGCTTTTTTGATTAAAATAATCATCAATGTTGATTACCACTTGCAATTACTGTAATGGATTTCTGTCGTAAGCTGGATAATCTCAAATGTTTTTTAAGCACTAAGTTTTTTTTTTCAGCAAATAGAAAGATTCTCTTTAACCGTACCCAATGTCCACTATACTATTCAATTCAAGTCTCATTGGTTTTTCAAATTAACAAATGGTTTATTTATTTTAAATTAATTGTTACTTTTTCAGAGTCTATCTATTTTCAGCGTGCAAATCCGACGACTAATTTTTCATATTAAATGACGTGAAAAAGTAGTTTGAATAATGGCATGCATATTTCCTGTAGCATTTATGCGGCGAAAGTGGCAAAAATGCATGCTCGAAATATTTCATATGCATAATACTATGCAGTAATCTTTTGAATGGAATTCCTACAATTTGCTATTAACATATGTAAATATCAACTGCATGTTTGCCGCAGACATATTTAGATTAAAATTAAAAAAAAATTAGATAAGATAATTGAAAATTTACTATATTGAACTTAAATGTATTTTTTATCATAACATTTTTAAATAAGTAACCATAAGAGTCAATGACATTCAACTACTACAAATGTATACTAATAATAAAATTTAGTTAGTTAGTTATCTAAATTTAAAACTAGTTTTACATTTATTAAAAATAAGCCTACTTTTGCTAGTAATTTTTATTTTTTTAAATTTTAATAGCATTAGCTCTGTGGTTGCACTAATTGTTGATTGATATCTCACTTTGTTCGCAATATTTTGTACTTATGGTTTGCGGTTAAGATAAAATAGTTAGTTTAAAATTTTAATAATTGTATTTTACAATAACTCTTTTGTCTACATGTGTATTAATAGACAGTAAAAGTCACAAATAATTTATATGTTGCGTATGCATATGTTTCCAGTGTGTGTTAATAATATTAAATTGGATCTTTTGCCAACCACAGCTATTGATTTAACTGTATTTATTACCACGTTTCGTTTAAGTAAAAATTTGTCCCTTGCGGAATTTAAAGAATTATGCTTTTAAAAAATTAAATTTATGAAAAAATATTCTAAACTAAAAAACATCTATAGACGCGTTTCGAGGTTTACCTCTCATCAGTATGGCTTTATTTATTTAAACTAATTGATTTTTAACTTACTTCGTCAACATTGTTCACCACCACAATTCATAGTAAATATTTTAAAGGGTGTATTGACTATTTATATTATGCTTTTGTTTAAGTGGGATTAGCAAAGTTAGCTTAAGTTAAAAAAGGCCCACACTGCATACCTTAAGAAAATGATTCTCTTGCGGTGTTTAATAAAAGTTTATCAAATAAATAAATAAGAAGCGGTTGCATACCGTAACCGCATTGATTTTTTTACTGTAATTTTTGACAAAGAATATACTGCACACATAGATTTCCAAATTTAATGTTAAAAAACAAAAGTGTTCAAACTCTATTATAACTTTTTATAATAAAACATAAAGAAAGGTTCAAAATATTTATTGTAATACTACAATTGTTTTACCACACAGCACATTCTAATAGAATGCCGTACGTCTATTAAAATAACCAAATCTATTTCTGAAACAAAACATGGAACAAACCATGGACTGCTCACAACGCAATTCAAGTTTAAACTTAAACTACATTAAAAAAATGTTACAAAAAAATACCAAGCTGATGATGAATGCCAGTTTAATAAAACATTTTTATTGAACACAGCAATAGTTTAGAAAAAAACATGCACTACTACTTTATCTAAACATCTACACATACATAAACACAGTTTTAACAACCATAACAACATAAAACTCTGTACATAATATTAAAAAAAAAATACACAGCATATAAAAGTATATCCACATAACCTACCTAACTTATATGGTAATTATAACCAACCATTTATGCAACTTAATGTAATGCATTGACAGTCTACTTATTAACCTACCGTTATCATAACCAACCACTTATACAACCTAATGTAATGTATAGACAGCGTATTCAGCAACATAATGTTAATTATAACTAACCAGTTAGACATTCTAATCTAATGTATAGACAAAATAACCCTTATAATAACTATAATCTAATGTATTCTTGGCCAAATGCCACAAATCCATCAATAAATACATGTAATAATACAAAAAATGTGCATATACCAAATTCATCGCCAATTATTGATAACACATCTTATGTAACACAGCCTACAATTAACAATGCGCAGTTAACCTAAGTTAAATAAGTCTGTCATAAAACCGCGGATTTTTTAGATATTTGTAAAACATTAACAACTTTTAATGAGAAAGATATGGCTCCCACTTTGTTTATGGAGAATGTACAATCTGGAATTTAACCAAATTGTGTTATGGAGTAAGAATTTGTTTTTGGGTAAAGCTAAAACTTGGTTTTACACAATTGTTTTGACGTGTGGCGACTTTAATGAATTTAAATCAAGGTTTTTAGAACAATTTTGGAGTCGAGCAAAACAACACGAAACGCGAAGTTTGCTCGAAAACGGGTTATATTATCCTTCTAATAGTGATTACGCAACATATTTTTTTTAAAACTAATAGGAGAGGCTCAGCATCTAGTACCACCATATTAATTAGTTCAAATTATAGCATGCCATTTTTCGGAAAATATTAGTGCTAATCTGGTAAATGCTACAAGTGCACCTGGCGCAATAGCAAAACTTTGGACATATGATTTTATGAAAACGTGATAGAAAGCAAGGGGGCAAAATGCCAATCCTTTTGCACAATATGCACCTGGTTCTTGCACACTAAACAATAATCTCCCGCCTAAACAATTTAAACAAATCTGGGCTAATTGATCTCAAGAATTAAAACCAATTGCTCAACTTGAGCTAGAACTTTCTGATAGTGAAGAAACTACAGCTTTAGAAAACTTTTAGACGTCTACCTTATAGGTTTAAAGGTTGGCGCTACTATCAGGACCGACATTTATCACAACCAAAACCCTCGGAATCAATTATTTCTAGAAGATTGTTATTTTGTGCACAATACTTTTTCTTCTTATCCACCAGTAATCGTTATTCAAATAGAACCGTTACAATTTCCGTCATTGATTGATACCGGAAGTCAAATTAGCTGCTAGTCTTATGAAGTTTATAAACAAATATCAGCTGTGCTTTCAAAACAGCCGACGCTTAATGTACAAAGAGTTTGCGTAGTGGAGACATTTAAGAAACTGAGATCAAAAATTTCACATCAAGTACTGTTGACGCTTTCTCTAAATACATTCCCTATTAAATTCGAGTTTATAGTTGTACCAAATTTAACATATCCCGTGATTATTAAAGAAATTTTTTTGATACACAACGAGTTTGAGAAAGAATCATTTTTCCAGCTTCTAAAACAACATTCGGCAGTGTTTTCCAATCGCCCCGGACTTACTCAAAGTTACTATTATCAGATAAAACTTACAGATACAAGACTCCGTTTAGTGTTTGGTAATATCCGATACCACTTGCCCACCGCGATGCCGTATTGGTGGTAATAACTCGCATGGAAGCCTGGGGTGTAGTCAAGCGGTGTGAAACTCCTTATTGCAGCCTACTAATGACTACCGTTAAAAGTTTGAATTTGGTAACGGAATCCGATACAGAAATGCCAAGACCAATAGAGAATATAATGCGTTCTCTTGCTGGGATACGTTACATGACATGTTTGGTTTCAACTGCATCCTACTGGCAGGTGCCAATTGTTCCGGAACACCAAAAATTTACAGGATTTAGAATGAGCACCCGTTTTTATTGTTTTAACGTCTTACCATTTGAGATTAGGACGGCAGTTTTGTCATTTACACGGTATATCGACCAATTATTTGGACCCTCGTGCAATCAATTTATCTATCTTTATGTAGATGACTTATTGGTGACTTCTAAGTTGTTTAATAAACATATCCATCTTGATTTTGTATTTACCAAACTGCGAGAAGCCGGTTTTATGTTAAAACTTTCCAAATGCAACTTCATCGCTAAAATTTTTTAGCTTTATCTTAGATGGCTAGGATTTTAAACCAGATTTAGCCCGAATTCAATGCTTACAGAAATTTCCAAAAGCAATTAATATTAAACAGTTGCAAGCATTCCTAGGGCTGGCTAACTTTAACCGACTGTTTGTATCTTAACTTTTTTACCCTTACAGTTTTTCTAACTAAACTGTTGCAAAAAAAATCTAAATGGGAATGGGAGAAAGAACAACAAGATGCTATTGATTGCATTAAAAAAGAACTAACTGACAAAGTATTGGCTTATCACCCACAAATGCAATTACCATTCTACTTGCAAGCCAACGCTAGCGACGTAGGGATTGGCGCGGTTTTGTACAAACTCGTTGAAGGAAAGCAACAAATTGTTGCGTATTTTAGTAGATTGCTTTTAGATCGAGAAACTCGGGACTCCATTCCCGAAAAAGAGCTTCTGTCGGTAGTCTCGGTTTTGTTACGCTGGCGTGTTTACTTGTTAGGTAGGAAATTTACAATTCTAATGACCATCAAAAACTTATTTATTTAAACACTTGCAGACTATTGTCTCCACGTATCCAGGTAAAGTCTGATGGTTTCTTTTCCTGCAAAACTACGAGTTTAATATTCAGTATTTGCCTGAAAAATTAAATTTTGTAGCAGATACATTATCTTGGAATCCCCTCCTTGATAACATACACCTCACAATATTTGTTTTTGCATTGCTAGATGCAAGATAAGGATGTCAGCTACGGAAGTGGTAAAAAAAGTTTTACAAGCTTTTATCGCAGACCCCTATTTTTCAAAGATAATTAATCAAACTGGACAAGGTATAGATAAAAGATTTGTGCTAGACCAAGGTTTGTTGTATTTTAGACAAGACAATGATGGCTTTAGTTGGAGATTTTACGCGTTTGTATCACAAATATTACGTCCATTTTGACATCTATAAGACTTGGTGTGCTTTACGCCGAGATTTATGGTAAAAAAGTATGTTTTAATCTATTAACAAATAATAAAAGAATGTCAAGTCTATAAAACCATAGCCCCTTTCCCTAAGTTAAAATCTATTATTGCTAATGGCTTACACGATTTGGTTGCTGTTGACTTTTACGGTCCGCTTCCACAATTAATAAGTAGCGTAGCCTACATTTTTGTTTTAGTCAATGTATTTAGCAAACATGTTGCTTTGTATCCACTTAAGCGTGTCAGTACAATGGCAGCCACCAATCGATTAGCCAAATTCTACTTTTCTACAGTTGGTACTCTTTCTCGTATATTAAGCAATCATGGGATTCAATTTATTAGTCTTTGATGGCGCAATTTTTTGAAAGGGCATTCTAAAAAAGCCGTTTTTTTATCCGTACGGCATTCCCAAGGAAATCCCGCTGAAAGAATAATGAGAGAACTAGGTAGGTTGTTTTGAACGTATTGTTCTGCCCGTTATACAACTTAAGCCAAGAAAATACTTACCTTTACGATTTTTTTTTAAATAGCGTAGTCCACGAGTCCACTGGTCACGCTTCGTGCGAATTCTATTTTAGGACGCTTCCACCTTCTCCGGTAAAATCTCTGCTTGGAAACGCCGAATCTCTACGGTTTGACCGGCATGTAAAGCTTTTTTATGGTTACCAAAATATAGTAAACAAAGCAAAAAACCGATACGACCAAAAAACAGCTAAAAAATTTTGCTCGTTTTGTGTGGGGGACCTAGTTTTGCTGCGGGCTAATCTTATTTCTTCCTATTTAAAAGCACAATTCAAAAATTGTTTTTTGTTATACGAGAGACCTTACTATATAACCAAAATAGTAGCCACTAAAACCTACATACTAAGTTCAACCGAATTTGGGAGCAAACGGGGTATGTTCTATGCATGCCACCTAAAGTTATTTGTTTTGACATCTGCGTAAGTAACAGTTCCTCTTCGGCACTAATATACTCGCCACGGTGTCACGGCGTTTGGCGGATTCTGCGCCGCTATGGCTAAGGAACGACCGCGACCAGTTCTTTTACCGTGAACGTCTCAACTATATTGTACACAGCTGCAAATTAATTCCCCGGCTTTTTTAACTGGTTTATTCAACGCGTTAAGCGCTTGTTAATTGTAGGTAAGTGGTCTATTTATTTTTATATATTGTATTTAGGAATTGAATGTCTATAATTTAATTGTAGTATTGTAGATTATTATGAAATAAAACGTATTTAGTCAAAAGAAGCATTTCACTCACAACCCTTGCATTGTGCAACACACTGCATCATCTTTGATGCATTTTTGTAACGTTTTTTTATTCCGACTCTAATTGAAGATGTAGTAGTGCACTACATAAATATAAATGCAATAACTAGTGCATATCTTTAAACATTGCCGACAACTCTTGAATCTCGTATAACAGTAGGAGATAAAATATTTGTGTTGCTGATTAAGATTATGAAAAACTGCTAAAATCCAAACTTATTGTTCGGATAGTGTTGTGAAAGATAAGTAATTTATCCATTCAGTATTATGTACATTAAAATTTCTTAACAAAATTATTTCAGCTTTTTAATAATTACCTTGAAGCAGCTTGTTAAAATTTTCAAAAAAGTTATAATAAAAGCTTGTAGTTGCCTTATTTGGAGATTGGTATATGCCTATTACAAAAATAGTCTTATCAGAAAGATTAAGTTTAAGAAATATGCTATTATAAACAATGCTCAAAATTTTATAAGTTGTCAGTCTAAAATATGCTTGTTGTTTGTGGATGTAGGCATATAATGACAAAAAAAAACTGTTTGAGTAAAAGCTAAGATATAATTAAATGTATGTAAAATATGGTGCTGAAAGTAGTTGCTCTGTATGTCATAAACCGCAAAATAATGTTTCTATCCTAAATGAGATAAAAATTATGTGCAATTTATAAATTGTCAAATTTTTTGAAGGTGTTATAAAAAACAACATAATTTTTAATTAATAGATTGATTGTGAATACATATAAAAGTTTTAAGTTGAAAAGTTAGTGAAATATTATTGCTTTGTTTTCGAGTAATTTGAATGTAAAGATTTTAAACTAAAATGATTAATTAAAAGTAAAATAATAAAAATAATTATTTATTAAAGAAAAAAAAGAAAAGTTGCAGCTTTTGCATCAAAAGATAAAACAGTTGTACACTTTTTAGATTATCTGCCTATTTTGGATATTTTGAACAGCATTTAAAGTTCTCACAAATAAAAATCAAACAAATTTCTATTTATCATTTTTATTTTATTAAGCCAAGCAATCAGATTTTTTCTAATGTGTGAGGGTGCGCCATGCTGGTGCCACATTTGATTTAATAAGCTAATAGAGACGTCATCCAATAAATTTGCAACGTTTCAATTTTGTAAAAAATGCAAATATGTATTAGCATTGATACAACTTAGAATCACTTAAGCCAAAAGTAGTTATAAGTTAAATATAGCACCACACACATTAAATCTTTGTTAACAATTTTTTTTGTCTAATACAATGCAGGTTTTTTAATGACTAAACATAATTATTGTAATAAAATAAGCTTGAACAATTTGCCGCTTTTAACAGCAAGAAAGAGCAAAGCAAGTAAGGACTGCTAAAATGATATTTTGGCACTTAAGCTTCTAAATCATTTTGGCACTTTAAAACCAAAGTGTATAATTTTGGTAGAAACAGGCAAAAAATATGATTTTACGCATCTCTAGAAAATGTTGTTTTATCTGAGCATAATATTATTCTTGCATTTGCAAAATTAAGTTTATGTTTATGTTTAGTTTATGTACCTGATTGCAAGTGCTGGACAGATTGATAATGACAGGACGCATTTCTTTGAGTTGTAACCGAACTTTGCAAAATTCCTAAGCGTGTAGAAATTTGTCTGGTACTAATACTTAGTTTATTTATAACTCTTCTATATCAACTTGATAATGCACACGTGAGTAGGTAAAAAATAGCGGTGCCTGTGACGTTGCTTATGGCGATTAGCATGGACATCCGGTCGATCTATTTTATGCATATATTTGCGACTGCGCATGCGTCGCCTGCGTCACCCAAGCGCGCTCGGCTGGCGGTACCTCCTTATCAGTTGCTTATCGCTTCTTATCAGTTCTTATCAGCTGTATGGACATCTGTAACGGGGACTCCGTGAGTGTGACTGCATGAAAGAGTGGGATGCAAAATAAGAATAAAATTTGCTGACACAAATTATGAAACGAATCGAGAGAGATGGGTCTCTGTGCGAGGAAACATCGGAATGCGATGCGCGTGCAAAATTACACACTATCGGTGCTCTTATCTATTACATTTGAAACATTATGTATTACATCTGTAACGGATAATGATTTTAATTAATAAGCATATGAATAGATAATAAAATGATGGAAATTAATTATATGTAATAATTTAATTATTAATAAAGAAGTTGTTTGTTTATTAATTTTATTATTAATAAAGATTTAAAATTGGACACATGAACGCGCAGATGGGATTAATATTAATATCCGTCCCGTCAACGCATAATGCAACAAAACGATTGAGATTAATTGTATGTATTAACTTATTTATTAATAAAAGGGTTAATAGTGGTGGGGGAGCATTATATAAAGCTAAACTTAGACAATAGTTACAATTTAATTAAAAAACTGATATTGTGGAGATCTAGAACTCTGTCTCCTGGCAAAAATGGAAAACGTAATCAGTATAAGTGGTGATGAAAGTGATTTGTCGTGGTCGACCTCGCATGCGTTGGATAATTTTTTAAATGATTTTGAAACTTCAATAATAAATGAAGAAACTCTAATAAATGAAGTTAGATATTGTTTAAACAAGCGTTTCAACGTTTCCGTCGGATTGAGTGCCGCTCGTGGATTCTACCCATGTATTTTATTTACTTTTTCGAATAAAAAATTATCTATGATCTATTCAGAATGGAATGCACTTATGCAGCAAAAAGAGCAAATAATCAAGTATTTGTCAATCAAAAGGAAAGCGGTGAAAAGGAAAAGGGGCAGTCTTGTCTGTGAAACGTGTCGTCAAAATGTGCTTGCTGAAGAAGATTTGCAATGTGATTCGAACATTAAGAATTTATTTAATAAGTTTAATTTACATTTTGAGGAAAGCGGAAAAAGTAAAATACAGAAGGTGGTGTCTCTGGAAAGATGTGGAATTAAAATACCATTCGATCAATTCAGTTTCGGGTCTTTGTGTGAAATGCAAGAATTAATTAATTTCAGAATTGATCGATTGAGTAAATTACATTTTTTTGAATATTATAATGCATGTCTAAATAAAATTGTACGGCAACAGTACACCGATAATGATTTGAAAAAGGCAGTCTTAAGCGCGATCCAATCAAACCCACCACTTTATTATGAAAATATGGAATGCTTTTACGAAGCATTGCTATATAATAAGGACAAATTAAAGAAAGACTTACAACTAGTGCAAGAGTGCGACGGTGTTGATAACTTAAACGATGAAAAGACGTTTACAACTTAATATAGAGAAACAAATATATCGTATAAAACAAATTAAACGACTTATTTGGGAATACGAAGTCAAAAATTACTTATGCCCAAAATTTGACAAAATTAAATTTAGTGATAATGAATGACTTTGAAATTATGATGGAAAAAGTAAACAAGGCTATAATATCATACCATGACGGAAAATTAAGCAAAGATATAATAACATATCTTCCCAGCAGGTTCCTGCATTCCATTGAGGGACAAGAACTGGAAGCAATTTGGAATTTTCTACCTGACAAGCATAAAACTAGTGAGAATTTTCGTAGAAGACTTCCATGTCACAAACATTATAATCTGCTTACTGATCGAACCCATATAGATGGTCCACCACCCCCCATAAAAAATTGCAAACGTTGTCTCGACAAGCGCCACGCCACTTTTGCAACCGAAAATTAATAGCAGGTGCTTTATTACAATTGACATGGAAAATAAATAAATATAAAAAAAAAAACGCATTTGAATTCTATATATATTCTATTTATTGTTATTAATATCATTTGTAGTATTGTATTATAAACATGTAAACATTGAAAATAATTGATAATAAATAAATTGCAATCAAGTGTATTATTTTCTTTAGTAAATCCTCTATTTTATCAAATAGTAATAATTGAAAAAAACGCAAAGATAGCACAACTACTAATCTTTATAATTGTGCAATAATTAATATGAATGTCCATTGTTTCATTATTAATTTATTAATTATTAATTAAATTGATTGTTTATTCATAAAAAAAAAATTAGTTGCTTTTTTGCTACTGTAGTTTTGCAACTTTGCGTTTTCATCCTGCTTATAAACCAGTGACTACAGATTTTAGTAAATCAGTTATAATTTGTACGTGCGTCAACAATAACCAAAAAATGTCCTCAATAAGTGATAAATCTGCTGATGGGATTGTCGTAGATCTACCACAACCAACTCAATCCTTAACTGAGAGTGCTCCGGAAAAGCAGAAGAAGAAGCGACAAGTGCAATTAGATAGCGAGGAAGGAGAAGAAAAACATTTGCTCGAGCCGTCAAATAAAATCACAAAGAAGAGCGAAGACGAGCGCGACGATATTATAAATAAATTAAATTATGCTGGAGCAGAAACCCAGTTAAAAATTAAGCCGTTAAGAGATTTGTCACTGAAGAAACCCTATCCGATAACGGAATTTAGAATATTAAATACTCAAAATGGCAAGAAATTAATTGCAGAAATAGCTGAAAATGTTATTGTATTTATGCCAGAGCGATTTAATACTCATTTTACTTCTGACGACATAGATGCCCTAAACTATTCCCAATCCGCAATTGTATATAACGGATTAAAAAAATTGGGTGGAGGCAAGAGTTGCCACGACATAAAGTTTATTAAGTGGAAAGCTTAAATCTAGCTATAATAATAGCAAATAACTCAATACTAATAATAATGGAATATATTAACATTAACTATAAAATAAAAGAAATTAAAAAAATATTAAGTGCATCACCAACATCGGACACCCCGGCTTTACTAAATGCATGTGGAAAAACAATTAATAAACAGATTAAAATCATTAATAGTTTACTAAAATCCTCTCCCGGTGTGAGCAATAGAAAAAAACTAATGGGTTATTTGAACGCAATCACCGCATTAAAAATTAAATTAAAAAAAAAGTTACAAGTATTGGGAGATAATCAAGTGAAGGCAGGACTGAGACCTCGACGACAAATTAATTACGGATCTATAAACAGAAAGCAAAAAGACACTTTAACAGCTCGAGTAAAATGGCAAGAGGTGAGTACGATATTTTTATTTAATTTTTGTTTATTTAATAAATAAATAAAATTGTAGATGACGTCAGCGTTCCAATCAAGGATTAGAACGGGGCTTGCAGTAAATGTAAAGCACATTGATCCTCTAAATTTTTTAAAAGATGTTAAAGTATTGGTAATGCGTCGTTTAAAAAATTTAAGAAAATTTGTAAATTGTTTTAAATTAAATTTTACATTCTGCGGTGAATTTATACAACCTTCGTCAGAAGAAGGTGAATATAAATACATTTCTACTCGGAATGTAATATTTTTGAGAGGGTCCAACGATGACGATCTCCTTGATGATCTTATCAGGGAAATTCAAACAAAGGTATTTAATTTTTATGGGACTATGATCAATGTTTAATATGTATGTTTTTTCAGTTAGAAGAATTTCAAGAAAGAAAAAGTGGTTGGGCGTTGTCATCCATCATCAGCCTCTCAGTCTCTTTCGTCAAATATTGCCCTTTGAATGGTTCGTCTTCGTCATATCTGGAGCTGCCAACGGAATTACAGGGAAAAAAACAATCCATATTAAACATTCGAAATATGGATAAACGATGTTTTGTCTGGTGTATTGTTGCCGCGTTATTCCCCTGTAAAGAAGAAGACGGTACTGACCCCACACTAACCCAGTCTTATCCCCAAAATTTATATGAGCTATTAAATTTAGTCGGTTTAGAATTCCCGATGCAAATATCATATATTTATAAATTTGAACAACAAAATAAAAAATTATCAATAAATATATATTCTTTTGATAAAATTTCTAAGTGCATTTACCCACTTTATATGTCAAAAAATCAAGGTAATAATGGGAATATAATTAACTTATTGTTTATTAACAAATATCATAAATCCAATGGTCATTTTTTCCTAATAAAAGACTTAAATAAACTATGCTTTAAACAAATTTCTAAATTTGAACATCGGAAATACATATGTAATCGATGCTTAAATCATTTTAATTCAAGTGAAAAGTTAAATCAACATTCTTCAGATTGCTCAAGTTTTGAGGCGGTTAAAGTGGTAATGCCCTCAAATGGGTCAGTTGTAGAATTTAATCGTTTCAATGCCACGTTAAAATTACCATTTGTAATATACGCTGACTTTGAGTGTTTGACAAGCCCAATATCTAGTTGCAAAAATAATCCTAATATATCATTTAGCAACGCCTATCAAAAGCACATTCCATTTAGTGTAGCCTATCTACGCGTCTGTTCGTACGATTCAACATTGAATTATTTTAATATATACCGTGGAGAAAATCCTCAAAAATGGTTTATTAATGAATTATTAAAAGAAGCTTGCATTATATCAAACTATTTTAGTATACATTCTAAAACTCCAATGACTCCATTAACTGCACTTCAACAAATTAAGCACAACTCATGTGTTAAGTGCACAATATGTAATTGTGAGTTTGATGATAACAATGTTAAAGTTGCCCACCACTGTCATTTTACTGGTAATTTTATTCAAACTTTATGCAACAATTGTAACTTACAGTGTAAATATTCCAAAAAAATTTTACCAATATTATTTCATAATTTATCGCGATATGACGCACATTTTCTTATCGAGGAACTTGCCAACATCGACAATCAACCAATACACATAATACCAACAACCGATGAAACGTATATTGCGTTTACAAAAAAATACAAAGACATTCATTTAAGGTTTTTAGATTCACTTCGGTTTATGCCTTGCTCTCTGGAGAAATTAGTTGACAATTTAACCGATAAACAAATGACATATACTAAGTCAGCATTTCCAAATAATGTCGATTTTAATTTGGTTAGAAAAAAGGGAATATTTCCTTACGATTACATAGAGTCTTTCAGTAGATTAGATGAAACAAAATTACCCGACCTCGAACAGTTTTATAGCAGACTGCAAGATCAAAATATTACAACAGAAGACTATTTGCATGCAACCCAAGTTTGGTATAACTTTAAATGTCGGACATTGGGAGACTACGCAGATCTGTATCTAAAATCTGATATTTACTTGCTTGCGGATGTCTTTGAAAATTATAGACAATTAATACTAAACACGTATTATTTAGACGCATGTGCGTTTTATACAGGTCCGGGTCTAGCATTTTCGGCAGCTTTAATTATTTCTAAAGTAAAATTACAACTATTGACTGACATAGATATGGTCCTGTTTTTTGAAAAAGGTCTTCGTGGTGGAATTTGCCAGGTTAGCTCCAAGCACGCAGTCTCAAATTCTCCGTACAGTGACACGTACGATCAACACAGTAAAACATCAGAAATTTTGTACATAGATGCAAATGGTTTGTACTCATTTGCCATGACATCTAGTTTACCGTATGGTAATTTTAGATGGTTAGATGATTTGGAAAATTTAAAAAATAAAATTATAGATGGATCAATAAAAGAAAGTTACGGTGAGGATTTGAGCCAATCATGTGTGCTGGAATGCGACTTGGACTATCCCGTAGAACTGCACGACAAGCATATTTATTTTCCGTTCTGTCCTGAACATATATCTCACTCCAATAAGGCAGCCGATAAAAAACTAATGCTAACATTGAATAATAAAAACAATTACATTTTACATTTTAATGTTCTCATGCAGTGTTTAAAAAACGGTATAATTTTGAAAAAAATTCACAGAGGAATTGAATTTTTACAAAGTAAATTTTTAAAGCCTTTTATTGATTTAAACGCGGGCCTTCGTGCAAATGCAACAAATGATTTTGAGAAACAACAATACAAAGATTTTTCTAATATGGGGTTTGGAAAAATGATGGAATCGGTAAGAAAGTACCGTGATATACATTTAGTGAATAATTGGAAAACAGCAAAAAAATTAATAGCAAAACCAAATTTCAAAAATTTCAAAATATTTAATGAAAATCTTGTAGCGATTGAAATGTACAAAATACAAGTTAAATACGATAAGGCCCTATACGTTGGTACTTGTATATTAGACATATCAAAAACAGTTATGTACAGTTTTCTGTACGATTATTTACCCAGCCATGTTCATCCGTATTTTGATACGATTATTTGTTATTCCGACACCGATAGTATCATAGCTAAATTCTCACCAAAGGATGGCAGTAAGTTCCAAAGTATTTACGAGATTATTCGTCGCGACGCTTTATTAATATACGACACATCAGACTACAAAAATAATAATCAATTTAACATACCATTGGTAAATAAAAAAGTCATGGGAAAATTTAAAGATGAATTATGCGGAACAATAATACGCGAATATGTTGGAATACGAGCAAAAGTGTATGCTATTTCCGTAGAAAATGGAAGTGAAATTAAAAAACATAAAGGTATTGGCAAATCAAGTGTAAAAAAATTAAAGTTAGAAGACTATAAAAATGCTATATTTAAAAATGTATCAAAAATATGCTCTTTTAATACTATACGATCTAATAATCATAACTTATATTCTCTTCAGATAAATAAAATTTCTCTTAATAATTTTGATGATAAAAGACATCTCTTGGATGATCAAATAAATTCGGTCCCTTGGGGTCATTATTCTCTCAAACAATAAAAATTTGTTTATTTGCTGAACGCATCATTTATACCTACTAACAAATTATATTGCCTTATTATTTTATTTATGTATAACCAATAATAATATGTTAAAACTTTATATGAAACAATAATTTTATGTTTATTTCTATTAATGTATGTGTATATAATATATATTATTTAATAATTTTAAGTCTATTTTATTTCCATATTAGTGTTTTTATTACATTTAGTTAAATAAAAAAACATATAAACAGTAATTTTTTTATTTTAAAACATAATTATAAATACATTTTACTTTATTTAAACATTTTATTTCTCGTTAACATATTCTTAACTATTTCTATTAAAATCTTAACTTTACGGATTAATTTGAAATAATTATATTTATATATCATCTATTATTGCTTTAATAAAATTAATTAAATGACAAATTATCTTCCTGTGAGTAACAATACATTTCTTCGTAGCGTTTGCTCTATAAAATCACATTCTAGTCCAGGAATTGTGCGAATGATCAAGACCCAACCATTTCACATACTGCTTCCCATTTTTACGACGCAACACTTTTTCCACCAAATAAACATCTGAATGTTTCACTTTTTGTAATTCTAGACTATAGAATGATCCTATAATAGGACGTTTTCTATTATCTTCAAGTTCATAGGTGATCGGATTAGTTATGTTCTCTTTGACAATCTTGAAAATTTCTGTCGACCAATTTGGCGTATACCCCTTGGCAAACATGGTTTTTTCTTTGCTGATTCGAACAAAATCTCCAACCTTGAACTTTCCTTTGCCGGCTATTTTAATGTGTGAATAAACAGTTTGTAACAGATTGTTCTCTTTATCTTTGCTTACGTCGCAAGGTCTCATTCCAATAGTACTATGTTTAGTATTATTATACGAGTCAGTAATATCTGCCAGTACATTAAACCATAAGTAACGACCTTGCATGCTAAAATTACGGTATAATTTATCTTTCAGTGTGCGTATTACACGTTCAACTATGGCCGCTTTTTTAATGGTGTATGTCGAATAATGGTTTATAGACCGTTCTACCATGAGCAGTTTGAATTTTTCGTTGTAAAATTCTGTGCCATGGTCTGTTTGTAAATTTTTCGGAGTTCGTCCATTATTAAGTATTTTTATCATAGCATCTCGCACGGATTTTGCAGTTTTATCTTTCAACGGTTCCGTCCACACGTATTTTGAAAAACAATCAATCACTACAAAAATATATCTAAATCCTTTATTTTCACGAGCGTATAATTGAAATTCTGCTAAATCCGCCTGCCATAAATCGTCAATGCCTTTCAATATTGTCCGTCGTCTTGCAAAATTTTTACGGGCGGGCTTATGTAATTCGGTCACAACATCGTACTTTAGTTTGTCCATTCCTTAACGGCTTGATTTGTTCATTTACTGTCGGTTTTTAATCATTTAAATTTGCTTTGCTTCCGGTATTGGGAATGACGACGAAGATGAAAACAATATATTAAATATACGCTCTTCGGTATTTATTTTAAAAGTTTCTATCTCTGAATTGAGCTGATTCATTGCCTCCGTAAATTTTGCTACATTAAATTTATTCAACTGAATTTGTTCATTGAGTTCTTTATAAATTTGATTAACGTACTTTTTATTTACGGCGTCATTGTCTTCGACCGGTACGTCAACATTCTCTAAGCGTTTATGTAAAATATCAAAATTTCCATCGGGTGTTTTAAGAAACCCGACACCAGCTGGTCCCCGTCGCCCAGCCAAATGTCGTTTTAAATCAGTTGTTTGCGAGTGTCGTCCAAACTTATCGACACTCATTCCGCAATGTTTTTATTAACACTGAAATGCATTAGATTTTATTATACAATTATATTGGCTTCGCGCAATTCTTCTTCGATAGAGACAATTTCGTTGTTGAGAGATGTGTTTCCCGCTTTTTGCGAAGCTAACAGCAGTACCAATCTTTCTATTAATTCATTGGGATCGTCCCAGTAAACAAGTTGAATTGGATTAGAATTTACTATCATAGTATTATCAAACATTCCACTTCCTACAGATTTCTTTTGTTTGATCCGAAACGGTTTGATAATCTGGGTATATTTATACGTTTTAAGTCCTTGAATTTGTGCACCGGGTTGATGATTACGTCTCAGCGCATTTGTTAAGTCCAAAAGTTTTTGATAGTTTTCCAAATCATTTGTACTAAATCCTGAATTGGGCTTTCTTTTAAAAAGCAATTCGTAAATACCTGTGGTTCCTTCAAATCTTTCTCCTTTTATTACCAAGTCTTTACCGTCAATTTCAACATCTGAATCACCAACTGACCATTTCAAGGTGCTCGGATTATGATATATACCTGTAGTTTTTGATGTATCAAATACCGGTTTTACGGGTGAATCGTTTATTAACCCCTTAAAATAGGATGCCGGCAATGGATCGTATTTACTCTGCTCAAAATCTTCTGCAATACTTGCATAGAAATTTGGGTTACTCATTTCAAATGCATCATCATTATCTCCACTGAAACTTTCACTATCGAGATCTACGTATTCTTGTGGCTCTTCAAAACTTGTATACAAATTTGAATTATCTAACTCATCATCTATATTAATATCACTTGATCCTACATTTTCATTATGTGCCGCTAATTCTACACTTGGTACGCTTTCCTTTCGTTGCTTTTTGACCCCAACATTTTTCTCTACTTTAATGTTGGTTTCGTGGTCTACAATTTTTTGTAGGGGATTTAAAAGCGGTGCGTACACCTTAGTCAGTTTTTCATTCTCATCTACCCTACCGAGTTTAAGAGCCAATACTTTTTTACGAATGGCTTTTTTGATATCAAGTATTTGTTTAGTTTTAGCCGACATTAGAATGGATTAAATCAGCATTAAGATCAACTTTGATCAGCTGTTGAATCAATTAAATCATCTTTTAAATAGGGTAAATCGGCTTTGAATCAGCAAAATCACCGTTATAATCAGGTAAATTAGCAAATCAGTTTTTTTAACAGATGCACAATCTGACCTACCCAAAGGAAAATCAAACTATAACTGAATAAATTATTTATTTGTAACAACTATAAATCTATCCAACATCATTCGATATCTGCCTTTGTTAAGATCTTTATCTTTATCAATGGTTATAAATCCGTACTTATCTTTCCAACACTTAGAACAGAAGTCTTTAAACGTCCCGAAAGTCATGTCACTACCTACATGGTCTTGGTAAACATGTTTCAAATTTGTTTCGTCTTGTCTGAAAAGGATAATAAAATTAGCATTATCGCGAATTAAATGTTTTGGAATTCGAGTGTATGTTTGACAGAGATAAAATGAATCTACATTCTTATGTCTACCCATACTAAAAAAATTTCGGATTTTATCTTGTCCGTCGCAAGCTACATCATCAAAAATAAAAATTGAGTTACTTTTTGCCTCACTTGGATGAAGTATTTCGCAGTTTTCTCTAAAGGAAAAATAACCAATTTCCGGCATCGACTTTAAAATGTTACCTAACATTTGGTATTTAGGTTGATACAAAGACTTAGAATATATATACACATTCTTAAATTTTACACCGTTTTCCCCAAACAGTAAACTAAGCATAACGTTTGATTTTCCGCAGTTTGATGGACCGCAAATAAGTGCCCGGATAGAATTTGGCAATAATTTACTATGTCGTATTTTATTTTTTTTTAACCCATCGCCACACACAGAGTCCATATTAACGACTTCTAAAGTCTGCCTTTGTTTTACTGTATGCATGTCGTCTTCCTCTTTTTACCCAACTGACCTACTTATAAGTATGGTATAAATATTTATGAGTATTGCTGTATTAATTAAATGTCGATAAGACACGGTACAGGTATGATTAACAGTTTAATCAACAAACTACCCTTTGAAGTGCATTTACCCGGTTATCAGTATTGCGGACCCGGAACCAAATTACATAAACGTCTAGCCAGAGGTGATCCCGGTATTAATCCGCTAGACGCGGCCTGCAAACGACACGATATTGCGTACAGTAAATCAAACGATTTGGTCGAAAGACATAGGGCCGACAAAATATTAGAGGAAGCCGCTTGGCAAAGAGTAAAAGCAAACGATTCCACTTTGGGTGAAAAAGCGGCCGCTTGGACAGTTACCAATATGATTAAGGGAAAAAGAAAAATGGGATTTGGCAATGAAAGCAAGAAACATGATTTGAAAAAAAAATGTGATAATGAACGCAAAAAAAGCACTTAAAAAGTTTAAATCTAAAATTTCTAAACGCAACGGCATAAAGGACGGAGCCCAAATAGCTCTAAGTGCCGCAAAAGCCGCTGTCAGAGAATTGGGGGGAAAGCAAAAAATTCGGCATCCTCAAGTTTTACCCATTCCCAAGTCGGGAGGATTTTTACCGTTAATTCCCTTTTTTGCGGGACTAAGTGCCATAGGATCATTAGCTGGAGGAGCAGCGGGTATTGCCAAAGCGGTAAAGGAATCCAGAGAGGCAATGAGGAAAAGCAAGGAATTAGAAAGACACAATAAAATAATGGAAGCAATCGCATTGGGAACGCGGACAGAAAAAGGATCCGGACTTTATTTGAAACCGTACCGCAAAGGATTGGGAGTTTTTTTACAAAAACAAAAAAACTAGGGAAACTACCACGAAGACCGCTGACAGACAAGGACATTCGAAAATTTTCTAGTCATATTGAACATTTTCGAGGGGTGTTTATGCGAGATGACCTTCCTCACAAACCACATCATGTTGAATGTGCAATTATTAATTTAGATTCAAACGATGGACAACCATAATCGGTATCAAAATTATAATACATTTAATTGCGGGCATTTATGTTTAAAGTTTTTAAATGATTAGTTTTGCAAACAAAAGGTTTGACTGATAGAATAAAACATATAAATGTATTTAAATTTCTGCAATAAAATCAAAGAAATCAAGTAAATTATGATTAGTCATGTCCCACACCTTTACGTTGCAGGGTACCACAAATGTGTTATCAATCAATTTGTTTCCACCAATTGAATTAGACGAGAATGCAACATATTGTTTGGGGTTAATAGGATTTCGGTCATATAACAGTATACTAAATATAGATGAAAGTAATAATAAATTTCTTTGTGGAAATAAAGAAATTACAATTCAAACGGGGTCTTATGAAATAGGAGACATAGAAAAAGTGTTATGTAAACATTTGGAAGAAGAATCGGGAGAGACGGTTTTAAGTATTAAACCAAATAATAATACTTTAAAATGTGAAATAAAATGCAAGTACGATATTGATTTCTCAACTCCAAACACAGTTGGACGACTGTTGGGCTTTTCCCCGTTGCAATTAAAGGCCGGCGAATTGCATGAATCGGACTTACCCGTAGATATTATAAAAGTGTCGACAATTCGCTTGGAGTGTAACATCGTTACAGGGGCTTACTACGGCAACAAGTTAGGCCATACACTATACGAGTTTTCAATAAACGTTGATCCGGGTTTTTCTCTTAACATAGAACCCCGAAATATACTGTATTTACCTGTAAATGTAAAGTCAACCATTGATAATATCACTATAACAATTATTGACCAAAACGGGGATCCAGTGAATTTTCGGAAAGAACGCATTCTTGTCAGATTAGAATTGAAAAAAAATGGGTATTCAGTATAATAGAAAGTTGACACCTACACGAATATCTAGTAGTCAAAGATCCCTTAAAGAGGTAACATCGCACAACCAAAACCAATTGTTGTTGTGGGGTTACAAATTAAGTAATGTTGCAAATATTCGACAAAGAAAAATATGATGATTCTATCACCAAAGAAGAATACCATACTTATCAACCTCGTGCCCCGGGGCTTTCAAACTCTGATGAAATTAGAATTTTAATTCAACATCAAGACATATACACCGCTACATACAAAAGTTATTTACATATAGAAGGCGAAATAATAAAACCGGAGGCTGCATCAGGCTGTTCAATAGGCTGGAATCCGTGGGCATTTCTATTTGAAGAAATACGCTATGAACTGAATGGCTTTGAAGTAGATAAAATAAGGGATCCCGGTATTACCAGTACCCTAAAAGGATACGCATCAATACAAAGTGAAAATTTAAAGGATTATTGTTCTGCGGGATGGTTTGACAGCAAAACTATCTCCACAAAAACAACAAATTTTTTTTGTATACTTCCTTTGAAACTACTGCTAGGTTTTGCCGAAGACTACCAAAAAGTTATTATTAATGCTAAACAGGAATTAATTTTGTTACGCGCTCGATCCGATAACAATTGTTACATGGGTGCGGAAAATGTGAAAATTAAATTAAACAAGGTAGAATGGAGAGTTCCGCACATACAAATAAACGATTCCGCCAGATTATGGTTTTTGAATCAACTAAAAAACGACTCATCCATTCGCATTGCCTTTCGGAAAGCCGAATTGCATGAACTTCCTACCGTACGAGAATCCACAAAGGACGTCTGGATGGTAAAAACATCGAGCAGTTTGGAAAGACCACGCTATGTCATTGTCGCATTTCAAATCGCTCGAAAAGATGATTTCAGAAAAAACATTTTCTTTTTTGATCACTGCCACATTCGGAACATAAAAGTTTTCCTAAACTCTGAAAGCTACCCTTACGATAATATGAATATGGATATCGGTATTGGAGATTGGACACTTGTATACAAAATGTACTGCGATTTTTTTAAAAGTTATTATGACCAGGATAAATCAAACCCTCTGTTTGATTATGACTTGTTCAAAAATAGAATGATTTACGTGTTTGATGTTTCTCGTCAAAACGAAAGTGTGAAGTCATCTACAGTCGATTTAAAAATTGAAATGGAAACAGCGTTAGCCTTCAGTGCCAACACACGAGCGTATTGCCTCATTCTGTCGGACAATTTAGTGGAGTACAGACCATTGACCGGATCAGTTAGAAAAATTATCTAAGCCATGGCAATTGTATTGGCCGTAGATATGCAGGGTTTTGTAATTGGGGGAAACTTTGTACCAAAGGAGATAAGTATTGCAAAAAACGATCAACATATTTACTCGTATCTGGTGAAACCATCTGTGGAGTATGCATTTTTGACGGAAAAAGAGAAAATCCAGACTAAATGGTTGGAAAATAATTATCATTCAATTCCATATTGGGGCGGCTTTGTCGATTCCGGCGATGTTCAAAATATTTTTTATACGTTTGGGGAGGACAACTGCGATGTAACATGCGTGGTAAAAGGACACCAGAAAACCAAATTTTTACAAGATAATTTTCCAAGTTTTAAAATACTTGATTTGGAAAATGAAGCAAGATCACCTAAATTTAAAAAATGCGTCCATGATTGCGTTAATCACAAAAATAATTTCAGTTACTGTTCATTTGAAAATGTTAAAAAAATATGTATGTATTTGAATGGTGAGAATAAATAATCTATGTAAATTATTTTTTTTATTTTAATATATTCCTTTTCTTTATCCATCCTTCCTTGCTCCAAGATGGGAATAGCATCTATCTAATAGTTTACTAATGCGTTGACGGGACGGATATTAATATTAATCCCATCTGCGCGTTCATGTGTCCAATTTTAAATCTTTATTAATAATAAAATTAATAAACAAACAACTTCTTTATTAATAATTAAATTATTACATATAATTAATTTCCATCATTTTATTATCTATTCATATGCTTATTAATTAAAATCATTATCCGTTACAGATGTAATACATAATGTTTCAAATGTAATAGATAAGAGCACCGATAGTGTGTAATTTTGCACGCGCATCGCATTCCGATGTTTCCTCGCACAGAGACCCATCTCTCTCGATTCGTTTCATAATTTGTGTCAGCAAATTTTATTCTTATTTTGCATCCCACTCTTTCATGCAGTCACACTCACGGAGTCCCCGTTACAGATGTCCATACAGCTGATAAGAACTGATAAGAAGCGATAAGCAACTGATAAGGAGGTACCGCCAGCCGAGCGCGCTTGGGTGACGCAGGCGACGCATGCGCAGTCGCAAATATATGCATAAAATAGATCGACCGGATGTCCATGCTAATCGCCATAAGCAACGTCACAGGCACCGCTATTTTTTACCTACTCACGTGCACTATTGCTACGGTTTTCACCATACTATATACCATACTGTTAAAGCTTCTGGTAGAACCAAAAAAAATATTTTGTGCAATGGATGTTTTTTATTGAGAAACCTCCGGATATATTCTCTACAAGCTTCCAATGCATTGTTATTACAAAAACCAATAAAAAAATTATATTTGCATATTCTTTATTTGTAAATTTTGACATATTGTTTATTTAAAATAATACAAATTATTATTATGACATATTGCAGATAACAATGACAGTTGACAAAAGGCAATAATTATTTGTTAACTGACAGATTGTAGAGAGCAATAGACAAATAATCGAAAAAGTGTACTTTTTAATAGTTCAATGCGAAAGCATTTGTCACCAAGGCTACGTTCAACAGTTTTTATAATTATTATAGTTTATTTGTAACATATTTTTATGCTTTTGTTCACTTTTTTATTCAATTTTTTTTAATAAATACTATAACTATTTTTATTATAATTTTATGTAGAATATGACATTTAATTTTTGTCTACCTATTAAGAATCACGTTGTAATATAATATATTTTGGTTTTTTGTAATATTAGTACGTATCAAATTGGTAGAAAATAAATTAGAAAAAAACAAATATTTTGCAATTTTGATAAAAAACTTTTCCGGAATTTTTTTATCTTTGAAGCATAACTAATTTATATTTTGTTTTGCTTTAAGAACTGGAAACTTGCTTTCTGACTTCTAAAGTATCACTCTTTAAATTTAAAAAAGTGTGGGTGTAAAATTTAAATATTTATCAAAATTAGGATTGTTAGCACCTATAGTTGTTACCACTACTGAGTATCCTCATATCACGTAATTGACGTTGTCTGTCTCATTTCTGCGTTTGAAGCAATTCTATCTTTACGTATCTTATAGATATTTATATTATGTCATAGTTATAAAGAATACACGGAATGTATTCTATTTTAATCTAAAGCATATAGTCAAGTTTGACATATAAATATGCAACTCAAGAAGAGCCTATGCAATGATATAGCGTATTTTGGTCTAGCAAATAATGTAATATTATTAAAATATAACAAAATAAACATTTTAGTAATATTAAAATGTTATTTTTGTTTTAGGTTTTTTTCAAACTTTATTTATTATACATTTCTTAGTATACAAACTAAATGAAAAAAACTAAAAACAAAAAACACACATCAACTAATTACAAATATTTGAATATTCACTAAACTAGCTAAAACGTTTATTAAATTTATTTTTATTACAGTTTATACACTGGTTGAATAGTTTATAAACTAACCTACAGCTCAAATTATTATTAAAAAAATAAAATAATAATTAAAATTTATAATTTCTATTTAAAAGTAAATATCAAAATGAACAAGTAATTGAATAAGATTGATTTAATTGTGTTTGTTATTTTTCTAATAGTGAAGTAAAGTTATATTATTCTATAAGTGATTTTTACATAGTTAAAATGAGAATAATTATAGACAATTATGATATTACTATCATTTGCATTCGTACCTTCAATCAATTAAAATTATGATTATGTCTTTAATAACTTTTCCTTCAAACTTGACAAGCTGTCTCAATATACAGCAATTGATGGTTTGTTTGTACTTCTACCTTGGTCTCGATTTAAATATTCCTTACCTTACTTATTTGCTGTATAAAATCAATTTGTATTATATTAATAATTACTTTATAATATTATAAACGATCTAATGTCTCATAAAGACAGTATAATTGACATTTATTAAGTTATAATTTTAATCTATCCCACGCTCTTATTTATTTCTCGAAACTAATCGGCACCTAGCCCATATATATCACGTTCTCAGGGAAGTTTTCGTTACACACGTGATTTATTTATGTAGCAGGTGTGGAACACACATTATAATTATATGTAACAAGTGAGAAAAATGAGGATAGAAGTTAATTAAAAAAAAGATTGAAATGGGCGTGCGGTTCAGACGAAGAATCACTGTTGTCTCGACTATAATATTCAAATAATGTTTTTCACATGACTTTTGTTATTATAAAATATAAACTCGGTTTGTAATTGAGGTTGTAAAAACTTGTGATAGAATTTAAAACAATGCAAATGACGAGGAGTTTCCTGGCATTTCATATATTTTTTTTAATGTCATGTATTTTTTTTTATAATTATAATTTCTCTTGGATTATCTAGTTTTTATCAACTTATTAGATTCTTTTTTATGATTTAAACTATTTTATTTTTTTATATAATTTGATATTTAAGTAGTATTGTTACCACATATAACGTTTGGTAAAATATATAGATTGTAATATTTAAGATAAAGGCGTTTGCGTAGATTAAATTAAAATTTCTTATTTGTACATTTTTTTTACTTTATAAATATTTATATTTTTGCAGTTTAATATTAAACTACTGCCGATAAAACTTGATCCATTTTAATAATTAAACCAACGTTTTTTTTTTAATTTATATTAACAAAACTTTGTTATTGAGACTTTTCTTTTATTAAAAAAAAAAAGAATCTAGTTCTAACTCTCTTTCTTTTTGCTGTCCGGACTTCCGCTACTCTAATAGTCGGTACACACTTGCAACACTCTGCCGTACCGCAACACCGTCGCGTAACATCCTCGCGCAACATTTCCTCGCAACATGGGACTTTTCTAGCGTCCCATCGCTTGTCGGTTTTATGCCGTCGGATCAAAGGAACGTTGCGCGACGATGTTGCAGCTCTCTTTACAAGTTAGTACGGCAGGGCGCAACAATACAGCAATGGAACGGCATTGTGTTGCGGGAGTATGTTACGCGTCGATGTTGCGGTTCGCTGTTGTGTTGCGGAGTGATGGTACACGACGATGATACGCGACGGTGTTGCGATACGGCAGATTGTTGCAAATGTGTACGCACTATAACGATATCATCAACACCTGGATGAACCTTGACGACTATTCGACCTATAGGCCAATTTAATGGTGCAAAGTTGTCCTTCTTTATAAATAAAAGATCTCCTACTCAAAGAAGAGTTGATTTTTATAAATGTTACTTGCGTTTTGGTTTAAGTTGGTTTAAATATTTTCATTGTCAACGAGTCCAAAATAGTTGAATGATCTTTTAGATAGAGTCATGTCGTTATAAGATTCTTACCAATAAAAAAAAATTGAAAAAAGTCAAGAGTTTAAGAATGTTTGGATTGTTGTATAAAGCAGTTATTAAAATAATCTACCACACTTATTTTAAAAAGTATATTAGACTGATTTGTGTTTTAAGTAAAGTTTCCGTTTGTCAAGTAGTATAATTTAGTTTAACATAAAAACATTTTAAACATTAATGATTGCCACTATTTTTCTATAATAATTGCCATTTGTTAAAAATTAGAATTGTTAAGTCTTTTGTAAGTAAATTTGTTATTTTGCTTACTACTATTATAAATCGACGTATTGAACAAAATGTGTTGCCTGACTATTTAAAGGTAGTGCCTATTTTCAAAAAAATATACCAATGTTTAGCAAAATGTTTGAAAGATGTTTAGCAAAACAACTAACATTTCATTTAGAATCTTACAATATAACTACATGATGACAATTTGGACTTAATAATAACTTAAATACTATATTGGCAATTAAAAATCTCACTTACAAGGTATTTGGTGAGTTTGAAAAAGAAAAAGATGCTTATGCAATATTTTGTGACTTCAGTAGAGCTTTTGACTAAGTGTTATATTCCATTCTATTATGTAAAATAAAAATGTTAAACTTTAGTTTTTCTAATTGTATCAAACTAGTTGGATAATATTTTTATCATTGTCAACAATATGTATGTTTAAAGAAAAGCAAATGAAAAAATAAAAAAATAATATAGATGCCTTGCAAACCTCATATTATTATTCATATGTTTAATTTTTTAGCTTTAAATGTAAATCTAATTGTATTGCATTTAATTCTAACGGGTGTAAACGCAATTACTTGTGTAGTAATACTAATAATCATATCTTATGTAAGAAGCCAAAACCTTTTTTGTACTGAACAGAAAATAGCGTGTTTGCATGACCTATGCCTAATCGCGTATGCTTATAGCAAAATAAATAAGTGTAGTAAGATTATGTTTAGCACTTATGAATACTCCCTTGTCAATGAATGATGCTAAAGAAGCAATTAGAGATGTTACATTTACTATGCGTTTGTTTCTTAGAGAAATTAATATTTTGAGCTGCTTGTTTGGCGTATGAAAACTATTATAAATAAATTTTAAACAATTTGCGTATTATTATATAGTTTTCTTGCTGTCGCAATAAATTTCATTACCAAGTGCTTTTATTTAGATAGTACTTTAACTACATTTACAGGCTGCCTTGGTCACAAACTTGTGTTAAGCCACCGACGGCATTTTTACTATACGTATTAGTTTATAAGTTCTTGCAAACTAATACTTCAAGATACCATCTCTGCTAGATTACTTAACTCTACTGAGATGTTATAGTCAATTCAAGATTTTGTGATTTCTGGTTTGCAACAATACTTTTTAAAGTTTTTACATTAGAATGGATCTAAACAAAATTGATTTACAAATCAGACCACAAGTTGACTACATCGAAAATCAATTTTAAAGAATCTGCAACCTTTTTTTGTCAATTTTGCTAAAGTCAGAACTTAAATTAGTTCAACCTTAATGTAGTTACATATGTCTTGGTATTTTCATGTTATTTAGTACTTGTAACTGATGATGCAAATTATTATTATTTATTTTTTGATACATTATTACATATAAAATAAAACATTTTTATTTACATTATTTAGAAATTAAATTGTTAACGACCACCAAACCAAAACTGTATTTTTTTGTTTTTATAGAGCTTGTAAAGTTGCGCACAGACCGTAGGGTTATTTCTCGCGGTAGTTTGTACAGACGCCACTAATATAGTTAATAGAATTTTTTGAAAATTGTTTATTGCATTTGATTGATGTACAAATGTATCTTGAAACTCTAACCTGCAATTTGACGCTTGATATTTGGTTATTTACGTTAAATTAAATCAAGCAATTGCAAAATTGCTATTACCAAATTCTTGAATAAAAGTTTTTGCTTTTGTTGTTGCTTAATAATATTTTGATTTAAACTTTTTGAGGTATTTTTTGCTGTTTTTTAAACTCAAATTGCTTGCAAATAACTGGTCAATATTTTCTTGTATTGTGTTGTAGTCGTCAATTACGGTAGCGAAGCGTGCTAATTGGGTTTCTAACTCAATTTTGGCTTTATCGGTAAATGCATTGCTATCTATCAATCTACCACGTATATTGTAAAATTGAAAACCTCTGTTTCTGTATAGGTTAGTAAAATCAAAGTTATTCTAATTATTAATAATCGTTTAAAATTATGTAAAAAGTAAAAACTATTTAAGAAAAAATGGAAAAAGTTTACTTGCTAGTGGTTTTGTGTGCTCAGATTACTTACACTTTTACCTTTATTTTATAATAAGTTTATAGTGAATGTTTAAAAAATTACCGCACAGCTGTCCATGTATACAAACAGAAATATTTTAATAAAGCTCATTCTACCCATCATAAATTGTCTAGATTAGAATCCAATTTACCTCAATATGATACCTTCCAAAAACATGAAAAAAAAAATACTTTACTAAATGTACAAAAAGCATCAAGATTGATTGTAAAACAAATTGCACAAAATTGTGACACATCAGAAAAAACCATTATTGCTGTTTTACAAATACCTAAATACATTATCATTATATAAAGACACACGCATTAGACGACAACAATGACAAGAAACAAAAAATCAATTATTGCATTTTTTATAGATAACATATAATGTATTTTACAGAAAAATAATCTAGTCCGGCTAATGCACTTTTGTAGGAAAGGGAATTTTTAATAAAAGAAACTACATTTATTAGTCTCAAAAATTCTCTCCCACGTTGTAATAAAAACAAATTGTCAAAAAAGTTTAGTTTAAATGTATATTATAGGATTCTCGGTAATAAATTGATTTTTTTTAAATTTTTATTCAATGGTTATTAGAACCAGTATAAGTTTTTTCTCTGATGGATTACAAATAAATAATAATACATAGTAATACGCATGTTAAGTCGATAAAGCATACCATCACCTACCGAAAATTTATCTGAACAATGCCACGTCCAGCCTCTCTAAAAGATGCCAACTATGCATTGAAAAAGACTTTTTTGTTATTATTTTTTATTAATTTAATATGTTTCCATTTCTTTCCTAGACAATAAATAGCATTTGTTGTCAACAATATTTTTTAAACAATTTTAATAATGGTGGATATCTTTGAAGCACTTTTACTTTAATTTTGTTTAGGTATGTAATTTCATAATATTTTATGTGTTTTAAGCCAAATTGAGAGATAATTTATATTAAATTTGAATAATTTATCTAGCCTAATAGTTTTTTCTTGGATTAAAATAAATATTTACAAATTAACCAGAACCTATTATTTGTATAAAGTATGTAAACCAAATGTTATTGGCTGATATTTAATATTGGTAATAAATTAAACGTATATGACTAATCTTCTTTAAAAAGAGTTGAATGACTCAAAAGCTCGATTTGAATAACAAATAACAAAATAATGTTAGTATTTTTCTTCAAAAATGTCTATTGTTGATTTGTATAACTCTAAATATTTGATTAAATTTTACATTTTATTATGCATATAATCAAAAATAACCTTGATGATGTGTATACATAAAATCAATTTAAAGTAAACATCCCGGTCAATTATACCTAAGCATGTCAACTGCCTTGCAAAGTAATTTAACCAATTCAATTAAAAACGAACGTAAAAAATCCGACTTTAAACAATTACTAATTAAATTAATTAAAAATTATAATTAAGACTTTCCTTGAACAAATTTACATATAAGTAGTAAAAAAAATCTATTATATATACTATACTAAAAACTACATAAGAGCTAATATTATTTTTACATCAATCATAATTTTTTTTTTAATGTATCCAAGTAAGGAAATTACATGCTCCGACCTCTCACTGTCGGAAACTTTTATTGTTGCTCAAGAGCGTTTAATTAACAACAATAATAGCGGTGTTAGTTTCCCTTTCGTATGCAATTAAATGTTTATTTACGTTGAAAAAGAAAAAATATAAAGCGTTTGCATTATTCAGGTGGAAGAAGACACGGCTCGTTAAGTACGAAAAAGTAAAGCATCAGGATTGCAATTAAACTAGGATGATGTAATCGCACAAGAGTGATCGAGATCGAGATAACACTATGACTTTACTCCTTTTAAGTTTTTAAATTCAAAATTGTTTATAACTCTATTTATTTTATTATTTTATCTTATATATATGAACGAAAATCATTCTTTTACTTGACAATTATTATAAGTATATTAAATGATATAATACTTGAAATATTACTTTCATTATAAATTTAACATAAAAATATGGTTTCTTGTAATGTAGACAAAAATATTATTTTATAAAAGTTATTTATTAAAACAATATTTATAATACAATATATTATAACAATCTTAAAAATACAACAAAAGTAACAGCCAATATCACAGAATGTTTTATACTTTGAGTTCCTGATAGACGATTAGGTAATTCCTTGCATTGTTGTTTATATATTCCCCTCACAAATGTTTTGCTGTCCTGTGCCAGGATGCATAGTTGGAACCCGGTGAAATTCTGCTGCTGCCCCAATTCCGACTTTCCATCAATCTCGACACTTCGTAAGGAATATGCTAAAGTCTTCTCGTAAAGCAAGTTCTGTGGGTTCTTAGTTTCCTGTATAATTATGTAAGGATCTCCAATATCCTCGTTTTTAACGACCAACCATTTTACTTTGATTTTATTTTCTTTCCTGTAACAATAACATATTTACTTAAAATAAATTTTATCACATTAGGTCAAATGTAGTTTGGTTTTTTATATGTACAGCAGATAAGCAAATTAATTTAATCTTATAATACAGAGTATTAATGCGTTGTAAAATAAATATTTTTCAGTTGGTAATATAGACGCATTTATATAATTTTGTATGTTTAGGACAACGCCAAAAGGATTTATATCACCACCGTAACCATCAGGTTCATCTTAGTTAAATAATTTAATCAAAAGTCTTGTCGAAACTTTTAATTAATTTGGATATAAGTAAACAAAACCTATATAGAAATTCGTAACAAATAGATTTTCTGTAAATAAGATTAACTTAGACTGAACTATACCAAACAAATTTGTTTTACTAAAAACTTTTAAATTTAATGTAATATCATTTGTAATAAATACTATATTAAACTGAATCGCAAGCACAGTTGATTTGTATAATTAATTAAATATTAATTAATAATTTTTTTTCCATTTGTTACAAAAATATAACACTAAACCATATTAACTTTGAATAAACTCGTAATCTCTTCTACATTACGCATAATAGATAAGCGCTTCGATACTATACACAAATTATATTTAAAATTTGTTTATCTATAAAATAAAGTAGCAGTCTTTTTTTAATATCAAACTAATTTCAGTTTTTTGAATTAACAACAAATGTCAATATATCACGTCCATTGAACGACTTGGCTTGAAAAACAGTTAGAAAAAACTTTAAAATTTGCGTATTTTTTTTAAACATTTATAACAATAGAGACAAATATGCTACTCAATGTATAAAATGTTAGAATCAAATCATTATAAAAATGTCAATATCTTAGACAATTATATTGTCGAATAAAGGAATATTAGAAAGTACACAAGCTAATATATTTATGTGTGTACCCGTACAAGCCGTTTTTACAAATGTATCTATTCTGCTCACACAGCTGCTTTTCAAATAAAATAAGATTGTTGGAGGCTGAAAGACTAAGGTCGATGGCCATCTCATAAAAGAATATTAAGCACTTTATGTACACAACATGTATATTTTACTTTATTTTTTGAATAAAGATGTTATATATCAGATTCTTGGGTACGCATTCCCTACATTTGGAACGGTTATATATTTTATCGGTAGATTTTAGGTTGTACATTTGCAATTTTACAATTTTGAAAATTTGAAAATGTTTCTTTTTTGTATGATAAAGCAAATTTTTAGTCAAAATAGAAGCTAATTTATCTGCAAATGTTTTAAGTTATATCTGATGCCTTTTTGGTATTTAATTTAATTTTAAAAAATCTTTTGAGAACTTGTTGTCTAAAATGAATTAAATTCATTAGGAATATTTAGAATAGTAAAGTAAGATGCAAATTATTTAGCAAAAATATCTGCATTTTCTTATAGATTAGTAATTAAATTGTTTTGATCATTTCAAAAATGAAGTATTGAAAATTTTCAATTATCTTGCAATAAGTTTATAGTTTTATATACATTTTTGTTCTTTATAGAAAGCTGAGAAATATTGATTAGCTTTGTTTCTGTCAATCTTATCATTTTCAGACTATATTAGATTGTCATAATGTTTACGAGTTGTTTTATAATTTATAAGTCTGACTGGAACGATAACTGATGTATTTGTTAAATGCTTCTCACTTTTTAACTGCCTGGTTTGTTTAAATTGAATACTCGTATTTTTGTTTTGGTTTTTTAAAAAAGAATAGAAAAAAAAATTTGTGACATTTTCTGCTGTAATATGTGAATTTTCAGAACATTAGCAATAAAAACCAATTAGCAATAAGTATCTTAATCAATATTATTAGGATATTGTTTCATTTTTACTATAATCATCTTAGAATAACGATAAACAAAGCACGGTTTAAGTTTTTGGAGTTAACAACCAAAGTAAAAAAGAAACAGTTAGAATTTTTGAAAGCAGCCTCAACCATAGTTGTTGTAATTCAAGGAACATTTGAAAGGTACAGATATAATAACCTTGTTTAACCAAATATTTCATTACAAAGAAAATGTATGGTTTGCTGAATAAGTGAGTACTATTATGATTGTTGTCCGGATAGTGTTGTAGAAGTCTTATTAGGAAAATTTAGATTAAGAAATATGCTATTAAAACCAAAGCTCTAAAGAATATGCTTGATATGACTTCTTTACATATAAAACAGAACATCATAATATAATATTGCATTTTATATCTACTGCCAGTTTGGGATTAATAGTTAGGTTAAGTTTTATAAAATGAATAAAATAAAACTTACAAACAGTTTTTTGATTAAAATTACATTTAACATAAAAATAAAACAAAACAATAGTTAAAATACACAAGAATTGCTGTTACGAGTTTAAGTAAACCTAACATAGTAGCAGTTTATTTATTTTTTACTTTTACCATACATATTTTAAATTCTTTAACTAACTTTAGTTTAATTGAAAATTTATTAAATAATTTACACCCCATATATAATTTAAAAAAAGCATAATAAACTATATTTTTAAATCAAGAATACGCCAATGTTCATTTTATTTATGGATATTATAATAAAGATGCAAGAGCGTTAGAGCGAAGGTTTTCTTCTTAAAAAATACCTATCCAAAAGTGTTCATCAACATGCATTGTTATTTAACAAAAACAGGTTGATATACTAAAACTAGTGCAAAACGTCCCTTACAGCAAAAACTTGCTAAAGAAGAAGCTATTTTTAACGTAGACAAAAATAGTCTCTAGACTATTGGAAGAATATCCAATCGTGTTTATGTTAATTAAATAAAAATGTAGAAGACTTAGGGTGAGGACACAACGGCGATCTTAGCTCCAATCATCAAAAAGCGCTCCAATCAACAAACAGCGCTCCGAGCGTAGAACACTAAAATTTGTTCTAAGGTTGTAAAAAATGTAAGACGCAACTCCTTCTCACGCTGCTAAAAAAGTTACAGTTTAATATAAGTACAAGGCTCAAGCGGTGAGCAAAAGTCAGAGCATAGAACAAATTTTAGTGTTCTATGCTCGGAGCGCTATTCGATGATCGGAGCTAGGATTGCCGTTTGTCCGCACAATTAGACAATTTCAGTTTGTACTTATATCACATACAATTTGTTCAAAACTGACAACCTGCAAACTATGCAATTGCACACAGCTTTGTGGATAAATTATGTTTACGTGTGATACCACGTTTACTAGAGATGGAATTACAAATACCAGAAATTTACATTAATAACCACTTAAAAAAATCATTTTCAACATTGGTTTTTGGTAAATATTTTATGTGGTGTTTTTAATAGTTTTTTTTGGATAATTAGTATTTCAAGGACAAATAACGTTTAAGCATTATCTACTTTTTTCTTAAACAAGTTGCCATAATGATTGGAGAATGTTTTTCTTGATGTTAATTCTGACATATAAAAAGTTTAATACTTAAATAAATCACAAACCAAAGATGAACTCATTTAAAATGTTATAGGTACAGCTGCATCCATACGAGACGACTCAGATACTCTTCAAACTGCTAAGTTTTTTGTTATTAAAATAGCAAAAATGTGTTGTAAAGCAGCAGAGAGACATTTTGCACCAAAATTTAAATTCAAAAAATGTGTAACAACAAAAAAATTCTTGACACTCTTTTAATAATGCACTTCTCACCCATTAAGTTTTAGACAAAAATGTTTTAGGCATTGTTGACTGAAATTTTTTAAGAAATACGCATTTATCTCTATCTATGTGCAAAAAGTGGTTAAACACTTTCAAAGCTATATTTTAAACTAAAAAAGACAGTTTAAAAAAACTCATTTATGGTTAATATCTCAAATTTTTACTTTAGAAAAGTCAAAAGTTAGGTTAGGTTAAGTTAGGTTAAGTTAGGTTAGGTTTACTTTAGAAAAGTCAAAAGTTAGGTTTCAAAGTTGAAATTTTTCAAAATAAAAGTACAGTCAGATATTGTTTAAAATATTTGTCATATGGTCTTAAGTACATGTGTTATTATTGGAAAAACTATAAATAGGATTTTTGATTATTTTAAGAATTTCATCAATGTAAATTAAAAATAGTATAAGCAAAACAGCAGAACCTTAAGAAAAACTAGCAAATCGGTCAAAAAACCATAAATTATATCTATAAATTTTTTCACGCCAAAAAACAATTGGTAAAACTTACAGAATTTGTAATCTATACTTATACAGTTCATTAATAAGATTAGGCAAATAGTTTGGAAATGTCTAAAGCTACTGCAAGATTTGTCTCATGTTTGTTTAAAGTAAAATTTTATTTGTAACTAATATATGTCAGAAATACATAAAGAACATCTTCTAGTAGCTTTAGACACAATCAAATCATTTTCTTCTTTATTTCGCGTTTTACAGCTATTTTACATCGCCCCAGAAGTCTTACGACTTGTTTGAAGGGGGTTGATGGGACCAACGGCTTATTAAGTGACTTCCGAATCACCCCGGTGGATAAAGAGCAAAGTTATTATTTTAGTCATATTCGGGGATTGAACCCGGGACTGTTAGCGCGATACACTAACGCTCTATAACTGAGCTATCTCACCGTTTTAGGTATGGCATACTAATATTATTAACATGCTTTATTGTATGTCTTATTCACAAATCTGTCATAGCTTTCTTAATAACAAAAATGATAATTAGAGTTGATGGGTTTAACTTCGGGTTTAACTCTGATCCTAAGATCATAAATGCTAGTGTTTTCTAAAGTTCTGCTTTTTTACCAACTGTATTTTAAATTAACTGTTTCCCAAAATTTACAATTTGCAAAAATTCAAGGTAAATGTTTATAAAACTGCTTAAATCTTGTCATTTTTGTGATAGTTTTAACGAATGTGGTTTTACACGTTAAAATCCTAAAATATTTTCATTTATTGAGGTATATTATGTTATTTCTAAATATCATTCTTTGCAATTAAAAAAAACAGTTTTTTATTTAAAATAGTTTCAATTTTTTTAAGCTTACTTTGAAGAAGTTTATTAAAACTTCAAAAAATTTGGACCTGCGTTACTTAGGAAGCAATATATACCTACTACAAAGATTTAGTTTAAAAATAATGCTATTATAAGCTTATTTTATATTAACAACTTACTAAATTTAAGGTATTGGTAACCTTAAATTTAGTAAGTTCTAGGTATTGGTAACCTTAAATTTAGTAAGTTGTTAATCTAAAATAAGCTTGTTGTTTGTAAATGTTGACTATTTTGTTGGTCAGTAAACAAATGTTTAAGAAAATAATTAGATTTTGTTAAATTAAAGCAATTTGATATGGAGTTTTCTATGTTTTAGGATGCTGATAAATAAAATTTAAATTCTTTTTTAAACCACAAATGTTAGTAAAATTAATTTAGTTATACAAAAAAGTGAGTTTAAAAAAGTTTTTACCACACATTTTTTTCTAAAAGTGTAAATAATAGTATATTGTATAACTAGCATGTAATAATACTTATTTTCCGCGAGTATAAACGTTGTTGTATTATAATTTATTGTTCAAAATGCATAAATCTATTTAACACAAATAAAAAAAAAAAAAAGCGGCTCGCAAAAGTAAAATAACCTCTTGATCAATAAATTGCATATTTGCAATACAATATTATTAAAATAAGTTTAATTAAAACCAAATAGTTAGTATACTCAAAACCTTTGAAAAAAAACTTTGAATACGTAAAGACTTTAATTAATCCTTTATTAAACTTTAAAGCAACGCATACTCATTTATCTACCAATATAAGATTTAAGTTAAAAAAAATTGACTTGATAATACTAAATATGTATTAAAAATCTTACATTTTTTCATTTTAGTTTTTTAAACATTTAAAACATGCATTATATGCTACTAAAATTGTAAACTAACTATTAAAATGTTCCGGACAATAATTGATTAATTGGATCTAAAGTTAAGACTATTAATACGTTTGTGATAAAAAATTATATCTTCTAAACGAGTAGTCTACCAACTTAAACTAAATTTTAAATCAACATTACTACACGTATTGCTGACGTTTGACTAACATAGTTAAACTTTGTATACACAAGAGGTTTTGCGGTACAGTAATTAAAAAAGCAAAAAACTAATAAATTCTTTTAAAAAATTAAACCCGTATATTTTTTTTTACGAAAAACAATAAAAAACCATCGTAAAGCATCAACAAACATAGGCCATTTACGTAAGATAATTAGATTTTTATTTGTAAACTTTATATGCGTGCTATTTGCAATGGAAGTAATTTTTTATATGTTTAAATAACCTGAATTAATTTTTCTATCGGAAGATGAGATCCTTGCTATGTAGTCACAGTCTCAGCTTAAAACTCAGAATACGCATGGTTAGATGTTACGTTTTTTCGGTGTTACTTTACGGAATGGAGACGTGGACTCTTACAGAAGCATCATCGAGAAAAATAGAGGCGTTTGAGATGTGGGTTTACCGTAGAATATTACAGATCAGCTGGGTAGATCGAGTAACTAACAAGGAAGTCCTGATAAGAATACACAAAGATAAAGAAGTAATGTCAAACATCAAGAAAAGAAAACTTTCTTATCTAGGACACATCATGCGCAACTCAAAATATCAACTACTACAGCTGATTATGCAAGGGAAAATTGCCGGAAATAGGGGACCGGGAAGAAGACGTACCTCCTGGGTAAAAAATCTGCGACAGTGGTACGGGAAGACTTCCGTGGAATTGTTCCGCGCCGCCGTCAATAAAACCATTATAGCCAGATGGATCGCCAACATTCGCTAGCGGATACGGCACCAAGAAGAAGAAGAAGTTACCAATTAAAGTAAGTTTTAACATTGTATACATTATATGTATTATGATGATAACGTTGAAATTTTATAAAAGTTTCAACAAAGATGGTTTGTAAATAAATCAGTCAGATCAAAATAAGATTTAAATTTCAAAATAACAATTTTTGTTCTTTTGCAATTTTCACAGAACTTCATAATGTATAAAACGTTAAAACTTATTTTATTTGATAATTACACTAGAGAAATTAATTCAGTATGCTGCATAAAACATCACTTTCATTGCAGATGGCAGGCAAAGCAAACTGATTGACCTGTAATTTTTATATTAAAATCGTTAACATCACCTTTTTTAAAAATTGGCTTTACCATTGCTAGTTTAAGCATTGTAGGATAAATTCCTTCTTTCAAACACTCATTATAAAGGAAGCACAATGGTTCCAAAAGCAATTCTATACAGTGCTTTAATAGTTTTGTCGAAATGTCATCAAATCCAGATGTATTTTTATTTTTAAATAAATTTACAGTATCTATCAGTTCTAATTTAGTTATTGGATACAAGAAGATTGATTCATTTATATGTCTGCATCCACTCAAAATATGTTTATTGTTTTGGGCAGTTGTCAGTCCAGATAACAAGTTATCAGTTACGGTAGTAAAATGTTTATATAAACTGTTAGCTAACATTACATAGTTTTCACAGATTGGCAGACTATTGGTGTTATTTCATTTGTTAAGCAACGTGTTAACAACGTTCCACTTACTTTTGGACTTGTTATCCGAACTGATTATTACATTTTCATAAAACAGACTTTTAATAGAATGTAATAGCGTAACATAGTTTTTCTTTAAATGCATATATTCTTTTTTATAGAATAGAAAACGCGTGGATAACAACTCTAATAACTTTACCTTTTCTTTCATTTCAAAAAGTTCTGGAGTAAACCATCTTTTTAATTATTATTTTCATAAATCTTTTTAAATGAAATACAAGCATCTAAATGACCAATGCAAGTATTTAAAAATCTACTAAAACTATCATCTACATCAAGTTCTTTGAAGTGCGAGTCCCAGTTCTCATTAGCTAAAACTTGATTAAAATTATGTATATTTATACTAGAATAAATTCTTTTATGACCTGTTACAACGTTTGTGCTCGTTGCAACTATATTTTTTAAGTGCATAGAAATAGCTTTATGATCAGAAATTGTTGAATCAATTACATTACAGTTAAAATTATTATTTAAATTTGTAAGAAAATTATCTATGCAGGTTTTGCTGCTGGCTGTTATACGAGTAAAGTCCTTAATATAATGTTTAATATTGTAGGTATTAAGTAAAAGAATAAAATCGTTATAGCATTTTAAATTTGACAGAAAATCTATGTTAAAGTCACCGGCAATAATAACTTTTTTTTGTTCTTTATGAAGAATATCAAGTACAACGTTAGTTTTTATTTTTTTAAGTTTTAAATTGCTGTCAGGTGTTCGATATACTGATAATATTACAATATTTACTTTGTTTATACAACATTCAATACTTGCGCATTCAAAAAAAAATCCTGCAATAAGATGCTTATATCATTTCTATTTTTAAAATGAAATCCTTTTCTAATGAAAATTGCTAATCCAATGATCCAATGTGTTTAACTTAAACGATATTTAGTTTTAGCAAAACGGTACCACTTGTTACACTGTCAACAAAATATTGGTAAATCAATTATTTCAATAAATGGCTCAATCAATTATCTTGGGTAGCACTAATAGTGCAGAACTCCACTACGAGCAAAAACCAAATAGCTCCCAGGATTCTGCTGAGACAATTACTTGACAGAACCAAAGAAACCTAAA
Source organism: Tachinus rufipes (assembly GCA_963932245.1). Classification (NCBI taxonomy): domain Eukaryota; kingdom Metazoa; phylum Arthropoda; class Insecta; order Coleoptera; family Staphylinidae; genus Tachinus; species Tachinus rufipes. The sequence continues at coordinate 75,534,830 of OZ010743.1, read as the reverse complement.
CTTTTGGAGACAACTAGAAGAAGGCTAAAAAACAAAAAAAAGAACTTAGCAGACAAACCGAGAACGTTACAAAAATACTACTACAAAAACGCAAAAGCAAAACCTGTTCAGCAATAGGACGTTGCATCGCAAAACCGACCGGTGAAAAACAAAAAGAATAAAGAGAGTACAAGAACAACCATTAAGGACACGTTTTTTGCACTAGCAACCAACGCCAAATTTTTTTTTATCAAAATCTTTATTCTTGTTAGGATTCATTAGTTAAAGAAGGGAATAGCATCACCCCACAACCACTGAGAAGGTTCTGAAGAGCTAAAAACTTTGCATAATTGGGTTAAAAGAACTGCTAGAGCCAAGAAAAATTTTGACATGGGTACCGGGACCATAATTGAAACCGGTTATTCTGTTAAATGGGCTGGAAGTGCAAAACTACATAAGACGTGACAAGTTGTTAACTTAAAAAAAAAACTCCAAAAAACCTAACACGTTCTACATATAGATAAAGGAGCCTGGAAAAAAACAAAAACCTTGCAAATTTCACCAAGGTTTCTGCACAATGTCCCTCTAAGCAGTATCCTATTCTAAAAGAAATAAAGACTAACTTAAAAATCCCGTGATAGTTCTTATTAGCCAAACCCTTATGCAATCCCAGTACATATATCATTGTGAAACATAAACTACATTTAATACCATTATGGTCCTTTTGTTTTAGAAACCATTTAACAACCAAGGTACCTTTAGTAAAGAAAGGGATCTAGAAAAATATAATTCTTGGATCAAGATACCTTTTCTATGATCAAGGTCTTCCGCCACCAAAAATAATCCAAAAATTGATCAGGAACAGGAGGAGTAAAAAACTTTTAGAGTATATTTTAAAATTAATATTAATAATATGAAGAAAAGTAACTTGCTCACATTCAGAATAGCAAAGCCGAGTAAAATTATTAACCTAACATTCGATTCAACATTGAATCAGAAAAACGCTGCTACAGAAATGTAGAAATCTACAGAAGTTTGACTAGACATACTAGTTCGTCAAATTAAGAGCAATGCTATAAAAAAACAAAAAAAAAATAGAACAAATATTTACAAATAAATCAAACCCACATGTCTTTCTTGCTTCCAGAAAGTTTTGGCAAAAATCGCACTGCAAACATTGGATCCTTTAAGACAAACACAGGTGGTTTTAGTCTTCGTAGTCAAACAAACTTTGCAGCAGTTACTGCAAACACATTTTCCAAGTTTTACGGTGGTAGAAGCTTCCAACTAAATATATTTTGCTAAGTTAGCATTTTTACATACACATATTTATACCAAAGCCAGAGCAACCCACATATTGCTTAGCTAAATTTTACAAGAAAAAATTATTAAAAAAATTTAGTTAATAGGTTTATACAAGATAGTACAATAAAAGCTTTGTTCCTGCACCAATTCTAATATGCATACCAATCAGACAAATCTTGCAAATTAACCATACATCAGCTAGTTTGCAAATGTAAATAGACTATACACTGCCTTGAGTGCCTTTCTAGACATTGAACAAGCTTTTGGCAATACTACTTTTACATCTATTGCCTCAGCAATGGAGAACAAAAAAATAACACTTTTTTGTTTTGGATAAGCTTTATGCTCAAAAACTGAACTGTAACAATCACATTGAATGGTAAGACTTTAAAAGTCAAAACTGCTAGCCGGTGCCAAACATAAGGATTAATACTTGATATGACTAGGTAGCTATACACTGTGGTGACTCGATCCATCATTATGTACAAATCATTTGTATATAGTTAAAAAACTATCCTTAAAAAGCAACCAAACTAAGTAAAATAAACTACATTTCTTCATAACCAGCAGCATTAGCTAATAACAGCAAAGTACGGTTAATTTGAACACCAACAAATCAGAACATGGAAAAGAATTTTAAGGCAAACCAGCTTGCCAAAAAAAAATTACAAACGTTTTGGACCAGAACCTGTTTTGGAGATTCCATACAAGACCGGTAAACAAATAATGTATACAAAACTTGAAACAAAACACATCCACTTGTAGAAAAACTGTCAAAAAATAAAGCACATAAAGCTTTTCAAAACAAAACTAGCATATACTGTCCAAATCATGGTATTGCAAATAAACCAAATTAAAATGCAAAAACTTACAGGACTGATAACTGGACACTATGACTTAAATAAACACATGCATAAAATTGAAATAATTAAGATCCCCTATTCCGTGGATGTTTGGAAAAAGAGATTCCGCTACAATTGCTGAGCAAGTGCAAATCTTACAATGAAAAAAGCATAGTCTTTTTTGGAAAACACACGCCAACTAAAAAAAACTTAAAACAATTTCCTCGAAAAAAGTTACAAAAAGGTGGGGTTTTTAGTTAGTAAAAACCTGACACTACTGGACAATACGGTTTGCGCAGTGTTTTTTGAAGATTTTTAATTTTTTACGCAAACAAAATATAATGAACTATAAGATTTTAAATATCTTACAAAATTTAGTTTTATTTTACAAACAAAATGCGTCGCTCTTAAAACATTTTTAACTTTAGCAATAAATTATGTAACCCAATAATACAAAATCTACCTGTTTAGTTTAAATTTACTATAAAGGTATATACATAGTAGATAGGTATAATTAAAAATATTTTTTTAAGATTCGCAAACATATGCTTTATATCCTATTTAGCTATTTGTTACAGTTTTATACTAATTGTTTCTGTATTACGTGTTAATTATTAAAAACTCTGCGTAATTTTTTATAATAACATCTTTGTTTTAATATTCATTAAAATTGCTGTGTATAAACTAAATAATCGGGAAAAATAAAAATTCTTGTCGAGAAATTTGATCTGTTTTTCTATCCGTTTTTTTTTTATTTACATTAATCATCAAACATGTATTTTAGTTACTACCACAAATTTAATAAACTATTTGAAAAATTATATATTATGTTTAAATAATGATTTCTAAGAGCAGATTGAATAATTTTCAAAATTGCTAAATCAATCGAGCTAATATCATCGGTTAGTTTTTGTCTCCAATTATTTTCTTTCTTTGCAAAAATATTAAACTAAACCTCATTAAAACGTAAAATGCAATAAATCGCTGAGTCATCTAGGTCTAACATAGATAAAAGGCTTTTCAACTTTTTTATAAAGCTACTATATCTTTCATAAAATAATAATCATATAGCATATAAAAAAATCTGTTTAAAACTTTCAAATATTTTATTATTATATTAACAATTTGATCAAGCTAGTTGAAAAATTTATAGTTTGCAGTGTTTTAGTTGCATTATCTTTTTATTAAATACATAAACAATTTAATTTTATATAGTAAATATAAAAATATATTACTATATTGTACACGTCAATAACAATTAACTTAAATCTCGACTATAACAGGGTAGAAGATTGGAAACGTAAGTTGTTTGTGGCATGACTTGGATATTATTAAAGAATTAAAGTTAAAACAATTTTCTTTGAACAAAACTTTATATTATTCATTGTTGATTTAAAATTAATGTAAAATCTAAAACATTTTAAAATTTCCTAATTTGAAAAATTAGTTATTTTTTTAATAATAATAATTTATAATCAACAATTCTATTAAATTACTTGCTATACTTACACCGTAAAATCCCTAAATTTAAAATCGGGGGTAATGTCGTATTCTCCTGGCTCACTTTCCATGATTCCTGTTATGTTAACGTTCGTAGGACATATCAAACGCTCTTCAGGCACATTGGCTAACGAATAATCTGCTAGGTGCGGCGGGCCGTGACAGAAAATCGATTTATAAATCGACTTTAATTCCAATTGATTTCCCATGTAACGTCTAAACGGTCTTACAAAGCAATCGCAACTAAGAGGATTTCCTTAAAGAAAAAAATCTATAAAAATTAAAATAAAGCAAGCAATTTAATTTATAAATTGTATCAAGAAAATAAAATTATAAAAAAATAGTTTGATAAACATATAAATAACTTACCGTAAAATATAACTTTTGAATCATTCACAACCAATTCAGTTAAATTATTATCAAACCGTTCGAAATTATTATTGGATATATCGAGAACATCAATTCTGCTCACATTCTTGAGTTGCTCCCAAGGCAGTTCCTTCAAATAGTTATCTGACAGATATAATTCAGACAAGTTGTATGGCAGTCGGAATATATCTTTTTCCGTAACGATGTCCTCTAACATGTTATGAGATAAGTCAAGTGTACGTAGATTCGTTATATTACCAAGCACACCTGAAATTATTATAAAATTTAATTGTAAATCGATTATTATTAATCGGTTTTCTTGAATAAGTTGTAATTACTTTTTTTAATTAAAATATTATTATAAAATAATTAATTTACCTCTTCGTATATCAGAAATTGAATTGTGAGATAAATTCAATTTTTCCACTTTAGCGGTCCCGAAAACTAAATCGAATGTCATAAGAGGCATATGATTGTATGATAAATTGATCTCACGCAGCCTATAAGGTACGTAAGGGTTGCTTGGAAATGTCTTCCTGCTTATGAAACTTATCTTGTTGTGGCTTAGGTCCAACTATACAAACATTTATTAGCTTATACGCTAAATAAATTACTTTTTGTTATATCTTACCTTTTCTAAAGAAAGGCAGTCTTCAAGTATGCCGTGCGTTTTATTGTCGATCCTTTCTAAGTTATTAAATGAAAGATCCAAATTGTTTAAAGATACCAAACCTGTAATATATTCAAAGTTATTTGCGCCATTATCATATATAATATGTGAATTAATTATATTTCAGTAATTATTTATAAAGGTTTCATGCTGGAGGCATCATATGTTTATTAACACATAAAATTATATTAGTAAAATAATTAAAAGCCTTTATAAATTCCCCTTGTAAATGTACCTTGTAAAGCATCAGTCGGTATATAAGATATGTTGTTGTGCGTCATGTTGAGCACGATTAATTGAAGGAGTCCTTCAAAGGCTCTGGAGCTGATGTTATTCAGTTTGTTGTGTGCCAGATTAAGCTCGAACACGACGGGCAGACGCCCGAAGGCCGCCCGCTGCAACTTCGTTAAGTTGTTTCCCTGAAATAATTAGAACAACCCTAATTCAACAACTTTCAATGTACAAAGTCTTCTAGTTGTTTAATACTCCACATAAGGGATTTATTAACATTCACACACAAGTATAATAATTTAAATAAAGTGTAATAAAAAAGCAATGACAATTATATATTTTGATATTACCTCTAAATATACGTATTGCAGAGAAGACAGATCACTTAATGAAGCCCATGGTACTTCTCCAATGCCATTATAATTTAAATTCAATTTTTGCAATGTTAGCAAATTCTTAAAACTTCCTTTTATTAAGTTATTTCCTAATTGGTTATAACTAAAATCTATACTAAGCAGTGAATTCATCGACGGCCATAATTGTGTTGGTAATTCTTTAAATTTGTTTTCTGATAAATCTAAATGAGCTACAGATATTGGTAATGTAAACATAGTTTCAATTTGATTTCCTTTAAGTGTTAACTTTCTTGTACTGGCTAGTCTGGTCAAAGCACCTTTAGACATATCTTTAATTTTATTGTAACTCAAATCTAATTCTAACAGAGTTGGTAAAGTTCCAAAAGTGCTTGGCTTAAGAGTTTCCATTTCATTATAACTTAGATCCAATGTGCGAAGAGAAAATAATGTTTGGAATACTGAGTTAAATATATCCGTTAATAAATTGTGCGATAAATCTATAGTATGAAGTTCATACAATTTTGGGAAAGTATGGCGTGGAATTTTAGTAATTTTATTGTGCGATGCGTTTAAAACTCGTAATCCAGTCATATTTTGTAAAGGAATCTAAAATAAAATATTGGAATAAATAAAAATATAAATAATTCAATTAACTTACCTGATTTAATTCAGTTAATAAATTATGCGATATCAACAATTCCGAAGCATATGTTGTTTCATCAAATGTTTTTTTCGGTAAATTTGCAATTTGATTAAACGACAAATCAAGAACGGTCATATTAGCACAATTTTCAAATGCTCCAGCTTCTATTTTACTTATTGCATTTCTTGATAAATTTATAGTTGTTAAAAATAAGTCTTTAAATGCTAATTTTTGTATTTCCGTCACATTATTTTCAGACACATCTAATATCTAAAAATATAATTAAAGAATAAAACATGTTACAATATAAAAAAACACAATACCTCAATAAAATTAAGTTGATAGAACATCTGATAATCAATTTTCTTAAGTAAATTCCTTGCCAGGTCAATCGTTCCAATTCTGGTAATGGAAGCAAACGTCCCCCTGCCTATATCACTAATCATATTATCGGATAAATACAGCCTCCTTAAAAAACGCATGCCTCTAAAAGAGTTTGTATCCAACTTTTTGATCTTATTATGCGACAAATCCAGCCACTTAAGAACCGCATTCCTAGCAAATGCGCCCCTGCAAGAATTGCATGCATTAAATTAAAGTGCAAGAAAAGTTCTATTGAAAATGGAAGCAAGGCATTCGTTGCACATCCGTGACTGAAATACTTTTGAAATTTTAACGTCTGCTTTAACGAGATGTAAACATCCTGCACTTACTCAGACGCCGTAGTTACATTTTAAGGATACTTGACAGTTTATAAAATTCATTTAAAAAGTGTTGATATTTTATGTTTGGATAAAAACGTTTAACATTTAAATAAAATTCATATATTATAAATATTCTAAAATTTAATAACTAATAGTTATTTATAGTATTAAAAAGTATATTTTAGTTAATGTTATTCATTTTCATTTTACTTAATAAAAAATAACAATTAATTACTACCTTGTTAAGTCGGTAAGTTGGTTATGTGATGCATTGCACCATCCCATTTTAGCTAAATCAGCAATATGGCTACCATCTAATTTGGCAATAAAATTGTGACTTATATCCAATACTTCTACATCTCTCAATCCTTTAAATTGGTTTCTTTTTAGCTCTTTGATCGCGTTTGCATGTAAATCTAAAAATTTTAATTTTCGCAGAGGTTGCAAAGCTTCAATTGGTAAAGCTGACAATTTTCCATTTGTTAAGTGAAATCTTAATATTTTGCCTGATAGATCCGTACCAAAAAATGCATCTTTTGGCAATGACTCAATTTGGTGGTAGTCCATTTTTAATATTGTGAGATTTCCTAATATCTGTAATAAAATATTATTTATATTAACTATTTATACTGATTGATTCTTAAAATATGATTTTTTTTTTTTGGTATTTAAAATACATAGACTACTTGATTATTGATTTTCAAATAACATATTTGTAATGATGCATTAAATTTTATGTAATTTTGTTTAACACTAAACTTTATAAGTTGTTGTAAAAAATACCTGAAACCTCAATTATGTTTGTAAAAAAAAAGGAAAAGTGACCCGCCATGCATAAACCAATCAAGTTGTAAAATAAATGATTAGATAAACATGTTTGTAAATAGAATTACTTGCCAAAAACATTAAATACTTTACAACAAAACTCAAATAAGTTGACACTGATACATATGACAGATAACATATTTTCTAAAATATTATTAAATTAGACAATTTTTATCTATTAAAGTCAAAGCCTGATATCGTTGTAGAGCAATTAATAAGAATTCTAAAACCAACAAAATATTTTTCTTAAAATTAAGGCAAAACACCTAAATAGAATCAATTAAATGTTAAACAAGATGAGTTTAAAACATAAAGTTATTAAACCCATTGCTAAGATAAAGTCCTCATCATTATAGGCAATCTAAATGCAAAAGTAGCCAAAATTGTAGGCAGATTCAGATTAGACAATCACAACAAACGTGGAACAAGATTGATTCAGTTTTGTCTAAACGAAGAAATAATTATAGCCAACACCTTCTATCAGATGCCGACACAAAGTTTCTACATGTGCAAAACATCATCAGACGGTAAACCAAAAATAGACAAAAACGTAAAAGATTAAAAAACACTATTAAATCACTAAAATTATTTTTGTTGGCGGACATAGCTACAACACATGTACAGCTGAAAAGAATTAAACGCAAATCAACCAAAAAAAGAATGAACCTTAAAAGACCAAAACCAACTAAATTAAAAAACAAAAAGTAAATAACACAAAAGATACGAGATATAATAAAACTGCGCAGCCAACAACAACAACATCAAGAAGGAAATAAAGACAAATACGACCTCTTCAAAATGCATAAAAAAATAATAGAATAGGGTAAAAAAATAAAAACTTGCCAACCAGATGCACTACTGGACAAAGACGGCAACCAAACAGCACCGACCCTTTCAACTTAAATAAGACTAGCTCGGCAATTAAAAAAATCGAATACTTAATCAGAAACTTAAAATCAGGAAAAATATCTGGTCCCCATGAACTTCCAGCTGAATTGATAAGCTTATAAATAAAAACTTCAACAATATTCTATTAAAATTATTGAACAACATATACAAAACAGACAACATAACAAATATTTGGCTAACCTAACCAAACCTTGTGACAATACCAAAGCAAAATGAAGCCAAAAAATTGTAGAACCACAAAACTATTGCCCAAATAAATAAACAATTGCATTTTCAAAAAAATAGAAGAACACATCAGCAACTTCAATATTGATTTTAAGAGAAACATGGGAACCAAGGAGGCACTAGTTGGAATAAACGTACTAAGATAAAAGTGGTTACACATAAATCAAAAAACCTATATCTGTTACATCAACTTTCAAAATGCCATTGATAAAATCCAACACTTAAAGTTGTTAAAGATGCTAAATAAGAAAAATATTAACAGCAAAGATATAAGAATATTTTTTTCCTCTGCTGGCATCAAACTGCAAAAGTCGGAAAAGATCTGAGTAAGAAGGTTGAGATATGTCGGAAAGTCAGACAAAATTGCGTCAGCTCTGCTATTTAATGTGTACAATAAAAATATCTTTAAAAAAGCATTGTCAAAGAAAACAAAAAGTATCATCTTAAACGGCAAAATGAGTAACAACATACGTTACGCAGACAATATTAACATCATAACTGACAGCAAAAATATCTCAAATATCTAATTGGATTACTTAACAGCAACTAAAAAAGTTATGGCCCAAATATAAACATAAAAAAAAAACAAAGTCATGGCTACCTTAAAATACCCAAGTCAGAACAGACCATCAATACACATAAACAACAAAACTAAAGAATAGGTACCTTTTCACAATTACTTAGGAACCCCACGTTGTATTTTACGTTACCCCCTAACGGAAAATACAGAACACACAAAAAAGATTAAAAGTAGAATAGAGATAGCCTGCAGCGACTTCACAAAAATAAAAAACAATTTTCTGTAACAGTAGTATGAAACTAAAGCCTAGAGTATTAAAATACTACATATCTCTACTTTATTATATAGGATATAAACCTGAACAACAAAGACAGAAAACATCAGAAACCTCTTTTATTTTTTTAAAATATATTGCTACAAGAATATGCTCAAAATTTCATAGACTGACACCAACAAAACAGTAATGCACCAAATAAGTAAAGCCAGAAAAGTCACTACCACAACAAAGAAAAAAAACTAAAATACTTTGGTATAATCCTGAGAAGCATTATATATAACGTCATTAAACTAATAATCTAAAAAATTAAAAAAAAAAAGATCGGCTTGTAGAAGAAGAATATTGTAGCTTTGCAACCTGAAAGACTGATTTAGATGCACATTCATCAAGCTATTCAGGGCAGCTATCAGTAATATCTGCATAATAATGATAGTTTTCTATCTACGATAGATGCAAAACTAAAAAATAAAGTTTTTTTTTTTTATTTAATTGTAAAATAAAATAAAAGTATTACAACATAATATTAAGACTGCGTCCGCCATAACTTATTAATTTATAATAAGCCTATGTTATGCCAAAACGTTAGATAAATTAAAGAGAAGTAACAAAAGGGCTAAGTACCAAAATTTTTAAACAGAAAAATTGATACATAAAGCCTCCACATGGCAAAACAAAAAACATTTTTATTTTCAAATAATTATCAATCTGCCTGATTGTTTACCAAATTTGAAGTCTTGGTATTTTACCATCTGATAGGATGTAGTCAATGGCACATAAAACCTATCTTTAAGAAATATTTCATATTTTGGTAAATTGGCACTTAGCCCTTTTGTTACTTCTGCTCCTCAATTATTACACGCAGAAATTTTAATTTTTATTATACATTTACAACTACGAACAGAGTTATAACAATTGTTATTTTAGACAAATAATTTATATCAGAATTATATTTTATCAATAAATTATGCCTAGCATTATTAGTAAGTTAACATAAACTAACTTGTTGTTACTACTTACAAAAAGCAAATTATTATAAGCAAAGGATAAAGTTATTTTGTATTGATTTTGTTTACATATAATACCAGAAGATGTTATCTACCTAGTTATGAAAACAACACGATGTGACATTTTATAGTGTTATCTCCAAGCAAAAATAAATAATTTGCAACATAAACACAAAAACGTTATGGATAAAAGAAATCTTCTATTTTTAAGTCAAATACAAAGGTTGCTATTTATGTATTAAGAACTGACAACACTGGTATTGTCAGATAAAATCTGACATTGCCATCGTAAAATTTGACATTTTTAACATTATACGTACTTAGAACGTTTTGACGTGCCAAGCACTATTTGTGTTGTTTACAATAAGTTGAAAATTTCATCTCGACCAAAAGATGGAATTAAGTTGCAAAAATGTTTTGCAAACTTTTGGCGATAAAGCGCCATCCACAGCCACTGTATATTCCTGGTACACTGAATTCAAACTTAGCCGTAGTTTGCTCACGGACAAAGTTAAAGAAGGTTGTCCAAAATCGGTCGCCAAAAAATATTAATGCTGTGCAAAAACTAATTAAAGAAAATTGTCATGTAACATATTGCAAAATCGAAACATGTTTACACATTAGTATGACCAGCATACATAAGATTTTGCACAAACATTTGAGTGTCCTGAAGTTGTGTGCACGTTGGATTCCACATTTGTTAACAGATGCTCAAAAAATGCTTGTGTCGATTGGTGCCGTAAAATGATTACAAAATACAACTGTGGTGCATCCAAAATCGTATACAGCATTGTCATAAGTGACAAGTCGTGGATTTATTTTTCAAAGTGAAGAAAAGCCAACAAAAGTTGTTCGTTCTCAAAGCGAAGCAAATAATGGCGTGTTTCTTCACAAAAGCCGGGCATGTAGCAACTATAGCTCTTGAAAATCAAATGACGATTAATTCAGCGTAGTATACGACCATTTGTTTGCCTGAAATTTTTGGTAGATAAGAGACAACAACCCAAAACGACAAATCATTTTGCATCACGACAATGAAAGCTCACACACATCACATAAAACAAACAAGTATTTGGACTCACAAAAAATCAAATTGATGGGTCATTTGCTTTACAGCCCCGACCTGGCACTTAATAACTTTTTTTGTTCCCAGTAATTAAAGATAAACTGTGTGGACAACAATTTTCATAGCCCGAAAAAGCGGCTGAGGTCTTCACAACGCATGTTTTAGAGCTATCATCTTCTGACTGGACAAAGTGTTTTGAAGGATAGTTCAATCTCATTGTTGGCACGCTGTTTAGTTAAAAAAAAAACGTTGTTGTAGACAACAAATAACAAATAAAATTTGACTGCTTTATACCAAGATAAAAATGTTTTTTATATAATTGTAACTAAAAATAAGATTTGAGTTCACCGCTAGTATCCTCCTACAAAACAAGAGTTCATGCAATGGATTTATAAAAGCTCTCTACCATTCAAATAGGTAAAAACGCAACTTTTTAATTGAGTTTTATGCCCAAAAAGACTATAATAACCAAGAATGTTTACAAAAGTTTAATTAAAAACTTGAAAGCGGATCTGCTTTTGCAAGACAACTGCAGGTTGCATAAAACACAAATTGATTAAGAGGTATTCAAGAAATACTTTACCCCTGCAACTGTTCTCTTTCACTAAAACGAAAAAGAATATGAAGTAGTTACCAAAAATTATTGTTGAAGTAAGTGTGTAAGTAAGCGTCTTGATGGGATGTTGTTAGTAGTATTGTTATGGAAAAATATTATTAGCAAACATTACATACTAAAAAACTATCATTTCTACAAGAATATAGGTGAACCATTTTTTCTAGAAAAATATTGACACGTACAGCGCCGTTCTTAAATTAAAATTAATCTTCACTTATTTTATATGTTGACCTGCATACAATATCTATGATGCCTTCATTCTTTGGGTTAAAGATAGTTTTTTTCCTTTCTTTATAACTGCGCTACTACTCTTCATTTAATGTTTTTTTTATCAAAAGAAGATTGCAAAATTTACAAAATTGCCAAAAAATAATGTTACGACATAGCATTACTAAAAAAACGTTTGAATAAGTGTGTTAGTCTTAATTGTTTGTCCTGTAACTCCTTGTTGTTTTTCAAGTTTTATAAAATAAACCAACAACTTATTCACATTCAATTTAAAGATCACATCGGCTAAGAGTCAAATGCAGACAATTGTTAACAGATTAACGCAGTGAATTTAAATTGCACTGGAGTAAGTCACTGTTATTTGTTATTTAGTTTAAGAACCTTAACAAAATAAAATTGAAAAATATATAAACATAAAAAACATCAATAATAAAAATAACTTCACAACCTACAACAGTTAAACAATGATTTAAAAAAATTGAAAATAATATTGAAGAAGAATAAAACTTAAAATAATGTATATACAGTGTACGTGACTATTAATAAATCAAAAGCACTCTTAAATATAGATACAATCTATAGACACAAAATATTACGTAATACTTACACTAAATGCCAATTTTGGAAATTCTAGTAGACTTGTGTTTTGAATATAAAGTTCATTTAAAGTATCATTGACTCCTAGGAAAGTGTGTTCTTCTATTTTTTCTATTGGTGTGTCTTCAATTTCTAATACTCTTAATTTCAACTTATATAACAAACTTCCAAAAAGTCTTCCTGAAAATAGATTAGTTATATAATACTAAGTAAGTAATATCAAATAAATAAAACACATTTACTATGTACTATATTAAATATATTTGTGATATAGTACATAGTAAATGTGTTTTATTTATTTTATAACAAACTATCACATAGTAACGGTCACTACCATTCAATTATTAATATTATAAAATTAATTAATTAATGGCTACACAGAACAATATTCAAACTCACAACTTTTGGCTTTTTAATCTTCTCCTTAGGTTTGAATTCTAATTTGTGTGGGTTTTGTTTTTAAATTAAAGTTAATTAAATTAATTAAATAATTTTATGTTACATGTCATATGCTGTATTGCACCAATCTTATGGTTTGGATCGATTGTCTTTAATAGACAGTTGCAGTGGAGTGTTTTTATCATATTAATAATCATTTATAATTATTAAAAAAATCAGGTATTAGATTGATAACTACTACATTACAAAAATAAACTGCTGGTTTTAGAGTGTAGTTTTAAATTATAAAACATATACAAGCCCTAACAATTATATTATGTGACAAAATCACATACATATTCTGGAATTTGACAGTTATTTATTTTCTCCGTGCAACTTTTTGATGGGAATCATAATCTATAGAGTGACCCACCCAAGTGTTAGTTATCACTCTCCTCTAACATAGAGATTTTTATCATTAAAAAAAAAACTTTCAATTTCTTGTTAACAAACTTTTGAACAATTTAAACTACTTGATGAAAATCATGATCTTAAGTTTAAATTACTTGCTGGTAAGTATGATCTAAAATAACTCACACATCTGCCCAAATACTGGTCATTAAAAAATTAAATATCACCAAAAAAATTTCTAACGATAATGATAATTATAATTTGAAGTAAACCACCCACCCGCCCAATTCCTGGATCAAAAGTTTAGATATCACCTTCTCCTGCTTTAACAAAAAAATTGCATTGCTTTAAGAAGAAGACAAATTTCAAATTTCTTGATAACAAACTCATGAGCGGCTAGCTGTGCACTACAGTTTAAATTACATTATGTTAATTACGATATGGACTGACCCATCCCCCGCTTAAATTTGGTCATTAAGAGATTGGATATGTCTTTTTCTTTAACTAAAAAACGTCTAACAGAGAAAAAATACTTCAAATTTTTTAAGAGCAAACACTTGGATAGATGGGTGCTCACTCCAGTTCAAACTCTTCTTCATATAGTATTGAGTAAATTGCTGCGTTTATTGAACAAAGTGGTGCGCAGTATCACTACAAGTTTCAAAATTTCTGAGTTGTGCTTAAAAATTTGCAATACATCAATACGGGAAATGGCGGATAAACTTAATAATTATAAATCGACAGTATAAAATATAAATTAAGCATTATGAAAATATTTTAGACAAAAAGTCCGGGTCGTTCGACATTTTTTTATAGAAACAAGAGAATATTAGTAAAACTATGCAAAGTAAAATAAATTACGGCTGAATAAAATCACAAAACTAGATTAAATAAGTCAAAAAATACTATTGCTAGTAGATTCATAACTGTGAACTAAAGCTTTATAAAGTTGAATTACAAGTTACTATTTTAAAAAGTACTTAAAAAAGGTTTTTATTATAAGCAAAGCAAATCCACTATTAACAAAAAAAAACAAAAAAACTACTCATAAGCAAAATCAAAATTATTTTAGTTGCTAGTATTAGGTATGACTGGTCCAAGGTAATTTTTAGCGACAAATTAAAATTTGACGGTTTTGTGTTGGTGATTACCGCAAACACGTTATTTGCACTAAACATAAGGTTATTCACAAAGATTGTCTATTTTTATGGAGTGATGGTTTAGGGCCGCATAACAGCTTCAGCATTTGAATACTGAATTTATTGATAGCACCGTAAATGTTGAAAAATATCAACAAATACTGCAAAACATTCTGTTATCAAATATTGCAAAGTGAAATGTTGGCAAAAATTACATATTTCAGCAGAATAAAACGGCCTGCCATACGGCTTAAACTACAAAAACGTAGTTTGGCGACAACAGCGTAAATGTTTTTTTCTTGACCTTTTAACAGTACTGACCTTAATATCATTAAAACAATGTAATAAAATAAATCTGACCCTAATTGTTGTTAATTAACTAATTACATATAATTAAATTTAAAAAATTATAAAAAAATTAGCTTTCAAATGGTTGAATTATATAATATTATATACAGGGTCTTTCTAAATGTCTGGGATTATAAAATCACTTTAAATATGCCGCTTTTTTAAATTGTGCACCAAACTATTTACTTTGTTTTGACAGTTCAACTTCAACTGCACACCAAAATTGATTTTACTATTTCATTAGAGTGGCACAAACGTACATTAGATGATTACATAATCCCAAACTTTTATAATGAACTTGCATTATAATATATATTTAATTCAATTGAAGAAACTCACTAACAGTCTAAAATTTTAAAATTTTGTTAAATTTTCTGTTTGGTTGTTTTCCTTATTTACATAATTAATTAACATAAACGTAATAATAAGTTTTGTTTTTAAATTGTAGATTCTATATTAATCTGCTTCAATACATATTGTTGTACCATATACACTATATATAGCATTTTTTATTTAAACAACATAAATATACTAACTACCAGTATAAACTGTAAAAAAAATAGGAATAATTTTAATTGTAGGTATACTTGAAATATCATCCAGTAAATCTATATAGAAAAATAATAGAACAAAAAAACAAACAAAAAAATGTCACAAAAATTATTTGCTTGTCCGTTTGTAAACCCAACAAAAATAGTACTACTATATTTAAAATGACTAAACACAAGAGTAGTATACTAAATGGTAAGTTAACCAGCTAGAAGAAACAGTTTGTTAAGTAATTAATTTTAAAGCAATTCATTTTAGAAAGAGAGCTTATTTGTAATACTAAGATGGACTTGCAAATACAATTACGTTTTAATTAAAATTATTAATTGTCACGTTCGGTATTTTGGTCACATATTTAAATACAAAAAAGGATAAAATAAATATTCATATTATTAGTACATTGACGTTCTCCATAATCGTCAACAGTTGTCTTTTGTCCACGCTTAAATTACAGCATGGTTAAAAAACAAACTCTACCAGTACAATAAAATTTCAATGGTTTGTTTGAATGATTTTAATAAAATTTAAACTAAACAATAAAAAATGTATAGTTTATTTATTGTTAATTAAGAGCATACCGACCGCTACCTTGATTTGTAGTATTTTAACAAAAACGGCAACTTCCCCTTTATCGCTGCTTCTACAAATAATTTGATAATCAATTTATTTTTTACCAGTACATTTAGAAAGGATTGAACTATGATATGTCAAAGTCTCTTAGTCAAATAATAGTTAGAAAATAGCCAAAAAAAACCATCAAATATAGAAATAAATGCTTTTTCTGTATTTTTACGTATTGAAAATTGGCAACACCGTTGTTGTTAGATGCAATCCAACTGCATCATTTCAAAGTTTGACATTTTTGACAGTATACGTAATCAAAACGTTTTGTCATAAAAACATTAATTGTATTGTTCACAGTAAATTGAAAATTTTATCTTGGCTACAAATAGATTTATATTGTCAAAAATTGATTGTTGTGCCAGAAAACATTGATGTTGTGTACAAATTAATAATGCAAGGTTGTCATAAGACCTATAGTAAAATTAAACCAATCTTGAGCAATAATATGACAATCATACATAAGACATGGAATAAACATTTAAATGTCAAAAAGATTTAACACACAATTTATCAATCGATCAAAAAATAGACTCGTGTGAATTGTGGCAAGAAAATGATTAACAACCGTGATGCATTCAATGCAGTGTCTACACAGTTAAGAAATGTTGAATTTATTATTATAAACTCAAAACAAAACAGTAGTTGACTGTATAGGTCTTCCAAAATAAACCAACTCCAACAAAATTTGTCCGCGCTTGCAGCACTTTGAAGCAAATGGTGACCTGTTTTTGGTTTAAATGGTCATGTGGCAAACGTACCTTAAGGTCAACTTTAAATGGTATACAACCATTTGTTTGCCAGAAATCGTCTGTAAAATAAAAAAATTAAACCGGACAAAGGTTATTCTCTACCATGTCAATGCCAGCTCACACAACTGCCGTATAACCCTAATTTAGCACCTATAGATATCTATGTGTTTCCTCAAGTGAAGAAAAAACCATGTTTTGGAAATACCTATTTTGTAGTAAAAAACTGCTATAAAATTAGTTTAATCAAATGCAAAAATGTGTAAATCTCAAATGAAAGTGTTTTAAAAAACAAGAAAGAAGTTTCTACACCCTAATCATTGGTTTAGTTATTCATTATAAATACATAAATAGCAACTCTCGTAAAACTTTTAAGCATGTAATCGCGTGTCTGCAAAGTATACTTATATTAAAAAAATATTAGGTAAACTATGAGTAGAGAAACTTTGGTTAAATGCTTATCAAAATTATTCTATACGCGGTCAATTTTTAATTGCTAATATATTTGACAAGTACGCAGTTGCTAGTATAAATATATACGAAAAAGTTTTCTATATACATATGTGTATTTTGGTTGTCTACTGCGCTACGTTCATTTAGCAAAATTTAAATATAATTAAATAATACATAACTATAAAAAGTTATGTTTTTTACTATATGTGCATATGTAGTTACTAGTTTACAAGAAAAAAGCGGAATTCATTCGGATTTAGAGTAGGCCGTTATCGACAAAATATTTGCTTCACAGACTTCTACTGTATGAAAAAAACATTAACCAAAACTTTTTCCGGTCCTGTTCTTTTTGCAAGTATCTTTTTTAATAACACACATCATCTGTTTGTAGAGAAAACTAACTAAATCTTTATTACAAACATTATTATATTATCGAATGTTGTGGGTATTTTATGCAAACCATAAAATTGTTGTTTAGTTATTATTTGATAAGATTAACAATATAAATAAATTAAATTAATTAAAATTAAATTATTTTTTGCTTGTGTTGAAAATCCCATGCCTCACATTTTTTCTCAAAAACTATATTATTAAAGAAAACTTATACATACTTTTACAATATTTTAGCAATCAACAAATTTAAAATACGTTTATAAATCAGTAATACTAAATAAATCTTAATTTAAAATATTTTCATAATTGAAAATTGTTAAACTGTTAAAAAGTTTGATACCTTAAACAAATAATTTAAGATAATTAATCTTTTTAATAAACAATTTAACATTTATATCAATATTATTTTTATTATTTAATTAAATACAAAAAAACATGATTGTTGGTTCTGAAATAAAAATAAAAAGAGATAAAGATTAATTATAAATAATATTTACCTATGTGACATTTAGTAATGGTAAGCTTCTCAATTGGTATCTTGTATGTAGCCAGATTCTGTAATCCTATACTCATACTGGCCAAATTTGTGTTCTCGCATCTGACGGTGATCCCGACATCCGACTCGGTTTCGCACACACAGGGATGCAAGAGAAGTGGTTGCACCGGACATCTATATTTAGGTCCTGGCGGGATATACTCCCCTAACACCCCCAAAACCAGTGCCATGAACAGTATAATCCCACTCACATCCATTGTCATCTGCACTGAAATCATAACATCATGAATATCATCATCATCCCCTTGTCTGATAAATTTAGCATTGCAAATATACATGCCGTTTTGTTTAAAGTATTAAACGGATCGATTGTAGTTCGGTTATGCATATGATTGCTGACGCATTGTTTCCAATCATGCTTCACAAAGATCAAAGGGTTTAATTGGCGAGGCGTTATTCCCGTCTGAATACGACTAGGGTATTAACTATTTAAGATGCTATTAAGCACATTCTTGATGAAACACGAAATCCACGTTAGTGGAAATGTGCTTGTGATTTACAAACACATCCAGTAGCCCATGATGTTATCGGATAACGAATGACTGTCTTTATAATGCAATCCAGATAAAAACTTTTAAGCATAAAAATTTATTAATCTAGTATTATATATAACTCAGCATTCTTGAATCAAATATTATATTTCGCTGAAGTTTGCTGTTTTATTTTTTTTTGTCTGATTCTCATCCTCGAAAACAGTTACGTGAGAAAACTTCTTCAGTTTATTGCCCAAGTTGGGCGACATAATAACATTTCTCTTTAAAGTGATTAACACCGCTATTCTTCACTGAAACTTCTTAGATAATTTGCATGCGTAATTTCAAGTTGCTAAAACTCAAGATTTGTATTGCTCTCTCTTTAATTTAATCCTAATTCATGTGCATTAAAAGAGACAATAACAACAAGGGATGCTACAATGAAACAAACAAATAACGCTATCATTAGAAACAAAAATTGCATTAATTAAAAGGAACAATGAAATGAAAATACATAGATAAATTATAAAAAAAAACGTTATTAAATTCTCTCTAACATCAGTTTAGTTTAAATTACGGTCCAAATATAAAATAATTGTATTATTTTTTAAATCTATGGCATTTATTTAATAAAAAATAAATTTATAAATTGTTTATTATGTTTCTACTAAATACTTACATAAAACTATTACCATTTAAAAGGCGTGGTAAATACTTTTGTACTAGTATAGACATATTTTAAATATAAAATTTCATATAAACATGTATTCAATTCTCAATCATTATATACATTTTAATGTTGTTTTTACCCAACAAAAGTTAAATCACCTCTTGATTGCTTTTATAGATTATTTAAATATGTGTTTTATTCTTTTTTTTTTCTACCATTCAAATAATAAATAATTATTTGTATAAGTATCTACGTTTTGTTCAATTGCACTTTAAGTAATAATATGACTGCTAAGTATTGATCAATTTTAAAGAATTTATGAATAAAAAATAGATTTTACAGATATGTAGATTTATTCTGTGTAAAGACGTGTTATTGAGTTGTGTTGAGAATTTGTCTAATTGGTATTTTAGTACCAAATAGTTGTATCTTAGTAACCATTGATAATGCATACTGGTATTTAACAAAGCAGTATGTTTTTTTGTTAAATACTAACCTGCGGTTTACTTTGTTTAATATTGCAGAAACAGCAAATGAAATTTTTTGTTCTATAGTTATTATAAATAACAACGCGTTTAATTAGCACAAACGTCTTAAGAAGTTTAACTGAAACGATTAATAAGATTGTTAAGCAATTATTATCTTTTTACAAAGATAGAAGTCTGGTTGATCAACCAATACTTTGGAACATACATCCTTACAAAGCAATTGTATTTTTTGTGACATGGTATCGCTTGATGGAAAGATACGGAACAAACTAATTGATTTTGACAATTTATTAGTTGATTTCTTAATTAAGACATAAAAATTTAATTGCTAGTTGTAATGCTAATGTTTTAGCATGACTACTATTTTAATTTTGTAGTTGATAACTAATAACTTTACCGAACGCAAAGGCACTGGATCTGGCATTCAAGTCAGAATTTCGGCTTTGAGTGAACACATTTAGTTTTTGTAAAGTACCCAAACACTTATGTCCCGGGTCCAAATTACTTTATATACTTGTTGTCTACATAAAGTAAAAATAACTTATAAGAAAGTATTTTCTACCTTTTTTGATTTGATTTTAACATCAAAAAACATTGCACCAATAACAATCTTAGATAAAAACGCACATGTACGCCGGACAAGTAGTGGCTTAGTCACGGAATTCCGCCCTTGGCAAGGTTACTTTTCGGAACACTGGAAATTAAACTATGTTGTACCAATGCACAAAAATGGTTGCAAGGCTAATACAGCCAGTTATTGTTCAATTGGTAAAGCATCTCAACTACTTAAACTGCTTAACAAATTAGTTTTACTAAAATTATACTTGCTGTTATCTAATGTTATCATTGATCAACAATATGGTTTCTGTTCTACAAGATCCTACCACTAACCTTTTCTGGTATACTACTTTTATATCCAAAAGCTTAGAATTAGGAACAATGGTTGACTTTATCTACACTGACTTCTCAAAAGCTTTCAATAGAGTAAATCATAAAATCACTATGAATTGTAGGATCTGTTTTGCAATGGATTGAACTATATTTAAATAACCAAATACAACAAGTTGTCATTTCTAATTTTTAAATCAGATCTAATTAATATTACTTCTAGTGTTTCTCAAGGCTCACACCTAAGACCTCTTCTTTTCAATCTATTTATAAACAATATCAGTGTCGATTTAGAATGTCAGTGTCTTTTTTTGCTGATGCTGATGATTCAAAAGTGTTTAAAAAAATAGTATATGAGAATGACTGTGTGTGTCTACAAAATAATATCCATAAAATATACAACTGGTGCCTAAAAAACAACGTAGAACTTAATATTAATAAATGTAAAAGTATTCGTTTTTTGTATAAACATGATAATTTTTAGTTTGGTTATAAGATTGGTATTACTATAACAGAATTTGTAAAAAGTATCAACGATTTAGGTGTTCATTTTGATTGCAAATTAAATTTTATACCACAACGAGACATTATAATTCAAAAATCACTTAAAATATTTAGATTTGTTAAAAGAATAACTAAAGATTTTAGAAACATAAAACCAATAAAAGTTATATATAATAGTTATATGAGATCAATATTCGACTATTGTATTATTTAGATATTGCATTAATAAAATTTTATTATGCGTCTAGAAACGGTTAAAAAAAAGTTTATTAAATATTTTTGTTTTAAATGTAGTACTGTATTTTCAAACCAGTATTATGATTTGTTATTATCTCACTTTGAAATACATCCACTTTAAAAAAAAATACTTTTACACTACATTTTCTTGCAAAGTTGTAAATGGTACAAGGAACACTGCCAAAGTTTGCGGAAAATGTAAAGCAAAACACAAATTACGTTATGTAAATCGTTTTCTTGCTTTTCAAAATATTTTCTTTTAAAATTAATACACTTTTGCATCCAATGAAACCAATCTTCAAAACAATTTTGCCACTCTGAGCGAGGTACCTCCAAAACAAGTGATTTAAATGCTTCAACGGCCTCTTCAGGCGATGAAAAACGCTTGCCACGCATTTTATTTTTGATATGTTGAAATAGGAAAAAGTCATTAGGCAATAAATCAGGCAAATATGAACAATGAGTCATTAATTGGATGTTGTTACTGGTCAAAAACTCATCAGACACAATGATTCGCCGGTTTATGTTGTTCCTTCTAAATTCAGCAATAACTTCCGGCAAACAAATTAAAGTATACCAGTCAGCATTAACTCTCCTTTGATCCTCTAATGCAACAGTTGCAACATGACCCGTTTTTCCGAAAAAACAAGCAATCAATCTTTTCAAAACGCTTTGTGAACGCACAACTTTTGTGAGTTTAGATTCATTTTGAAACACCCATGCAGTCGATTGCTGTTTAGTTTCAAGCTCATATGAATATATTCAAGATTCGTCACCTGTTATGATGTTATATACCAAATTTAAACAACCACCTTCAAATTTTATTTGCATTTTCTTGCACCACTTGACACGTGTCTGTTTTTGGTCTTCTTTCAAATTGTGTTGGATCCAACGGCTGCAAAGCTTCCTGACATGCAAATGATCGTGCAAAATCGTATGTATATGTTTTGCTGCAATGCCTAAGGATGCCTCTATCTCACTATAGGTCACATGTCAATCTGACATAATCATTTCACGCACAGCATCAATATTTTTTGCGACAACAGAGATGCATGGACGACCTTCGTGAAGATCGTAATCAAACGTTGGTCTTTCACGCTTGAATTCGGCAAACCATTTGTAAACCATAGTTTGGATGGTGCTTCATCCCCAAATAACAAACTAAATTTTTCCACACATTGCTGCGGTGTTAAACCGTATCAAAATTTATAAAAAATTATCAGTCACAAATCAAGATTTCCATTTTTCACACAATTATTACTTTCGTAAAATTTTGTTGAAACAAAACCGAGCAGTTTGAATTCAAACTGTTAACTGAATTATAGGTAAAAAACGTCAAATTTTACGAATAAGACAATCGCAGAACGCTGGCAATACAGGCAATACTTGATTCCGCAAACTTTAGCAGTGCCCCTTGTATGTAATAAACATAATACAAGATTGCAAACACTGTTAAAGACTAAACACCATTCAACTTGTTATGGTTATAATAACCCTTTAAACTAATCTGTAATTAGTTTTACAGTTAACTGTAATTGTTTTAAAACATATGCAAAATCTGTTATCAATATTATTATTATTATAGAAAAGCTTGTAAACAGTGTCATAACCTAATACAATCTGAAAAAAAAATAGGATTGTTAGAAATAAAAATAATGTATTTCTCAGAATTTTTGTTTTGATTATAGAATACAGAACAAAAATTCTATGAAGCATAAAATTCCTTTTCTTTGAATTAAATATAGTTATTAATCTAAAAGAAAAAACTATTTTGTATCTAACTTTACTATTATAAATCCTTTTATTGTTGTACATACAATGCCAGCCAGTAGTAAAATAATAAGTCCAATTCATTTTAAACAAAAGGTTTTTGATGTGCCAAATGATCGAAACTGTTTATCTAATGCCCGTACTAATAGTCAGAGATTAAATCTCGGATTCATGAATCCGAGATTCATTTTGCTAATTGTTGATTGGCTCTAAGTCAATTCATGGATATTATTAGTCGCGATCGACCAATGCATTTCTCGCTTAATTCTCGGATCGAGTTGAAAACTATGCAACCGTCAATATATTCCTAGATTCAAATAATCTTGGGTCCACCCAAGATCGTTTATTAGTGTGTCATATATTAATTCTGACGTTTGGTAATAAATTACATTGGCAAATTAGAGCCAATCAACAATTAACAAACTCTGATTATTAGTACGGGCATAATTGAATAATATTTCTTTGCCCCATTGTGCTGTATGGGTTTTGCTAGTATTTCTGAGTTATTACTGACTATGCACCAAATTTCAGGATATCAATTGATTGGATCAAATATTGTAAATTATATTTTTGAATAATTGTAAGACTGTTTAAAGTTTTCTTACCAAAACCCAATGTTATTAACTATGTTTCATAGTTAATACGGTCAAAAGTTTTAGCAAAATTACAAAAATAGAGTTAACTTGCATTTAATTTTCAATAACTTGTACTGTCGATTGTGTCTCTACAGTGCTGATTTTTGTAAATTATAGTTTTGCTCAACTACATTAATAGTTTTAACATCAATGAGTCAAACAACTTTGGCATAATAAACTGGTTTCACACTTTTTTATAATTTAATCAAAACAATATAATTTTGTTGTATAGTCTGAATATATACTCGTAATAATAGATTTTTAAAATAAGTTATATAAAGGTTTGGTTACACCCCATACTTTCTTTTAAACACTAAAATAATTTTATCGGGACCAGCTGCAATGAACTAATATATAATAATAATAGTTTATTTATAATCACAGATTTTTTTATTAAATGTCATCATTTTTGGATATATACCAATTTTAGGTAATTAAGCAACTTTATGTGTATAGGGATATTGTTGTTATATGAAAATGCCTTAGTGTAGATACCAACCATCTTCTATGCTTTGTAAAATTATAAAAATATTAATACAAGTCAAAAATATATTTGAGATTGCAAAACAATTAGTTAGAAGAACGCCATTTATATTTACTTTATAGTTTTTAGCCAAAAATATCAAATTTTGATTTAAATTTCTTTTAAATCAAATTGCTCCATTCTGATAAGAATAATTTTTAAAAGTATTTGACGTTTTAGATTAACAAAATAAAATAACATTTGATAAAGTATTATACAAGGAATCTAAAAATGACAACCTTGCTTTTTAAATCCGATTCAATAGGCAAACAAAAATTGAAATCTAAAAGTAATTTTTATTTTTAATTGTCAGTGTTAACAAAAACTAAAAAACAAGAAAAATTTATGTTTAATTTATATTGACTTAAAATGATGTAATTTGCTTATTTTTCTTTCATTATTGTGTTTAATATAAAACGGATTTACAGTAATCGAGATTATGTTGATATGCTGATAATATTAGGTGTATGTAATGACAATGCCAGTGCAGAAGCTAACGCATAAGCGCAAAGGTTTCCAAATTGTCGGTCATTAGAAACTGGTGACTTAAATCCTCAAAAAAAAAAAAAACGAACGGGACGTCCCAATGTTCTAAATGTTAAACAAGAAGCAAAAGTTCTTGCTATTCTTGAAGTAGATGCACTTACAAGCGTTTGAAATATTTTAAGACAAACTTATTTTAGAAAGATACATTTTACAGGTTTAAAAAAAATTGGCCCCTACTAGTTTAAACCTCAAAAAATAAAGTTTTACATTATGGCAATATGTCGATACAAATCATTTTTTTGCCGATAGCTGTTAAACCTTGCTTACAATGATCTACGTATCATTAAAAGTATTTATGTATATTAAATCCATTTTTACAAAAGTAAGCATTATTAATTTGCATGAGTGGAAGAAAACATTCATACAATCCAAAAACAATTATATCAAACAAAAAAAGTTAAATGTTTTCTTAAATGTCTACTAGTAGCAAGAACCCAAACACTTAGAAAAACAATAAACACTTGCTCTTTTACATAAACATTCATACAAATCTTCAACGTGGAAAACTGTTAAAGCAAAAACATCTAAAACTGCTTGCATGTAAGTTACAAAATATTATAGCAATTTACAGATAAAACTGATCAGTAGAATAATTAAAAAATTATGCTATAATATCAAATTATACGACAGTAAACCCAAAAATGAGCATCATATTTTAACAAGGGCTAATCAAAGTTAAACCGATTTAGAGACGCAGATCACGCTCATAAAAATCTAAGTATACTATTTTTTTTATATTTTGATCGTATTCTTGTATGTAAACAGGTTTTTATAAATCTATAACTACACTGTTTGCAGTAAAAAAGTTACCAAAAGATTTAAGAGAATTACATAATAACCAACGTACTATTCCACAAAATATTGTTGTTAATATAAAACATCTTATTGAAGCTTTTCCACATAAAACATCCAATTATTCTGTAAAAACAATACATTATTTTGACGCAAAGTTAAATTTAAAACAGTTTTGCATTTAAAAGGCCTCAAGTTGAAGCTCCGAATGTAAAAGATTAAGTGCAAAATCAAAAGATTAAAATCTCAACGACAACTCTACAAAATTTGTTGCTGCCAAATTAATAGTTCATAAAAAATAAGCAAAGAAATTTTACCCAAAACTTAAAGAAATTAAGAAAATTTTTGCAAATTAACATAATATTAAATCTAGTATACTAGTCAATTTTATACATATTGCAAAGGCCAATCCCAAAAATGACCAGATAAAGTGTGCACGTTTTTATGTTATTACATAGAAACTCATATATTGGCAGATATAACGGAATTACACTTATTTTTTGACGGATGCTCAGGTAAGATTTATCAATTATTTAACAATTTATACCATTATTTTCCCATTTTGCTCTGTGACAGAAATTTTGGAACATTAAAGAGTTGATTAGAAAACATGACCGTGTATATCCCAAAAGAATATGAACACATGATAATATTTTGCTGAAGGAATAGTCTATTTACTGTCAAACAAATTACATACAAAGATATTTTATTAAAAAAAAATGTGGCTCATTAGTTACTAAAAAAACAGAAACTCAGTTCAATCTTGAGGCTCTTTAGTAAAGATAAAGTTTTACTATTAGCAGCTATAGACAATTTGTCTGTAATAGTTCAACCCCTGGTTATGTCACAACTTATGAGTATATTGATGGTTTTATTTTGCATTCCTTTAAACTTTAAAACAAAGTAAACTCAGTCTATCATTTTCAACAGAACACGCTTATAAGAAGCCAGTTCCTATAAACCAAAATAAAATAAATGATATCAAGAAAGTTATGCAGTATAGTAAAAGCAAGAATTTAAAGTTTTATTATCATGTAACTTTTGAAAAAACAGCCAATACTGTCGAGGAAGAAAAAGTGGAATAACGTTACAAAATGATTGTAGTTTATCATATTTTCTGTTTTTGTACTATTTTTGTATTGTAAAAATAAAACATTTATTTTAATAATATTGAGTTGATTTAAGTCTTAGCCCGTGTCAAACTTTTTAAGATTAAAAAATGCCTAAAAAGAACAGTACAAGTCCATGATACATTTTTGCTTGTAGTTTGGTACATTTTGACTTTTTACTAAATTTTTATTGATAAAAAAATCATTTTAAATAACACTACAAGTCTTTAGTGAACCCAAAAGTTGTATTTTCATTCAGTTTTTATTAATTATCTCAAAACTATGATTTTAGACTAGTACTGTTCTAGGACTCACCTATTCAAATGTAAAAATGTCATCTTTTTTTCTGAGTAATCCTACTGCACTAAACATAATAAATATAACAAAATTATTAGTAACTATTGTATGCATTAGTTTGGAAACATTTCTAAATAATTAATACTTGTTAAAGTGATACCTATCTATGAAGAATGAAGAAAGCCAAACTTGTGTGGAAATTACAGGACTATATTCATACTGCCTGTTTTTAATAATAAACAAAAATAAATTTTAGACGTATAAGTATAAATATAATCATAGAAATCAATTTAGTTTCTGTAAAATCTAAGTAGCCCTGATATCTTGAATTTAGTTTTGTAAAAAAAAGCATTCAAACGCTGTTTGATATATTTCGGGTTTATTCAAAGCTTTTGATGTTGTTGGCATATTCTTTTAAAGATGTAATTTCATCTATAATTTAAAAAAAATATATAAAGTTAAAAATGCACTCTATATTCTATAATTCAAACAAAAATAAATGTTTATACATTCTTTCCTGTTTGTATCTCACAAAACTTGTATGCTGTGTAAAAACAGATAGAGTATTTTCTACTTTGTTTTGCATCTATTATATTTGCAAATAACACACATGTTGTTATATAAAATCTTAAAACAATAAATGTACATTAATTAAGATTATTTTCACGTTGTCTTTTAGTAATATCTCAGTAGATCTAGTAGATTTTTTTTTCTGATTAAATTATTGTTTATTAAATTAATAAATTATGCTGTTGTTGATAATTTAGATGCAAAACTGCACAAACAATTGATTTAAAGTTCAAAAGCAAAATTTAAAGATTCAATATTTTTTGAAGAAACGTTATTGAAAGATAATATTGCAAATGTAATCGACGTAATAAATAGTTCAAATAGTATTCGGAAAATTAATGCATAAAACTAATTATTAAAGCTCAAAATTATTGATTTTGTGATTTATTTACAAAATACTAAAATTATTATCATAAATTCAATAATCTTGTTCTTTAACATTATCATTTTATTGAATTATCAAGTATTAACTATTCTAAAAGTAAGCAATGATAATGGCAAGACAAAAGCGCAAAAGTAATAAATGCAATAATTAGTTTAATTTAATTGCTTTTGGGCAATATTAATTTTTTTAATTGGCTGTAATACAGTTTATAAAAACTTTGTTTAAAAAAAATACAATTTGATGATTAATATAAGCACCCAAAAAAAAAATAGAATAAACTACAAAAAAATAACTTCAAAGAACTTCTACTTAACTGTAATCAGGGTGGCATACACCCTACGTAAAACCACAAAAAAACAAGCCAAAATAATAGAGGTTTTACTAGGGAGCTGAAATAAACTATATCCACTCTTGAGTAAGCACCTCTTCTTTGAAAAATACTCACACACATAAGAAATTCTTAAAATTACTTGTGATAATGATCCCTAAAATAGCTATAAAATATGGGTTTCAACCTAGCAATATTCTAACCAAAACGTTAAGCGTTGTGCCAATGGTTTGTATCACTAAGTAGAAAAAAAAACACGATATAGGGGATGCTGGGGAGCTGGTTAAAAGTTGCGTGGAATAATACAAAATCAAAAGTTTGGCGTCAAATATTAGAGCATCTTTCATACCTTAAAACCATAAAAAGAAAAAAAGACGTGATAAAATTAAATAAAAATAGTAACCAGGTGAGTTACTAGTTTTTTAAATTCCTCATTAAAGTCAATAGAGATAAAAACAAGTGTCCCATCCAAAGAAAGATTCCAAGAAAAAGATTCACCACTCTAATCACTCATCTAACACCAACCAAATTTTGCATCACATTAATTTAACTCAATGTAACCTGAATTATTTTTGAGCAGCTGTGACAACACTCTGTCGCAAACTATAGGTAATACAAAACACAGTAACTTTAATCCAGAAGCCCTAAATAAAAAAATCCTGAGTCTGCTGGCGTGAGTTTACACACCTAAACATATAACTACTTTATTTATAATACAACTCTCTACCAGTTATTTCACAGCTGTAAGAATTAACTCGGTTACCGGCTAAAAACGTACACCATTGTAGCGTCCGTATACACGGCACACAATACACCACTTCAAATTACAAGCTTGAAGAATTTGCTACAGTATTGTGCAAGAGGTAGCATACACCTTGTAAATAGATGTAATGCCAATGTCCACTAAACCGTTTGGAAAACAAAAAGTTTTACACAATTTTATTATTAGTACAAAGTTACAAGTACTAAAAGCAGCAAACCTACGTTTGTTATTTTACGCAACTAGACTGTAATAGACATTACAATTGCAATCATAAACGTTTCAAATAAAATCCAAGAGTGGCATGTGTCTACGTCAGCTTAATTGTTAGAACATAAGAATCAAAAGAAAGTACAACCTATTGCAGATGTTAAATGACTATACAACTTAAAGTAAACCTTAAAGTGTAGATAAAATTAAAAACTACCTTGGTAAGTTAACACAATTTATAATATAAGCATACAAGCACTCAAGATGCAAAAGTCAGGTTCTCTTAAGAAACCCAATTTTTTTTTACAAAAATTAAAAATTAATTAAATCTGCCAAAACATCTTATGAACTCTGTCTACTGAGATGAAATACTTGTTGTTATTTTTTTTTTATATTAAACAAGCGCACATAGGAATCACATCTAAATCTGAGATCAAAAAAATGCACATATTGCTTTAGCAATGTAGACAAACTGTCAAAAGTATTATAATTGCCTACGAAACATACGTGTCGTAGTTATGTACTTATCAAAAAATATTTGCAAATCAACTAAATAAGATTCTACAAATGGCATGTCTAAGTAGAATGCAAACAACACTTGCAGTTAATATAGAGACTGTGACTGTCACTCTTTAATATCTACGTTGAAAGGGTAGCAATTGAATGCAACTAGACTGTGGTACATTGCTGAAAAGATTATCAGACACTTTTCTCTCTGAAGAGGCTGTTAAAAAGAAACAATTCTGTTAAGAGTACAAACAAAGCCACCCTACTCTGTATTTCAAAGTCTGTATAATGTGCGTTTGCAAAAACAGCTAGATTAAGACGCAGATAAAGATAAACATTTCAAGGCTCTAGAGCCAAAATTATCTATGGAGTGATAGAAATAATACCCTAAAAAATATTAACTAAAATTCAAATGCAATCTTAGGAATAAACTTTCATCAAAACTAATATTAAAATATCATTCTGCTTTCACATTAACAACACATATCAATAACCTTAAGTTGTGCTAGGTAAAAAATCCCTGATAAAGTACGTACTATGCACTAAGACTTTTGACATGTTGAAAACATTATGGCCAGAATACAAAATTAATGACAAAACAGTTTAGCATGTATTATGTACAGCCGGCTCTCTCCTACGCATCCCATGTTGCGAGAGTACATGGCATCTTTAACAATATGTTATAAAAACAATTATTACTTGTCTGAAAGATTTTTAAAACTATGTTTGATAGACCTTTTTTATTAACGTGTGTCTCATTTACAACTAGAAGAAAGTACTAAACTGTTTTAAAATAACTTATTAAACAGCACGAGCAAACATAATGACATCATGTATAGGTTATATCTATTCAAGTTTCCTTAGGACATTTTATAAATGACACATTACAATAAGATGTAGTATAAGTTTGAATAATTATTGTCCTAAAATATTTAAGCAAAATTTAAATAAAAAATTTAGGTAAAGTATATCACCTTTTTTGCAAGTATACTTAAAATTATCTTAGTCATTAAATATTAAGAAACGGTTAGTGTTTTTGTTAGCAAACTTAACCTTGTAAATAAATAACCAGCTTGAATAATATATTTTGCATTACTTTATCTCAATATTGTATTATAAATATATAATACTCAAATAACACCTTTTGTATTACTTTTTCTAGAACACTACAATATTGTAGTAACATATGCAACTAATTTAACTTTAATGAGTTCTTCTGTATCGACACACTGCCCAACATAAAGAAGTAGAAAGTACCTTATTTAATATATTTATTTTTCTAGCACAAATTTCTTCTTTAACACATTTTTTACACTGAATTATTATTAACAAAATTAATTTAGAACACTTATGAATTATTTACATTTTGTACATAACTGTTTCTTATTCGTGCTCTCGAGACTTCACATTCTTCACGACTGACTTTTACGTTTACCATCAAGGTAAGCGAGTAGAATAAAGTTGCGGTCGCTGGACTCGCTTTCTAATATAATTTCCGGACAATTTGTATATCAAAATTACTTTTTTCTTGTATTCTGGCGGGGAAGTACTATTGCCATTCATACCTGAGTGTTAAATAAGTGATTAATAAATTAGCGGGTGTACATTCATCATATTAAAAATAATTGATACAATGCCACCGGATATTAGACATTTTTGGTGGTATATATGAATATTTTTATCGTATTCAGATAGCGTGATTTGCTCATTCTAATTGCAAATATTTTAAATTATGCATATTTTAATTTTAGTTTGTTACATTAAAATGTGTTTATATTTTTAATTAAAAGTTTAATAAATTCAAAAAGATTTACAAAATTACAAAAAAAGTAAAATAAATATGAGATAGAGCTTTAAATCCAAGATTTTAAAAGTTTATTTACTAGAATAGAATAGATTTTTATTTGTGTTTGTGGCCACAAAAAAACATTATAAATGTTCATCTTGTACTCACAATAAATATGAATGCATATTAAAGTATTAAAAAAAAAATAACTATGTAAGTTATTAATTAGAATACGCATGCTAATATACTTTTCAGATTCTAAGTAGACTATAAAAAGAAATTATTTAATAGAATTTGTTTAACTTAACTAAAAGCTGACAATTTAGTTAATAATTTCACTTGGTTTAGTAACATTCAAATAATAAATCCCAGCGTATCTAGGACATTTTTATAATTAAAATAGTTGATGCTATCTAAACGTAGATCATTAGCTCCACGTGTTTTATAACTTTGTATATTGCGATTCTTTTCTAGTCTATTGCAAAAAGAAAATACAATTTATATGTTTTTTTTTTAAGATTTTAGGTATGTATTAAAATCAAAGTGGCTGAAGATATTGGAATTGAGTCTTGGATTGAATAATCAAGTAGAGAACGACAGATCGATTTGTAAATATATATTTTTGTTATAGCGCTCGTTTGCTAGGAACTAGTGCGGAAATTAAATTACAGTTTTGTTTAAATAATTAATATACAAGTATTTGCATACTTATGATGAACAGATTAATTGTTAACTCATGTGGATTATTATTATTAATAGGGTCGTATTTTAGTAAATCTATAATTTATTAAACAAACTTATTGTTTAATTTGAATTGTAGCTGTATGATGGTTGTTTGTAGAAAAATATTACTACATAAATGTTAGTAATAATAAAATTATATTTGAAACAATTATCTATATTTATTATTAAGCTTGTTTTGACCTATTTAAAAAAATTTGAACATGATTTTAAGTTTTCTAAAATGTGACAACTTTAAGAGTTATTTAAGTTTTATTTTTAATACCTACATGAAAATACAACATGTGCTAACTGAATAATAATTAAGATGTTTATTAAATAAAATAATATAACAATTTCAATATAGTAGTTCCATCTATTATTAAAAAGTTGAACCATTAATGGCCAAAGAATAGGGTCTGATATTTACTAAACTAAAAATGTATTTTTCTTTTTAATTATTTTAGTTTTATATTTATAGATTAATTTAAATTAAATTAAGTTATTATTGGTGTTTATTTTAATAAATCTGTAGAAATGTTTTAATATTTAGTTAGTGCCGCCATCTGCCACAAATATTAAAAACTTATAGATGCAAGTATAGCGCTTACAAAGTATAATAGATGGAAGCACTTATTGCATTTATTTGAAATTATTGATTAATTTTATTCTATAACGTTAATAACAGAATATACTTACTAATTTAATATGTCATTAATTTTTAATTTATATAATAATTTATTACTTTTTATGCATGTATAAAAAAATTAGTTTTTAATTTATAGTATTTCATAATGCTCATTCATATATGATCTTATAGTCTATTTTATAATTATAGATAGAATGACGTCATGAAAACAAATTGTTATGACATAACCATGTTGCCAGTTATTATTTTTTATTAATATATATATAACGTTGGTAGTTTTCTATGGTTAATTGCCGCCTTCAGAGGTGAAGCTTCTGGAAATTTTGTCACAAATTCAGTAATTCGAACCTAAATTATTGGTTGTTTTAAGCAAGAGATCTAGTTTTAAAATATATTATAACACTAAAGTTTTTTATTTTATCGTTTTTGTGACATCACATGTAAAAGTTATACGTGATATAACAAATTGACGTGCTATTATGACAAACCGTTTATATACCACCATAAAAATCACACTTTTGACAGAGCATAAAATGACTCATTTAAATCCTTTTAATTTAATTTTGTTAGTACAATTTGTTTATTCAAAAATTTACATATTGTTCATAAATTGTTGCAATTAATGCAATTGCATTAATTTTTATAATAGTTTGTGCATTTCGCTCGTCATTGTTAAGTTTATCTTTGTAATCACTACTACAAAGTTACATTTAGAATATTTTTTTAAAATCACAAAACTTATTAAAGTATTTAGATCAATAAGTAATTTTAAAATGTTTTTAAGTATACTACTTAAACTCTGAATAAATTATAGTATTTGAAAAATTTATATTTGTCGTAATTTTATGTTGATTATAGTTTAATGTTTATTTTCATCTACGGACTACTAACATTATTGAATATTTAACCGTTGCGATTTGGTTGCCAGTAGTTATTCTAAAATATATCGATAGTATTCGGTTTTTTGATTGTACAACAAGATGGAGTTACAATCACTTTGCACTATTTATATGACTTACGTTTAATTATCCATATATACAGGGTGTTTCTTAACTGGAGGCAAAAAATAAAACTTTAGGTACATTTTTTAATTTCAAACAGAAAATCTAAAATCTTTTTTTCTTTATATTGCTTTGTTTCCGAGACAATAAAAAAATACACATTATTTAGCAAAAGAAAACAAACAAAACAACATTATTTTAACAAGGGTGCGGTGGTGCAAGCTTATGATACTTGTCAAAATCGTCTTTTTTTTTGTTCGGTTAGTAAAATTTTATAAAAATGTTGTTTAAGAACGGAGACGCAGATATCATTTTTGCTTATGCGAATATCAATTACAATTTCCCGACAGAAGGCAACTTTTTTGTCGCGTATTTTCGGGCGCATTTTGTGGAGTCGTGAATTTGGAATTAGACATTGCCGTATTGGAGGTCCACATCAACGGCACTTTGTGGAAGAAGAGAAACAAATAGTAGACGCTGTTCTTGATGAACTAGAGGTCAGCGTTAAGCGACTTTCCGCCCGTTTACAACTATCTAAAACCTTTGTATAAAAAACGTTAAATAAGGAAATTTTTCATTCATATCGTTATTAAAAAGTGCACACTAGGCAACGCAGCACAACGACAAATCTATGTTTACGAAAGATGGCATTAGAAAAACCGCAGTTAGAGTACATGATGTAGAATATTTAATGAGCAACTACTGCCAAATCAAATCTTACCACCTCATTTAAATGCTGGTTTATACGCAGAGTTTCTCAAAAACTAGACAGAAAGTTTTTGGATAATATCCCTAATGTTCTTCTTGCCTTACGTAACAAGATGTAGTACCAACACTATGGAGCACCGCCCTATGTTGGGCAATATGTAATTCGGTGGTTTAACAATAATTTGAATGATAAGTAGATTGGTAGAAGAAGTTCAGTGAATTGGCCTGCAAGATCTCTTGACCTAAATCTATTGGACTTTTATGTGTGGGGACACATAAAACAATTGATTTATGCACAGCTAATAAATAACGTACAACAGCTACAAGAGAGAATTGCGAAAACAAATCAAGATAGACAAAAAAATTATTTAGATTTTCTGTTTTAAATTAAAAAATGTACCTAAAGTTTTATTTTTTGTCTCTAGTTAGAAAACATTTTGTATACAATATAACACGCAACAAGACTTGAAGGTCAAATAAACAATAAATTCTTAAACAATAAAACTGAAGTTAATAAAGAAGAAGTAAATCATATAAAAATATCAAATAATTTGCAATCCTTATTTACATGCAACAGAGGAGAATAAACTAAAAATAAAATATATAAACAAATCAATAATAATAAAACATTAAGAACATTAACAGATTTATTCAACAAAATATGCTAAGATCAAAAGCGATTAGCTTAAATTGACATTTATAACTCTACTAAAAGAGACAACTGCTAAGCACATAACCATTAACTTAATGAATCACATACTAAAAATATTTTTGAAAGTTATTCTTGCTAAAAGAAGTCGCAGTATGTTGCTACATATATATGCGTGCTTTATAGACTTTCAAAAGACATTCAATCGTGTCAAGTATGATGTCTTG
The DNA here is from genome assembly GCA_963932245.1 of Tachinus rufipes. Taxonomy (NCBI): domain Eukaryota; kingdom Metazoa; phylum Arthropoda; class Insecta; order Coleoptera; family Staphylinidae; genus Tachinus; species Tachinus rufipes. Next base: position 75,498,935 of record OZ010743.1, on the reverse strand, counting down.
GTAGAAACTTGTGATATAGGGTTTAACGGAAGAGATATTAAGGTAATGCTAATTTATACTGAAATCAAATCTCTGTAGTTAGATTATATAGAGTTGACAAACCATAAATATATAAGCGGCGCAAAACACGGATGCATTTTATTGCCTTTGCGTTTTAATGTTTACACCAAAAAAATATTTAAACGCAATATCTAAAAAAACTAGCCGGCTTTATTATAAATAAAACTGTAAATAATTTTTTTAAGCAGACGACACTGTACTGCTGGCCTTTACTTAAAAAAAATTGGTAACATAATAACAACAAACGCTGACAGACAGTCATACAGAGTAAAATTACAAATTAAACAGGTTTCAGCAGCTTTTAATAGCATGAGCAAAACTATGTCAACAACATGGTCGTTCCAGAAAAGATTATGTGAGATTGTAAGTGTGTAAGTGATTAGTTTAATATTTTGTACTGATAATACCTCGGATTTTGATCTTAAAGCAATAAGAAGTCGATTTTTTTTAGAGTAAAAATTAGCCATGTAGGAAGTAATTCATTTAAGTATTGTTTTGAGGTCTTTGTTTATAAATGCTACAGATTTTAACATTAAAATTTAAAGACGCTCTGCATTATTTGTCAATATTATCTGCAAAACTATAAATAATTTTTTTAGTTATTTAAAGAAGTTTACTAAAATAAATTAAAAACTAAGTTGGCAAAAGAGCAGAACTTTGAGGCACACTAGCGTTTATGATTTTATGGTCAAAGTTAAAACCATGAATTTTAACTATGTTTTTCCTATTGTCAAGAAAACTATTGATAAGTTTTACTAATTTATGTTCAAGACTTAAACTACTTAGTTTATTTTCTCCATGTTTGTCTAAAGTAAAGTTTTAATTACCAGAACAGTTAAAAAAAAAAAAATTTAATTCTGGAAATAATAATTTATTAACAGATAGTCAGATTTTTGTAAAAAAAACATTAATGCAAAACAATTTTTTTATTGGTAATTACAGAATGGAAAAAGAAAAGAAAAATAAAAAGATTGTTGTAATATTTACTGCTGCAAAGTTGGAAACAAATTTAAAAAAAACCTAGCAACAAATATACTCTTACATAAATGACATTATCTCCCTTATTATAAGACCTAAGTAAATTTTAAATATATCGTTAGATCGGCAAGAAATAAAATTGAGTATTTTATTAATTAGCAGTAATTGTTTAGCACAGTTCTTACCCAACGTCAAAATTTAATTCTGAATACGACATTTAAATATTTTTTTAATATAGATTGCACGAGCCATACTGACCGTTCTTTAAAATAAGTAATTACCGAGACTAGAGTAATTAAAACACATTTTAATTCGGTTATTTATTAACTTATTTTAAATTTGAAAATCAATTTTGAATGCTAAAACAAGTACATTCAACAAAATAATATTAACCAAAATCAGATTTAATTAGTACCGAGATATGAACCAATGATGTGTTATTGATTGAAAATACATACTCATTAAATGATAAAAGTGTTTCCGTATTTTAATTTTTTTGTCGATTTGCTATAGAAGCGCAACGCCGAGCCGTTGCTTTGCATTGCAATGAAATCTATTCTGAAATGTAATAAGTATACACAAATTTCTCTAATGCTATGTACATTAAAATGACTGTCAATCTCGGATACAATGTAGGTTTACATTATATTGTTTACTTTTAAAATAAAAAAATAAAAAGTTGGCCATATAACTATGATATGAACACTGATATTCATAAACACACAACTAAAAATAAAAATGATTTTAGAGTAGTTAAAAAACCTTCCACATCTAACTGTTTAATTTAAAATGAATTTATTTAATTTAATAAATTGCACAATGATATAAAATACGCGCCAAACATCAATAAATTCAAAAGCATTTTGTGATCATATTATTGACAAAATATAATAACTAAAACTAAAATTTTAATTATTTGTTATTTTGATTTTTATATGTTTTATATCAACATTTGTATTTTTTTGTATTCTATGTAAATTGCCTTTTCATTCAGTAAGAGACATATACACTCGTGTTTCAAGGTATGCATCATCAGTGTGCCTAGCAGTAAGATGGTATACTCGTTGATAAATTTGCTTTGGTCATTTGGTTCAAATAAAACGCCTCAAAAATGCCGTTACCTGTCCGTGTATGAGTTAACTGTATTACAGCTTTTCTTTACACACAACAGTTTAACGTTTTTTTTTCAATAGAAGGAATTGCCTTAACACATTCGACACATTACTAAACATAAACTGTTTAATAGTTGCTGTGATTTGATGTAAACTGTCTATTTAACCAGTGAGATGCTACGCACATTGATGATGGGTGCATACTCTGAAACACGAGTTTATGTGTCTCTTACTAAATGAAAATGCAATTTACTTAAAATACATCATTTATTAATTTTAAATAAAAACAAGAACTTTTGTTTTGGTTTTTTTGTTTGTATAATTCAATTCTTTAACGTCGCGTCGGTCTATTTCTGCTGCCAAGGCTAATCACCGACGCCAAAAGTTAAGACTACCACATCTAGGAATTTTGCCGCAATTTCAGGAATTCAAACTGAAACTATTAAGTTCTTTATCATGCATGCAACATCAAGGCAGTATCCGAAAGAAAGCGTACTTGACATTTTGAATAATTTTTGTAAGATCTTTAGAATATAAGCAATGAGTATCAAAATCAAAATAATTAAAAATAATAATAGACATTACTAACTTATTGTTAAAATTAGTTAATTAGTTTCTCATTTGAATCAAAATGTGCTTCGAGTTTGTCAGCGTGGCATACAGTTCTTATACGCGGGATGCTGGTATGAAAAGCAATTGCTTATAGAAATCTTCTCTAGTGTTTATATCAGAAAAATTAAACGCACATTGCAACAATAATATCATCTACAACCAATATTAATGCTCTATCTGAGTAAGTTAAAAATTTCTATTTTTTAACAGGATATTGCAAAACCGCATACAGCTAGAGACTAAAATTAGGTAATGTTAATTTACTTTTATTGTCTTCTTGTTCTCTAAACCTATCATCTATTTATCTATTAAACACGTGTGTGCTACAATCAGTAGAAGACTGGGCCATCTTCAGTCACTCTTATTCACTTTACCCGATACTCAAATGCGTATTTAGAAAGCTTGAGATTTAATTTTTTAAGCTGATTTCTAAGCAAAGTGCTAAGTGCTTCAGAAATTGTAGAGTGGAAACTTATTATTAAATAATAACCACTACTTTATTAATTTAATTATTTAAAAGGTAGAAAGATTAATAATTGATTAGTGCAGGCAATGCAAGATTTTGGTGTAGATTTGTTGCATAGTTTGGTAAATGTTGACTTTAAAAAGTAGTCAAATCTTAATTTTTATTGGCTCCAATCAATAAAAAACTAAAGCCTAGATATTTTAATAAAATTTATTTTTCTAATAACAATTTTTAATAAAACTGTTCTGAAATACTAACTTTGTTAATAAATTGAAAATTAATGTTAGTTACTTTTTATTATAAGGTTAATGTTAAGTTATTTGCTTTTTGCGTTGTTCTGTTGTTTGAATTTAACGTTTAATTGACATTTGCTATAATTGTAATTTAATTGCTGGTAATACCAACTTAAACAACGAATCAGAAAAAGGCCGATTTCTAGTTTTTAATAACCATGCACTTCTGATGATCGTAAAAAAAACAAAAATAGTACCACAAAAACACTGACTGAGTACTTTAACATTAATCAGTTAACAACTTTTTTTTATCTTAAAAAAATTGGCAAAATGTAAAAATAAACCTGATGGGTACTTCAACTCTCAGACAACAGCAAGGCTAATCAAGTCTAAATCAAATTAAAGCATTGCTTTTTTGTAAATAAAACAATAAACGTCAAACATAAAATAGTTTAAAACCTCTTAGAACAGTAAAAAGAACGCATTTAATTACTGCTTTCTTTTTAAGAGTAACACACTGGAAATGATTAAACCTGTTCAAAGCTGATCTAAAGTAGTAATTTTGTTTTAATAAATTAATATAAATATTAGTCACATTTTATTATTTAGTGTTAAGTCTGTAATAGTATATTAAGTATCAAAGGCAGGAAAGCAATGTTTGCAGCTCGCCAATTTTTAATTGAGCAAAATTAAAATTATTTTTTTAGCGAGCAGCAATTGATTTTAACGCGCTAGGACGCTGCATATAGATTTCTCGTTTTGGACCGCAAAACATAACTTTTTGATTAAAAATACAGGCAAAAACACTGTTTTTTTAAGTAAGAATAAAAAAAAAACTTGCATACAAGAAAAATTTAACCTAATCTAAAACAAATTGTTGTTTTGCATTCTTCAACTGATCAGAGCAATAAAAAAGCATTTATTATTACTTTCTTACGTTCTGCAATTGATTTTAATACGTAACTTCTATAATCAAGTATTAATCGTATTGTTCTACTTGATAGCAATTAATAGCAATTTTTCAACAACTTTTGTTATTGTCAGGTATGGTTGCAATTTGGGAATTGTGCAACGTGCAGGACCATTTAAAAACAAGATATAATAATAAAAGAAAAACTTTTTGCTGCTTGGTTACTATGGTTAACCTACACAGCATTGACTAATAATACCTATTCCTGATGCGGAACTGCAAACTAGATTTAGATGTACAGTAAAGCACCCGACACTGCATTATAATCATGCAAATGCAACAAAGAATTAAGTTTTTCAAATATTTTCTGTCTTCCCTAAACAAAATAATCCTGAAAATCACCAAAATAAACGTCATTTTTTATAGACGTCATTTTTTAAATAAGGCCAATGTTTATTAAAAATAATGTAAAAGTTAATTTACTATAATAAAATGTGAATTGTAAAATATTGAATAAATTTTAAATAGTGTGAAATGTGTTATGGACAAGCTGTAATTGAACAGAAGTGTTAATTGAATATTCAAATTATAAAATAGTTATTGTTTAAAGTTAATGTTTATTAAAAATATGTTTAGTCAATTTAATAATAAATGCAGTGTAAATTTAAAATAGTGTAAATTATGTGTTATGTATACTGTAAATTAGATGTTTAAGTTATATGTACAATATTGTTTATACAAGAACAGAGTGCTTTTAGAGTTGCAGTGGAACTATCAATAAAGATGGCACCTGGTCGTACTCTCTTCAGTCTTCAGATTTTTTTTATAAAAAGGTTGTGAATTACAAATTACAAATTATGCACCTGTAAAAAGGAACCACTTGGCAGGCTATTCATTGTAATTGAAAAGGTTGTATACAAAATAAATAATGATAAAATATTGAATATGACCTTTTTACCGATCAAACTTGGTGGTTGTTGTCAATCCTTATTAGTTACACAAAACTATTTTAAACTCAATTGGTATTTGGTTTGCAATTTTAAGATAAAGAAAAAATTTACTTATATTTTTTGATAAAATTATATTAAATTGATTCAGGTACGACTGAAGAGAGTACAACCTGTGCCATATTTATTGATTGTTCTACTGCGATAATAAATCTTTACTATAAAAACATTTTGTTTTTGTGTATATTGTAGAGTACATATACTTTAAATCGTTCAATTCACAATCTTCTACAATTACTTATTATTATCATTATGTTAAATACTAAGTATTAATATTTTGATTAATAATTAACTAAATAAAAAACATTTGCTACTTTTGATAATGGTAATTTAGTCTATTAAAACATATGTATACTTATTAAAATTGTTGTTTTATTTTTAATATAGTTTTAAAAATAGTTCATCATTCTGTATTATTTTGATTAATGTAATAATCAAAACATATAAGAAGGATATAACCAAAAAAATAAAAATTCTGTATTATGTAGTATTATATTAATTGTTAACATTGCCATAAATCACTTTTTTGTTCTTGTGGTAAACAGTATTGTACATATAATTTAATAATTCAATTTACAATCCTGTACAATTACTTGTTATTATTATTCTTATTACGTTTATATTGAGTATTAGTTTTTCAATAATGATTAACTCTATAAAAATATACATGTGCAATTTTTCATAATTTTTAAGTTGACAATTAAAAAATAGAATTTTTTTATTTAATTGTTATTAATTATTTAAATTCTTTCTTTATAATCATTAAAACTGTTGTTTTTCTTTTTAAATAAAGTTTTAAAATAATTCAACATTGTGTATTATGTAATTGTTTATAATTACATTACTTACCACAAAAAGAAAATTTGTATTACGCCTATGGTGATCAAAGGCAGTCTAGGGATGTATTTTTTAATCATTACAATAAATGTATATTTGGTTGCTTACATTGTAAACCTAGAGCATTTTTGCTCACCATGTACATAACATACGCAGAAAACAAAATTTACTTAATTTGGATAAGATTAGATAAAATAGAGCATATTATAATTTGTAACTTACCTATATACAAAAAAATATATTAGTTTTCTTATTCCAGGTGACCAAAATGTTCTAAACAAGAGCAAGTTAGTGAGAAGAAATTGCCACATTAATATTAAAAGTCTATTTATTTATGTGATGTAAATAATAATAATAAATAAAACTGTATTCTAAAAAAACAATACATTAATTTAAAAAAAAATTACTTTAAAAATAAATATTACAACATATATACAATACTTATTATTTATGGCATCGGTTAATTTAAAAAGTGCTGTTGACAAAATTAGTAGCCAGTTTTTTCATTATTGCTGATAACTAACAGCCAAACTTGGCTGCTTATAAAATTAAAGTTTTATTTATGTTTTTTTTTTTAATTTGGTCTGTGTTTCTTAACATCTGCAAATTCTGCATCTTCAGTATCCGTTTCTAAAAACTAAAGAAACGACTACTGCATTTTTATCATTAACTACTTTGCAAAGTATCTAAAGTAAAAAAACAACAAATGCAACGTTTAACTCTAGATACCTACAATATATAAGAAAACAAAAAGTTTACAAAACATGCGTAAGATTGAGCATGACGTATGCAATAGAAACTAGAGCAAAAAATGCAGCTACCAAACAACTCTTAAGAACAATAAAGATGCAAACACTCGATAACTTGTTACAGTTTATGTAACAAAAAAATATGTGAGAAAATAAAAAACAGCAGCAAAATTATAGAAATAATAAGATAGACTCAAATCAAAAACAAAAATAGAGAAACCTGGTAGTTACATGAATTGTATTCTTAAAATAAAACCAGACCGTTTGGAGATTTCTCAAATCAATGGTACAAAAGCTAGAATTTAGCATCTAAATAACTAGTACCCAATTATTAATAATACACAAAACTTAGTACAAAATTTTAAAAAGATAAGTACACATGTAATGTTGTACTCTTTAAGTAAAAAACTAAAACAATAAAAAGTATATTTTAACACCTAAATATATTAACATCAACAATGGCTTAACCGCCGAAACCGGTCTGTATAAAATAATAAAAAAAAGCAATTATTATATAAACGTATAATTTAATAAAATACAACTTAATCTTTTATGAAAAAAATTTGTTTAAATAATATATAAAAATAATAGTTTAAACATTTATTTATTTATTTATTTATTCAATTTACCTTTCTACCTTTCGGTGTAAGGCTATTACATACATTTTAATACTTTGTTTAATATATCTTATTATTAATAAGTCTAATAATCTTCCTTATTTTATTATTTCCGGCGTTGCTTTACTTTGATAATTGCTTCTATTACTTCGTCTTTTTTTTTTTCATCTATTTCTTCTGTTCGTCTGCCCTGTATCATTGTTTCATCCTTTCTTGTTTTGTTTTCTTTTACTTCTTGTTACGTTAGTTCTTGTAAGTATTCCCTCCATCTTTCCATTATCTCGCCTTCTTCCGTTATTATTTTTCTATTTATATCTTTTATGTTCATCATAGTGTGTTCCTTCTTTTGTTTTAAATATTTTAACGTTACGTAGTATAGTTTTTTTTTGTTCTTTTCCCATAAATCCTCTTATAATCCATGTTCCTATTCTTTCTTCCTTATTTTTCTTCTTTTTCTTTTCCTTTTTTTTTCTTTATTTTTATTTTTTTTTTCTTTATTTATTTTTTTTTCCTTTTTTGTATTTTTCTAGTTATGTTCCTTTTATTTACATTGTTCTCTGTATTGTTTATCTTAATTCTTGTACCATTTTCTCGCCATTTCTTCTTTTTTTTTTCTTTTTTCTGTATTCTTGTTAGTTTTTTGGAACATCCGCTTCTTCTAAACCCTTTAACTCTTTATTCCATCTATATTCCTCTCGTTAATCGTTAATTATTAACTTTCGGTATCCTATTCTAACTCTCTTTCCCTTCGCTTTTTCTTCATTTGCTAAGTCTCTAATTTCTTTCTGTACGCATCTTTCTTCGTGTGTTAGGTCATTGTCAATGTATATCCTGGTCCCTTTCAGATTTCTTTTGGCTTTCATTATTTGTTGTTTTGTTTCCCATGTTTCGACTTCTACTTTTATCATTTGTTTATCTTTATGTATTAGTTGGGCTTTTCCTATTTTTGCTATTATCTGAAGTTTTTCTTTCAAAAAGTTCTCTACCCCGCTTTGTTCTTCATTTTCATTTGTTTTTATTCCTCATATTATAATATTATTTCTTTTTTTCTGTCTTTCTTTTTTTTCTGCTTTGTTTTCTAAGCTTTCGATTTTTTGGATCATCTGTATTTTTTCCTGTTCCCATTTCATTTCTTTATCCTTTAATTCCTTCTTTATCTCTCTAATTTCTTCTTTTAATTCCTTTGTATTTTTTGCCTTCTCATTCATTAATTCTTTAATCATGCTCTTTAATTCCTCTATTTTCTTTTCTGTATTTGTAGTTTCTTTGTATTCTTCTCTGTGGCTTTTATCCTTGTTTACTTCTACCTTCTCTTTATTTTCTATATTTCTGATTGTATCACTGTTGGATTGCTTTTCTGCTGTCGTTTTCCTTTCATTCTCTATTTTCCTTTGTTCTGGAGATCTTAATATTTTTTTGCTTTTTTGAAATTCTTTTAATTCATTTTTAGGTCTTTCTATATCGACTTCTTCTCTCTCGTATCCTCTTTCTCGTTTTGCATTCATTTTGTTTTGTATATTTTTATATTCCTTCTTATTATTAATTTTTATTTCGGGTAATTGTTGTTTTATTATCAGTTATTATTTTTATTAATTTCTATTTATTATTTTAATTTATTTTGTTGTTTTATTATTTATTTTGTTTGTTTTATGTTCGGTGATTGTGTATATTCTGTTCTTTTCTTTTTTGTGGATTCACTTCTTTTACTTTTTTATTTTATTTATTTTGTTATGTTTTTATAATCTTTGATCTATATGTTCTTTAGCTTGTTATTTATTTTATATTGTTTTATTTTTATATATTTGTATAATGTATGAATTTTTCTTTTTCACTAATTGCTACTACTACTGCACTATAGATTGTAGATTAGATGTTTCATTGTTACACCTGTTTTCTCGTAGCACTCGACGCTTGATATGTATCCGTCACTCTTCCACTCTTATTGTTTAGCCGGGCCACGCTGTTCTTGAGTCGGGATACACCCGTCTTCTTCTGACACACTTGATTCTTCTATTTATTTCTCTCTTCCGCACTATCTTCCACTTTATATATTGTTTAGTCTTATTTCATCGTCTTCCTACCACTTTTTCACTATTTTTTATTTATATTCCACTGCCCTTTATATTTCACGATACGTTTTTTATCTTTCGCTTTTGATTTGGCGATAATGCTCGTGTTTAACGAGTTGATTGTCGGCCGCACCAAAAACACGTGTTCACGCAGTCGATACCTCTTGTACACCTTGTAGTTTAAACATACACTTACGAATTTCCACTGCTTAGTGTCATTCCTTGGTCCATTTGCAATGTTGTTTAATTTATCTTAGATTGCCAAAAAGTGTAATTTTCCCGCAATAGTTTTAAGGTTTCCAACATCACAGATATCAAAATTTTGAGCAAAAAGTATTTTGATAGATAGATAGATAAGTTTATTAATGCTCCATTTTAGAAAAAAATAGTTGCACAGGTCATACATAATAATTACAATACAGTTAAAATTACATTAAATAATGTGGTGAGGTGATCTATAATGGTACATCTAAATTTAACATAATTTAATTTTTTTATATCTGCGGGCAATTTGTAAAACAGTTTTATATGCGGCAAGATATTACTAGATTTTCCAATAACGCTAGGGAATGCTGATTGGCTATTTCCACCTGAGCTAATCTATAAATAATAATAGTCTTGTTGGCGTAGAGAAAAATCGATCCCTGTGGTACCCCACGTTTAATATGTAACATTTTTGATGTTATATATTATTGCAATTAACAATCTGCTTTCTATTGCTAAGGTAAGAAAGCAATAACTTGATGTTATTTGGGTGAAAATGATAGAAATAAAGCTTCCGAAGCAGTATATTATATGATACACAGTCGATAGCTTTACTCAAGCCTAGCAGACTCACTTTTGTGTATTCCTTATTTTCAAATAATACCACAAGTGGCAGAGGTTAAAGCACATAGCTAAGCGATGTTTCATTCGTATGTATGTTTGTCAAATCTACGGTGAGATGGCTCAGTTATAGAGCGTTAGTGTTAGCTAACAGTCCGGGATTCAAACCTCAAATATGAACAAAATAATAACTTGCTCTTTATCTACTGGGTTGATTCGGAAATCACCTAATAAGCTGTTGGTTCTATCAACCCCCTTCAAACAAGTCAAAAAACTTCTGGGGCGTTGTTAAATAACGGTAAAACGCGCAATAATGAAGAATCTGTTCGAGGCCCTAAAGACAAATCGCCCAAAGGTGCATTGTGCTCTGGCCCGCACCCGACAACTTCAAAAGATGCAAAGAATACCAGAAGATGTTGTTCTCTCATGGGAAAAGAAACAAGGTAGCAAGACAGGCCCCCGCAAATGTCTCCGTCGGCGGAAGGCAATGAGAAGATAGTCGCTCTTCTCAACAACTTTAATAATTTCTATCAAAAAAATCTAATCCACCATAAGGGCTGATGCACCAAAAGTTTTACTTTAGAATGCTAACAAAGTTTCACAATAAAAGGTGAAGTCTCATCCAAGAAAACATCATGTTAGTGTTCGAGACAAACTACTCACCCATCTAGGTATTAAGATTACCGAATATTTTTACGTATTTGAGATTGTCAAAGGTATGAAATACTGATTTTTGCAAAAAGATCATTGGACTACTCCAAAGTCAATACACCCGAACTAGTCTCATTAGAATCAAATGCAGTGGTGGTTAATGTACCCGGTTTAGGTACATTTAAAACGCATCTGGCTACCTTAGCCCAAATAACCAAATGGAAACGGCAAATTTTAACAAGGTTTTAGCAAACCTTCTCCCTACAACTAACGCCAAAAGTCAAGCGTTGCTCAATTTTGTAGAGCAAAAAGATTTGCAAGTAGTGGGACCAGAGAAACCCTACTATCATCACAAAAGACACCAAGGAGACATTGTTGTGGTTATTTTCTAAAACGTTAACTTTCAACATCGCATTTGAGTAATAAACAATTTTAACTCCGATCATCTCCCAGTCTTACTGAAGCTCTTTGGAAAGAAGTCACCCGGGAATAGAGAAAAATTTGCACAAATTGGCCTATCTTCTCACAATCCCTAGAAAAGAGCATAGGTTGCCTGACTCCAGTGAAAACGGCCTCAAACCTATTACGCGCCAAACCCAACAAGCCTTAATAAAGACCTCTAAAACCCTTTAAGTTTGCGCCGATAATCCTCTTAGGTTACTTCAAGACGTAAAAAACCTAATTTGTAGACGTTTGACATTTAAAACCCTTTACAAAGAAGGCCGTATAGTTACAGAAAAAATTGTGTGTGCCGGTATAGGAAATTATATGTATACGGGCGCCAAGATAATTAATGCATCGGTTAACATAATTACATTCCAAGACCGGATTTATAAAACGTGTACATTTATCTACGATTGGATCGAGGGGTTTTAAGAATAATGTTGTTATTAATTTGGTATAATAGATAAAACTTGCGTACTTTCTTAATTTTATAAGTTTTAATAAAAGTATGTAAGCTTTATCTATCCTAACAAAGTAATAAAGACAATATTCTTAAAACCTTTTGATCCAATTGTAAATAAATGGTTAAGTTTTTTAAATCCGGTCTCGGATTGTAATTATGTTAACCGATGCATTAGTTATCTTGGCAACCGTATACATGTAATTTCCTGTACTCTTCTATAAAGAGCTCTTAACAGGTTGTTTTTGTCAAGATGCTTAGTAGTCTGATTTAATAAAATTGTTTCAAAAACTTTACTAAACGCTGGCTAAATTGAAATAAGCCTATAATTTAAAGGATTTTGCTTATCACCCTTTTTAATTATAGGAACGACTTTTGCAATTTTTACTGAATCTGGAAAGATGTTATTGCATATGAGTTCATTAATTAACTTTGTCAATAGTATAAAAATTAAATTAACAATTTGTTTGATACAAACTATACTAAAACCATAATAATTGCAAGTGTTACTATTTTTTAGGTTTGTGATTATATCCCTTACATCATTGAATGAGACAGCTTCAAATGTCAGGAAACTGGTGCAGTTAGACAGTTGGTTATAGTTTTCTAAGTTTGTTGTAGGTGTTTTAATTAAGTTGTCAGCAATATTAACAAAATAGTTATTAAAATTATTTAGTGATTATTGAGGTTTATTGATTTATTAGAGATATTTTTTTAAGAAAAACAACTCAAAAATAAATTGTTTATTATACTTATAAACAAATCAAATTTCTTACAAGAACTCATGGACAAGTCAACAAATGTAAAATCTGTTTTTGCAACTAAGTCGTAAAAGATATTCTGTCCCAACGATGTTATAGGTCTACACTTGTTTTGTGTCTGACGTTGGTTACGGATTTTGATATCAATAGCAGTATCAATTCCGCATACTATATGATCTGAAAAAACCACAGGCACTAGATAAGCTATATTATTACTACAGTTGGTGAAAACATTGTCGATGCAGTTTTCCAGTCTGGTATTAAAATGATTTGATGTTTAAGAACATATCCGCTAAAAAAATAATTTGTAATTTAGATCTACTATTTTTGTTAAAATTTACATTAAAATCACCGCCGATGACGATGCGTTTATGTCAATGGAATCCATAACATCAAACAGTACGTTTAGAAATACATTAAAGTGGTGTACGGTAAACACACAACAATACAGTGTTAATATCTTTAAAGTATATACCAGTAACTTCACAGTTTTTTTCTATTGACTATCACGTTGTATTGGTAAGTTGAGTCACCTCATAGTCGTTCTTAGATAAAATTACAACAACTCCACTTTTATATCGTATTTGTAAAAAGTGTGAGACAGTTCAATAATTATTTAATACTAATTCATTTGTTTCAAAATGTAACGAGTGTTCACTTAAACATATAAAATTAAAACTATTATCTATTCATTCAACAGACATTCAAACTTATTTATACTTGTAGTGGTATCTTGTGTGTTTAAAAACAACACAGATAGGATGCCATTTTGATGGTTATTATTAAAAGGACTAATTTTATTATAAGGATAATTCTGATCATACTAACCCTGATCTGATCCGACTTGCCAAGCCAGACAAGATTTTTTTTTACAAACAAACGGTAAATCAAGTTACCGACTCATAACCGAAAATGGATAACACCACATTCTACTCCACAGCCTATAAGACGTGACGCCCATTAACCATCTCCTAAATCCCAATCTCTAAACTGAAGGTCTATGAGCCTGTACAGTTTCAAACTTCCAGGTATTTAAGACTAGGAGGAAGAAGGGGTTAGTCGGTAAGCACTTTTCTCGTGAAAGTGAATTTGACACGTTAAGTCTTTAAAAGATTTTCTTCCAAAACCCCCCAAAAAAAACAACTTCACTTTGGTCTGCTCATGTGTGATCTTTTTCTCTTTTTTGTATTTCTGATTGTGGTTGTTCTATATTTGTTGGTGTAAATTTTAAATATGTCTGTATTAATTGTGTTTGATGGAGTGTTTGTATACATCAAGCACATTTCATGTTTGTGGAAGATTGTTAACTTTTAAATAATGCTTATAATAAATTTTAATAATTTTGATCTTAATGAATACGTCGTTAGCTAAATTGTTACAAGTTTCAGGGTAACAATGTTGTTATTTAATAATATTTTTAGCTAAAAAAAGTTGCAAAATAAGCCTGATTGTATAAAATGATTGACTATTTTTATCAGAATCCGATTATTTAGTAGTAGTTTTGTTATAAAAGTATATTTTTATTTTACATGGTTGTATTAAGAATATTATAAAAATTCAAAAAATAAAATAAAAAATGTATGTTGCCATTTAAAAAAATAAAGTTGGTTACTATAATAAAAATAAAAACAAATATGTGTGTATCTACCTTTATAATACTCAAAAAACCATTTAAAATGGTTTTTGAATTATATAAATCGGTTAAAAAATAACGGAGATATTCAGCAGTACGTTTTTTGTCTAACATCCTGTATAAAATATAATTCTTGCTTAGTAATATTATATAGCAGTTAATTGAAATAAAATTTAAAATGTTTTAAACGTCACTGCAAGTTTAAAGTTATTTAAAAGTTGATGTTTTTTACTTTAATTTTGATCTGAATAATTTCAATCAACTGATGCTAACACTGTTTGCAAGATTAATTTATTAGAATGGAAAAGTTAAGATTTAGATACAACTATAAAATGACAATAGAATTTTTTTGTTCGATGTTGTAAAAGCAAAAAAAAATGCTTAAAAAAATGTAGCTATACAAAAAAGCGAATGGAATAAGAAGTTGATAAGTAACAGCATAAAAAATATGTAGAATACATAAGAAAATGACAATATTTGAATAAAAAGGCGTTTAACCGTTTAGAAATTTAAATAAAGTTGTAATATTATTAATTTTTTTTTAAATTATTGACTTTTGACTTGCTTGTTACCTAGATGACCTAAGAAAAATTATCAAACGTTGTTGATACATAACATATAAAGTTTCGACAACATTTATTTCATTATTATATTTTATTATCTATCATGTAGTTTTCTAGAGCAATAAAATTATAGTCAAATATATTTCAATTTTATTGAGAATTCACTTCTACTATCTAAAACGATAGTCCAATTTAAACGTATTCATTTAAAGCTATCGTTTATGCTGATATCTTTATGTAACTTCTGGTCTTAAATACATTTAACATTATATTTTATATCCTTATGTTCACGTCGGTGGAAAATTTAATTTATCACGTGTAGCTCCGGTTTTGCGGCTTGGAAAAACTAGAGCAGATGACACCAGCCCGATAAACGTAAGCCGCGAAAGTTGTTATAATTCGTTGAGAGTAGACGTACAGTCTCAATTGTGTTATTGCGGATAGCCCCCAACAACTCTACTCATTATGAATAAAAACCTCCCTACAGCTAAACCACCCTTCTAATTGCCACGCGTCTTTTTAACCATCCAACAAAGAAAAAAATAATAATCGCGCGCGTAGCACTTTCGTTATTTTGACAAATGTCATTTTCCCGGAGAGCGGTCGAAAACATCCATAAATAAAGTAAATAAAACTATTATCATATTCCGATGGATGTGGCGGGGGTGAGACGGCCGGAGCCGTTCACAGATTCTCCGGGACCGGGATAGTCGGAAGTTTGCTGGCGCCGATCTTAGGCGCCGCGACGCCATAGTCAAGATCTCCATCTCTCCCGAGCAGATTACACTTTAAAATGTGTGGGGCGTTGTGGAGCCGTGGCCCGATGGAGATACATCGCCCCGCTCTTAGGTAAACAAATCACACTGAGTGCACGTTGCGTAACAAAACAGAACGAAATTTTATACAAGGGGCAGGGCTATTAGGACGCATTCGCATAGATATAAAATTGAATATATCAATCAGTAATGTTTGTTTCCAAGCACAGTTTGATTTGATTTGAAATAAAAAAATAAATTACGTTCAATAACATTAACGACATTGGCGATTTACAACTCTATTAGAAATGTGCATCGTTGCATATGAAATTGAACTTGGCGACTGCTTGATTTTAGAATATGTAGGTCACAATTCAAATGTTAAACACATGACAATTAAAAAAATGTTACGTATTTAGAGTTTATGAATAGTAAAGTTTAGTCTAGTATACTAAACTTAGCAGCCTCGATCCATGTTTACGAAGTAATGCGCGGGTTATCTAGACAAAAGATTTTATTAATAAAAAACAATTTTAATGAGCTTGCTGAATTTTGCTCTACTAAATTGTTCTTGCAAAATTTGATGCCAAACAACTTATATAAGCAGTGCCGTAACTAGGGCGGTGCCGTCGGTGCCCCCGCACCGGGCGCAGCTCGCTGAGGGGCGCAGATAACCACCAAAAAACATAATTTTGGAAACTTTAAACACTAAAAACAAAAAATTAGAATTTGCTAGCAATAAAATTAATGAAAGGCGCAGCGATCATCTCCGTGCTAATTAAAATGCCTCCGGTGCATTTAAGAAACAAAACGTCTAAAAGACAATGAAAACAAAAAAATATTACAAGTTTTATTACAATGGACAAAATCAGATATTTTTGATACAAAATCTGCTCAAAATGTACTAAAAAGAATATATTGTTGATAAAGAAGATCAAATATATGATTTGGCGTTTGTTTCTGCATCACCACAAGATTTGGAGATTACACAATATAAAAAAAAAACTTACTTTATAAGTACCCAATAAAAAAAAAGGGTTCAGTGACAACCTTTTACTTAGGAAACGTCTTAGAGATAAAAACTTTAGAAAAAAATTGCAAAGTAAATGATCAATTGACTTGAAAGAAAAGTGGCGACATATTTTAAAAGTTCATATTAATGAGATTGTATTATGCGGACAATAATTTAACACTTAGAAAAAGTTGCAAAAAAATAGGTCAATCCAGAATCAAAGTCGCACGTCAAATCCTATAAAAAGGGCAAGTTTCAAATTTTTTCCAGCTTGTACAAAATGAAATAATTGAGTTAATGGAAAACGCTGTTAAGACATATTATTGAAGAAGTAAAGACAGCTAAGTACTATTTTATTTTATTTGATGTACTCCCTATGTATCACATCATAAAAAATGTCTCATTTTTTTAAGATTTGTCAAATTAAGTAAAGGAAAAAATTTGCGTTGAAGAATATTTTATTGACTTTACTCAATCACACAAAAAAACTGGCAAAGGTTTAGCCAAAAAAGTTATAAAAAAATAAGAGGAAATGCATTGATTATAATTGATATTCAAGCAAGGATAAAAGGTCTAAACAAGCAAGCCCGTACCGCACATACTTAAGAAGCACCTTAACGCTAGAGAATTGCCGAGTTAGTCGCCCCGTCCTGTTGTGGTGCCACTAGTAGTATTGTTATGGAAAAATATTAAATCCTATCACATCTACGAGAATATCAGTAAACTTTTCTCTCTAGAAAAATATTAACACGAACAGCGCCGTTTTTAAATTAAAATTAGTTCTTATAGGACAAAACGCCAACCAACTCAATATCCAAACGATAAGATTTTAGTCATTACTTTTTTTATATGTTGAACTACATACAATATTCTATGTCTTCATGTTTTTAGATAAAGATTTGAAGTTATATTTAAAGAGAAAAAAAAAATAACAAAAAACTAATTAAAAACGTCACTTTTTAAAAATTAATTGCAAAGAAACAACTTATTGCATCAAATTTCTACAAGTTTGAGGACACAGATTAGACTTTCTTCTACAATGTGTGAAAATTTTATTCAATTATATTTAGGCGTTTTCTTGCTGAGTTGGATGTTGTGAACCCTTATAATAGCGCAATAATTCTCCCCCTTTAAGGTTGAAATGCTATTCAGCTACCCAATGGTCATCAAATGCAAAAACAGTTGGCGTTTTATATACACAAATTGTGAATGTTGTGGCAGCTTTTACTATTGTGACTTCACTATCTTTTAACATTGAATCTATTAGCAATGCCAAAGTTATATTAAAATACATTGATTTTAAGTTTTCGTGTACATTTTTTTAAATAAAATAATCAAAAAATATTATATTGCAAAAATGATTATGTAAACAAATACAAAATATTCAAAACAAAATTTTTCAAATAATCTTTGAAACTGAGACAGTAACTAGTAATAAAATAAGTATAGAAAGCATTTTTTTACAAAAAACAAACTAAAACACAAGAAAGCTTTAATGACATCTTCTCTAAATCTAGACATTACATCATTTTTGTTTAGTAGAAAATTTCCCTAATGCAGTTAAAATATTTTTAACGTTGCTGGTTACAACTGCATAATGTAAAAGAAGAAATTTTTAAATAATTTTCTATTTGTTTGGTTTTTTTTTGTTATACATATATATTTGAGTTAAGTTTTAAGAATTATTGCTG
The DNA here is from genome assembly GCA_963932245.1 of Tachinus rufipes. NCBI lineage: Eukaryota > Metazoa > Arthropoda > Insecta > Coleoptera > Staphylinidae > Tachinus > Tachinus rufipes. Next base: position 75,480,490 of record OZ010743.1, on the reverse strand, counting down.
CAAATATTTTTAAATTTCTATTTATTCAAATATATCATAAATATAAAATAATTTATTGTTTCATTTTTGTTTTAATAAAGTGGGAGGGCGCAAAAATACGCCCTCGCACCGGGCGCATCAGAACCTAGTTACGGCACTGTATATAAGTATATAAGTATCCAAAGAAAACAAAAAATAAACTTTATCAAACCTCATAATACTTTTATTATATGCTTAATGCTGTTATAATTTATAAATTTATGCCAAAGGGGAAAATTTTATGTTTTTGCTTGAAATAAAAAAAATTATAAAACTATAAAATTAAAACATTATTCATCAATTCTTGCATTATAAGCACACTATTTTAAAACATTTTCGAAAACTGTACGATTAACATTAAATTAATTCCAACATCTATGTACTTTTTCGGCAAACAGTTTAAATGTTTTATTATTGAGTGATAATAGAAGCCTTAACAATTATCTACAAAAACTATTTTTTTCAAATTTTTTAATAAAATTATAAATTTTTAAGTTTTCTTTTACTACAGAATAGTAACTAAATACTAAACAATAAAACAAACGTACTATAAATTAGGACAAAAGATTTATAAGTGCTTTATCATTATGTATTTTGCAGATGAGTTTTCAACCAGAAATTGTTTTGGAAACATTTTGGGGTCTTGCCAACGTTTTTTTTTTATATTAAAATAGAATCAAATTTTACTGCAAATCTATTAAAATCAAATTTAAAAAGAAAACAACTACATTGTAAGCTGGACTACAACCACAAGATTTTAAATTAAATCCTTGACAAATCAACGTTGAAACCCACCATTAAAAAATTAATTAAAGATTATTTTTTTCAAATGTTGGCTTTAACTGCAGCTAGTATGGTCCATTCTAAAGTTCCAGTTTTCAATAACGCGTTTGAGCATTTTAAGTGGTATTTGGTGAATGACGCGAGTAATGTTGGCTTTCAGTTTTTCAACTATAGCCGGTTTATTCATGTAGAATTTGGACTTTACGTAACCCTAAAGAAAAAAGTCTAAAACTTATCTAGGCTGTCAATTCGCCGGTCCAAAACGTGAAATTGACTTTTCACCAAATCGTTCTCGCAATTAAGCTATGGTTTCACGGGCTGTATGGCAAGTGCGCCGTCTTGTTGGAACCAACAGTAGTCAAAATTACAAGTTTCAACTTTATTTAGCAAATAAATAAATAAGTCTCATTGCTAAACAAAGTTTTAGTCAAAAACAGTAAATATTCTTCAAGCTTTTCAAGTCCAAATACTAAAACGGTGACAATTTGGAAGATCGGCTGGCTTCAGTTCTTGCATGAGTTAAATTTTGAATGCTTTCAAATTAAGATCCTTACGTAAAATTGCCGTAAAGTTGTTCCATACAATAAAGCCAAGCTGTTGAGAACGGTGCCAAATCGATTCATCACGGTCATTTTGTATACTATTTGGTCGCGTATTATCTAATAATGAAAATTGGATTTCAATTTTTTTAATGGTACAGCGAATTGTGCGTTTGGTTGGCCGATTACGTAAACCATAAGTTGCTCTAAGCAAATAATAATTAAAAACTAAAGCTTACAATAGCATTATAAAAGAAAATTTATTTTAAGCTAAGTAATTTTGCAAAATTTTACGTTTATACCGATTACACTTAATGATATTTATTCACAAGGTACAACTTTGTAACTTGGAATACAATGATTTATTAATCACATAAACAAGCACACTTTTAATTGTCTATATGGGTAACTTTTACCCATATAGACAATTAAAAGTGTGCTTGTTTATGTGATTAATAAATCATTGTATTCCAAGTTACAATTAAATAATGATTATAATTTTATAAATTTAAACTAATGTGAGAGTAATAATTTGGCTAATTTAGCAATAGATTTGTGTTACGTTACCACTTGAAACAATGGTAAAAAAAGTTTTATTGAACAGTTATCAGTTCCGCCTAAATTTTGCAATCACATAGATAGTCGGACAAACATGGGAATTACCACTCAGTATATCAATATATGGTTATAAAATGTGATGATTAAACTCATTTTTACGTCCAAAGCCATTATATAGGGAAAATAATAAACATAGTAAATTGTTTTATTACTTCATTAAAATAATAAACCTTAAAAATACGAGAATTAAACTAGGCAAACAAACAAAGTAATTTAATGTGTTTCAAAATAAACTAACAAATAAAAAATACCTGAAACAATTAAAAGAACAGGCTTATTGCACAAATAAATATCTACAGTTACAAGTGATTTAATTATTAGCTATAATTTTATTCTAGCTTTGTCTTGATGAAACAACATAATTTTACAAATTATATTATATTATAAGTGTTAGAATAATATTATTACTTATATATTAATTGTTCAATTTAAACCAAGATGGCTGATGTCAACGCTAGTTTAGTGTTAACATGTTATATGTTGAATGTTGAATGTTGAATTGTGCTCTAAAATTATAATTGAGTTGGATCAACATTTTAACGAACCGACAATTGTAATATCTTACAGCCAAACGTCACCACAAGCAATACGCATACCAGTAATAAAATCTAAACTAGTGATGGACTAGAGGCATTGGCTTCAAACAAGGTACGTTTAATCTAAATACTATAGTATCAAGTTGTAGAAAAAAACAACTTGTTAAAAAGATAACCACAAAGACGTTTATTGATCGTAAATCTCCTTTTAAAACTTCATGCAAAAAATAAATAATCCGTAGTAAACTTGCAACAAAACACAACAACCTGTAAAAGAACTGTCAGAAAATACTATTTTTTACAAAACTATTACACTACTCAAACTGTAATAATGCAAATAACTCAAACTAAACTTTACAACATTAGAAGTCTGGTAGCAGTTGCGAATGTTTAAAAGACACAAAAATTGCAGTACAATCGCATATTAATACAAACATCATTAAATTTATTTAGATTCACACACATATTAATTTATAAAATGATCACGCGCAAAACCATTTGTATCAATATGACATGTTATCTTAATTCCACTTAAATAAAGTACTAAATAGATTGTTCTCATATTCAAAGCGCAGTTGGTTTTAAAATTCTTTATAAGTTAAAACACTAATAACAGTGAACCAAACTTGTTAAAATTAGCACATTAAAAACCAGATTTTAGCAGTCTGTAAACATTGACATTCAATATTTATGGATTATACTAAACTTGAAAGATTGATTCATATGTCAATAGTCCGGTGAAAAAAATCTTTCTTAAAAGTTTCGGTTCTAGATCTCTGAACTAAACTGTCAGTAAATATTTGTTAAAATTTCTAGAAAGCTTTGTACTACGTCCAAGAAAGTATTTATAGAAAATGCATAAATTTGCAACATTACGAAAGTGTTGTAAAGTATGTCATTTGTCAGTTTTAGGTTAGAAATGATCCAAATAACTCAATTTTAAATAGAATTTAAAAAAGGTAGTGTAGTTCTGGATGCTTCTCCCCATGCTTGAAAAAAATATTCAATACAAAAAAAAAGTTTTATAAGGATGGGCAGAGAAAGGATAAATAGAGTTATAGAAGCAGAGGAAGTAACTGAAAACGAGATCAGAGAGGAAAGATGCAAAAGGTACTTGAAAAAGTTGAGGAACGCAGCCAAAGAATGAATTCCCAGATACAGAGAAGGAGGAAGAAACGGACTGTATGGGTGGTTCAAAGAGGTCAAGGAAAGCAGAAAGAAAGCAATACAAACAGCAACAAAAGTCAAAAGACAAAGAAGAAGAAGAGAAAATTTCGATAAAACTAAAAAAAACTGAAAAATGACAAAATGGCTTTAAAGGAAGCGATCAAGGACAAAAAAAAATATGTTGGAAAGAAATGTTAGAATCCATAGAAAAGGATCCTTGGGGCAAACCATACAAAGTGTGCTTAAAGGAAGAAGAAAATAAAGTAGTAATCATTAAAAAATTGTTTCTTACTGAAAAAATGGTAGAAGAACTAGCAAGAATAGTTGACGAAACAAATAACAACGGAGGTAGTGAAAGCAGCGCTAAACGGAAATGAGATAGAGATAACACAAATAATAAACAATGTCTGAAGGAAACCTAGTACTAATTGAGAAAAAAAAAGCAAGCAAAACAACAAAGTATAGACCTATATGCCTGATTAACACATTAGCAAAAACTATAGAAAAAGTTATCGTGAAAAAAATTAAACAGGAAATAGAAGAAAAAGGATTATGGGAACAGGAACAATATGGATTTACAAAGGGAAAAATAACTCTAGGAGCTATTGAAAAAGTAAAAGCCATAGCAAAAAAAGCAAACAGTGGACCATATTAAAAAAGACAACTCTGTGTCATAATAGCGCTAGATATACAAAATTCAGCATACTATGGGAAGCAACTATAAAAATAAGCTAAAAAAGAAAATTAACAAATAAAACTACCAAGATAATATGGAGCTACTTTTAAGAGACAAATCTACTAACAAAAATAAAAAATTTAGACTGATTAGAGAAATACCACAGGGTTCTGCACTAGCACTAACTATGGAATTTAATTTATAATCAGCTACTCAGGGTGCGTTTGCTGGAAAGAGTGACAATAACGTCATTTGCAGATGACGTGGCTCTAGTAGGCAGGGATAGACATAGAAGTACCAAATAAAAGGTAAAAGTTGGCAATAGAGGTGATAAAGAGATGGATGAGAAATAAAGGGTTAGATCTGGTTTTGCAAAAAACCGAGGTGGCATGGCTATGAACAAAGAAATCAAACAAGAGAAATAAAAAAATACAGTTAGGTAAACAAATAATAAGAATAGGAAAAAAAATTAAAAACTTTGAAGTTACACTTGAAGCAAAAGGATGGAATGAACAAGTTAAGGAAGCGGTAAAAGGAACAAAAAAAATGGAAGGAATACTTAGTAGGCTTATGTCAAACAAGAGAGGTCAAGAAGGCTAATAGCAACTGCGGCTAGAAGTAAACAATTGTTTGCCGCAGAAACATGGGGACAAGCTTTGAAGACAATATAACAGAAATGAAGTAAGAGGAGCTATGAAGCAAGTTTGTTAAGGATCTGCAAGGGCTACAGGACGGTGTCGCATAAAGCACTAGAAATAACTGCGGCGACACTACCATCAGATTTGATAATGGAAAAAAGATTAGGTATAAAAATAATGGTAAATGAATGAACTAATAAGCAAGAAGGAAAGAAAAAATATGATAGAAAGATGGCAAAGACAGGGGAAAGAAGGAGAAAAAAGAGAATGGACAAACGAACTAATACAAGACATAGAAGAATGAAAAGAGAAAAAACCGGAGACGTGTTACTATAAAATACAACTACTTACCGAACATGAAACCTTTGGAAAGTTTTTAAAAAAATAAATAAGATGAGAAAAAAAAAGAAAAATGTATATTTTGTCAAGAAGACACATGACAACGCAGAACATACGCTAGTAGAGTGCAAAGCATGGGAAGATGATAGGAAAACGCTAAAAAATGTATTAAAAAACTAAGTAGACAAATCTACAATCAAAAATTGTAAAAATTAGATAAAAAGAAAAAAACTGCTTGAGAAAAATAAGTTTACAGAATTGATTAAACAATTTATAAACAGAAGATACGCCATCTTGAGGTTGACAGAAAATGCAAGATTTTAAAATGGTCAGAGTATATCTGGCAACCAGGGGACACAAAGAACTAATCTCAAATGGAAATTCAAGAATCTCACTAAAAGTTAAACTGGCAAATGTAAGACTATGTACTTAATGGAACTGCACAAAATATTTATGAAAAAGAAAAAGACGACGAGGAAGAAGTTAATAAAGATATATAAAAACTATGAAGATACCTAAGAACAATGAAAATATTTTGGCTAAATAGCACAAAAATGGGTGAAAAAAGAGGAGAATGCCAGTGTAGGAAATAAGACAGAAAAAAATAGGGTATAGGGATAGATGAGCCGGGGACAGCACGTGTTGCGCATACTGCGTAAATTCCGCAAAGCCAAAACCAGCCCACCTCAAACTAGTATTACATTAGAGACAATGACTAAGACAAATTAACAGCAGGACTTACGCAAAAAAAAAACCGAAAGGTATTGCCATGCGTTAGTTATTCTCAGAGGCCACTTGTTAAAGCCAACACCTCACTACGTTCTTAAAAAAAAAAAAAAAAAAGAAAACAAATAGAAGCAGAGTTAGATATAGATTTGATGTTTAGTTTAATATTTGGTGCTGATGATCAAGTTTTAAATTTGAAACAGTAAAAAGTTGAGTTAAATTTGACCACGTTGGGAGTATCTTAATTAGATATTGTTTTGTCTTTGTTTATAAATGCAACAGATTCTAACTTAAAAATTTTAAGACGTTCTGTTATACATGTCAAAATAATGTTTAAAAGTATAAAGTATAAAGGGTGCTATCATCTGCAAAACTACAAACAGTACTTTTAAGAAGTTTATTGATGTAAATCAAAAATAAAGTTGGCAAAAGAGCAAAAACTTGAGAAACATTAGCATTTATAATTTTTAAGTTAGAGTTAAAACCATCAATTCTAACTATAATTTTTCTATTGTTAAAAAAAACTATAGATAAAATTTACAGATTTATGATCAACATTTATACAATAGTGCTGATAAGATTACAATGCCATACCTTATCAAATGCTTTGGAAATGTCTAAAGCTACTGCTAGATTTAATTTTTTTTTTATATTTGTCCCATGTAGATTTTCATTTCCGACTAACATAAATCAAAAAATCTGTTGGCTAACGTTTTCATCAAAATCCATATTGAAAATCTGAGATAAAGTTATTTTGTTTTAAGTACTTGACAATGTAAAAATTAATAGTTGTTTTCAAAACTTTGGCAAATTGGACAATAATGCAATTGGTCTATAGTTTAAAGTATTAGATTTGTTTTATTATTTTGGAATATGTTAAACAATTTTAATCTTTCAACAGCTTAAAAATGTTTTTTTTTGTATGTATGTCAAATATTTTAGTTAGAATGGGAGCTTATTCATTTGCAAATGTTTTAAAAATAACAGGTTAAATTTTATCTATACTTGATGCATTTCTGATAGTTAACTTGAAAAGATATCTTCGTTGCCTAAAATTAATTTAACCTACAATTTTATCATAGAAATAACAGGAAGATTTAGAATAGTGGAATTTGATGCAAATTGGTTTGCAAAAATATCTGCTTTTTTTAAATCAGTAACTAAATTGTTGTAATTATTTTGAAAAAAAGGTAAAGGAAAATTTGAATTACCTTGCAATGAATTTATTGTTTTATAATTTTTGTTGTTGTTTATAAAAAACTGAAAATTTTTATTAGTTTTGTTTTTGTTAATCCTATTTTTTTTATATTGTATTAGATTGTCACAATGTTTACGAGCTTTTTTATAATCTAAGTCTGATTTGAACAACTACTAGTGTATTTGTTAAATGCTTTTTGTTTCTTATTAACTGCTTGCTTTGTCTGAATTGAGTAAAAATATTTTTGTTTTGGTTTAATAACAGAAAATTAAAAAGATTTTGATGATTTTTTGCTGCAATATGTGGATCTTCAAAATATAAGCAATGAGTATCAAAATCAAAATTATTAAAAAATCTTAGAATAATGATTGATATATGAGGCGTGGTTTAGGTTTAGTAATAAAAAAAAAGTTTTAACAACAAAAGTAATAAAGCAGCCTGAACAGTACTTGTTGTAATCTTTAGAATAGTTAACAGATACAGATCAAATAATTTTTCTTTGCTGAATAAGTTGAGTTGTATAAAGCAGCAAAAAATACAGCTTGATGTCCGGATAGTGTTGTAAAAAATTAGTTACTTAACTATTCTGTATTTTGTATAAAGACCGGACTAAAGGACATTAAAACTCCAAAAAAAAGCGCTTAAAAAGGCATGACAATGTTACTAAAAAAGCATTAAAAAAGCACCAAACATGTAAAAAAGCATTAAAAAGGCATGACACAATTGAAAAAAAATAATAAAACTAAAAAATCCAAAACAAATTATTTTAATAAAGGTTTTATAACATTTATAATTACAACAGTTTGAGTGATGATATTTTTTACACACATTTTGAATAATATAAAAAAACTTTTAAATAACTAAAAAAACTATCCACAAAAACAGTTATTAATTAAATGTTACTCTAAGTGTTTAACTGTAAAATTTTGCCTTTGATCACTTAAAATGTTTTTGAAAGAGAAAAAAACTTCTTTCCACATGCACATTTGTTATTGGTGCATGTTTAAATTTTGCTTTAAAAGCTGGATTCATATTGAAATCTGGAACATTTTCTCCACTCAAAATACAGTTTATTTTATTTAATGTAGATAAACCTCGATTTTTCAAAAATACATCTTCGGGTTTTGATTTCACTGTGTACCCAATATAAGCTAGTACTTTTAAAATTGCATCTTTAAAATCTTTAATTATTCTTAGACTTTCAGTTAACGTATTTTCTTGTTTTTTTTAGCAATTTTATGGCATGACTCACAACACCGTAATTATTTTTTAAGAAAGCTAAATTATTTTGAAGTTCTTTATTTTTTAGAACTGCTTGGCAAGTTTTTACTGACTTACTTGCAGGATTTGAAAACAGTATTACAACGTTTTTAAAATGTTCTAAATTGAAAAAATCTCCAACCTACCGATTATTTTGGAAATTATAAAATACAGTAATTTGAATTGCTTGAAGAAGTGGCACTAAAATACGCTATGAGCTTAATCGGGATTTACAGAATTATATTAAACTTGTCTAAATAATATTATAAAATATGCAAGATCTTAATACGTAAATTTTGCTGTACGTTTTCTAAAAAATAAATTAATTTGCGTTTTTTTATGTACATTTTATCCACTAATTTTCACAAAAAACTGATTTATCAAAAAAAATGCACCAAAACTGAAGAAAAAATTTAAAAATAAGAAATACTAAAAAAAAACAAAAAAAGCGTAAAACACTTAGTGCCAAATGATTACATTCTTTACAATTCGTGCATATATTTAAACATATTTTTGATGCTTTAACTATTTAGCGTAAGCATAATAGCTAGGAATCCGCTCTCTAATTATGTACATTAAAAACAAAATTATTTTAACTTAAAAAAAAAGTCAAATTAAAAAAAAAAATCAAAAAAGTTCGAAGTTTTATCGGAAAGATTTAGTTTAAAAAATATGCTATTATAACCAATGCTCTAAACTTTATACGTCGTCAGTCTAGAATATGCTTGTTGTTTGTGGATGTAGGCACAAACACCTTGTTGGTCAGCAAATAAATGTTTAAGATGATAATTGAAATCTACTAGATTAAAGCAATGTAGATTTTTATTGTTTACTTTGGTTTCAGTCAAAAAGAGGATATGCGGTTTTTTATGTTTGCAATGCTGATGAAATTTGAAATTTTTTGTTTTAACCTTATGTTAGCAAATTGTAAACAATTGTACTGTATTTTGAACACTATTTTTTTTATGTTAAACCGTAAAGCATATTTTTTGTTTTTATTGCGTATTTTGGAAATATCACAAATTTACAGTTCAGACAAAGTTTGAACTTTTGTTTCTACAACTAATATAGAACAAAAAATTAAAAAAAAACTTATCACTATACAAGAAACACTTTGAATTAAATTAAAGATCACATTTTGGTAGATATTATTCTAATCCTGCAATAGCAACTAGCTTTCGGATACGTCGTCTCAACTTATCCCAAACAAAAACTTTTATAATGTATCTGTGAGCTGTCAGGGAGCAATTCTCTATAAAGACTATGTGCGTGCTTCCGTAGAAATTCCAGATCAAACCATAATCAACCCACCGCCAAATGCAAGTCGCTTATCGATACAATCCAAAGCGTGTTTTTCTCCGCGTTACCTCTACACTTTTCGACGTCCATCTGATTTATTGAGGCAAAAACGCAACTCATCTGAAAACAGTATCCTGTTTCAGTCCTTATTATTGCATGCCCGGTGATTTCGCGCAAAAGCCAATCTTGCAACACGATGCCGACGTTGTAAAAGTGGATTTGTAGCAATCTTTCTACAAGACAATTCAGCCGCTTCTAACGGTCCATTTACTAACATTTACATTTTTAACGTTATAGAGTTGATTTTGTAGATAAACTGCAGAAGCGGCTATATTCCGCAAACTTGTGGACACCAAAAAACGGTTATCTCTGTTTGTGGTGACTTTTTTTGCCCGGATTTTAATCTTCTGGTTAACAGGCTAGTATTTAAGTAACGCTGATACACTTTTTGTACAGTACAAAGGCTTTTACCAACATTCCTTGCAGTTTTACGTTTTTGTTGCCCATCTTTAATCGACGCTATAATTCTTGCCACAACAAAGGTTTAAAGGCATTATAACCTGTTAAGTATAGTACACCGTATGAATAACAAGTTAAGTAAAAAAACTACAATGAAATGTAAGTTTCCAATTAGAGCAAAATGTAGTTGTTTTATAAAAATCTGTAACACGGGGATATTAACTGACAGGTAAATAACGTTTGTCAGGAAATGAATTAATAAACCCCTACTTTGGTTTACTGTTTGCAAACATAAAGTTAAAACAACAAATTCCAAAAATAAGTTATAATTTTAAAGTTTTACTTTTATTTTTTGCTCAAAAGTATACTTTCTATTTGCATTTTGTTTTACTAATTTTATGCATTTTTAGATAACATACGCAAACTTGCTGGGGAGCGCAAATAATCACCTAAAAATCATAATTTAGGAAATTTTAATAACTAAAAAAAAATATTAAGACTTAGCTAGCAATAAAATTAAACAAATGCGCAGCGATAAGCTTTGAACTAATTAAAAGACCAAAAGTTTTATTACAATGAACAAAATCAGATCTTCTCGATACAAAATCTGTTTAAGATGTACTAATAAAAATATATTGTTTATAAAAAAGATCAAATAAATGATTTGGCGTTTGTTTCTGTATCACCACAAGATTTGGAGATTACACAACATAAAAAAACTTACTTTTAAATTGCCAAATAAAAATTTTCAACCACATTGCAATTGTTAGAGAAAAATAATAATCAACAGCTGTATCATCTTTAGATAATCCAAAAAGGGGTTCAATGACCTACGACATTTAAGTCTGCAGATACCCAATAATAAAAATTCAGCGTTTTACCTAAGAAAAGTCTTTAAAAAAATTGAAAAATATGTGTTCAATTGACTCATCTACTCAATGTGAAAATAACTTACACTTAGAGAAAATAAAGAAAGTACTTCTTTATTTTGTTTGATTGCACCCTCGATGTATCAAAGTAAGTAACAAACAGATTAGCGTTAAAGAACATTTCATTGACTTTACTCAATTACACAAAAAAAGTGATAAAGGTTTAGCCAAAAAAATTGAAAAAAAGTAGGAGGAAATAGATTGATTTTAATCGATATTTAAACAAGGATAAAAGGTCTAAACAAGCTAACCCGTGCATGTACCGCACATGTTTATGAAGCACCTTAAAACTAGTTTAAAATGCTATTCAGATGCCCAATGGTTATTAAAGGCAAAAGCAGTTGCCGTTTTAAATACACAAATTGTGGATGATGTGGCAGTTTTATCAACCATAGATAAAATAAACAAAAAACTGTCCAAAATTATTACAATATAGCTGCAAAAATGATTATGTAAACAAATACAAAGCATTTGAAAAAAAGATTTTCAAATAATGTTTGAAACTGAGACAGTAGTAACTGGTGATAAAATATGTAAAAAAAAATGGACTAAAAGACAAGAAAGCTTTGATGCAAGTTTTGATATAAAAAAGAGAAGTTTTAAATGAAGATGTTTTAAGTTATAGATACATTATTAACTCATTTAAAATTGAGATTTAAAAAAGCTAAGTACGAATGCTAAAGATTTTGGTTGTTTGACAATTACCAGCTGAAGGAATACTAATATGCAGAACTGAAAAAGAAAGCTATGGATTTATCTTTAAAATGATATAGATGCAGTAGCTTTTTCAAATAAATGAGTGCTTGAAGTTTCAGATTAGTGAAATTTTACCAAACGATTCAAAATTTTCTCTAAGTTAGGCATTACATTATTTTTGTTCAGTAGAAAATTTCCCTAATGCAGTTAAAATATTTTTAACGTTGCCTTATTGCCTGCATATTGTAAAAAAAAATTAAACAAGTTGAAACTTATTAAAACATATTTATGGTCGACTATGGGTCAAGAAAAGTTGTTAAAATTTGCCACATTATTAATAAAAAAATTTGTAGCAAAACAACTTAACTATAATAACATTGTTGACAAGTTTGCTTCACTCTTTGTTACTATATATTTGAGTTACGTTTTAAGAATTATTGCTGCACATGTTTTTAAATTTCTATTTATTGTAATATATCATAACATAAATAAAAAATAATTTTATGTTTTTTAATAAGGGGGGCGCAAAATAAGCCCTCGCACCGAGCGCATCAGAAGCTAGTTACGGCACTAGTTGCAGTCAAACTAAATAATACTTTCACTTTACCTAATAACAAACACAGGTTTGTCATTTTACTGTTAATACTGTTTTAGATTTTATTTTTTTTTTCACGCAATTTCTATTTTTTCAAAATGTTTTTGATTTTGAATGTTTACTTATTATTTTGTTTTTTTTTTTTACTTGTATGCATTTTTTTAAACTTTATTTATTTCACTTTCTTTTACTATTTAAAAATAGTTTTTTAATAAAATATCAAATAAGTTTTTGCAATGTGTAATAAAAATGTTATTATGTTATTTTTCTTTTTATTGTTGTTACCTCTGATTGCTTGTAGCTTTTTTACAGTGCTATTAATTATTTTGTTTGTTATTTAAAAAAAAAATTTAAGTGAGGCACAATGATTAATGTTTGTAAATTTTTTGTTGTTAATTTTAAATGATTAAAGCTGTTACAACAGTGAAAAAATCCACACATAATTTACAGCAGAGTGGAATTTTATTGCAAGAATATAGATGCCACACATCCAAACGGCCAAACGTTTGTTTTGTTTACTACTACTACATTACTATTTTTATGTAGAGTTTAATTAATTTTAGTGTTTATTGTATTTTGATAATTTTTTTATAAAAATAAATTAGTAAACGAGATTTAACATAGAAATTACATTAAATAATTTAAACGCTTCTAAATCTAAAAATATACTTTTACAAATTATACATTTTATGCAATTTAAATTTTATTTCTATTGGTTTTTTTAATAAATTAAGCCATAATATTGATTACTCAGATTGTTATTTTATCCTTCAATTTCTTCACCAAAATTTACATATTTAGAAAATAACATAACATATTTGTTAATTGTAAGTTTTTTTTTTAAATATTTGTGATCTATTCAGACAAGAAACTAGCTGCAATAAAGATTATAGATAAAAAAAGGACAAGAGCTTAAAAATTAATAATTTTTTTTAGTTGTAAGAGCCGTCTTACACGAGACTGATTTTAATACAAGTGTCAGTACAATAATATTGCGCGCCAATTTTTCAAATATTTAGCAAGCTTTTAAGCAATAATTTAGAACAGGTTCTAATTTTTTGGATAAAATCTTACTAAATAATTGACACATTCATCCGCCAATGTATATATATGTTGCTAAAAACACTGGATTATAAAATTAAATTTTTAAATAATTGGCGCGTAAAATTATTGTACTGATACTTGTATTAAAATCAGTCTCGTGTAAGACGGCTCTAAGAGCCAATAGTTCAGCGTTTACGCTTGTGTTACTACTTCACAAACTGCCTTTAAGTTGCTGCGTTTCAGCAAACTAAATTTAATTATAGCATCAATTGGAAAAATAAATAACTATGTTTTATTATGTATTATTAAACCAAGATTGTAAGTTTTGGCATACATTTAAAATAGGTACTTATGATTGCAGCTTATCGATACTTAAACAACTAAAAAATAATTTAAAATTAATTTGATATTTATAGTAAATTTAACAACTTTAAAAACTTTTCATTTTTTAAACAAAACAGTTGCGTAGTTTTACAATTAATCAGCAAAGCAGCTGAGTATCTAAACACAGTCAATGCTTATGAAAATACTAATATAGAAAGCATTTTAATAAATTTAACAGATTTTAAAAGTCAAGAACTACACATGCTACTTTTAAAAAACTTGCCAGAATTTACTAGAAAATATAAGAATTGGATAAAATTCTACAATACATGTATGTCGCTAATAACTAAAAATTGTAATAACTTATTATTTAAAAACAACCGTAAAAATATAGATGAAACAAGCAAGACCAATTGCTTGTTTCATCTATATTTTTTAAATGTACCTCATATTAAAAACTTTTAAGTTGCCTGAAATATCTTTTATTTAATTTATCAAATACAAAATACACTAGCAAGCAAAAAATAGAGGTCACTTTAAAATTATGATTTAATTTTGGAATTTTTTGTTTTAACCTTATGTTAGGAAACTGTAAACAATTGTACTGTATTTTGCACACTAAATTAAAAATTTAAAGCTTATTTATTGTTTTTATTGCGTATTTTGAATATATCACAAATTTGCAGTTTAGGCAAAGTTCAAATTTTTGTTCCTAGAATTAATATGGAACAAAAAATATAAAAAAAACTTGTTTGCTTGCTAATAACGAGTATTACCCTTCTCTTGCATTATTGACTGCTTAAAATTGACAAAAAACAATTTAAATTTAATTAAGGATCACATTTTGGTAAATATTATTCCATTCCTGCAATAGCCACTGTCTTAGCTCCAGATCAGTTCTTGGAGCAAGTGTATGCTTTCGGATACATCATCCCAACTCATCCTAGATATGTTCTATAAAATTTATGTCCGGGCTGAGAGCTAGCCAATCAAACCGCAAAATTGCATGAAAATGCCCCGCTCGTCTTTAGTTGTTATGAAACGCATAACATGATCTTTTATAATGTATCTTTGAGCCATTCTTTATATAAGACCAACTATGTGCGTGCTTCGGTAAAAGTTCCTGCTAAAACTATAACCGACCCACCGCCAAATGGAAGTCGCTCATTAATATAAACTGAAGCGTACCGGTCTATGCGTTTTCTTCACACTTTCCGACGTCTGTTTGATCTATTGAAGCTGATACTTATCTAAAAACAGTACCCTGTTTTAGTTTTTATTATTTTATGCCCGGTAATTTTAGTCAAAAACCAATCTTGCAACACGATGTCGGCGTTGTGAAGATGGACTTGTAACCATCTTTCTACAAAACAATTCAGCAACCAAAAACCTTCTTCTAACGGTCTATTCACTAACATTTTCATCTCTAATTTTATAGAGTTGATGTTGTAGATAAACTGCAGACTGTTCTATTTTGCAAACTTGTATGTAGACACCAAAATGTTCTGGTTATCAGAATAATATCTAAAAAAGCTGATACACCTTTTGTTCAACACAAAAGCTTTTAATCGACGCTATAATTTTTGCTACAACAATAAGGTCTAAAGGCATTATGACCTGTTAAGTACAGCGTACTGTGTAAATAACAAGTTTTGCAAAGAAATCAACACTAAGTAAAAAAACCACAACAAAATGTAGGATTTCAATTAGAGCAAAATAGATGCTGTTTCATAATAGTCTGTAACATGGTGATAATATTTGACAGATAGATAACATTTGTCAGAAAATAAGTTATTAAACACCTACTTTGGTTTACAATTTGCAAACATACATTTAAATCAGCAAACATAAAGTTAAGACAAAAAATTCTAAAAATAAGTCAAAATTTTAAAGTAACCTCTATGTTGTAGTGTCTTAAACAGTGTAAAAACTAATTATATTAATCAAACTGAATACTAAAACACGGCAAACGTAATAATATGTAAAATCTCACAAAATATAACAATGCATTTTGAGATTTTTTTTATTAATAAATGTAGAATACTGTACAAAATATTTATTAAAAATAACAATATTTTAAAAAATTAAAGTGATACCTGTGCAATAAATAGCGTTTTATGTGTGCATGTCTAACGCAAAATAAAAAACTTACAGAATTAAAGCAATTGCCGCAAATAAAATAAAAACAACAACACAATTTTACACTTAGATAATAATATAACTTTGTACATTTACAAAATCAGAGTTTTTAGTAAAATTGATAATCATAGTTGCCACCTACATAGTTTTATAAACATGCCTAGTTTATAACACTTTTTGACTATAGTTTTTAATAAGAAAAAATCTTAAGCAAAAATCATTTTATCACAGTAGTGTCTTTTTTTTAGTTGATATTTGAAAAAGCATTTAAACAATTTAAAAATTTATTACTATAAATTTATGCATAAAGCAGTATTTGCAACAGAGACATATAAAAATAACAAAGTATTATTTATTGCTTTACAAAAAGATCATAATTGTGTTTGAATCTACAATTAAAACAAGGAAAATAAAACTAATAAACAATAGTTTTACATATTAAGTAGATTTGTATTTAATATTGTGTCTAATCATTTTTAACAACATGATGTCTAACAGAAATGGCAAACCTAAACAACCAAACTACTTATTTACAATTTGTTAACAAAGGTTGTAACAATTTAAAAATATATTGTAAATACGTAAAAAAGATTTTGAAAAAATTACGGTTAAAACTTCACAAACTGGCGTCAATTTTGGAAAATGCATACAATGTCGTTGCATAAAATAAAGTCTGGGACAAAAAGCTTATTATACATTAGCAGTTTAATAAAACATAAAAATAAATATGTTTGGCTTTCAGCTAACAATCTTAAATATACAATAAACCTAACCTACAAAAAATGTGTGCAAACAACTAAAAATAACTTACAGATTAGCAAATTAAATAAAACGTTTTTATATCACAGTTTGTTAAGCAAATCTTAACTGCAGTTTTGGCTTAGTCTTTTTCAGACAATATATAACTAAGCTAACAAAAATAAACAGTACATTTTATATATAAAGAACAAATTATAATAACAATTTAAAAATAAAATTATTAACTTAATCTATTAAATGAAATGGATTTGTTGTTATAATTACAAAAGGGATTAAAATAGATCAAGAATTATTTATAAATTAAACAAAAAATTAAATTAACAAGAGTTTTTTTTTTGCATGGTAAAAAGAAAATCTGTCCAGTAGTGTCAAGTTTCTACTGATCAAAAACACAACTTTTCTCTTTTTTTTTCAAAGCGGTTTTGATTAGCGCCCTTTGCACTGCGGTATTGCTGGTTCTATTGTCTACAACTGTGGTTGTTATTTTATTGGTAGTTTTTTTTATAAAGTTTATAATGTTTTGCTCAGAAATTGTTATACATTTTTTTTAGTAGTAATTTTATAGTCTCCTTTACACAAATAGTTCAACGTTTCTTCTAATAGGGGCATTGCGTTAACACCTTTAACACATTACTAAACATAAATTGTTTGATAGTTACTGTGATTTTATGTAAATTGTCTTTTTGACCAGTGAGATGCTAGGCACACTGATGATAGGTGCATACCCTGAAACACGTGTATGTGTCTCTTACTAGATGAAAAGGCAATTTACATAAAATACATCATTTATTAGTTTTAAAATATATTTTTTTAATTAAAATAAATTGGTTTTGTTCTAAGTGTTTGACAATCTATAGTTTATAGAATCATATTTGTTTACTTTTTTAAGTTTAGGTTAAACATTTTTAATTTTCCAACAATTTGAAAATGTTTTAGTATGATAAAGCAAACATTTTAGTCAAATTGAAAGCTAATACATTTGCAAATGTTTTAAGAACAATAAATAAAATTTTATTTATACTTTATGCTTTTGTTATTTAATTTAAGAAGATACAGCCAGACACGAATATTGTGGCCTCTATATAGGCAACTTAGTATACACAAAAATTATGTTGAATGTGGTTAAACTTATGCCTTTGCCCGTTTTAAAAAAAAAAGTTGTCCTTATTTGGAAAACGGCAATTGTCTTATACAAAAATAGTTTCATTGGAAAAACTAAATTGCTATCAAATCCTTTTAATTTGAACATGACATTTTATTAACTGAAATATCATATTAGTTAAAGATTTAGCAGTTATATATAAACAAACAGTTTTTTATCAAAATATAATTTAAAAAACTATCTAAATAAGAATCAAAACTTAAATTAAATTTTTATCATAACATATTTTGTTGAGTTCAAGGTTAACTTCAGATTTTGTTACAGTTTCATCTTCATTTCTAATAACTTGGTCTTGTAATATTGCTTTTATATGATGTATATTGATACAAACTAGTAAAGTTTTGCGCTTATTACATAGTAACACAAAACTCAAAAATGTCATGTTATATGTATAATAATAATTACTATTAAGACTTTGTTTTAATTGGGCATTTGATTTAATTTGCACGGTTTGTTTTATAAATCAAATTTTAATTAACTTTTAATTGTTAAAACAAATAAGATTTGTTTGTGTCTTATGCTCACCAACAAATTATATATAGTAATATATTATTACATATATTATATAATGTTTACCAATAAGGATTGTGTTAATGACTAAATTAGTGATTCAAAAAACTATTAACCAAAGTGTATCTGCTCACATAAACTAATGTTATTTAACTAAATAAATTTTACAAAGTTTATTTTTACAATTTCAATTGAAACTGTTACA
Organism: Tachinus rufipes; assembly: GCA_963932245.1. NCBI lineage: Eukaryota > Metazoa > Arthropoda > Insecta > Coleoptera > Staphylinidae > Tachinus > Tachinus rufipes. The sequence continues at coordinate 75,461,871 of OZ010743.1, read as the reverse complement.
TTTTAAACTTAGTTACAAATGTTAATTTTCTGTAAATTGACTCAAATACACCGCAAACGTCCAAAAAAGGAATTACTTTGATTCTCACGATCCTTTTGGATAAATCACCGCCCCACTATGGAATCTCCCTAGCAGAAAAAAAAATCAAGTAAAATCGTGTCCATTTCCGCATTTGAAAGATGCATTTCGGCGCCGTTTCCCGGGCCAAGCGCTGGCGCCGTGCCCACCCACCGACGTTCCGCCGCCGCCGTCGTGCCGCCACCCCGCACATTTTGCCATACAACTATCAGCCCGACAGTAAAATAACAAATTGTTATAACCTCGCAAAAAAGATACCGACTTTTTATAGTTATATTTGTTCGAACGAAGCGGCGCATCCATAAATTACTGCTGCTGAGTTCGCGCGAGCTATGTGTGTGTTGGTAGGAGGGGGTGTAACGGTGGGGCTGAAAGGCACCACTTACTTCTATCCAGCAGCCCGGATGAAGAAACAGAGAAATTATAAGAAGAGTCCGATATTTAAAAGGGGGATTTATGTTCAGAGGGAATATTTCCGCAGGCCAGAAAGTTTTTAAAACTTTGTTGGCTCACAAAAAAATAAAGGATGAATTACGGCCAATTTTTTTATATGATTTATTATGGTCACATATAAAGGAAAACTAACAATGCCTATTTGTTTTATATTACTTAAAATAAACAATTATATTTCAGTGTACTTTAATAACTGGCACTTTACAATGTTGTATGCAATTCTTCAAATTCGGCATGTAAATAATTTATTTTTTATGTAATAATAAAATTCTTAAATTATTTAATTGGGACGTTTATATAATATATATAGTTAAAAAATAAAGTGCTACTGTACTGTACAATTATTTACTTAATTGAGAACACTTCTATGGTGTAGTTAATGTTAAGAGTTAAAATAGAAGTGAATCTTACAAAAGATTACAGAAAATAGTAAATACATATAATATAATATATATAATGACACGTCAGGAACATTAATTTACATAGATTGGCAGATAAAGTGCATGGTCTATTTGAGGTCTTTTATTCAAATATTTTTCGTTACATACTACACAAAATATATGAAGTAATTAAACTGTATTATGTATTATAGTATTCAAGATTATATAAACGAATCGTGATTATGTATCATGTTGTACCTGACGAATCTAATATGTATTATCTGCAATTGTATATGCTTGTAATCATCTATAGACAATAAATATAAATATTATTATTATTATTATGCTCAATTAATTTTTTTTTTCATTTTTAATACATTTTAAAACTGTTTCTTGACCTGTCTTGTAATATGTTTCAATTTTAATTCAAGTATGGTATAGTATGGTTTTGTATTATTTATATATGTGTAAAGTATTAATTAATTTTTTTATAACTAAAATATTAAGTAAACAAATAAATTTTCCTATTTATAGTCCAATCAAATATGCTCAAATATTGATCTCACCTCTAAAAAATGTCAAAAGTTTTAAAACTTTATACACTGATTTATTGGAACCTAATGAAGAATATACTAAAAGTTTTGACCAAAAACAGGGCACCTTTTTCAGTTTTTTGTTAATATCTCAAGAACTGTAGGTTGTAGGTAAAAATTGACTATATACATAATGAAAGCTGATAAAAATTATCAAATACAATTTTTTTGTATTCTCGGCGGTTACAGAGTTATATGGCGCTAAAGAATATATAAAAAAAATTGTATTGTTACAAGCCAAAGAACCGGTTTCTTTTGTTTAGCCCTCCGTCCATTTTGACGGTCTTCCCCCTCTTCGTTAAATTGTAGTGTTAGTGCGGTCTCTCTTTTACTTTCTTTGTTTATGGAGAAAAGTGGTTTCTAAAGATAACTATCAACAGAGTGATGAAGACTTAAACAACTACTTATAGCATAAGCTTGCTCTTAACCCTTTATCTTTATTTGAGAAAACTGGATTGCGGAAAACAAAAAATTTCGCTTTATACGATACTTTTCCTGTACTACAAGGAGAAGCCAATCTTCTCAATTTTGACATTGTTTTAGATGGAAGATTACTGTTACACAAAGTAGTTTGGCCCAAAAATTTCTCAATCTCAACAATTTGCCTATGCTATGTTGCCTATGTTTTCAAGCATTTCTCCGACAAGAGTTGTACCGTTGTGTTTGATGGTTATTCAGTGGCATCATCCAATACAAAGAAAACTGAACAGAACCGAAAGTACAAGCTAAAGAGGTCAGTTGACATAAACTTTAAACACAAAACACAAAACACAAAACACAAATCACAGTCAAACAAGATGATTTTTTTTTAATGATGTGTTTATAAATTCAGACTTATTTTATTCTTCTTAATTGCTCTTCACGATCATGAAATTAAAACAAAACAAGCATTAGTGAAGATGATACATTGATCATCTGCACAAGAGTCTTAAAATCCTTAACTAGTGACAAAGTAGCGATAGTTGTCAAACACGTTAATCTTATTGTCTTCTTCATGGCTTTAACCCCATCAGAAAAACAGATATTATTTGTTAAATTAAGCCACGGCAAAGTAGAAAGGAAGGTATATTTGAGTCAACAATTGCAAACTATGGGAATGAAGGAATGCATTCTTTTTGTACATGCATTCAGCGGATGTAAAACGACTTCAGCTGCATATCAAAAAGAGAAATTTGTGTGTTTTAATTTATTCAAGAAGCGAGCTACACTGCAAACTATTATTGATGTATTCAACAGTTCAAGTTCATCTCATGGGACTGTGGCTAAAGCTTGAATCAAAATATTCCTGGCATTGTACAATGAACCCCACAAGCAAACCTCTTTTAACATGCATCGTTACAATGCTTTTACTAAATTGGTTTTGAATGCTAAGCTTGACCTTTCCGCGCTGCCGCCCACAAAAAGAGCAGCAATGCAGCATACTTTTTGTGAATACCAGCAAATCTTATTTTGGCAAAGGAATAAACTTTCTCCAAAATAGTGGGGTTGGAAGTTTGAAAGCGGCTGGTTGATCCTAGTTACTACAGAAGACGCAGCAGCACCTGAAGCAGTCCTCAACCTCATTTCTTGCAAATGTATAACTGGATGTAAAAACAGATGTGGTTGCCAAAAAGCAGAAATAATGTGCACAAACATTTGCTACAACTGCAATAGAGAATGCTTGAATGGCATTACTTTCACCTTCAAAGAAGACTTCAATGACCTTGATGATCTGGATTTTTTCATACCTCTAGAAGAAACTGAGCATTCAGTGAAAAGGCTTTTAAATAAAGATTAAAATGCTTAGTTTACTATACCTATAACTAAAAATCAGGTGAGAATACACTTTCTTATTATATATTGATTACGTGCAGCTTTGCAGTGGTAATCAGTAATGTTTATACATTGTTTTACTGCTTGCTTACTTCTTGTTATATATATATATATATATATATATATATATATATATATATATATATATATATATATATAGATGTCTAAAGGGGTTTAGTCCTACATTTGTATAGAAGTTATCGTCCTACATGATTTGTGTAGCCCGATACCCCTTTAGATCTTAACACACAAAAATATGCCTGCGGGCATATATATTCTCATATATATCCCCTGCTGTGCGACCGTACCCGACCGTGCAACCTATAAAATTTATTTTTTTTTGTTCAAATGTTTCAATAGAATACAGTTTACTTGTTATATTCATTTAAATATTATTACGTTTATATTAATTTATTAATTACATTTTCTAGTACAAAGTATTTATTAAAAAAAAATACTTTTTATTAAAAATGCCTTTTGTAATATTCATATTAATTAAATTGCTTACGTTTTTCTTATTAAACGTTGTGCCTTACCGTCGGTTACCGGCTGGTCTAACCTTGTATGCTATTGTAACTTATTACAATATGACCGAATAATATTTGAAAACAACAATAATAATATTTATAATAACTACATTTTTAATTATAAAGGTTCATAAGCATACATATCACAACGTTAATGACAGTCTTTAAAACTGTAACAAAATCCTGAGATTATTTTACAAAATTAAAGATAAGTGCAAATTCTGTAGAAAATTATGTAAAGTCTATAAATAATTTAAGCAAATTGTTTATAAAAATGTTCAGTACAATAAATAAAGTTAACTAAATTTAATGCATTATTAGCTGACTTGAAGCTTAATTTGAAATATATGTAAATTACTATAATTATAAAAGTATTATAATTTATATTTGCTTTGCTTTTGTTTTGTGTTTGTGTTTTGTGTTTGTGTTTTGTGTTATAATCTAAATTTCATTTTGTTTCAGTTGTAAAGACAATTTTTTTTATATTAAATAAGGTTGGTTAATTATAATGCAATTCTTAAGTTATTAAACTTTATTATAAGATAATTATAAAAATATTACACATAAAGTTACAATGATTTATATTTGTACTGTAAAAACGCCTTGATCTGGACGTTGTTTTGTGTTTAAATTTTGTATGATTTTTTTAGTAAAAATGTGATAGTAGTGAAGACGTGAAAGTAGTGAGAATGTGATACTAGTAAGAATGTGAGAAGAGTAGGAATGTGAATGTAGTGAGAATGTAAAAGTTGTGAGAAAGTAAGAGTAGTGACAATGTGAAAGTAGTGAAAATTTAAAAATAGTAAGAATGTGATAATAGTGAGAATGGGAGAAAAGTGAGAATGTAAAAATAATAAAAACGTAAAAGTAGTAGAATGTGAAAAAATACAGAATGTGTGTAGTGAAGATGTAAGAGTAGTGAGAATATAAGTGTAGTAAAAAAGTGAGATAAGTAAGAATTTGAAAATATTAAAAATTTAAGAATAGTTAGAAGGTAAAACAAGTGAGATTGTAAAAATAGTGAATATGTAAGAGTAATGAGAATGAGTAAGTAATAACAATGTAAAAATAGTGAAAATGTGAAAAAAGTAACAATGTGATAGTAGTAAGAATGTGAGAGTAAAGAAAATGTGAGAATAGTAAGAAGGTGAGAGTAATAACATTGTGAGAGTGATAAGAATGTGAAATTAAAGAAAATGTGAGAATAGTAAGAAGGTGAGAACGTGAGAGTAATAACAATGTAAGAGTAGTAAGAATGTAAGAATAGTGAGAGCGTAAAGGTTGTAAAACTGTAAGATTAGTGAAAATATGAGAGTATTGACAAAGTAAAAATAGTGAGAATGTAAAAATAGTAAAAATTCGAGAGTAGTGAGATTGTAAGAGTGGTAAGAATGTGAGAGTAGTAAACATGCGATTGAAGTAAGAATGTGAAAATAGTGAAAGGTAAAAGATGCGACAATTTGAGATTAATGACGGTAGTGAGAATGTGAGAGTAGAAACAATGTGAAAATGTAAAAGTAATGAGAATGTGAGAATAGTGACATTGCAAAAATAGTAAGATTAGTGAGAATGTGAAAGTAGTGACAGTATGAAAGCAGTGAGAATGTAAAAATAGTGAGAATAGTAAAAATATGAAAGTAGTAACAGTAATAAAAATGTAAAAATAGTGAGTATGTAAGCATAAAGAGAATGTGAAAGTAGTGAAAATGTGAAAGAAGCAACAATGTTAGAGTAGTGTGAGTAGTACAAATGTAAAAATAAAGTAATAGTAAAATAAATAAGAATGTAAGAATGTGGAAATAGTAAAAAATAAAAGATGCGACAATGTGAGAGTATTGACAATAGTGAGAATGTAAGAGTAAAAAAAATGTAAAAGTAGTAAAACGTAAAACAAGTAAAAATGTGAGAATAATGAGAATAATCAAAATGTGAGAGTAGTGAGAGCAGTGAGAATGTGAAAGTAGTACGTTTGTAAGAGTAGAAAAATAGTATTCGTAATGAGAATGAAAAACAGTAATATTGCAAAAATAGCAAAAATGTGAATGTAGTGATAATGTGAGATTAGCAAGAATGTTAACGCAGAGAGAATTTGAAAGTTAAAACTATAAGTAAGGAGAGTAGTAAGAATGTGAGAAAAGTGAGAATATGGTAGAAGCTACAATGTGAGTGTAAAAGTAGCGAAATTGTGAGAGTAAAGAGATAGTGAGAGTAGTATAAATGTGAGAGTAGTAAAAATGTGAGAGTAGTAAAATGAGAAAAAAATAATAAATTAAAAATAATGAAAACAAAAAAATAGTAAAAACGTAAGATTAGTGAGAAAGTAATAGTAGTAATTTTCACATTTTTACTATTTTTACTATTTTCACATTTTTTTTTCACATTTGCTACTCTTATATTTTTATTACTATATTATTCTCACAATAATAATAATAATAATAGTAATAAAAATTGCCTTTATTTTTGTAATTTTACAAAAAAAAGCAAAGTTCATCACAATGATGATCTTCCATTTAACCTAATTTTAACATTTAATTTGAAACATATAAATAAAATTTAACAAAAGGGTACTTTCTGAATTTTTGATGGCTGACTATCATTTTATATTTTCCAGTTATTTTATAGTATTTCATCAAAAATTGTAGCCTACCACTTTACTAAATTATTACTGGGATTTCCTTATTTATAGAGAACATTTGCAAGCCCTCATCACTAGCACGAAAGAGGTTTAGCGCGCGTGCGGCTCAGAACATCTAATGGCATCACAAACCTGTTAAATACTCACTTTTAAGTTAGCAGTTTTGTTCGTTATTAGAATTAACCAGACAGAATCAAGAAAAAGCTCTCATATGCCATTTCTAAAATTTTACTATTCTTACACTGTCACTAATCTAACATTCTTACTATTCTCACATTCTCAATACTTTTACAAACTTAATACTTTCATATTCTCACTACTTTTTTATTGCCGCTTCACTCACATTTTGCTACTCTAAAATTTTTACTCTTTTTACAATTTTATTATTCTCACATACTATTACATTCTCATTACTTTTACGTTTTTACTTTTCTCATATTCTTACTACTTTTACTATTTTTTTACTCTCAAAATTTCACTACTCTTACATTGTAGCTTCTCCCACATTGTTACTATTTTTACATTTTTACTACTCTTACAGTCTTACTACTCTCACATTTTAACTACTTTCACACTCTTACTAATTTCACATTCTCACTGTTTTCTAATTTTTACTACTCTCACATTCTTATTAATCTCACTATTCTCAAATTGACACTATTCTAATATTCTTACTATTTTTACATTCTCAACTCTTTCACATTTTTTCTATTTTTTCATACTCTTATAACATTTACGTTTTTACTACTTTCACATTCTACTACTCTCACATTTTTTCTTTTTTCACATTTTTACTACTTTACATTTTCTTTATTCTCAGATACTCACTATTCCCACATTCTCACTACTCTCACATTCTTACTACTCTTGCATTTTTTAAACTGTTACATTCTCACTATTTTTACATTTTTACTATTTTCACATTATCTATGTTCTCTCATTCTTACGACTGTCACATTCTTTTTACATTTACTATCTTTCTATTCTTACAATCTCACTACTTTCACATTGTCGCTTCTCTCACATTCTCACTACTCCCACATTCTTACTACTCATACATTCTCATTATTATCACGTTGTTACTACTCTTATATTTTTACTATTCTCACTATCTAACTGCTCTCACAATGTAGCTTTTTTTACATTTTCAATATTTTCAAGTTTTCACTAATCTTATATTCTCACTATTCTTACATTGTCAGTACTCTTACAATCCCACTACTCTTAAATTATCACTTTTCTCAAATTCTCACTACTTTTACATTCTTACTACATTCATATTTTTACTATTTTCACATAATCACTGTTTTCTCATTTTTAATACTCTTACATTTTTACTATGCTCACTATTCTCACATTGTCACTATTGTAACATTATTATTCTCACATATTTATTACTTATTGTGAATCTTACTACTCTCACATTTTTTTTACTCTTACATTCTTTCTACTTTCACAATCTCACTACTCTCAAATTCTCACTACATTCACATTCTTACTACTCTCACGTTCTTACTACTTTTATATTTTCACTATTCTCACATTTTCACTACTCTCATATTGTCGCTTCTCTCCCACTACTTTCAAATTCTCACTATTTTTACATTTTCATTACTCTCACATTGTCACTACTCTCATATTCTCACATACCCTCTACTCTTACATTGTTGCTTTTATTACATTCTCATATTTTTTTATTCCCACATTCTCACTATTCTCACATTTTCACTAACTTCATATTCTCACTATTCCCATATTTTTACTACTCTCACTATATCACTACTCTTACATTATCACTTCTGTCACATTTTTACTATTCTCTTATTCTTGCAACTCTCACATTCTCACTACTCGCACATTCTCATTACATCATTAATTTCTACTCTAACATTCTTACTACTCTCACATTCTTACTACATTTTTATATCTCTCACATTCTCACTAATCTCACATTGTCACGTTTTTCACATTCTATCTACTTTCACATTATCACTACTCTTTCATTTCTTCATTTCATTTTTCACTTTTACATTGTCGCTTCTCTCACATTCTCTCTATTCTTTAATTCTTATTACTCATACATTTTTACTCCTTTCACATTCTTACTACTCTTAATATTTTAAACATAATTATTAACATGCTGTGACCGCGAAGGGTTAACAACTTGCGTAATCAGTTTACAAAATAAAAATAATCATTACAGAATCAAATAATAATTACGTAATATTTGTAATCATTACATAATCAAGTAAACTTTATATAACTACGTAATTATTTTATAATCACGTAATCATTACATAATCTTGTAATAAATAGTGTAATTAAATATTAAAACACGCGTATTCAAATAATCAAATATTGATTACGCGTACTCAAATAAACAAATGTTTAGTACGCGTATTCAAATAATCAAATAATGATTACGCGTGTTCAAATAAATAAATGTTGAGTGCACAAATTCACATAATCAAATATTGGTTTTATGGAATCATATATTCGCATGGTAAATTCAGTCGTGTCCAATCTGTATCTAATTGTGCCGCTAGAGATTTATTTATTAGCCAATTTTACAGGTGTTTTTATACAACCCTTGTCATGTGCATGTGCAGTTGTTTATTTATTATATTAAAATAAATACCTACTTCAGTCGAATATAATTTTTCACTGATACAAATTGTATTATGTATTGTTATTATTTTTGTTGAAAAGATTTTTATATGTTTATTTTTATTTATTTTTTAATATAATAAATCACATTTTTATTCTTGGTTGTGGATTTTTTCTAATCTACATAAAACATGATTAAACATCAAAATAGGTATATTTTTAGTTTATGTTCTTATTATATAAAAGAAATTGTAGTAAGTACTTTATTGAAGATTATTATAAAACATAAGTATTATAATAATATATTAATATTAAGCATCAAAATAATTTTATAATTTATATAAAATAATTAATGCATGCAATTTAGAATTATAAAATCTTAAACAAGTGTGTACTTATTGAATAATCATGTATTCATTATATAATCACATAATCATTTTCATAATCACGTAATCAATGCATAATCATAATCATGTAATCATTACATAATCACGTAATTATTACATAATCACGTAATCATTACATATTCACGTAACATTTTGTTCATTTGTACATATTTTTACTTAGTTCTTAACCCATCGTGTGATCGTTACTTTTATAACTTCAAATCTATCTTTAATATTGTAATCCGCATATTAAAAACCTCATGTTTTGATCATCAACTTTATAACCTGCATACTTTAAAATTTTTGTTTACTTAATTAAATCTAAACATTTTGTACATTTTATTTTCTACGCCGTTTTGTAGGAGTAATTTAATATTACGTATTTTATAAAACATTTATAGTTGTAATTGAACTTAAACAACAAATTTTTCTTTAATAAGTTTATTTTTATGATTTTTTCCAACTTATAGTACTACAATAAGATATAAAAATAATTATCATTTAGGTCATATTTGTCGATGTTGTATTAAGCTTTAAACGGCCAAGAAATAATTAATTAAATGTACGCATAATTTAAATAATATTTGCATCCACTGCGATAAAATGTCTGCATTTTTCTTATTATTTCCTACACAATTTGTATTTGTAAAGATAAGTTGTAAAAACGAATTCCATTCACATGTAAACGCACGTGTACATTTTCATCTGGCCATAAATCTTAACGCACTGTAACCACTGACTTTAGAGCTACACGGGCAAGAGACCCGTTCAAGTTATTGATCCCAAAAATGTAGCGCAAAACCATATAAGTCGCAGAACTATAATCCTACGTAGGAGGAAAATCTCATGGTGGACTACTCCAGAATAGACGTAACTAATGTAGGACGAAAGTACTTAAAATAAACCTATATATATATATATATATATATATATATATATATATATATTTATATACACATGTATACCTCATATTTGTTTGACGGTTTTATTACACAATTTGTTCATACCTACCTGTTCTTACTGTGTTTTAGGCAGCAAGTGTCAGATTGCAAAACTTTCTAAAAACAAGCGATCAAAAGTTGAATGGTTATGCTGATGATTTTCCAAAAATTGAAATGATAAACTCATGATCTCAATTTAAATGAGCTAAAAATTTAGAAAACATGTTTCTTTTTGTTGCTTTGGTATCACATATTTAATTTTAAGCTAATTTGAAAGTTATGTCAAAAAGTAATAGAATTGCTCATATGCATAGTATATAATATACAAAAAAGTTATATTTTTGTTTAATATTTTAATTATAAAAATTAAATATAAAAATCTAAAATTTGTTTTGTAGGTAATACAAAAAGTATTAGTGAATACAATATTTGCAATGCTCTATTGATATATACAATTATCTACAATACAATTTATAGTGATCAAGCGGTAACTTTTTTTTAGATGTATATTAAAATTGAATTTTATTGATTGAAAATTATAAAAATAAACCAAAATAAAATTTGTAAATATAACAAAATTTATAAATAATACATGTATTCTATTCTATAAAAAATATAACAATAAAATAAACTAAGTATATATACATACAACAAAGTAGATGTAAAAATATATATATTATATATTATTGTACATTTATTTTTGAAGATTTTTTTATTATATTCAACTATTTTACTAAACTGCTAAATAACAATTCTATACTAAACTAAAGTAGGCTTAAAATATTTTATTTGCTGTATGGGCATAGTTTAAGTTCTTGTTCTTCTTTTCTTTTAACTTTTTTATAATTCTTCTTTGACTTACAACGGCATTTAGCAGCACATAGCATAACAAAAGTCGGTTCAAACCTCTATGATTCTTGTTGTAAATTTATTTTTTTACAAGCCCAGAAGAATACCAAATCAGGCTAATCATATACCTTATTGTTAATTTGTAATGTATGACAATTAAAACTAAAAAACGATTATTATATATTATTATTATTAAAAATCTTTTTTAGACTTCAAAGATTTGATTGACCTAAAAAAACTTAATTAGTAAAAACAAGCTATGAAAAGAAGATTAGAAACTATAACCAATCTTTTCTACAAATACTTTCTGAATAATATTAGCACTACTTGGTTTTTATCTTAACAAATGTCTTGAGTAGTTGGTTAAAACTTTTTTAGACAAGTGGTCTGGGTTAACTTGCTTCTTTATCTCAACAATTGTCTAGGTTAATAAATTAAAACTTGTAAAGTAAGATAGCATAAATTTTTAATTTTTTTTAATTTAAAATTTTAAAACTTTTGTAATTTTTAAATGTAACAATAAGTAATGCTCATATGTAAAAAAGCAAACTAAGCACAAACAAACGTTTTGTGGCTTTATTATCAACAACTTAAAGTAGGTAATAATTATACACGCTGCCCTTGTAAACAAAGCTAAACAAAAAATTGCTTGGTTCCATTGAGTAAACTATAAACATAATATTTTATTAAAAAAGTTATGCTACCCTTTTTTGAAATTAATGGCCCAGATTAAAACCTCGTACTTTTTTGTCTGTTAATTTTGAAAATAGTTTTGTAACAGCGTATATAAATGATTTGTTGATAATATCAAAAACTTTTGTGCAAAATATGATCCAATGATCTAGAGCAGAGGTCGACAATCTACGACTCGCAGGCCAAATCAGGCTTGCCATATGTTTTTAATTTGGCCCGCAAAGTTCTCATTAAAAAAAATTGCGTTTAATTTATTTTTTGAACTTAAACTACAGTTACAACAACGTTTTTTTGAATTTTAATGCAAGTGCAAAAAAATTTTTCTTGTATAAAACTTAACATTTTTACGATCTAGCTTGTTCTAAAATAAGTTTGCCGATCCTTGATCTAGAGTCTTAAAACGACGGATTAAGAGTCTAACATGTTTTTTTTTTTTAAAGACAACAATTTTCTTATTGTTAGTTTATTTTATCAACAAGCAAAACTTTTTATAAAAAATGACTTTCGGTCGTAAAATGAATAATAAAGATTTTTTCTTTAATGAATACCCTCATCCGCGGACACACTGTATATATATAAAAAATAAAATAAGCAAATTCATTTTGTTATATTATACGATTTTTCACAAAAATTTTGTGTACATTTTAATGCAAGCAAAAATGGTTTTGGGACCCAACATTTCTAAGGAATTAAAAACAACCAAAAAGTTATTTTATCCGGTAGCCGTTTACTTGTTTGGGAGCGACACAATAGCGCGTGTAAAAAAAATTGTTAGATGTGATATGGGTTTACACAAATGGTCTACTTGTCTATTAAAGCAAAAGTTTAATGTACTTTTTTTGTTTTCCTAGCTTGCGCTTACCTACACCGTATGAAGGGTGTTTTTGGATAGTGCCATTGCGCGCATTAGATGTTAGTTTTTAAGATAAACTAAAATATCTAAGCAATATGCAACATAACAAATAACAAATTCAATCATTGTTATATTATTTATAGATTTATATCTTTTTGCATAACAAACTAACCTACTTACTTATGTTTAGATTTATTTTTTAAATATATTGCTTTGTGCCCGTCAAAAAAGCAACTATTTATGGTATTTTAAGACGTTTAATTTTACATTATATTCCGGTTTTGAAAAAACGTCAAACGCTGCTATTAAATCAAGGCACTTAATTTACTGTCAATTAATATAAACAAACTCTAAAAAATCTAGATATCTAAGTGGTTTTCAGTTCTGTACGTCATCCTTAAGCAACTCCCCTGGAACGTAGCATGCGTAAGTTGTCTTGCTTATTTTGCATTTATTGCAACGAGCAACACTTGGTGTGCTTATAAAGTGGTTAAACTTAGAAATTTTCTTAACTTGGTGCAACTTTAATCCACAAATTTTAGGCCCCACAAGCTGCATTTAGGCAGCATTCCCTAGTATGGCTCGTAAAGCAATAGATTATTCTTCCGTTACAAAAGGCCAGGTACTAAATGATAAGATAAGAAACGTATTAGTAACGCGACATATATGTTATGTTATAAGAATTTTGATGTTATGCGTGGATCCTACCACGTCAACCAAGATATTCCATCTCTGTGCAGCTTCTACTAATACTTCCCAGTATGGCGGTTGTCGCAAAAATAAATGAAAAAAGATAGTTTTTTATGGCGGTAATTCTACCAATCAAATATTTTTATCATTTTTATAACAGAGTAGATTTGTAAGAGTTAAACGACCCTCAAAAACTATTACAAAATTATATTTTTTATCAAACAAAATAAAAAAAACTATTTTTTTTATTTTGAAAATTTTCACATTTTTTTTTTGTCAATCAAACAAAATAAAAAATTATATTTTTTAACATTTTTTTTATTTAGAATTTATTTTTTTTTTTAGAGCTGCAATGGATAATAGCGTCTTTGCTTGCTAGCAATATACGTAAAGAACTTAAATAATAAAAAATCTTGTAAAGTAAAAGTAAAGTAAAGTAAAGTACACCAAAATCTTTAACTAGCAGTATATTATTATAATATGACTACAACAATACTTTGCTCATGCAAACACAGAAACACGCCCCAAATATATTCACACGTGGTCGTCTTCTATATAAGATTCGCTTAAATTAGCCGGAACGCTACATGCAAACAACGCGTTGAACTAAATTTCGATGAACGCATCTAATTATTATTAATATTATAATTATTTTCTTTAATGACTATCAACATATAGATTTGAATTTTGGAATTGATACTCAAGTAATTAATTTCTAGAGTCTAAAACTAAAATAAATATTTATTCTAAATTTATTCATTTAGAAACAATATTAAAATTTTAAATAATTTTTTTTAAGAAATATTTTATTCATGCTTTTTATGGATTATTTTTACATATAAATTTTGTTTTTTAAATTGAATGAATAATACTTTAAAAAAAATTGCAAATTACAAACTAGTGTGAAAATTTTCTGCTTTTAATTAAATATCCTATAAATTGCAGACTGAATTGCTATACGTATGTAGTTAGTAAAAATTTTATTTTGAAACTTTCATACAAATTTTGTTTTATTTAGAAAAGTGCAATGACGTACAGATAAATTAAATACATAGTTTTAACAGCATAGATAGAACGCTGTTCAGTTCAGTTTTAAAGTTTTCAATCTTTTTAAATAATTTAACTTATTAGTTAAAAATGTTGCATGTAATAAGTTTTCCTTAAATTTAAACAAAGTTGATAAATTTGTGCAAAGATAATCCTCTTCATTGCTGCTTGTTTGGGTTTATTATACAACGTAGCTAGAAAGTAGTTTTTTTAGTGTCACTAACAAATATAAAGGATGGTTGAGACCTTTACTATGTAGTAACCCATAATAATAATAATAATAAAATAAAACACAAACTAAGTTTTTTTACCAAAAATACTTTATTGATATATGTAAATACACATTTAAAATTTTTCAACAAAGCACTAATTGATTTAAAAAGTTTCAATAATTAAAAAAAAATCTTAAATATTTGTAACGTTTTTGAGCAGTTTTCTTAAGTCTAGTAAGTAAAATGAATTCTTTGTTAAAACAAACTATAAAATTGTTATAGCGCCACAGTTTATTTGAAAACAAAACAAACTATCAAAAGCAAAATGTAAAACACAGTAAAATAAATTAACGTAATTATAATAATTGCACTAAAGTAAAAAAGTTTAATACCACTAAAAATATAATTACACATTAAAATACTACAGCTAGTGTTATAATTTATAGAAATATCTAAGTTTTAAAAATCTTCAGTAAATAAAACAAGAACGTTTTGAATTTAATCATAATTAATAAATTTCTTGGTCGCTATATAAACATGCCAAAAATCCTAAAAAAAAATGGACCAAGCGTAATTTGATAAAATAGAAACTTTAAAGCAGCTGTAATTTCCATATAACCAACAAAGTCAACTGATATAATGAAAAACTGAGTTTTAGTATAATTTACTGCATTTAACTCAGTTTGCAGTTTACTCATTATATAGTTCATATAAAAAACTTGTAAAAAAGTTGACAAGTTAATTCTTAAATCGGGTTACAAATAACCCAACACTGTGATTTTTACCTATATTATTTTTATTTTTATAATTTGTTTGTCTAGAAATGCTTTTGTTTAATAATATTGATGAAAGTTTGTTTAAGGTGAATAGGTTTCAGAAATAAATGTGCTTTTGTTAAAGTTCAAATTCAAATTCAAATTTAAAAATTATTTATTTATCGTCAAAAAAAAGTTACATAGTATACAAAGGTTAGGAAATGCGGTGGTTGTAGACACATGTCTTTTCCACCATAGTCGGAAAGTTATATATATAAAAAAAAAAAGAAAAAATTACAGTAAGGTATAAAATAAGTGATACAAAAAAAAGAAAAATTGTGAACATTATAGAAAAAAGTATATAGTAAAAAAAAAAGAAAATAGTAAGAGAGCATATAATACATAGAAAAAAAAATAGGGTAATAAAACTACATTAGGTTAAAATATTTATTACATAGCATACAAAAAATAAAATATAACATGTTAAAGTTTAAAACTGTATTATCTTTATATTACAAATAATATTACTTTCTATACTTGCAGCCACACCCCGGCAGCATTAGGGTAGTTAAACTCTAATTACCTATAATAAAAATAAAATACATTTATTTAATATGTTACCGGAAATGGAGATTAAAAATATGGTTATTCCAAGGATTAATATTATCTAAAAATAAGATGATCTTACATCTAATAAGTTTATATCATAATTATGCTAAATGTAATAAAATAAAATAAAAAATATAAGTTATTATTAAACAATATATACAATTTGACTTAAAACTACTCAATTTCTTTTTTTTTAGGAATCCTACATAATTTTACACACGGACGAACTATTACATCATTTGTAGTTTTTACAGAAACTGTTCGCACTATATTATCCTTTCCTTGATGTGTTGCTTCAATACGGCCGGTACGCCATCGAGACGGTGGTATATGGTCTTCTCGAATGAGCACCAATTGACCAACTTTAAGTGGTTCTCCTTTTGACTGCTTCCATTGACGTTTCCAAAAGTGTTGTTGTAACAACTGTAGGTGCTGTCATCGTGAAAGGGTTTCTATTTTAAGGTGCTGTAGTCCGGGTTTGGGGAGTGTTCTTAAACTGTCTCCTATAAGGAAATGACCAGGAGATAGAAAGGATAGGTCATTTGGGTCACTGGATAATGGACAAAGTGATCTAGAGTTTAAAATCGCTTTAATTTGAACCACCAATGAGCACCAATTGACCAACTTTAAGTGGTTCTCCTTTTGACTGCTTCTATTGACGTTTGACTTGTAGCATCGTTTCCAAAAGTGTTGTTGTAACAACTGTAGGTGCTGCCATCGTGAAAGGGTTTCAGTTTTAAGGTGCTGTAGTCCGGGTTCGGGGAGTGTTCTTAATCTGTCTCCTATAAGGAAATGACCAGGAGATAGAAAGAATAGACAAAGTGGTCTAGAGTTTAAAATTGCTTCAATTTGAACCAACAATGTTTGAAACTCTTCATATGACAAATGAGCGCTGTTTGCAATTTTATATAAATGCCGTTTTGCACTCTTTGCTGCAGCCTCCTATATTAATTACACAGGTAGCTAACAGAACTGCATGTGATTGTGCTTTGTTAAACACGTAAAAACTACTAGATCTAGATGGTTGAGATTCGTTAACTTATTTCGGAAAATAAAGCATTGAATGGTGATGTTTCTGACAATGTCTACATCGTTGCGCCAAATTACAATCTAATGTATTATGATTTGCTCTTAAACAATTTTAGCAAAGCCGTTTTTGTTTACACGTTTCACTCCGTTTTATGGGATCTAATAATTTAAACTTTTTACATTGATGTATTAAATGTCCAAAGTTCAATATGTGTAATACATTGAACAAGCGCGCGTAGCAATTTGTATAATAGTTTTATTAACTGTACTTTGATTAATGTTTCGACATTTTGACAAGCCTCTATTGTCTGATTTTTCTGGCATAATTTTTTTTTAACTCGTAAATGTAGACATTGTTGTCCGCGAACATTTATTTTCTTATTTAACCCGCGTATTTTTAGGAATCTTTGAAATGATTAAGTAAATTATTAAATTATCCCATGTATCTACCGGTCGTTTTAATGATTGCAACAAGCGTAAATGTTGTAAAGCCGTATTAACTAAGTTTCGGTAATCATTACTGCCGTCCGCTTTAATTATAGACAAATCAAACAGCGCCTGAATATGACTTTGAATGATAAAACGCGGGTTTTCAAAATTGTCCTTTAAAAGCTGTATAGCAATTGAATAGTTTGCGTTTGTGACTTCTAAACAATTAATTAATTTAGCCGCATCACCCTTTAGCGATGATTTCAGATATTTCAACTTTTGCAAGTTAAATAATACGTTATTGTTACCGATTATAGAATTAAAAGTGTCAAAGAAAGAATACCACTCACGATAACTACCATTAAACAAAGGTAAATCAATTGATGGTAACTTGACTTTCATATTTAACTTTACATTATTTTATTGAATGGTTGAGGCTGATACGTGTTTGAACTCCATTAACATTAATAATAAAAATTTATTTTTATTTGTTTTAGTATATAAGTAATTAGTGTAACCCTTTTTTTATCATTGTTCATTATACCTGATGAAGCCACTGTGTGGCGAAACAATTGTAGTAAACAAAACTTTTTTGAACCTTTACACTATTTGTGTTTTATTATTACATTATTTTGTTGATGAGTTGACTTTACATTATTTTTTATTATGTGAAATTTATTCAATAAGTTTTGACTAGCAACAAACTGTTCCGTAAAGTTGTAATTAAAAGAATTTCTTTCAGTCAAAATATAATCTTTAATTAATTTGTAAATATTTTTTAGAATTTTACCGGCAATAATATTGTCAACAACATTTGATTCTAACTGCTTTTCTAAAACGCTAAATTTACTAGTAATTTACGCAGGATTTTATTTGAGATTGTGGGTTTACTTGATGCGTCTTAAAACATGATAATATCAATAAAAAAGAAAAATAGGTTAGAAAAAGAAGAGCTTACTAGTGATTCCTCGTCTGAGTACTTTAGATTTGGTTTGTCTGGATGTGCTCCGGCGATGCTTAATTTGATAAGTCCTCTCCGGATGCTTGTTGCTCAAAGTGGTTCGACTTACCTACGTAGATGTTCACAACTGGGTGGAGCTGGTTGATGATCGTCCGGAGGTTCTCCGGCGATGCTTAATTTGATAAGTCCTCTACGACTGCTTGTAGCTCGTAGTGGTTCGACTCACCGACGTATATGTCCACAACTGGATGGAGCTGGTTGATGATCGGCCAGATGTGCCCCGGTAATGCTTAATTTGATAAGTCCTCTCCGGCTGCTTGTAGCTCAAAGTGGTTTGACTCACCGACGTAAATGTCCACAACTAGGTAGAGCTGTTGATAATCGTCCGGATGTGCCCAGGCGATGCTTAATCAGATAAGTCCTCTCTGGCTGCTTCTGGCTCATAGTGGTTTGACTTACTGACGTAGACAATGTTACTCTGCACTAATGTCTGATTTTATTCAAAAAACTCTTTGAATATCCGGTTTGAAGGACCATAAAATATGTTTAATAATATTGATAAAAAATTGTTTAAGTAAATAGGTTTTAGAAATAAATGTGCTTTTGTTGTTGTTGTTTAAAACTGTACTGTCTTTATTTTACAAATAATATTACTTTATGTACTTACTGCCACACCCCGGCAGCATTAGGATAGTTATAAAACTCTAATTACCTATAATAAAATTAAAATACATTTATTTAATATGTTACCGGAAATGATGATCAAAAAGATGGTTATTCCAAGGATTAATATTATCTGAAAATAATATGATCTTACATTTAATGAGTTTATAACATAATTATGCTAAATGTAATAAAATAAAATAATGCGTTGTGGCATATAGTCGCAACAGCTTTTTTGAGAACATTTGCAACAGTTTCCAATAAAATTTACAGTCATATCCAATGACATAATAAAAATTATTATGTTATACACAAAAATGAAAGCCGTCAAAAAATGATAAATGGAGTTCTACGGAACAACTTTTCAAGCATAAACAATCGACACCAGTAAGTGCTTTTTTTCGTGAATCAAGAGAAGATCTTAGAAATTTATGTATTGCAGATTATGCTTGTAGTAGAAATATTTATCAGGCTACAGTAATCAGAGATTTATTGATTTATTGATATACAGGGTGTCCGGAAAATACGTGTACAACGTTTGACGACAGACTCCTGACGTCAAAATAGGTCAATCTAAGCCGACTTAGTTATATCCAAAATTGTCTCGTTTAGCCGGTAGAGGGCGTCAAAAAATTGTAAATATTAAAAAGAAATTACCTGTAACAATAATTTTTTAAGTGACCTTGTTGCTATGGCGTTTAATAATTTGACAATTATTGACAAATTGTCACCAGTCTATGAAATTTACTCAAGTATACGATCAACATTCTTGAATTACAAGTTCATTTTACCATTAAAAATGGAAAATTATACAAACTCTCAGAAAGTTGACATGCTCCTGGTATACGGGTTTTGTTAAGGAGATGGGCGTCAGAGTGTTAGGGTTTACATGGAGAGGTTTCCTAACCGTCGAATACCAAACCACCAAACATTTGCCAATATTGAGCGTCATCTTCGGGAAACGGGCAGTTTTGAGAAAAAGTTTGAAGGCAGGGGTCGTATGCGAACAACTCGAACTGTGGAAACAGAAGAGATGATTCTGGAAAGAGTTGAAGAAGAACCAAGTACCAGTACCCGTCTCTTAGAACGTGTGTTAAATGTTCCTAAAACGATTGTCAATGAGGTTTTAAGAGAACAGTTGTTACATCCTTACTACATACAAAAAGTCCAGGAACTTTTACCGACTGATCCCCCCATGCGGCTTACATTTTGTCAATTTATTAGAAACAAAAGAATCTTTGTTCCAAATTTTTGTAGAAAAATTATGTTTACTGACGAGGCATACTTTACAAGATCTGGGGTAACCAATCTGCACAGCGAACATATTTATTCCGATGAAAATCCACATGCCATTAAAGTTGCACATCATCAGCATCAATTTAAAATTAATATTTGGGCAGGTATTATTGATCACTACCTTATTGGTCCCATTGTTATTCCATACAGGTTAGATGGAAATATTTATTTAAATTTTTTGCAAGACACATTACCAATTCTTCTGGAGAATTTGCCCCTTTTACTTCGGAGGGAAATCTGGTATATGCATGATGGTGCCCCGCTCCATTTTTCCGTTGCCGTTCGGCAATACTTACATCATCAATATCCCAACCGATGGATTGGAAGAGGCAATGATGCACCAGTAAAATGGCCACCACGTTCTCCTGAGTTAAATATGTGTGACTTCTTTTTGTGGGGCGCTATTAAAACAGAAGTTTACAAGACTCCGGTAAACACACGCGATAATTTATTGCAGCGGATTTTGAATGCAGGCAACCATTTTAATAATCCCGAGACATTAGATAGGGTCCAATATCATTTTTTAAAGAGTGTTAATAAGTGTATTCAGCAAGATGGCGGTCATTTTACACATTTGCTTAAGTAATGTTTTTGTTTTACTTAGTTTCTTACAATAGATACTTTCAACTTTGTTATACTTTTGTTTTTTTTGACGCCCTCTACCGGCTAAACGAGACAATTTTGGATATAACTAAGTCGGCTTAGATCGACCTATTTTAACGTCAGGAGTCTGTCGTCAAACGTTGTACACGTATTTTCCGGACACCCTGTATATATATATATATATATATATATATATATATATTTGATTTGATGACGTATCTACTCGTAAAGAAATAAATAATTCAGATAAATTAACACTTATATGAGTCATTAGCAATATATTTGCTAAGAACTGCAGAGAGTATAATATGCCGGTAAATAAACCGGTCAAATATAGGATCAAAATATGGGTGCTATGCGATGCAAATTTGATCTATTGCAGAAAATTTAAAATTTATCTTAAAAAGTTGAAAATGTACCAGAAAAAATTAAGGTGCTTGTGTTGTCAAAACTTTAAATTTATTTTGATATGGTAGTGATCGTAATATAACCCCAAAAAAATTTTTTTTCAGCAATTTATAATTAGCAGAACTGAATTATGCGAAAAAACAGAAAAGATCTGTCAACAAGTTTACTGAAGATAAAAAATTGCATTACACAAATATCTGACTTTTTTTACTGTAAATATAACGCTAGTCTAGTACGTGACAAAACTACGTAATTACAATGGTATCGAAGGCCAGTATGTTTTATCATCTATCTCAGCATTAGACAATAAACAAACAACGTGTTCAATTTGTTGCTTCTAAATCATTGTCCAAAAATTATCTAAACTGCTTTGCATGGGATTTTAAGTTACAATAAAATCTATGCAATAAGGACTAACATTTTTTAAATGTAAAGCATTAATTTTTGTCATTAGTAGTTCTACTGTTCTGTAATTGTATGGAAGTATGTCAAGGCTGCAATTTTTTAAAAAACAACATCTTGTTACAGAAATATATTTTTTGGAACCATTAACACTATTCTGGCTATCTTGAATCTTCTTCTATTTCAGTTTTAAATTACTAGGACCGCTTAGTATTTTCAGATTTAATCCTTACACATATTTTTTAAACTTATCAACTTTTTAAATAAATAATTTTATTTTATCAGGTTTGTAAAATAAATATCCTTTCTTGAAAATCTTAGATTTTTCTTCATTACTTTAATAGGTTCCGGTATTTTTTTTCTTTGAGAAAAAATTTTTGATTTCAGTTTAGTCTTAGTTTTTATTTGTGATTAAAGCGGGGCTTGGCTGATTGAGAAGTCTAGACCGGATAATAAATCAATACTGCTTTCTTTTTTAGAAAAAGTTGTCTGATCAAGAATTTGATAAGCTGTTGTTGTGGTTGGAATGCAGTTGGTTTGATTGTATGCTGTTGTTGCTGCTAGATATTGGTAGTTATTTGGGTAATATGTAAACAATGTGAGTCATCAAAAGTACAGAAAGAGTAATTGTAAAACCACTAGCCGCCAGACAAACAGCAAAACATAAACGCTGCCATATGTGCCTTAGAAATGACAATAAATATTCCACAAAGTGCATTTTTTGCAAAAAAAAACTAATTGCAATAATTATTCTGCAAGAAAAAAGTTTTAATTATTGTAATTATTGCAATTATTCTTTTAACAATGACAATGGAAAGTAATAATTTTTTTTTTTTTGTAAAAGTGTTAAAATTTGTTTTTTACTATTATACAATGTAGAACTAAAACAATTGTCTATGCTTGACTCTTGGCCGCTGTAATTGTTAGACTAAGTTTGAATAAATTATTAATTTATTTTAAAACAAAATTTTTAAGTTTATTTGTTACTACTATGTCAAAAATACATTTAATTTGTTGAATTATGTGTATGTTCTTACCAATAGTATTACATTTTTAATAAAACTATATAATAAAAACAACTGGGTTATAAATTACCTAATTATAGTATGCATTTTTTATTGTGTGTGTTAAGTTGACAGTTTAAATGACAGATCTATAAGACGGTTTATAGTTATTTTGTCAAATTAAATCTTGTAGCGCCATCCTGCTAGAAATAAAAAAATGTTTATGCTCAAACTTTCTAATATAAGTTAAAGAAAATCAATTAGCATTTTACGGTAGCAATCCGCATTGACTGTATTTGCAGCACCTTTTTTGTTCTTAAAAAAGTAAAGTCTTATAACTCTGCTGACTCAAAAATTTCATTGAAGATAAAAAAGTTCTTCAACTATTGGTTTGGCATTTTTAGAACTCCAGATCTTGTTTTGTCTGTTGACAAACTCACTGAAATAAAAATGGGCTTTGTTGCTAAAGATAATTTTCAGTCAGAATTCAATTCCGCGTTTTTTATCATTAGCCGGTTTTAATTTCTGCATGAGCTGCACTTTATAAGCATGTAGGTTAAAATCTGTATGCAGTGTGCAATGAAAGCTAGACTGTAAGATCCTTAATTGCTGTCAACGTCTTGGGGTAGCTTAACCTGGGTTTTCTGCAATACAGTTAGCAAAAGCGGCAATGTTATGGGCTGACCTGACAGTATAACTTTAAACTAGCATTTTTACATTAATTACTGAGCAATTTTACATCAGTAACTTGACTATTTTGCTCAAACTTTGCAATTAACTATACAATAGCTTTACGGAAAGGTGATTCATATTTATCTTAACAAATTTTAATACTAGCATTGCAAAGATTGCAGTTTGCTTAAATTACAGATGGTCATTGATTAATTTTTGTGTGTTTTTCTAATAAGTTTAGAGTCCGTAGCAAAATTACATTAGAAGTGTAAGAATGTAACTATCTTGCTAGTTTTCAGTGCTGTCCGCTTAGAGGTAAAATTTTAAGATTTTTTTAATCTAATAACAATTTTTTTTAAATAAAATAAGTTTTTTAGCTCAATTTGATGCAAATATTGAATTTGTGTGTTTTACTTTATTGGTTGGTGTAGTGTCAAATGTGCTATGAGGCTATGAGTTTTGGGTTTGCAATTTATTTTATTCTTACTGCTGTGTTTTGCTTGGTTACGTAAGACTAAATTGAGATGCACAAATTTACAGAAAAGTTGTCAAAAAGGCCCCTGATTGCTTTGTTAATAATTAATTAATTATTTTTATTGCACTACCGCACTTTGCCTGATTGTACATGAAATTTAATTCATTCTAATTATGGGAGTTCGCTTCTTCTTAAAACTTTGTTTGTTGTTGAAAGCAAACATGGTTGGTTAAATCTTGTATAAAGTTTTACCCTAAAACTTCTTGTTGAAATCATTTTTAGTTTTAGTTTAGTACATGTAGCGACTAAGAAAGTTTTTTGTTTCTTTTTGTTTTTTAGTTAAAGATTGAAAGTGGTTTTATATAACTTAAAGTAATTTAAGTTTTGAGTTCGTTTTTATAAAGATATTGATAACTTTGTAGCAGCGTTAGTTTTTTTGCAATTCTAAAGTACTGATCTGTCTGTTTTTTACAAGTTTGTTAAAATAAATTTAGTTTGGCACTGTGTGATTGTTTAAATAATGCAGCTTATTGCTGGTAGTAAAAATCTAATTTTTGTTACGTTTTTATTTGTAAGCAAATCTTTTTTTTTTTTTTCTATTTACATATACATGACTAATAACTTCTTGTTAGTTTAAAATCCTATATTAAAATCATCACAAATTTATTACTGCAAATGTCATGTAGTAGCAATTGAAAAACATATTGTTTTGTTTTTTTGTCCGTAGATATTGCACAAGGTTTTTAGGTTTTAAAAAGTTATTATAGGTTTTTAGTATTACAAGTGATTGTATTTGTGTATTTTCAATAAAATTGGATGCGTTCTTTGTTTTTTGGCGTTGACTTAATGACAAAAACATGTTGTGCACTATGTTGAACTTAAGTGCGGTGCTTTATTGTTTATGTTTTTTTTTGACTACATTTCTTTTATTTAACAGTAATAGTGTATAAACTAGCCTAAGATCGTGGTGTAATTGATAGATTGGTCAAAACAGAGTAAGACTTTATTATTATTTTTTTTGCTTTTTTTAGTTTTTGCTATGTCAATTGTGCTAATACCCAGATGTTTTTTTAAGTAACAAATAAATTGTGCTTCCAAACTCATTATTTTTAGAGAATTAATCTCAACAGATTTTTTAAATTTTGCGCAGTATTTTGAGTGTCATAAAATATGTAAGAATCTAATTTTTAGTTTATTACATTTTAAAATTAAATTTCAATTTTTTTGTCTAAACTTTTTGACCTATTTATTCATTGGCTTAGTAGCCAGAAGATGAATAAGTAGATTAAAACATAACGCTAAAATAAAAATATATTTATATTACAGCATACTAAGTGTATACAGAGTGTTTACAAAGTAATCTAAAACATTGCTGTAGGTAATTTATCATTCAAAAGCTTTTTATAAACATGCGTGATAAGTTCTGTTGTTTGCTAAATCAAAAAACTGTTAGAACTGAAAGAACTTGAAGATTGAGTTCTTCAAATTATTGACAAAAACCTAGAAATTAGTACCGAAAAAATTGCTCAATAAGTAAATGTTTGTTACAGAACTGAATATTCTATTAGAAAATATATTGTACCCACATAACATTCAACGTGTGCAATTTTGCTACTTAACACTCTAAATGGAGTATTGTTAATAGTTTTTAGAAATGACTTTTCAAAACATGTTTGGGTTGGTATTATCTGCAGATGTTTAATAAGACCATTTTTTATCTCTCAACAACTGAACATACCTTAATTTTTTTACTTTTATGGAAGAAGTATTTTTTGAAATTAGAAAATTTAAGTGGATTATGCACGATGGTGTTTTTCCATATTTTGCACTAATTATAAAAGATATTTTTAATAACGTTTATCTTTAGCCTTGAAGATCTCTACATTATTTTTCCTAAAGTTACCTGAACTCAATCCACTACATTTTTGTGTAGAGATTATTAAAATCGCTTGTTTATAAAATTGTATTGTAGAAAGTTGTAATGTTATTTGCAATACATTTTTAAACAAGTTTGCTAATTAAATATTACGCTTTGATCAAAAGCTTGTACTTTACCTAGAAGTGCACGTTTTGAACATCTGTTTTAATATGAACTACATTTAATTTATTAATACTACAAATTAAAATGTTATCACTTTTAATACAATAACAACAAAATTTATCAACATCTTGTATATCAAATTGAATGACAATATTTTACATACTTTGAAAATGCACTGGATAAATATTTTTATAATTACTATATGTGTGTGTGTGCTGTGTATCAAGAAGTTATTTATTTTTGTATTTCAAATAATCTATTTACTTTTTATTGATTTTTTAACTAAACTATATGTTATTAAAAAAACTTTACATTATAATGTGTAATATTTTGTTTGCTTTATAATCATTAATTTTTATTTTATGCTTTTTGTTTATTGGATGTTTTGTCTGTAATAACATATTGTTTAGATATACTTTTTCCTCCAAGATAACTGTAATCTGCTTTTATTGCATAAAATTTTAATCTTAAAGTTCTGTATTTGTTTTGATTTGATAACTACAATTGTGATTACTCTTAAAAACACTATAATAGGCATTTATTAAGAATTTGGGTACATTAACTTTATGTGGTTCTAAGTCTTCATTTTTGCAAACAAATATTGATTAAAAATTTTGAGACTTTTGTTAAATTGAAATAAATATTTAGCGTTCAAATTATATTCAGTTTTAATAAATATGAACTATTATTATATCGCAAAAGCTCTAATGGCCATTGATTACTAACTGCAAATGTTTTATCATGGTAATAAATATCAATTGCCATAAAGAATATTTTTACATCAAATAAAGTTGTTTACAAGAAAGTTTTAAAACATGCCTATTGTTATTTTTAATGACACGTAGATAATTAATCTTTTAAATAATGCGTAAAATAATAATTCGGCTTTCTTTACAACTCGCGGTTAATAATCCATAAATTTATGCAGAATCATCGCCGGCATAATTTCTCTGAATGCGAGCCTGAAAGTCGTAAAAATGAAAAAACTATAAATAACAGTCGATGAATTCCCGACAATGATGCGTAACGGGGATTTTTTAACAGTCGCCTAAGAATCTCTCCGCATTATGAATAACAATACCAATATTTCTGTTGTTCATTGAGCATAAGTGTGGGGGAGGATTGCAACCCAAGGGTTAGATCTACTCTACGATATTGCCGGGGTCGGTTTATTACATTAGCAACTTCACTCATTATAATTATGGACTCGTTAAAACGACACATCGTTAGAAATTAGTGCGACCGCTATCCATCAATGGCTCTCTTCCCCCTTATTTTATTATCCGCGCGCTAAAATAAAATAATCTCGCGGATGTAAAACAATACCAAGTGACGCGCTTGGTTAATTCGAGGGTCCTCTTCGGATGGCAATTACATAGCTTGGTTTATGATCCGGTTTGGTTACATATGTAATTAATAGAGATATATAATGTGTTCCGACGTATGATTATAATTTCCCTAATAACATTAACGCATCTGTTGGGAGCATTTAAAAATATTAAATCGATTTATGGGGACTGCAAGATATACATATATCTTTTTTAAAAGTGTTGCATCTGTTCACATTTTAATATGATTATTGAATTGCTAATGGAATTTTAGTTTTAATATATATAAAACACTTTATTGTTTCACTATATTTATTTATAAATATAACTATACATCATGTATAAGATAATTATAATTATACTAATATAAACGCTATAAGAGAACATACATGATATATAAGTACCTAAACAAATAATTGTTGTACTTTATAATTTGCACATTTTTCAATATTTTTATTATGAATTTTCAATAACCTTTGTAACTTTAATTATTATAAAAAAAGAAGTACGTACATAAAATACGCAATTAAAACAATATTTGTATTGACAAAATTGAAACTTTGAGAACCTCATAAGACCAAACAACGAGTTTTTCAGCGTTTTGAAATTAAGATTTTTATTTTTTTTCGGCAGGGTCTACAAACTTACTTGGCATTTGTCCGCCAATTAATCTACACTATGTATATTAGAAGAAATATAGAAAACGGGTTTTCAATCAAATCGGTGTACACAGACTTTGCCAAAGCGTTTGACACGCTACATTGCTTAACAAATTAAAAACTATTGAATTTAGTAAAAAATAGTTAAGTAGTTTTCTTAACAACCAAAATTATGTTAAAATATGTAATTATGTATCAAACTCTATTAATGATTTGTCTAGTCTGCCACTAAGGTCACATTCTAAACTAATATTATGTTTGTTATTTATTAAAGATCTGAGCGTTATCTTTGATAATAACCTTACATTTTATGAGCATATTAAAGCAGTAGTACAATGAAAACATTAGGATTTATTAACCGTTTTAGTAAAAGTTTCTCAATAAACACAATAAAAACTTTTTATGTCATTAGCATACGCCATTTCTATGTGGTCGCCATTTTACAACAATAAAGTTTTAGAGTTGGAGATCGTATACATAATAAATTTTTATTCATAGTGTCTTATCGGTTAAGCTATACAAGAATTTTAGTTGTATAATGCTTATTAGATTAATCATTAGCACCGTTATGCATAGTCACATTTAGTAGCTACTAAGGTGCTACTAGCTGAATATTACAATTGACCGTATGCATAGTGATATTTAAAACGCTACTAAGCTTAGTAACTAAAACGTTAATAGCTAGACTGCTTTGTTTTGCATATGATTAAATACATTATAAATATATCTAACAACTCTCAGTAAATAAATTTATGTTATTTGATTTAATAATTAAATTAGTTTAGTGTTTTTCTGTTATCGAGATATAAAAATTAATATAGCAGCAACAAACATATCTGATGCTGTGCATTTCACTTTTTTAACTCATTTATTTTGACTAAACAAAACGGTTGTTTATTAATTTTAATAATACTTTAATGTAAAACCATTTTTATTTTTGCCAAACCATAATGTTATTGTTAGTTTATACTAAAAATCAACTATACATATAATACATTTAATATGGTGTAAGTAGCTAGCTACTAGTTAGTAACGTTCTAGCAGCATGCTAAACAAACAATTATGCATAAGGCTGTGAAAAGTTAATGGACACCTTGGCTGTCCTTATCTGTTAATTAAATTAAATTTTGCAATTCCACATAGTAGTAATACCAGATATTCCAGAACATTCATGTTAGCTTTCTACAATCATAATTATGGCATACATGCACCAATCTGTAAAATCATGAGCTATTACAATATAGTTTCTTGACATGAGCAAATAAATGTTAATACTTTTAATTTTCATTTGTATTCATTACGAAATTAAATAACTAGATAATTAGTAGAAATATAAAGTTTGTCCTATTTTCTTATTTTTTTATTCTAATTTTATTGTTTTTTTGTTAACTGTTAGAGGTCGCAGCTAAGGAATACGCTATCTGGCGGCAGATTTGTCAACAAGCCAAGGTTGCAGGCTGCAGTGTTTATACATGTTATCACTTTTATTGACATATGAATGACGCATATTTTGTAACTTTACCTAACCTAACCTAATGTAAACAAAAATTACGTAAAATCTTTAAAACTGCTGCCAGATAGCGTATTTTTTAGCTGCGATCTTCAATATGTTACTATATTGTAAACACATTATACAAATTTTAAATTGTAATATGTTTTTGTATATTTAACTATGTTGTTGTACAGAGTCACTATAAAAGTTTGGGTTTATGTAACCATTTAATGTACGTTTGTGCTACTTTAGTAAAATATTAAATTTAATTTTGGTGTGCGTGAATACAGTTAAAGTTAAACTGTCAAAACAAAGTAAATAGCTTGGTACTCAATTAAAAAAAAACTGCATATTTAAAGTGATTACTTAATCCCAGACATTTATAAAGACCCTGTATATTGTATACTAAATACTAAACTTAATTTTATTTTCTTCTATTGTATTTTTTCTAAGTAAAGAAGGCAACGGCCTAAACTTGTTTAAATATAAATATTCTAAAATGTGTCAAGCTGTCAAGCTTGGCAGCTTAATAGTATATCTCAAAATAAGAAATTTAATAAAAACTAATAATTAGTGGCTTTACTAATTTGTATTAAGAGCACGTACATTTATCTTTTACTATCAAACAATGTTGTACTACAAAAATGTATAGTAAAAATTTGAAAAATTCAAAACAGTGTTTGTATTTGATTAACCTTTAACACGTTCGTTGTGCATAGGCATCTGGTGTACTCATCAAAATTCTGATTTTTATTTTCCCCAAAAATTGACTTTAAATAGCAAAAATTTATATTCTATAAAAAAACGTTTTATTTTGTTAAATTTTTGTGGATGGCACTTATGTGTGTCACTGTATTTGAGGTGTAACAACAACAAACTATTGAACAAAAATTCAATCTAAATAAATTAAAACTGAAACATTAGGTATAAAACAATTATTTTGAAACAAATACTAATTATTTATTATTTTGGCTTATAAAATTTTATCAAATTTTTTCCATGCATAGCCTAGGGTAATCAAAAAACACTTTCTATACCGTTCTGCTATTTTTATTTTTATTTCAATTTTTTATCAGTATTTTAGATTTTTTAGAACCATCTTCATTGACAAAAAATATTTCTATTCTAATACTGTTACAATTATGCTAACTTGTAACCTCTATTTAAATTCTTAGTATAACAATAAATAAGTATTATCACAATAAAATTATACACGCGCTGGCGCCAAAAGGAAAGATTCGCATATTGGAATATGTGTAGCCCGGCTCAGATCGATGCCATACGCAGCAAACGTGATAACTATTTATTTTTTATATATAATAATAATAATAATATAATAATCTTTGATGTTTCAAATAATGTTTGATAGTTTGTGAAGTTTAATTTACAAAACTTACACTACTTACTACACTAAATATAAATCAAATAATTTTTGTATATTGATTTAATAATCTATTTAAATTATTTATACTATACTCCGTGAATTTCTTTGTTACATTTTATTTAGAGGTTGGTTTTAATTTCTTTATTTTTAATTTTGTATATTAATTTGCATTTTTCTATTTTTATTTTTTTGTTTATCTTTGTTTTGTTAATTATTTTGTATACTTCTTCTGTTGGTGTTTTGGTAGTTTGTGTATTATTTTTAGAATTTTGTTCTGTTGTCTTTGTATTTTTTGTATGTTTGTTTTTGTTGTTTCTCCCCATATGTTTATTAAATAATTTATTTTTGCTAAAAATAGTGAATGGTAGATACTTAATGCAGTTTCTTTTGTAATGCATTCCCTAGCTCTATACACAACTCTTATTGTTGTTGCGCTTTCTTTTAATAATTTGTTAATATGTGTATCCCAGGTGAGTTTCTCAGTTAATATTATTCTTAAGTATTTTGTCTGTTTTGTTCTAGTAATTGGTATGTTATTTATTTCAATTATGTTAAGATCTTTTGTGTTTTTTTGTCTTATTATCATATACGTTGTTTTTTCTTCATTTATTGTTTGTATGTTTTTGTCGTACCATTTAGTTAATTTCTTAACGTCTTCATTTATGTTTCACTCTATTTCTTCTTAATTTTATCCGTGATATATAATACATGTGTCATCAGCATATGTATATATTTCACCAACTAAGTTTATATTATATATATCATTTATGTATAATATATACAATATTTGCGCTAGTACTCCACCTTGTGGTAGCCCATATTCTGCTATTGTAGATGTACTAAGTATGTCGTTTATTCTTGTATTTTGTGTTCTGTTTTTAATATATGTTTTTAGTAGTTTTAAATTTGTATTTCTTATTCCAAGAATTTCCATTTTGTTGATCAATTTGTTTTTGTCGATTGTGTCAAAGGCTTTTCTCATGTCTATAAATATTACATACTGTTTGTCATTTAGCGTTCCTGCTATGTGTTGTATTATGTCAGTTGTTATGCCCATATTATTTAAGTTTTTTTGAAATGCATATTGTCTTTTGTTTATTATGTTATGTTTGTTTATGTGTGTCATAAGTCTGTTATTTTGTTTAGCACTGATATAAGCAATAGTGGTCTATAATTTTCTGATTTTAATTTTTCTCCTTTTTTGTGTATTGGTTTTATAATTTGTTTTTTGAGTATTTGTGGATATTCACCTGTTTGTATCATTTTATTTATTAGTTTTTTCAGTATTGGTACTACTTCTTTTTTTATAGCTTTTATTACGTCATGGGTTATTTGATCTTCTCTTGGCGCGCTTCTTTTTTTCAATTGTTTGATTATATCTTCTATCTCTTCTTCTATTGTTACGTCAAACTTAGCTTCTTCTTCTATTCTTACAGTTGTTATTGTTTTCCTGCCATCATTCTTTTTAATTTTTTTGCCAAGTTTTTTTGTACTGTTGCAAAGTAGTTGTTCAGTTTGGCCGCTATGTCAATTTTATCTGTTTTTTTTTGTCCATGTTTTGGAATAATTTAAGTTATAACTTGTTTTTTTTTTGTTTTATTTAGCATACTATTTATTTTCGACCATTGTTTAGCTTGATTTCCATTTGCATTTTTTATTATGTTTTTGTAGTAATTTTCTTTTCTTTCTTTAATTTTATCCTCTACTTCTTTTTTCATTTCTTTTAATATTTATTTAATGACATCATTGTTTGGGTTTTTGATGTATCTCTCTTGTGTTTTGTTTCTATCTTGTATCATTGTTATTATATATGGCCATTTTCTACAATTAAGTTTCTGTAGTTATTTGTTACATTGTTATTTTCTCTTAAATTTATGTTCATGTCACCTACTATTATAGTTTCAAGTTTATATTACTACATTTTTAACTTGTTTAACAGTGTGCCCGGTTCTAGTTGTAGTCTCGGCACCCTTCTTTAAGTTTGACATTAAACAATTTTTTTTAAACCATAAATTAAGTATAAGTAGGTATTAAGTATAAATATAAGATTGATTTTATGTTTACTAAAATTTCTATTGCCGGCAAACGTAGCTACGGTACTAATACCAAAATTTTGGTTTAAATAGAGAGCTTTGCATAATTTATTTATTTTTTATTTATACTTATATACATATATAATATATGTGCTAGTGTTTTATAATTTACATTTAACAAAACACATAAACTAAACTTATGTTTTTTTATATAAATAATCGGAAGACTACAACTAATGTGCAAGTTGTCAGACTACATGATGCAACTTTTTATTTATGGGTAATTCCATTACTTTTGTACAATTTTCTAGACCGGCTGGAAAATGACTTAAAAAAGCTATTTTTAATTTCCGTTTTCTCAGCCCAGGAAATAGGTACCGATACTGACCATTTAGATACATTTATATATACAGCTCCAATTGTAAACACATTTTATGAAATTTGACTTGATTTCAAAGTAGTGCTACATTGCAAAATTACAATATAATTAGATTTACGAGTGCTCAAAATGTTTTATATTTAAAATACCCTTTCCAAATTTTTAAGGTTTTTAATTATCACTAAAGTATTTCCGGAGATATAGTGTTTCAAAATTGACCAAGCGCAAAATTTTTATCAGAAAGAAATGACTTGAAATTTTAGAAAAGTATTCTTTAAACATGCATAAATAAATTCTGAAATTTTGGATATAGAACTCGGAGTTTGAAATAGCTAATATGAGGTCAAAAAATTTTAAAAATTTGTTTTTTTCAAAGTTTTGATAAAAAATATGCAAGTTAAAAAACGGACAATTTTCTGTCAATATGAACTATAGTGTTTTTTTTCAAATTCTGCGTAGTTTTATCACCGAGAAAAATCTACAAATTTGATTGAAAAATAATCTATAATAATAATTAAATTTTTCAATAATTCAATGAAGAAAAATTGAAATTTCACGTATCACATAAAATCAACTCAGACGCTAAAGCAGAACACTGCGCAGTCAACAGAGACAGATGACAGATGACAGATGACAGATGACAGATGACAGATGACAGATGACAGATGACAGATGACAGATGACAGATGACAGATGACAGATGACAGATGACAGATGACAGATGACAGATGACAGATGACAGATGACAGATGACAGATGACAGATGACAGATGACAGATGACAGATGACAGATGACAGATGACAGATGACAGATGACAGATGACAGATGACAGATGACAGATGACAGATGACAGATGACAGATGACAGATGACAGATGACAGATGACAGATGACAGATGACAGATGACAGATGACAGATGACAGATGACAGATGACAGATGACAGATGACAGATGACAGATGACAGATGACAGATGACAGATGACAGATGACAGATGACAGATGACAGATGACAGATGACAGATGACAGATGACAGATGACAGATGACAGATGACAGATGACAGATGACAGATGACAGATGACAGATGACAGATGACAGATGACAGATGACAGATGACAGATGACAGATGACAGATGACAGATGACAGATGACAGATGACAGATGACAGATGACAGATGACAGATGACAGATGACAGATGACAGATGACAGATGACAGATGACAGATGACAGATGACAGATGACAGATGACAGATGACAGATGACAGATGACAGATGACAGATGACAGATGACAGATGACAGATGACAGATGACAGATGACAGATGACAGATGAC
Organism: Tachinus rufipes; assembly: GCA_963932245.1. Lineage (NCBI taxonomy): Eukaryota > Metazoa > Arthropoda > Insecta > Coleoptera > Staphylinidae > Tachinus > Tachinus rufipes. The sequence continues at coordinate 75,427,158 of OZ010743.1, read as the reverse complement.
AGATGACAGATGACAGATGACAGATGACAGATGACAGATGACAGATGACAGATGACAGATGACAGATGACAGATGACAGATGACAGATGACAGATGACAGATGACAGATGACAGATGACAGATGACAGATGACAGATGACAGATGACAGATGACAGATGACAGATGACAGATGACAGATGACAGATGACAGATGACAGATGACAGATGACAGATGACAGATGACAGATGACAGATGACAGATGACAGATGACAGATGACAGATGACAGATGACAGATGACAGATGACAGATGACAGATGACAGATGACAGATGACAGATGACAGATGACAGATGACAGATGACAGATGACAGATGACAGATGACAGATGACAGATGACAGATGACAGATGACAGATGACAGATGACAGATGACAGATGACAGATGACAGATGACAGATGACAGATGACAGATGACAGATGACAGATGACAGATGACAGATGACAGATGACAGATGACAGATGACAGATGACAGATGACAGATGACAGATGACAGATGACAGATGACAGATGACAGATGACAGATGACAGATGACAGATGACAGATGACAGATGACAGATGACAGATGACAGATGACAGATGACAGATGACAGATGACAGATGACAGATGACAGATGACAGATGACAGATGACAGATGACAGATGACAGATGACAGATGACAGATGACAGATGACAGATGACAGATGACAGATGACAGATGACAGATGACAGATGACAGATGACAGATGACAGATGACAGATGACAGATGACAGATGACAGATGACAGATGACAGATGACAGATGACAGATGACAGATGACAGATGACAGATGACAGATGACAGATGACAGATGACAGATGACAGATGACAGATGACAGATGACAGATGACAGATGACAGATGACAGATGACAGATGACAGATGACAGATGACAGATGACAGATGACAGATGACAGATGACAGATGACAGATGACAGATGACAGATGACAGATGACAGATGACAGATGACAGATGACAGATGACAGATGACAGATGACAGATGACAGATGACAGATGACAGATGACAGATGACAGATGACAGATGACAGATGACAGATGACAGATGACAGATGACAGATGACAGATGACAGATGACAGATGACAGATGACAGATGACAGATGACAGATGACAGATGACAGATGACAGATGACAGATGACAGATGACAGGTGACAGTTGACAGTTGACAGTTGACAGGTGACAGTTGACAGGTGACAGGTGACAGGTGACAGGTGACAGGTGACAGGTGACAGGTGACAGGTGACAGGTGACAGGTGACAGGTGACAGGTGACAGGTGACAGGTGACAGGTGACAGGTGACAGGTGACAGGTGACAGATGACAGATGACAGATGACAGATGACAGATGACAGATGACAGATGACAGATGACAGATGACAGATGACAGATGACAGATGACAGATGACAGATGACAGATGACAGATGACAGATGACAGATGACAGATGACAGATGACAGATGACAGATGACAGATGACAGATGACAGATGACAGATGACAGATGACAGATGACAGATGACAGATGACAGATGACAGATGACAGATGACAGATGACAGATGACAGATGACAGATGACAGATGACAGATGACAGATGACAGATGACAGATGACAGATGACAGATGACAGATGACAGATGACAGATGACAGATGACAGATGACAGATGACAGATGACAGATGACAGATGACAGATGACAGATGACAGATGACAGATGACAGATGACAGATGACAGATGACAGATGACAGATGACAGATGACAGATGACAGATGACAGATGACAGATGACAGATGACAGATGACAGATGACAGATGACAGATGACAGATGACAGATGACAGATGACAGATGACAGATGACAGATGACAGATGACAGATGACAGATGACAGATGACAGATGACAGATGACAGATGACAGATGACAGATGACAGATGACAGATGACAGATGACAGATGACAGATGACAGATGACAGATGACAGATGACAGATGACAGATGACAGATGACAGATGACAGATGACAGATGACAGATGACAGATGACAGATGACAGATGACAGATGACAGATGACAGATGACAGATGACAGATGACAGATGACAGATGACAGATGACAGATGACAGATGACAGATGACAGATGACAGATGACAGATGACAGATGACAGATGACAGATGACAGATGACAGATGACAGATGACAGATGACAGATGACAGATGACAGATGACAGATGACAGATGACAGATGACAGATGACAGATGACAGATGACAGATGACAGATGACAGATGACAGATGACAGATGACAGATGACAGATGACAGATGACAGATGACAGATGACAGATGACAGATGACAGATGACAGATGACAGATGACAGATGACAGATGACAGATGACAGATGACAGATGACAGATGACAGATGACAGATGACAGATGACAGATGACAGATGACAGATGACAGATGACAGATGACAGATGACAGATGACAGATGACAGATGACAGATGACAGATGACAGATGACAGATGACAGATGACAGATGACAGATGACAGATGACAGATGACAGATGACAGATGACAGATGACAGATGACAGATGACAGATGACAGATGACAGATGACAGATGACAGATGACAGATGACAGATGACAGATGACAGATGACAGATGACAGATGACAGATGACAGATGACAGATGACAGATGACAGATGACAGATGACAGATGACAGATGACAGATGACAGATGACAGATGACAGATGACAGATGACAGATGACAGATGACAGATGACAGATGACAGATGACAGATGACAGATGACAGATGACAGATGACAGATGACAGATGACAGATGACAGATGACAGATGACAGATGACAGATGACAGATGACAGATGACAGATGACAGATGACAGATGACAGATGACAGATGACAGATGACAGATGACAGATGACAGATGACAGATGACAGATGACAGATGACAGATGACAGATGACAGATGACAGATGACAGATGACAGATGACAGATGACAGATGACAGATGACAGATGACAGATGACAGATGACAGATGACAGATGACAGATGACAGATGACAGATGACAGATGACAGATGACAGATGACAGATGACAGATGACAGATGACAGATGACAGATGACAGATGACAGATGACAGATGACAGATGACAGATGACAGATGACAGATGACAGATGACAGATGACAGATGACAGATGACAGATGACAGATGACAGATGACAGATGACAGATGACAGATGACAGATGACAGATGACAGATGACAGATGACAGATGACAGATGACAGATGACAGATGACAGATGACAGATGACAGATGACAGATGACAGATGACAGATGACAGATGACAGATGACAGATGACAGATGACAGATGACAGATGACAGATGACAGATGACAGATGACAGATGACAGATGACAGATGACAGATGACAGATGACAGATGACAGATGACAGATGACAGATGACAGATGACAGATGACAGATGACAGATGACAGATGACAGATGACAGATGACAGATGACAGATGACAGATGACAGATGACAGATGACAGATGACAGATGACAGATGACAGATGACAGATGACAGATGACAGATGACAGATGACAGATGACAGATGACAGATGACAGATGACAGATGACAGATGACAGATGACAGATGACAGATGACAGATGACAGATGACAGATGACAGATGACAGATGACAGATGACAGATGACAGATGACAGATGACAGATGACAGATGACAGATGACAGATGACAGATGACAGATGACAGATGACAGATGACAGATGACAGATGACAGATGACAGATGACAGATGACAGATGACAGATGACAGATGACAGATGACAGATGACAGATGACAGATGACAGATGACAGATGACAGATGACAGATGACAGATGACAGATGACAGATGACAGATGACAGATGACAGATGACAGATGACAGATGACAGATGACAGATGACAGATGACAGATGACAGATGACAGATGACAGATGACAGATGACAGATGACAGATGACAGATGACAGATGACAGATGACAGATGACAGATGACAGATGACAGATGACAGATGACAGATGACAGATGACAGATGACAGATGACAGATGACAGATGACAGATGACAGATGACAGATGACAGATGACAGATGACAGATGACAGATGACAGATGACAGATGACAGATGACAGATGACAGATGACAGATGACAGATGACAGATGACAGATGACAGATGACAGATGACAGATGACAGATGACAGATGACAGATGACAGATGACAGATGACAGATGACAGATGACAGATGACAGATGACAGATGACAGATGACAGATGACAGATGACAGATGACAGATGACAGATGACAGATGACAGATGACAGATGACAGATGACAGATGACAGATGACAGATGACAGATGACAGATGACAGATGACAGATGACAGATGACAGATGACAGATGACAGATGACAGATGACAGATGACAGATGACAGATGACAGATGACAGATGACAGATGACAGATGACAGATGACAGATGACAGATGACAGATGACAGATGACAGATGACAGATGACAGATGACAGATGACAGATGACAGATGACAGATGACAGATGACAGATGACAGATGACAGATGACAGATGACAGATGACAGATGACAGATGACAGATGACAGATGACAGATGACAGATGACAGATGACAGATGACAGATGACAGATGACAGATGACAGATGACAGATGACAGATGACAGATGACAGATGACAGATGACAGATGACAGATGACAGATGACAGATGACAGATGACAGATGACAGATGACAGATGACAGATGACAGATGACAGATGACAGATGACAGATGACAGATGACAGATGACAGATGACAGATGACAGATGACAGATGACAGATGACAGATGACAGATGACAGATGACAGATGACAGATGACAGATGACAGATGACAGATGACAGATGACAGATGACAGATGACAGATGACAGATGACAGATGACAGATGACAGATGACAGATGACAGATGACAGATGACAGATGACAGATGACAGATGACAGATGACAGATGACAGATGACAGATGACAGATGACAGATGACAGATGACAGATGACAGATGACAGATGACAGATGACAGATGACAGATGACAGATGACAGATGACAGATGACAGATGACAGATGACAGATGACAGATGACAGATGACAGATGACAGATGACAGATGACAGATGACAGATGACAGATGACAGATGACAGATGACAGATGACAGATGACAGATGACAGATGACAGATGACAGATGACAGATGACAGATGACAGATGACAGATGACAGATGACAGATGACAGATGACAGATGACAGATGACAGATGACAGATGACAGATGACAGATGACAGATGACAGATGACAGATGACAGATGACAGATGACAGATGACAGATGACAGATGACAGATGACAGATGACAGATGACAGATGACAGATGACAGATGACAGATGACAGATGACAGATGACAGATGACAGATGACAGATGACAGATGACAGATGACAGATGACAGATGACAGATGACAGATGACAGATGACAGATGACAGATGACAGATGACAGATGACAGATGACAGATGACAGATGACAGATGACAGATGACAGATGACAGATGATAGATGACAGATGACATATTAAAACATGTTTGAAATTATTTTTTTTAAATTTCAAGTCATTTCTTTTTGATAAAAAAATTTTACGCCTGTTTGAAAATGTCAATTTTTGAAACACTATATTTCCGGAAGTACTTGAGTGATCATAAAAAACCTTAAACATTTGGAAAGGGTATTAAATAAAAAACATTTTGAGCTCTTGTGAATCTAATTGTATTGTAATTTTGCAATGTGGCACCACTTTGAAGTCAAGTCAAATTTCATAAAATGTGTTCACAATTGAAGCAATATATATCAATGTATCTACTTCAATATGTAAAATTCTTAGATCAAAGTACATAAAATAACAAATCATTTGCCGCCGGGTACGTGTTTCCAGGACTGAGAAAACGGAAATAAAAAAATAGCTTTTATGAAGCAATTTTTTTGCCCTTTTAAGGATCTAAATGGCTAAAACTTTAGGAATATTTTTTTTATGTGTCAATAATAGAATTTTGTTATTTTAAATGTTACAGAGCATGTTAAATTAGCAAAGTTGTGTAGAATTTTCAAAAAAACGTAATTCCATTTTTAAATTTGTCATAAGTTTTAAAGTCTTTAAATATTCTAAAAAAACTTAAAAACAAATGTTTTTTTTAAACTAAAATAACTTTTGGTCTATTTACTCTAAAACAAAAATTAAAAAAATGAATTTTGTAGATATTTTTGTGAAAAATACAAATAAATTAACAAAAAAATCATGGCTTTTTTGATTTTTGATATATAAACCAAACTTGCCTCTTTTTTTTTAAATGGCAACTTTAGTTGTCTATAAGTTCATTAAAAGCTTATATTTTTCTGATTTAAAAAATGTATAGTTTGTTATATCTCATTTAATTAGTTTTTTCAGAATTTACAAAAAAAAGAATAAATTAATAGAACAATTATTACGAACGACATATTATAAGAGTGCATTGAAATTAAAAACAAAATAAATTATCAAAATATCTATCTATATTTTTTATTTATTCAAATTAATTGTTTTAAAAAATATAGGTTTATTTGTCGGAAGAAGAAAATTATATGTTATTTTGTTACTATGGTTGTAATTGTGATGTAACAAAAATCAACTTTAAAGTTTAAGAACTGTCACGTTTTTGTTTTGTTTATTGAAATTAATTAAAATTAATAATAAAAATGTTTTAATAAAACAATTACATATACAAGCCTTAACAACTTAATGTTCGGAGAACACACATTTCTATACATATTTATTAATTGTTGTTCTGTAAATTGTAATAACAAACTATTCATTAAAAAAAAATTAGGTATACAAACTTAATAAATGACATTTTTATTTAAAACAATATGTATTTTACATCAACGAGAAACAAAATAAATTTAATGAACTAAAAATGAACAAAACTTATTGACAACTTAATGTTTGGTCGACAATTGCTTAAATTATTAACATGGTGTGATATATATAGCCTTTTGCTTTTATGATTGCTCGTATTCTGGCTAGCATAGTTTCTAGCAAAGACTTGCAGTAATTTGGCATAAAAAATTTCAATAGTTCTGTTAGTTTTATCTTCAAACAAAATATTGTTTGCTAAAGATTGTTTTTTATGTGACTTTTAATATGATGCTACAAAGTTTCAATAATATTTAAGTCTAGGCTATTAGAGGGCCAAGACAACTTTTATTTGATGATCTGCAAACCATTTTTTTTGTTGTCTTTGCTGTATGGCTTGCTGCAGCATCTTATTGAAATATAAAATTCCCATCTGGATACAGCTAGACAATTTAGACTTAGCCCAAATTATACGGTTTTTCTTTTGTTTGTTTGTTAATAGAAATTTTTCTTTAGCCTTTAGTAATATAAAATAAAGTACATTATAAAAAATATGCTATTTAAATTTTTTTTATTGTTTACTTTATAAAAACTTAGCTCCAACATATGGATACACGCCTACTACATTCTCACAATATATTTGCATCCATGCTGTCATTAAATAATGCGCTATATTGCCTATATCCCTAACAGTGGCTCTTTGGTGACTTTTGCATATTTTTACAAACTGTTTTCTCATTATGCTTGTCACTTTAGAAGGTTTGCTAGTACTTTTACCTTGAGTGTTGTATCCGGCTGTCTCTCCGTAACACCGAATAATATCTCTTACCGTTGATTTTGCTAAATTTAAATTATTGCCAATTTTCTTCATGCTTTTTTCTTCTTGATAATGTTTTACCATTAATTTTACGAATTTTGTCCGATGTAGCTTTACCACAACCCATTTTCAAAGACACAAATAAACTGACACTATAAATTAACTATTATTAACAATAATAACTCTGATTGTAATAGTGGAAACACTGGTACCATCAAAACAAAACAAAAAAAAGAACGTGTCCGAACATTAAGTTTTGTTTTTAATTTTTCTTTTCTTAAACAGGTAAATATAGTCAACTAATATTTATTTTTTGCTATGAATAGTCTCTAATTATATATCTTAATAAAACCATAAATATGAAAAATAATTACCAACTATTAAGAGAAGAATGTGAAAATTATAATAAAAATTGTTACCGTCCGAACTTTAAGTTGTTATTGCTTGTACAAACTAATTAATTAATAATAAAAAATACTATAAGTTAAATTAATTATTATTGTAATAATGCTTCAAAATGTCCACCGTTTTCTTGAATACATAGTTGACAACGTTTTAATATATTATTTTGTACTTTTAATAAAGTATTATGTCTAATTTCTGTTAAAACTTTTCTGATTTTAGTTTTCAGATCATCGATATTATGTGGCTTTTCTTTGTAAACTTTATTCTTAATAGTACCCACAAAAAAAAATCAATACGTGAAAGGTCCAGAGACTATGCAATTGAACCTCTATTTTCTATCCAATTAGAAAATCTTTCTGACAAATAAATTGATACGATGTGTGCATTGTGAGCAGGCGCGCCATCATGTTGAATATACTTGAAATTTTGGAAGCTCAATAGAAGATCATACAGTAATTTTTCTAATTTATTTTGTAAAAATGACAGATAGTGTTCAAAATTCAGATTTTGTTATAAAAATACGGACTTAATATTTTTGCTCTAAGAATGCCACGCCAGACATTAATAGAGAATACATTTTGATCTCGTTTTTTAATGGTTAAGTGTGGATTTTCGACCAGTAAATATGATTTTTTGGATTGAATAATTCATAATTTGTAAATTTTGCCTTCTTTAATAAACCATGAAACATAATTTAATCTTTTTTTTCAAAATCTGTTGAATACACTTTTCCAATATAATGATGATAAGACTTAAAATTATTTTGTTTTAATAATTTTCTTGCTTGTTCTTTAGACAAGTTACACTCTAGTTCAATTTCTCGTACAGATGTGGTTGGTTTAAAAAAAATTGTAACCAAAACACGTATCTCTGAATTTTTATTAAAATAAATTTTGGCTTCTTTTGGTTTACAAAATGATCCATATTTTTTTTCAAGTTTTGCAAACAAGCTTTTACTTGGCTGCCTACTTTCTATGTATGTTTGTAGAAACAATTCAGATGCTGAGTTTGTATCATGATTACAATTGTAGTAACAAAGCAACATATATTTTTTTTCTTTTCAAATAAACTATATTATCCGGAATAATGATAACTTTATTATTACAATTAAATTTGACAACTATATGAATAAACAAAAAATCATATTATTATTTTGTTTTTAATTCCAAGGAATTCTTATATTATGCAGTAATAATTGTTTTATTAGTTAATTCTTGTATTTGTAAAATCTGAAAAAATAAATTAATTAAGATATACCAAATTATACATTTTTGAAAAAAAAAATTTCTTCTCAATAAACTCATAGCTAACTAAAGTTGCCATTTAAAAAAAGCAAGTTTGATTTATATTTCAAAAATTAAAAATGCCATAACTATTTTGTTAATTCATTTGAATTCTGCCCAAAAATATCTACAAAACACAATTTTTATTTTTGCTTTAGACTAAATAGACAAAAAGTTATTTAAGTTTGAAAAAAACAATCGTTCTTAGTTTTTTTTTTTTAATATTTAAAAAAATTGAAAACTTATGACAAATTTAAAAATGATATTTGCTTTGTTAATTTAATCAACTTCTGTAACATTTAAAATAACAAAGTTACCTATAGAACACACATATTGTGCATATTTTTCGCGCCTTTTAGCGGAGAAACAAAAAATTATAAGAAAATTTAAATAACCTATATCGTTTGAAATTTTTTGCTCTACAACTTTTAATAGAGATAATTTTTAGCCAAAATGCATAGTTTTTGCTAAAAATGCATTGGATCTATTACTCCAAAACCACCGCTAGGTAAAAATAGTCTTCAGACAATCCAAATACACCTAAGTATTCAGATTGCTAAGCTGTGGGTAAAACTTCTCTAAAAAATGTCTAATTTGAAGAGACTATCTTGGAAACTTAGTATTATTAGTATTATAAAAAATTATTTAATTTAACATTTTTTTGTCATTTTTATGACGTTTATCAGTGTATAAATTTTTTTTTTATAAAACTTTATTTTATTAAAATTTTTATAAAATGCATTGTGATCAACGTTATGTTTGAGTGTTGTGTCCTCAGTGTCAAAACAATCTTAATTTTTACCATTAATACTTTGATTAACAAGTCATTTTTACTCATCAATAATGCAAGTGTTTCAACGTTAGTGCTTGTAACAATTACTCATCATGTTGTAAATATCACCAACATTTCAATCTAGTCTTTTTTAGCTTCCATTTTAATTGTTCGGTATATCTACTCAAATTTAACGTTCGCTAGATTAAAGTTTGATATGAATAAAACCGATGATGCTTTCACATCTTTCAATCGAGCTTGCAAAAAAGGCGATTTTATTAATTATTCTTTTATCAAAACACGTTTTATATCTTTAACATGTCTTGTCATTTTGTGTTTATAAAAAAAAACTTAAAGATAAACTATACAAATTTACCAAAATAAAACTTTTCTCAATAACTAAGTAACTCTACATAATTTACAATACTCAATACACAATAACAATACAACACAAACCTTTTTTTATTTGATATGATGCAATTTTTAGGGTTAATAATGCAAGTTTAGTTTAACTCTTTTTAAAATTAATTGTACATGCCTTGTATTAATCTTTAATTTGATGCATTAAAAAACTGAATCAATGCTTCAAAATTTTAATGTTGCCTTCCAATACTGCACATTTGTAAAAAATAAGTATTAACTGAGAAAACATATTGACATAATGTTTTCTGTTTTTATATACAAAATATAAATAATTATATTTTTTTTAAATTACAATACAGTGTTTCCTAACTGTAGGCAAGAAATTAAACTTTAGGTACATTTTTTAATTTCAAACAAAAAATCTAAATAACTTTTTTGTCTATCTTTTCTTTCCAAGATAACAAAAAATACAGATTATTTAAAAAACTTTTTTTTTAGCAAAAAATATAAACATTACTTTAACAAGTGTGCGTTGATGTAAGCAAGCTTTTGATAAATTATTTTTTTTTAGTTTGGTTAGTAAAATTTGATAAAAACGCTGTTTAACAACGGAGAATACGTAGATATCAGTGTCGGGTTTTTAATAGACAACTACTGCTAATTCAAATCTTACCGCCTTGTTTAAATGGTGGTTTATACGCAAAATTTCTCAAAAATCAAATACAAAAATTTGTTGGTTAACAATGTCTTTTTTGCCTTACGTAATAGGATGTGGTACCAGCCCAATGGACGACCGCCTTATGTTGGGCGATATATAGTGAATTGGTAGAAAAGGTCCAGTAAACTGACCTGCAAGATTTCTTGATCTAAACCTATTGAATCAGCATATCATTATTTTTTGCATTTAACTCCGTATTGCCACTATCTAGATTAATATAACTTGAACCTTAAATATTCTTTAATTTGTTCTTTCTTCTACTCTTTGCAACGCCACGCAACTACTATATTCAATATTTAACTTCATAGTAAACACCAGTTATTTGCATTAAAGAAAACCTCGGTAAGTACGTGCATCTAGCTCCACGTCACAAGTAATGCACCGTGCCTCATTTTGTGTATGTTATGTTAAGTAATGCAATTCTTATGCTCTAAGAAACTTTTACTTTTTTACACATTTTCATAATCTCGTTTAATCTATCAATTAAACTTTTTGTGTCATGCGTTCATGCTTTATTCTATATTGTATTTATACCTTGCATTACTTTTTTGCATGTATTGTTTAGTCTACCATACGCTTCTGTTTATTTTGGCTTCTGTTTTTGCATACATTTTTTTATTGTTGCGCCTGATATTTTATTTTAGTTTTGTTTTTTTTTTTTTAATAGCGTTTTATGCTTTTTTTCTATACTAATTTTGTAACTGTTTCTTTTATTCTAATCTGCTTATTTGATATTGTTTTAGAAACTTCTAGTTGTTTTAAATGTTGCTATGACTCGGCAAGCATCTATATTAACTAGCGCGTAGTCAATAAGTTTAATCCAACACTCACTCAGAACAATTCCAGAAATAACCTAGCTATGCACACAAACAAAGTAATGTGGATTAAAGACTGCATAAACAAATACATTATTTTGTTTGCGCGTATGGTTTAGTTAGACAGTCTTAGAACTGTCTTGAGTGGATGCTGAAATAAGCCTAGTAACTGATTGTCTTTTAGCTCTCACGTATATATACTATCTGTTCGTTTCATGTTTTACTTTTTTCATCAATCATTTTATTTCAATATATGCTTTATTTAGTTTACTTACATCCAAAAGCAATTAAAGTAAAAAATATATTTAAAAACTTTTATTTGTTTTTTTTAATTGATAGCATTTAAAATAAAGTATGTTAATCATCACAAAATTGTTAATATTGAATTCATATTTAGACAATAAATTTTGCAAGTTAGAGGTAAGTAAGGTTAACATAAGCATAAGTAAAAATAATATTAATAATGTATTTAATTATTTATAAAAAACCCAAATTTTTTGGCAAAATTTGCAAAAAAAAATTAATTAGTTTTTCAATATTTATTATCTTTTTATCTACAACCCAATAAATTGTTTCTAAATATAAAATTTGTATAGCACACTTTTTATATCTTCGCGGCACCCCGGCTAGGAATTACTGTTCTAGACTAACATCTTACAAAATTTAACATTATTTTTATAGTAATTTTTTCCAATAAGATTTTATATTGGTTTCAAATATAACTAAAGTTTTTTTGATTATCTTTTTAAAACATGAGCAAACAACAGCTAATTAGAATAATGCTTATATTTCAACAATCTACATACTGTAAAAAACCTTACTAAAACCATTAAAAAGTCAAAAAAAATGTGTACTATTTTATATTATTAAACCAAAACAAAACTAATTGTATTTAACATTTAACAAATTTATCATAAATTGTTTAGGTTAAACTAATCGGAATTATTGCAAACCTTGCGCAATAGAGATTATAAAAAATAGAATTGATAGAACCATAAATATGAAAAACTTTTAAAGAAACAATAAAAAATATTTATTGTAAAATAATACAAAATCCCCAATACCTCTTTTTTGAGATGATCAAAATAACCTAGTTAATAGTCCAAAGTAAAAGCGCTAATAAAAGGAAAATTGTTTAACTTTTAAAGATTGCTTTACAGAATAGGCATACATAAGGACATTTAATTATCATAAAATATTAATAAATAATCAAAAAAGGTAATAATTAAAAATGCAAAAACAAGATTATTTAAGATTAATGACACTGAATAGCTTATCTAACTTCAAACTAATTTATATCATATTATATTTCAACTTAATATTGATCGATCACAAAGAAGATTTGTAAAATGTATCCGGCGGTTGAATCTAAACGACCTACTTAATCAATTGATAGATGGCCATTTGCAATTCGTTTCTAAAAAATATGTATTAGATTGCTAAAGCGCAACGAAACTAACAATTGTGCATACAAGATATCGATATCAATAAAACTCAATAGGGCATAATTCGCATCCCTAATATTATGTACGCGACAAAAAGACCCCAACCCCTCCCGGAACATAATTCATAACTCCACATAACATCGTCGTTGTATCTTGAGTGCATGAAGATATATGGACATCGCACGAATTGACTAAGTGCTCTGTTTTGATTGATTAAATCGATGCTGTAACTGCAACGCATCCCCCTCCTGCTAGTTCTAAGTGAGTCTGAGATGTTGGTTGATAAAAACTGTTGCAATATTAGATAGTGCCCCGAGGGGGGTCTTACATATATATCGACAAATTTGACGATAAGAAATATTTATTGCGAGCAATACAGTATATTTTGATGGATCGGTTATGGGTGGGAAAAATGCGAGAGGAACGGATGGGACGGATTCAGATACGCGATCATTTTTTTCCAATTTCAACTGATATACATTTAAGATAAATAATATAGTGTTAGATTTATAGCGATTCAAAAAATAAAAGATAGGATTGACTTTTATGTAAATATGTAAATTTAAAACTGTACATAAGAATATGTTAAAATATTTGTAAGTTAACAATATTTTTTTGTATACAAATTATAAATTTTATAAAATTTTAATTGCTGTTTTGTAAAATAAATTATTTTAGTTTTTAGAAGTATTTTACGTTATTCAGCAAATTGTAATAATTTTATATTTGTAAGTCAAATAGGTCTATACTATTTTATAAAAATTGATAACTTATTAAACATTTGAAGAGCAAAACTTTTTATAAGTTTAACTACTTTGAACTGTATTTTTTATCTAGCCGTTAATAGTGCTGATTATATTTAATGTCGAGTTTTATCAGTTTCTTTGTAACATGTCTTTTCTCATATCTATGTATTTTACACTTTGTTATTGGTAAATTGATATAGATAGACTTACGTCAATATGCTAATTGAAAATTAGTTTTTGCAGTTTGTTTTACTGGTAAAAAAAGTTATCTTACTGCAAGCAATTAATGCAGTGCAGATGACGTTTACAGTAATACCAGTACAGTTTGTCTCATGGAATGTGTGTAATGTAAACACGAGAAAAAGATGCTAAAACGAGCAAATACAGGACAATCAATAATCCTACAAATCACATTAAAAATTAGTGCCACGTCAAAATTAAAACGTTTTTTTTTAAGACTGGCCATATAAGAGCCGTCTTACGCGATGGTTATTTTAATATTAACTTTAATATGACACGAAAGTTATTTTAATATTAAATTTAATATGACACGAAAGTTTATAAAATAAGTACGTGAGCATGCTGAGCATGCGCATTGAACTAACCTTCAATGAAAGTGAAGTGTCAAATATCTGAAATAATCTCATAATATTTTAGTTAACGCACTATTTCTAGCATACTTATTTTTATAATCGAAGTTCTTCACTGCGTGTAAGCACGGGTGTGTTTCATACATGTCAATTAGCAATTGAACCTGTACTTTTGACTATAAGCTTAGAATTAGATTATTAAAAAATATTTTCATTAAAATAAAATGTAGAATTATAAATTTGTTATAATTATTTTTATTAAATTTTAATTTATTTATTTAACCTTCCGTCACTGGCGCGGTCTCTCACTCTGCACAGATTTGATTTTTTTTAATATCTTTAAATTCTGAAACTCCATTAGATATAACACTTTTTTGCAATTATTAAATATTTTACAAATTAATACACATGTTCTCACATTTTGAACTAAATTAATCTTTAAGATTAGTGTATTCTTGATTTAAGTGATGTAATTTTATATTCTAATTCCAGGCAGTTTTGAGATTCTAATTAGTGTTTAATCTTGTACCTGAGAATTTATATTTTTATTTAAAATGATAAATATGTTTTGTTTATTTTTATGAATTTTACTCATATCAATACCAATTTTATATTTTTTACAAAACCGCGGAAAAAAGCATTTGTCAGTTCGCTGCCAGTGACTGTGTAGCAAGAACCAAGTGCCAGTGACGAAAGATTAAATAATAAATTTAATTTTAAAATTTATGTAATAATGTTAAAATTAGTATAATAATATTTAAATATGGGCAATTCCATTTCAAACGGACCAGAGCTAGAGGGGGGTGCGTTGAGAAACTTGCTTATGTATTTTTTTTTAGTTTCTATAACTTATTAGTAGTCTTTTAATTGATATATGAGAGTATGAAACCTATAAAAAAAAATTCTACGATTTTTTTAAGTTTTTTTGACGTTTTTTAACTTAATCACATTTTTTGTTTAAAAACCGCAATTTTAACTCAAAAAAATAAATTTACTAATGAAATCAATCCGAAATTTTCCGTAGAATCCAAATCTGGCGCCATTTCAAGTTTATACCCTGTCTATAAGCCGGAAAAGCCATAAAACCATGTTTTTGTTCTTAGTGGGCTGTGCAAAAAGGAGCATTTTTTAAATTTTTTTTAACCGCCATAGTTGACGTATTTTGATGTAAATTAATTAAAAAATATAAATTTGTTCTGTGTATTTGGGTTTTAAGCGTCTAAAACTCAAAAAATCTGCAAAGTAGGCCTATTCTTTAACATAAACTCTTACAAATGCACGTTTAGCCGCGCTCAGAGGAACAATACACCAAATATTATTAAAAATTTGAATTCTGGGGACAATTTTACATAGAAAATTGTCAGTGTTGTACTCATCGTCTATAGAAAAGTCTATCTAGAAAAAAATGTTTACAAAATTTTTATGCAAAAAATGCGTTAAAAATTAATTTATTTTTTTTATTTCTAAAAAATATTATAAACACACTAGGGTGTGGTTTAAAACTTTTTTTAAACAAATTTTAACAAGCAACAGGCTGATTTATGTTTGAATGCCAAAAATAATAATATTTTTAAATTTTTGCGCCGATAGATCGAGTCTAAATTTGTGCCGCAGGCGCAAAAACTATCAAACAAAGAGTAAAATGGCCAAACATTGGTTCAAGCGACAAAAAATGTCTTTGTTAAACTTCTGAAACCAACTTAAAAAAATATAATCTAAATAATCTTTAAAAAAAATAAAATAAAAATTTTTTTTAAGTAAATTTTGAACGAATTTTTGTTTCTAGATGGATTTTTCTTTGCCAGATAAGCACGACACTGACTATTTTCTATGTAGAATTGTTTGCAAAACTCAATTTTTTAATAATATTTGGTGTATAGTTTCTCTGAAAACTGTTAAATGTGCATTTGTAAAAATTTATGTTGAAAAATAGGTTTATTTTTGCAGTTTTTTTGAGTTTTAGACGCTTAAAACCCAAATACACAAAACAAATTTATATTTTCTAATTAATTTACATCAAAACACGTCAACTTTAGCGGTTAAAAAAAATTTAAAAAATACTCCTTTTTGCACAGCCCACTGAGAACAAAAACATGGTTTTATGGCTTTTGCGGCTTATAGACAGGGTATAAACTTGAAATGGCGCCAGATTTGGATTCTACGGAAAATTTCTGATTGATTTCATTAGTAAATTTATTTTTTTGAGTTAAAATTGCTGTTTTTTAACAAAAAATGTGATTAAGTTAAAAAACGTCAAAAATACTTAAAAAAATCGTAGAATTTTTTTTTATGGGTTTTATACCCTCATATACCAATCAAAGGACTACTAATAAGTTATAGAAACTAAAAAAAAATACATAAGCAAGTTTCTCAACGCACCCCCCCCTAGCACTGGTCCGTTTGAAATGGAATTGCCCATATAATTAATTAATTAATTTTAAGTAAAAAAATTTGGCAAATATATTTTTGTAGACATAATTAAGCACTTGCTAATAATGTAATAACAAATAAAATTAACAAATCAACAGAAAGAAACAAAACATATTAACAGAACAAATCGATAGATAAAACCAAATAAGCAAGAGTAACAAATGTAAATATATCGATACGTGCTGTTTTCATGAGCACGCATTTAAAGTCATACTTTGTCCAAGAAATTAGAACAGGTTCTATTTTCTTGCATCAAAACATATTAACTCGGCGCGCGCATCATTTAATATTAAATTCAATATTAAAATAAGCATTGTGTGAGACGGCTCTTAAATGTAGAAAGCAGTTCTGCGTAGCTTTTTTTAGATCTGTTTAATATTTTCTTTGCTAACGGCAATGTATAGAGACTACACATGTGAGCAATACTCAAGATAGGAGATGAAAGCATTGCGAAGAATAATAAAAGTACAAAGGTCACAAAATTCCTTAGAGCTACGCTTGATTCAAGAGAGAATAACTAAATACATCAAGTGTACACTAACTAATTAAGTAGTAAGTTTTTTGCAAGGCACCAAATAGAAAAAATCTGCACTTCTTCATTAAGCAGTACTGCATCATACCGTTGATTGAATCAACGATCATACAAAGACTGAATTTTCAAAAAAAAATTTATAGCGTCAGAAAACAATACTCAACGCGCATTAGAAAAACAGTGTACTACACGTTCATAAAGATATTGAACAGTACAGGTCCAAGATGTGACACTCGACGTAACATCAATATGACGAGAAACGAACTGACCAATGCGCATAAATTAAGATTTGTTAGATAAATAAGATTAAATCCACAGTAACAAGGTGCTTACAACTTCAATACAACGTAGTTTTAAAATTAGTATTTTGTAATCAATGATATCAAAAGCTTATAAAATGTTAGTGTAAATTGAATCCATCTAAAATATGTTCTCGAGCGCATCTGTTATATAAGATTCATATAACAAATGTTAAAAAAAAATTGATTTGCTAGTTTAAAAACCGTGTTAATTGATTTTATTTATAACATTTTATATAATAAAAAAAACCGAGAGAATAAATAAACAAAAGAAAAATATTAAGCAAAAAACCAAAAAATCTACATATGTTAATCATTTAACAAAATGCAGCCATACCTTTAACAATCAATTTAAAATATTACATAAATAAAAATAATTACAAAAATAAAAGCTTAATTTATAAAAAAAAAAAAATTAAATTAAATACGCAATATTATTTAAAGTTAATAAATGATGTATTTTATGCAAACTTTCTATTAAATGATCAGACAGTAAATAGATTATTTTTATTAATATTAAATGTACTAATGATCTTGAATAAATTTGTAGTTTTTATTTTATCAATTTTTTTCTGTTTTTGAACTACATTTTAATCATTTTTAAATATTATTGTACACTAATCATTAATTAAATTTTGTTTAGTGCTGGTTCTATAGCAATAGTTATATGTTAGTTTAATGGTTTTGTTGTTGTTGTCTTTGCATTTTGTTTAGGTTATATTGTGTTGCGTTTCCTCAAATACTTGTTAAATATCTGATATTAGATACAGATAAAAATATATTGGTTAGTGTTAGGGCTTAAATGTTTGTTGATTTTGTATAAAATCCATTAGCAGAAGAATTTTTTGAAAGGATTTTTTCTATATATTTTTTTCATGTTTAGACCATCGGATAGTGTAAGCCCTAAGTATTTTGTCTAGTTTATTTGTTCTATAATGCTATTACCCATTTTTAAAGTAATAAGAGAATTTGGTTTATTTGTGAAAATCATGTAATTGGTTTTTTTCTCATTAACTATTAGCAGGTTGTTATTAAACCATTTTTTTACTTTTATAAGATTGTTGTTGATTTTTATTTGCAATTGAGTTTGTTCCATTGTAAATTATGCAAGCGTCGACTGCACACATATAATTTTTTTCTTTTTATATTAATTTTTTCAAAATTATTTGTGTACATATAGAGTAAGAACTTGCACACCACCTCCGATGTTTTTGAATCGCTTAGTGTATCTTCTATTTTAGTTTGTTGTTATCTGTCATAGAGATATGAATCAATAAGTTGATAGCTGATATTTTCAATTCTTAGAAGTTTTAGTTTTCTTAACATTTTTGATTTTCATATAGTGTCGTACGCTTTTTTTAAGTCTATAAATGTAGCTATGCTATATAGACATTGTCTAAGTTGTCTAAGTTGTCTTGAATGTTTTGCAGTAGATTTGTTGTAGCTGAAATTGTACTGGCATTTTTTTTAATAAACAAAATGACAATTAGATAGAATATTGTTTATTGCGTTTCGCTGACTTATTTGTTTTTGTATAATTTTTTTTTTTTAAATACAGAAATTAGAGCAATTGGTCTATAATTTTCAGCATATTTTTGTCTCTATTTTGAAAAATAGGTATGGCTATAGTATCTTTTAGCTCTTTAGGATATATTCCAGCATCAAAAATGTTATTTATTAATGTTTTAAGTAAGGTAGTAATTTAATTAGATAAGGTTTTTATGAGTAAATAGCTGATGTTATCTACTATTAGTTGCTTTTTTATGTTTATTAGTTGGTTTATATCTATGTTATTGGTTTGTATGTTTTTATTGGCAAGAGTTTGTCCTATAGTTGTAAAGAAGATATTTATTTTATTTAAAATGTCTTTTATTTCTTTTGATTTTTTTTTTTTCATTTTGTTTAACAATTTCACTAATTATTTTAAATAATTTTTTTTATACTTGTTAATTTTATTAATTTCTTTTTTCTGAAATTAATTTTTTTTAATCAGATTTTGGGTTTACTAGTTTAATTTTGTAATATATGTTTTTTTGAGTTTTGATGTCAGATTTTATTGCTTTTTTTATAGTTTTGTATTTTGTTTTAAATATTCATTTTTTTCATTGCTTTTAAATCTTTTGTAAACTTTTTCTCTTTTCTTGATTTTTTTAATTATTTCGGTGCTCATCTATTCATTATCTAATTTTATAATGTTTTTCTTTTATTTGATTTATCAAGGTTGTAAGATTTTTGAAAGATGTGATCTGTTTGTTTTTTATTGCTTTTTCAAATTTTTCATAATTTTTTGTTTGTTCGTAATTACTGCTTCATGATCTGAAAATGATACTGTTTTTATACGACAAAAAATATATATTCTTGTCTGGTTTGTTGCAAGTTATATGATCAATAATTGAGTTGTTTCCATTTATATTTTTTCTTGTGTAAGGTGCAGCTTTAATAAGATTTAAAATTGTGTACTTTTTTTTATTAAGTTAGATTGGTTTTAGGTTTTGTTACAATTTTCTAAAAAGTTTATATTAAAGTCTTTTATTATAATAAAAATGTGAACTTATGTGTGGTGGTTTATATATTAATGTTACATGTACATTACCATCTGATAGCCAAACTTTAAGTAGTTCAATATTATTTACTGTTTTGTTTATTTTTACCACTTTTTGTTTTTTGCAATGTATGTATAGAATTGTAGTTGATTAAGTTATTAATTTTGGTTTCATTATTATACGACATACTTAGTACATCGACAATAGCAGAATTTCGGCTACCACAAGGTGGAGTACTAGCACCAATATTGTATATATTATACATAAATGATATATATGAAACAAACTTGACTAGAGAAATATATACATATGCTGACGACACATGTATTATATATCACGAAAAAAACAAAGAAGCAATAGAAAGAAACATAAATGAAGACGTTAAGAAATTAACTAAATGGTACGACGAAAACATACAAACAATAAATGAAGAAAAAACGACGTATATGGTAATAAGACAAAAAAATACAAAAGATATTGACATAAAAATTGAAATAAATAACATTTCAATTACCAGAACAAAACAGACAAAATACTTGGGAATAATAATAACAGAGAAACTAACATGGGATACACAAATAAAGAAAATATTAAAAGAAAGTGGAGCAACAATAGGAGCTGTCTATAGAGCCAGGAAATGCATAACAAAAGAAACTGCAATAAGTATATACAACTCACTATATTTATCAAAAATTAACTATTTAATAAATATATGGGGTGAGACAACAAAAACAAATGTACAAAAAATACAAAGACAACAAAACAAAATACTTAAAATAATACATAAACTAACACCAACAGAAGAAGTAAACAAAATAATCAACGAAACAAACATTAACGAAAAAATAAAAATAGAAAAATGCAAACTAATATATAAAATTAAAAATAAAGAAATTAAAACAAATTTACAAATAATATTAAACAAAGAAATTCACGGACATAACACGAGAAGAAGAAGTAATATACATGTACACACAACAAGAACAGAAAAAGCAAAAAAAACAATACCAAGCAATGGACTAATCACATACCATGAACTACCTGAAAATATTAAAAAAACGAAAACTTATAAAGAATTAAAAAAATAAATAAAAGAACACTTCATAACAACAAGACCAAAACAAACAAATCAATATACAAACATAATAATACACACAAAATAAGATAAATGTAAAGAGAAAATAAAAATAGTGCCCCGAATACGAAGCTTTGCAGCCTACCATATATGGAAACGGTGTAAAGCAGCAAGTGGGGAGAAAAAAAAATGTAAATATGTAAATATATTATAATAAATTTAGTATAAATTAAAAAAAATATAGGTGGGTTTTGGTTAAAGCTATAATATTTTAATTTTGTTGTTGCAATGTTTCAATTTCCGTTAATTTATTTATATTTACTAGATTATTTAAAAAAAATGCGTACAAGTTATATTAATATGTAATATTTAGTGTTTGTTTTAAATTTATAATTTGTTAAACTTTAAAAAAAAAACACAGCATCGATCAGAATAGAAGACATATTCTGATCAATGCTGTGTTTTTTTTTTCTCTAATATATACATTTTTTTCTTTAACCCATACAAAATTTACGCCTCATAAAATAAGTTGTTTTTATATTGAGTTAATTGCTCATTAAAATAAATATCTTAAATTTTTTTTTCTAGTTCGCATTCTTCAACTTTTTAAAATTTTATTTTTTTACTTTGTTCTAAGACTTGATATTTGTCATGTTTATTATTAAATTTGACAATTATCGGGGAGTTGTTATATTTAGATAATTTTCTATAGCATTTGTTTATTATTGGTTTTTGAATTAGTGAGCTTATTTTTTTTAATTTTTTTAAGCACTGTAGTTTCAATATTTTTATTTTTTGTAATGATACTCTCTGAATAATAATATTTCTTTTGACTTTTTCTTGTTTGTACATTTTATTATTAATTTTTAGTACTTCTATTTTTTGCTTAACCCTTTCGCTACTAAAGGGTCATATGTGTCCCAGTAAAATTTGTGCTTAAAAAATATGACTTTAATTTTTTTGAATAATTTTAATTTTTTTGATGGATAATGGGATAGAGTCAATACTAGAAGTAATTTATTTAATCAGAATAATTTTAGGCACATTTTTAACAAAAATATTGTCTAGGATTTATATGTCTCACCCGTATAAGTTTGAGGGATAGATATGTCCCAGTAGTATAATAAAATAAATAGTACAGAAATGTTTTATAAATTATTTATTATAAAAATAAAGAAAACAACTTATTCTAATAAGTATAAATGTAAATTTATGTATGATAGGATTAAAAACACCCATACATAATAGAATATCGCAAGCAGAACACATTGTTTTGGTTCTTTTTTCTTCTTTCATCTTGGCGCAACTACGGCATCTTCTTCTAGTTTTTATCACTATTGGTAGGTGATCTCCTACATTTATTAAGTTTTGTGCAGAAGTATTTGATATGCCATATGAGCGTTTTCTAATTACTGCTGCATTTTTGCGACCTGCCGATATTAGCGCTTCTGCTAGGTTTACTAGAAAACTGATAAAAGGCATATTAGATTTATTACAAAGCACTTTGTAGATAATTCAAGCATTGACAGCAGTCGTCAAAAGAAGTTTGTAAAAACTTTCTTTCATCACTTCAATGATTTTCTATCAATTTCATATAGCCCAGTGAGCTATAATACCGTTTGCTGAAAAATCAAACTGACTAATAAAAACTGCTGGGATAAAGTAAACCCAGTATAAAATACTAGTAGGAAACATATGTCCAATGCATTAAAATGTTGATTATAGATAAAAAAATTACCTAAAACTATCAAAAAAACATGTAATTCTACTTACCCGGCCATATTAGCGTTAACTCTCACAAAATTAACAATTTTATCATGCTATAACTAACAACAATTGCTCATCAAGATGGTTGCAACGGTTACTATGTAGTACTCCATATTTAATAAGTAAATAAAACAACTACTATGTTTTTAAAGTCTGGTGTATATAAAATGTCATGTCCTGAATGTAATAGCCTATACATAGGTCAAACGGGCCGTAGCTTTGAGAAAAGATACGCTAAACATTATCGCGCATTTCGTTTAAATAAAAATTCTAGTTCATTTTCAAATCATATTTTAGATTGCAATCATTCATTTCCAAACATTAATCAGTTAAAAATTGTACATACCTGTACAAAAGGTACTAAGCTTAATCTTTTAGAAGCCGCCGAAATTTATAAACACTCCCATAATCCGCTCGTTAACTTTTTGAACGAGCAAACCGATCTAATTCAGTATAATCCACCACTTTTTAATATTCTGCAAAATTCCTTGTATTCTCCTGCCAATTCACAATTGCTCTATATATATGTATTGTTTCATTTATTTGTTTCTCACTTGATAATGACCGTAAAACGTTGAAACTTAAGTTGTGAAATGTATTTTGTAAAATTGTATATGCCTTATATATAATTTTACAATAATAAGTTAGTGGTAAAAACATAGTAGTTGTTTTATTTACTTATTAACAACAATTGCAGTGAATTTTATTTGCACATATGTTCATCAACATAGAATGATGTTAAAACTTTTTTTCAAAAAGTTGTAGATTTCTACTGTTCTTAATAATATGTAATAATAATAAAAGTTGCTGAAATTGTTAAATCCATTTTGACTGCGCCTCATTGGTAAATAAATTGCACCTAATTAGTTAAAACTTTGTTTAAAGCCAGTATTAAGTTCTAGGAGCTAATTTTGTTGTTTGTAATAAAAATATAATATAATGTTAATGAGAAACGCTCGTAAGTGCAAAAAATTTTCTGGTATTTAATAACTATTTTGGACTGCGTTTAATTATTTGTAAAATACGTTTGTTAATAGTAGTTTTGTTTTATTCCTGCATTTGTGTAAGTTTGTAATTTGTCGTTTCAACTATTTTGTTACTTATTATGTATAATATATTTTTTACAAATTTGCCTGCCGTATAATGTTTTTCATTCTATCAATTTTAATTTGTTTCAATTTAGTTAAGTATTTTTAAATTGTGTAATATATTGTATTAATGTTGTTTTTTATTAGACCAAATTTTTATAATATCTGTTTTTAGCACTGATGAAGGGGAATAGATATATCCCCGAAACGTTTGCCCGTGTATTAGTATTAAATAAAATACTTTTCACATAATTCAACTTTTTGTTTGTCCTAATTGGCCATCGTTAACCTACCCATATTTTATTTGTAAAATGTTTTCTATCTTATCCAAATTTTGTTGTACAAAGCTTTAGTGAAAACTGTTATTAATAAACCATGTCTTTGTGCATGTTAAAATACATTTGATAAGATTTTATAATTTGCACCTTTTTGCTCAAAAATTGTAGATGATACCTTTGTGCAGCTTGCGCATTTTTATCATAAAATTCATAAACGTCAATAATATTAGCATAATCATTATTTAAATTTAAACAGTATAAGCATTTTTTACAATAAGGTAATAAATTTACACAACTTTGAAAAGTAACACACTACACCTTTAATTTAGTTTGCAATTCTTGACTGAAACAAGTGAATGTTTGGTGTGGAATTATTGATAACATGTTTATTGATTTATTTGTTTTTCTCAACCGCCAACAGTTATTTAAATTTTTTAGAAAACTATTTAGAAAGATTATTAGATGATGTTTCTGTAGCTATCTGGTATGGTATATAGTACCAGCACAATGGTGTCCTTCTGCACTTTGTAATATACTAAACACTATCAGATAATGTTTGTGCATTTTTAAAACAATAAAACTAATTTGGAATAAATGTTACGTTTAAAAGAAATCTGTTTCCCGATTTCTTTTAATGTAAGTAAATGCAAACTTTTTTTTAATTTTTTTTTTAAATTTGTTATTTATTATAATATATTTACATATTTATAGTTTATATTTCATTTTGTTTTCTCCTCACTTGCTGCTCTACACTGTCTTTATATGGATGGCTGCAGAGCTTCGTATTCGGGGCACTTTTAACATACATCAAGAAACTTAATCCAGTTGCAGCTACAGACTTAGACATTATATTTGATGCTAAACTAACTTTTTCATACATCAGTAATATCTAGAACGCATAAACTAGTCGGCTTTAATTTGCACAACACTAAAGAATTTAACAACATTGAATCAATAATTGTGCTATACTACACCCTAGTCAGGAGCGTTCTTGAGTATGGCTCAGTGATATGGAACCCAATTAACAGCTGCGATATTAGTTCTCTTAAAGCGGTTCAAGGGAAAGTATATATTTTAAGTATATATGATATAATTTTTTTAACTATTATCCGCCTCAAGAATTTGACCATAGTGAGCTCCTTAAGAAATTTGATGTAGTTCTACTGGCAGCAAGAAGATCGGTTTCAATTCTTTTTTTTTTGCATAAAATTATACACAACACAGTTGATTCTCCTGATCTGTTATATAATTTAAATTTTTTAGTACCACGTGTTAATTCCAGGACCACAATTTGCTTTTATAATCCACCTGCAAAGACGTCGGCAATAGTGTTCAAATAAATGTGATATTTTTAATGCTAATTCAAGTGTTCTTTTAAAGTGTATTCGTGAATTTTTTATTGAAAAGTATGTTTTTTTTTTTAACTTTTAATTATTTATTTGTAATTTTAATGTATCTGTATTTACTGTAGTTTATAATATGTTGTTCTGTAATAAGGTTTTATCTGTTGGGAAATAAATTATTACTATTATTATTATTATTATTATTATTATTATTATTATTATTATTATTATTATTATTATTAAAAATGTGTCTAGAGAGCAACGGTGTCTATTTTAAACAGTTTTTATTGTAAATTTAAGTTTTGTACATTTTTTATAACAAACTTAAACAAAAATAAGTATTTTATAATCGGTTTATTTTAGAGCATAACTTAATTAGACTTTTCAATTATATTTTGTGGAACACTTTTTATATGATCAAATTTTAATTGATAAATTGTGTTAAATTAAGTAATTGTATATTTAAAAAATGTTAATTGAAAACTATTGAAAAAAATAAAACTGAACTTGTATCTTATTATAATTACAATAAGAGAAAAGCCAACCCTATATTTCTATTACACGCTTATATGCTGCATAATATTATCTATGTATGTACAATAACAATACATGACAACTTAGCCGGCTGGCGTCTAAACAAAAGTGCTCACGCGTTTCCATTTAATTGATAAACTTAATAGATTTCCGCAATTCCCACTCGCCTCTTTGCAAAAGCTGTATGTGTTTGTGCTATTTGGAATTTCTCCAATTTCATAATTCAACATCCATCCTACCCCCTTTCTACACATTTCGTGTACCCTACGTAGGGCAACTCGGCAATTTAAATAAATTCATGCTTCTCTCGCCCAGCCCATGTTTGAAATTCGAATGAATGCGCCGGGCTGAGACATCATCGGGAACTTTTTCGACAATCATTTTCTCCCCGTACATTTAGTCGTGGTAAACAAGATCGTAAAAGAAATCGGTTGGGAATGGGGACAACACAGGGAGACATGGAGACGTTCTGTGCGCGTTTCCGTCTTGCTGACGCGTTTCCGGCGTTACATACTGACGTTTAGTCAACCGTGACTAGTCTCGGATCTGCAGATCTAAAGGAACATGCAGGGATATAGATGCACAGCGCAATCACTTTCATCCATAATAAAAACTAATGCATTATGTAGTAAGCACATTGTATTTGGGGAGCCGCTTCATTTATCATATTATGTGCTTAATGCTGGGTGATTTTTCTAACAAAAATTGAATTTCATTTACTCTATTAACTCGATCAATAAAGTGATTGAAATATTTGTTTACATTTATGTATGCAATTTGAGTTATTTAAATAGACTTCAATTATAGAATAAGAAAGTAGTTAACTTTAATAACTAGTAATTTTAAAATTAATAATTAAACTTTAATATTTAATTTATATAACTTTTATATAAAATTAATTAATTAATTTAAATTAAAAAAATTCTATTAACACATTTATATGTTATTATTATATACATAAGTTCTTTACGAATAAGTGTAAATAAAAAACAATATAAAAATAAATGCACAGTATATTTAAGTTATAAAAAATGCGATTGGCAATAAAAAATTTGCTAAAATTAAAATATAGAAAACTAAAAAAAAGATTTAAAAAATGTTAAATAAAGGCTAAATTTTACAACATAAAAAGAGAGTGAAAAGTTTATGTAATAAAAATTACAAAATATCAGATAAATGTTTTTTTATTTATTTTATAAATAAATCAATATAAATATAATTCTTTATAAAACATGATTTAATAGCATCTTATCATTTATCTAAAATAAAGTTATTTTTAATAAAATTCCATATAATTTTATATCAAAATTTGTCAAAACCAAAAAAATATTTTTTATTTGTTACACATATCCGTAAAATTGATAAAAAATATCAATTTATGGCATAATTACACCAAATTAAAGAATTACTAAAAATATTAAAAATATTAATACCGGCCACATAATGGTGGCTTGACTTTACTAAAAAGCAAATTGCGTGCAACTAAATGTAGATATTTTAGAACAAACTGTTGTGTCTTGGTACCAATAAAATATTTAATTTATAAAACAATTTATTATGTTTATTTATCACAAGTTTATTCTTACAAAAACATTAGTCATTTTGAATTACTAGAGCCTTCTACAGATGTATGCCCAATTGTACCTACGCAACTTAAGCTGCATCTCAGCTAAGACGGTCTTGCGGTAAGAGCCATTTATGTTTTAGATTTTGTTGTACCAATCAAATGTGACAACGTCTTACCTT
This sequence comes from Tachinus rufipes, assembly GCA_963932245.1. NCBI lineage: Eukaryota > Metazoa > Arthropoda > Insecta > Coleoptera > Staphylinidae > Tachinus > Tachinus rufipes. The sequence goes on along the minus strand of OZ010743.1, from coordinate 75,398,472 downwards.
AGCATTAAAAATACAGTAGTATCTTAAAAAGTATTAAAGCGCAATAAAAATAATTTGTAATAATATTGTTTTATAATTATTTAGTTACTTTTTCTAATATTTTTCTAACTATCAAAGTTGATTTCACTTATATTATTACTTTAAAGTAATTTATTTACATATACATTATTGACTGTATGTCATCTTTAATAAAACTGACTTAGAAAGTAAAGTTTAAGTTATAAAAATTGACAACTTGAAATGTAAGCCGCAAAAAATGTACGCAATAGCCATTTTAATAATAGTTCAATTATATTATAAATGCTATTTCTCAAATTTTAAAGAAAAACTAAACAAGTTCTTAATTACATTAATAAACATGCGGTACATCTGGTAAACAGATTAAAAAAAGATGGCAATTATCTATAAAATAAGAGAAGATTAACAAATGGTTTGAAATATTAAGGAATGTATTAAACGAGCAAATAGTCATTTAAAAGAAGTGCGGTGTTTCTTTTTTTAATTAAAATAAAACGCTAACCAACTCAATATCTAAACAATAAATTTAGTCATCACTTATTATAATATATGTAGAATTAGGCTGCAGTCTCACTGCACCACCGCCACCAACTACCACCGTTTTCCACTAACCACCAGAATCTACTACGGTCTCACTGCAGCCACTGGTGACCACCAAATATTTAAATTTCCCACTCATTTCTATGTCAGTACTATATTTATATATTTATATTTTGGGTCTTTCATTTACAAATGTAATTAGTTTATCAATGTCGGATGGTGTTGGTGTTTCTTCCATGTTACCATGTCAGATTATGTTTTGATTTGTGAAACATTACGTTAGTATGTTCCAAATGACGATCAAACGTTGCCGGGCTACCACCAACCGATTTGAAATTACGAAACGATGGTTATTAAATGACAGATGACGGCAAGAATAGTGAATCAGTCGGACCATTGCCATATGATTTAGGCTGCAGTCTCACTGCACCACCCACCGCCACCAACTAAAATTCGAGCACGTTAAATCATATGGCGACGGTCCGACTGATTCACTATTCTCGCCGGCATCTGTCATTTAGTAACCACCGTTTCATAATTTCAAATCGGTTGATGGTAGCGTGGCAACAGTTGATCGTCATTTGAAACATACTAACTTAATATTTTACAAATTAAAACATAATCTGTAATTTTCGCTTTGATATTTTAAAATTTTAAAAACGATAACATGGAAGAAACATGGACACCATCCGACATTGATAAACTAATTACATTAGTAAATGAAAAGCCCGAAATATAAATATAGCACTCTTCTACTGACATAGAAATGGGTGGGAAATTTAAATATTTAGTGGTCACCAGTGGCTGCAGTGAGACCGTAGTACATTTTGGTGGTTAGTGGCACACGGTGATAGTTGGTGGCGGTGGTGCAGTGAGACTGCAGCCTTACATACAATATTCTATGTCTACATGCTTTGGGTTAAAGATGTGCAGTTATATTTAACAAGTAAAAAACTTAATTTTTACGTATTTTACTTTTAATCTTCTTGTGTAATTGAAATTGCTTTATATATTATTGAATTGTACGCCGCCATTTTAAAATTTCTAAATATTTAAACAAAAACTTCCAAATTACTGTTGCATTTAAAACTCATATGAATTTATAAACAAAATTAATAAATGCTAAAGAAAAAACAGAAATTTTGAATAAAAGTGGAATTTATAAACTAAATTGTAGTAATTGCAACGGAACGTATATTGGACAAACCATGAGAAATTTTGATATTCGATATAAAGATCACATAAGAGCTTTAAAATATAAAGATATAGAAAAATCAAATTTTGCTAAACATTTATTTCTGAATAAACATAATATTTCAAATCAAAAAACATCATTAAATATTCTACACATTTCGGATAAAAATTTAACATTTTTGAAAAGCTTAGAAATTAAAAAACATCTAAAAAAACAAAATTATACAGTAATAAATGAACAATTAGATATTTATAATTCACCTCTACTAGATATGTTAATAAAAATAAATTTTAGTTAAATAGAAATTTTAAATTATAATGTAAAGATTTATATATATTTGATAGATTATCTAACCTTAAAAATTTTTGTAATGTTTAATAAATGACAATATAAAAATTTAAGTTAGCGGAAAAATATTTAAAAAACGGATATCAGGGTAGCGGGAAAAAACAATTTTTTAAATATTAATAACTAATCAGTTTGAAATAATATATACATTAATACATTGAAAATGATAATTATTTATCAAAACATGTATGTATGTTAAATAAATAAAATAAATATTTAAATAAAATCATTAATTTAAATAATTTGAATAAAATAAAACGATTTTATAAAATAAATATAGAAAATATAAAATATTATTAAAGTAGTTTGATTTGCTGGAAATTGTGACATTATTTTTTTTAGTTAATGTTAGTTCTAAAAGTGTATAGCTTCATTAACTTCTAATTCTACTATAAATTGAAAATTTTGGAAAAAAATTGTTCCTAAATTGTTAAAAAAAAATGAGTACACAGAGAGTTCTTATAAAGGCATCTAGAATATATTTATACTAAAAGTATATTTAGTAATGCTGCAAAGTCGTTATAGCTTTATCATGTTGCTTCAACCAAAAAAACCAAATATCATCAATAAAACTTCAGTATCACAACTGGCAACCAAACTGCAATGTCTGAACAATTAAATAATAGATAATAACTAGTGGTGCAAAGTAGTTTTAGCTCATGTTGCTTTAACCAAAGAGACCAAATATCATCAAGGATTGTTAAAAAATTGCAAACTTATATCTAAAAAGAAAACAAGTCCGATTTTTCAAATTATAGACCAATTGCATTATTGTCCAATCTGTCAAAAAAAAAAATTTTAAGTTCTTAAAACAAAATAACTTGGGCAACAAATCATTTGTTAGTCACAAATGGAATTCTACTTTAAACAAACAAGGAGAAAATCTTGCTTTAGACATTTCCAAAGCGTTTAATTAGGTATGACATCCTAATCTTTTTTTTGTATAGACTATAGGTTTTGTTAAAAAACTGTAAATCTCTTCAATAAAACTCAACTTCTTACTGTTTCAAAATCTAAATCCAAGGTATTATCAGTACTAAACAATAAACTAAACATAGAATCCATATTTAAATTTTCTTCTCTTTGTCTTCTTTGTATTACAATCTCACATAATCTTTTTAACTATAAAATTTGTCTTTATATAAAAAAAAATAATAAAAAAAAATAATTGCTAATTTAAAAATATATAATTTAGTTATATGTGCGTTTTCAACGCATCCACCGGACGCCACAGCATGTTGCTGCGGCATCGCGGGATAACCGGACAACCGCATGTGGAGCAAAAAATAGGATTGAAAAAAAAACTTTATTTTTACAAAAAAAAAACAAAAACTTATACATATATGATGTTTTATTTTGTTTAAAACAAAATAAATAAAAATCATGTTTAGAGCATGTTTTAAACATGTATTTTTTATTAGAAAGATTTTTAGGTAGCTTAACCATTCTACTGCGGCCGCTTGGAGCGTTTTTATTGCTAAAATTGTCAAATCAAATCAACTGCTTCATATTTTTTTGGAAATAAATAATCAAATTAAAAAAAACAATGTTTTAAACATGTTTGAAACTGTTTAAAACAAAATCGTCAAAACAATGTTAATCTGTCTTCTGCACTAATTGCATCTCTAAATGTTGTATTGTGTTTAACAATGCATGGTCTTAATATTTCAAGAAGTTCATCGAACAAGTTTTTTGACATTTGGTAATATCCAAAAAACTTGATAACATATTTTTTATTGTTTTGATAAAAAAAATGTAAAAACCTTATACTTCAATTTTTAAATTAAAAGGATAAAACCAATGCCTACGCGTCGTATTGGCTCTTGTAACCCTCTGCTTCATACTATTGTTAATTTATCAATCGACATCACACTTGCTAACCAACAACGTTTACTTACAACTGACTGCTTCATTTTGTTTTCACGGGAATAGTGGGACCAACGTTCTGTTGTTCTAATTACAATAAAACAAAAACACTAGCGGTTGAATCGCAATAGCAACAATTAAATTTTGTCATTCTGCTGCATTGTTGAAATGTTTAACAATTTTATATTAATTTAATAATTAATACAAATATTTTCAAATAAATAATAGATTTTAGATTTATATATATATATATATATATATATATATATATATATATATTAATTATTTGCGGTTGCATTTTGACGGGATAGTGTGACTCGTTGAAATCATCCGGTGAAAACGCACCGGTTTCACCGGAGCCTTTCTAACGCAAATTGTGACACCAGACTTAAAAGAATGAACATAAATAGACTTCCTAGGCAAGCAATGGAATGGGTGCCACAACAAAGAAGAAAAAAAAGAAAGACCAAAGAAATGGTGAATCCAGGGAATTAAAACGGCAATGACTGCAAAGAACCTAGTAGAAAGACAGTGGGATAATAAAAAAAGTGGCAAACGGGCATCGGACAACGTCAAAAGACGTTCTAAACCGATTATACATATATATATATACATATATATATATATATATATACATATATATATATATACATATATATATATACATATATATATATACATATATATATACATTATACATATATGCATAATTGAATTACTTTTGTACAATTCTTGAAAACTTGATGTCTTAGAACTGCGCCAAACATGTCATCTGTCATCTGTCATCTGTCATCTGTCATCTGTCATCTGTCATCTGTCATCTGTCATCTGTCATCTGTCATCTGTCATCTGTCATCTGTCATCTGTCATCTGTCATCTGTCATCTGTCATCTGTCATCTGTCATCTGTCATCTGTCATCTGTCATCTGTCATCTGTCATCTGTCATCTGTCATCTGTCATCTGTCATCTGTCATCTGTCATCTGTCATCTGTCATCTGTCATCTGTCATCTGTCATCTGTCATCTGTCATCTGTCATCTGTCATCTGTCATCTGTCATCTGTCATCTGTCATCTGTCATCTGTCATCTGGCTTAGATCGACCTATTTTGACGTCAGGAGTCTGTCGTCAAACGTTGTACACGTATTTTCCGGACACCCTGTATAAACAAAGAAAATATAAAATACATCAGTTCATATCGACAGAAAATTTATTATTTTTATAAGTTTTGAAAAAAATGAATACTTCTTGATCAAACACCGAGTTGTATATCCAAACTTTCAGAATTTATTTTTACATTTTTAAAAAATATTTTCCGAATGTTTCAAGCCATTCATTTTGATAGAAAAAATTTACGCCTGTTAAAAAACGTCAATTTTTTACGTTTTTTGTCAAAAATTACCAACTTTGAAACACGGTTTCTCCAACGTCACTTGAGACGTTACATGACCAAGCTCAGCTCAGAATTAAGCCAAGCTTATGTCGAGTTTATGTTACACCGTGCATTTAGTATCGACGTCTTTGCTAGGATCCGGATAGATTTGGCAATATTGCCAATATTTACAATGCTGTTTTCTAATTGGTAAAAAACGTTCTTGTCTTAATAAATTTTTTACTGACATTAATTTATTATAAAATATAAATGTCAGAAATTGTTACATTATAGTTATGTATGTGTCAATAATTTTTAAAAAACATTTTAATTAGAATATTTTAAAGCCAATTATACTGTAACTTATTAAATATTAAAATCAAAATTAATATGCCTTACAGTATATAAAGGCAAGTAGTAGTAAATAATTGTTTAGAGCCTACAAAATAATATTGATGACAGTTGCAGAGCTTAAGCTCTTGAAAACGGCATCTATTATTTGAGCTCTGCTTGACACGAATAAGGTGAGATAATGCTTTGGTGCAACGAAATAAGCTCAGTTTTGAGTTTAAAGCCTAGCTTGAAGTCTAGTTAGAGCTTGAAACATGTTAGAGAACCCGGGCATATATCTCCGGAAGTACTGACTGATCATAAAAAACCTTAACATTTGAAAAGTGAATTAAATAAAGAACATTTTGAGCCCTTGTGAATCTAATTATGTTGTGGTTTTGCACCACTTTAAAGTTAGGTCAAATTTTAGAAAATGTGTTCACAATTGGACTGGTATATATCAATGTATCTACAAGTTGCATGTATAATCAAATTTTTTAGATCAAAGTACATTAAATAACAAATCATTTGCCCCGGGTACATATTGGTACTAATTTCCAGGACTTTGGCCTTTTTTAAATCATTTTTTGTTCTTTTTAAGGGTCTGAAATGAACAAAAATGGGTCTAGAGGACTAAAACTTTGACCTCAAATAGATAAAAAAAAATTGAAATTTAGAAAAAATATGATTTCATTAGGATGGCTGCTCAGCCCATAGTGCTTTGATTGTTACAAATTGGCTTATTATACCTTTTTCAAATTAGATGGGTTGCAATAGACCGATACAGTATCAAGCTCGGTTTCCAGACCTAACCGCAATGGATTATTTTCTGTGAGGTTATTTTATGCTTCTTGCATACACTGCCATCAACATACAAAATAATATTAAGGTTTTGAAAAACAGAATTACTGATGCTATTGCTACAGTAACACCAAAGATTATTCACAATGTTTATAATGAATTTAAAAAAAAAAAATTAAAAATAAAATATTTTAGTGTTATAGTAGTATAGTAATATTGTTTATGTTTATTTTGTTGTATTAGGGATTGCAGCTAAGGAATACGCTACCTGGCGGTAGATTTGTTAACGAACCGTTGTTGACACTTTGCTATGTTCACATCTGTTTACATACATTTCAATTCAAATGTCATGTTTTGTTTACATTTAGTTTAACCTGAAAATTGTTTTTAAATACAGCTCGCTTAATCGGACTACATCGGGACCGGTTTGTGTTAGTTTGATTAAGCGGATGGTTTGATTATGCAAAATTAACACACAAAACCTTAATTCAGTATTTTAATTTTATTTGAAAGTGTTAAATCGTTTCTGAGCATTTCAAATTGTACAGCATATAAACACAAATATATCAATCATATGATATAAGCAAGTATAACAACATGCATTAGTTCACATTTTATCCACCATGGCGGTAAAAGCTTAAAAAGTCATCCCACACATAAATGGCAACACCGGCACATGTAATAGTTATTATTTCAGCCACATGGCGCTAAGATCTTAAAAAGTAATTTCAATTGGACTGGGATAGGGTTATTTAATCAGACATCCATTTAGTAAAATATGTATATTAGAGCAAACGTTTCTGGCATTTTATCGATACCCTTCATCAGCACTATAACAATGTATGGCAATCAATTTAAATGTTCTAATATTTATAACATGCAATGTGTGTATATTTACAATTATGATTACATAGCTAATTAATTATAACTTACCAAATACAAAAAGAAACAAACTCAAACTAATTCATTAATAATGTATTGAAGGAAATAAACGTTTAAAATTAAGTTTTGCAATGTTGAGATAGATAACGCTTAGAATATTGCTATTCGCTTAAAAGTTGCAAGTGTGGTTGTTATTAATGTGTAGCATTTTATTTATTAACTTTTTTTTTGTATACTGATTCTGTGTCCAATAATCGTGTTTATAAAGGGTTTTCCAATAAGAAATAATATTTTGAATAGCAGGCTATTTGGGCAGTTGTCAATTTTGAAGCTATTATCTTTTGACATTTGACAAGTAAAAACTACGCCATTATTAAAAATAAAACGATACACGCTTCAACAACGCATTTAAATTATTAAAATTCACTCCAAAAATGGTGAACATTTTTCAGTCACAGTTCGCAAAACTAAAGCACGTTTTGGTCGTCGTAAAGCACCTTCTAGGTCGACAATAGTAAACCTGGTAAAAAAATTTGAGTTGTTGGGACAAGTTTGTGATGTGAAGAATTGAATCCGTGTGCATTGCTCAAGAACACATGAGAATATTGCTGATGTAGCAAGTAGTGTTGAAGAAAACCCAGGTCTTAGAGCCGTCTTACACAAGACTGATTTTAATAATAATAATAATAATAATAATAATATATTTATTTCAGAATTTATACAAAATATAATACAACAATTATATAATACATTAAAAACTGAAAATTAGTCAAAATCACTAATGATTTAAGTACTCATAAACCGTGTATGGTTCTATGTAAAGTAAGTACATGAACACTTCGGTTTTAAATTTGTTTAACAATTTTATACGTTTTAACTTGTCTGGTAGTTTATTGTACAACTTTATACAAGAGTATGTGCATCCTTTTTCGTACATTGTTAGTCTATGTGCTGGTATATTATAGTTTATTGACCTAGTGTTTTTGTTATGAGATGATCTAAACATTTCAAACTTTTCAGAATTTCTATTTAGAAATAGTATGGATTCATAAATGTACAAACCTGGTAAAGTTAAAATATTATTCTGTTTAAAAACACCTCTACATGATTGCTGATACTCTAATCCAATAATTGTTCTCACTGCTTGTTTTTGTATAATAAATGTAGAGTTTGAATCAGAACTACTTCCCCAAAATGTTATGCCAAAACGTATCAATGATTGAAAATTTGCGTAATATACTGTCTTCAACACGTCATTGCTTACATATTTTTTTATAACTCTCAAAGAATAAAGCACTCCGTTTAGTTTTGCATTTAGAACCGTAATATGATTTGAATATTTTAAAGAGTCTTGAATGGTAATTCCCAAAAATTTAGTGGAATGTGTAAGACCATAATTAACGTTGTTTAAAGTAAAATATTCAGGAATATTTGGTGTCACATGAGTTCTAAACAACATCACATTGGTTTTTTCTTTGTTAATTATCATCTTATTCATACTAAACCAGTATTCAATACATGACAACATAAAACTGCATTTATCTTTTAATTCTGGCATTGTGCTGCTTGACACTATTAAGTTGGTATCGTCAGCGTAATTTATTATAGTATGAGAACTGTTATTCAAATTAAGATATGCTAAATCGTTAATATAAATAACAAATAGTATAGGGCCTATTATACTGCCTTGGGGAATTCCAGTCTTTATATTTTGTATTTCTGATAATATAAGTGTGTTGTTATTTCTTATTGCTACTTTTTGTGTTCTATTTGAAAGATACGAATTTATCCACTGCAATGCACAACCTCGTATTCTGTATTTATATAACTTTTCAGTTAAAACAATATGATTAAGACAATCGTATGCTTTGGATAAGTCTAGGAATATACCCATTGCATAATCTTTATTTTCAAAACTATCTAATATGCTTTGTGTAAAAGTAAACATTGCTGTATCTATAGATCTGCCTTTCAAATACCCATGTTGCGCCTTACTCCATAATTTATTTTTATCAAAAAAATTTATGATACGATTTGTCATTGCCATTTCAAATACTTTTGAAAAAGATGATAGAAGACTTATTGGTCTATAATTTTCAATGATTTGATCATCTCCTTTTTTATAAATTGGTTTAACAATAGCCAATTTTAATGACTCCGGATAAATACCATGCTGTAATGAATTATTAACAATGTATGACAAGGGACCACACAACTCTAAAACACAATATTTAATTATACAGCTAGGTATTTCATCGTGACCACTACTAAAAGTGGTTTTTAAATTTCTGATGATATCTACTATATCTTCTTCAGTCACAGGGGTTATGTAAATAGATTTATTATTCATATCAATAGTAGATATATCAAGCTGTATATTTGGAATCTGCTTTATTAGATTAGGTGCTATATTAATTAGTTCTTTGTTAAATTTATTTGCAAGCATATTTGGATCTCCACTACATTTAATTTGTTTACTAGACTTACTGTTTTTACCCTTAATATTATTGACCACTTGCCAAACACCTTTTGATTTGTTTTCAGATTGTACTATCTGTTTTGTATACGCTTGTTTCTTACTCTGACTCAATATATTGTTATATTTTTTTCTACAGTCATTATAGGCGTTCTTATATTTATTATCACAATTGCTCATAACATACAATATATCTAACTCTTTTTTACAGTCTTCAATTTCTTGGTTATTATGATAACGCATGCTGTAGGTATTATTGACTTTAATCATTTTTTTTGGAAATGTTTCTATGAACAATAATGTAATAATATTCATAAATTCATACTTTCTAAATATCTCTTTATTTGTATTACAAAAAAATCTTTTAAATATATATTCAGTATTATTTAATTTAATATTAATATATATTATTAACTTTTGACTTAAATGATCTGAAATATGATAATTGATTATGGATGCATTATAATCATTATGATTAGTAAGTATATTATCAATACAAGATTGGGAAGTTTCAGTGATTCTTGTATAACCAGTGATTGAAGGATGGCAATGGTATGAATTTAAAATAGATACAAATCGTTTAGCTTGAATTGATTTTACGCTTATGTCTATATTAAAATCTCCTGCTATGTAAATGATACAATTTTCTTCTATTAGCTTACACAATAAACGGTCTATTTTTTCAAAAAATATGTCTATGTTTGAGTCTGGAGTTCTGTACACACACACAACAATTGATTTTTGTTTGCCAATAGTACATTCCACTGCAGCGCACTCAAACACTGATAACTCTGCATAAGCAGCTATATCCTTCCTTGTGTTGCACTGTAAAATGTTTTTGCAGAAGATTGCAGATCCGCCATGAGTTCCTTCTGTTCTACAGTAGCACGATTGAAGTGTAAATCCATCTATAGGGTAACAGTCTATCTGTTGTTTTGATTTCCAATGCTCCGTTATGCACAATAAGGCACAGTCAGGATTTTTCTGCAGTATCATCTCTATAGCTTCTTTACAATTTCCAATAGACTGGACATTTTGGTGGATTATGCTGATCTGAGTTAAATTATTTGTTTGCTTATTTTTCGGTTTTAATTGCTATTTACTAAACTGCGTTCTCGCTTTTATACTGTCAATAATTTCTAGATAATACGGACACATATCCATTGAAGAGTGGTTTACATCAATGTTTTTATTTTTATTTTTATTAAAAGAAATACAATTTATGCATTTTTTTAATTCGTTATTGCATTCACTATATTTATGGTTTTCCGAACAGTGTGGACATATTATGTTTTTATTGCAGTTTTTAGCAAAATGACCAAAACCAGAACATTTATAGCATTTCTTCACATTATAATACGCTTTAACATTACATTCTCGCCAACCTACATATAAATATCCTTGATTAATAATTGTTTCATATGTCTCTGGATCCACTTCTACTATTATATGCATATTTTTCATTTGCTGATCGTTGTGTTTATTGTTAAGTCTACGAATTATTTTAAAATTAACATTGTCTTTCAGTTTGTTATGTTGTATTATATTTGCACGTAGTTCATCATTGTTTTTATCTTCATCTTCTACACCGTATATTTTTACCAGCGGTAGTAATTTTTTAGCTTCTGTAATTTGGAAATTATCGCCAACTTTAATTTCTAATTTTTCTTTAATATTTTGCATGTGTTCATTATTTCTGCAGTTTACTATCATAAAATCATTTTTCTGTTTACAATTTTTTATTCCGGGACCGATATCCACTGGATTTATTTGCTTTTTAAAATCTTCAATATTCTGATTGTTTTTTGACTTTATGATTAAAGTATGCGATTGTGTCTCCTTGTGAATATTTTGTTTTGATTTTAAAATATCGCTATACCGGTATTCTGACGACATATTTGGTTCCATAGCAACATTACTTGAAGAAGAATTTCCAGATGTCGATATTATTTGTTTGTAGCTAGGATCAATATCAATTAACCTTAACTTAAGTAATTCGTTAACTGTTTTTAATTCTACATTTAGTTTATTTAATAGCTCCATTTTATCCAATAATACTTCACTTTTTGCCACTTTGGTTGAGTTTTCATTTTCTGTTTCATCATTCAATATAGAGCACTCTTTACAAATCCACTTATGTTTATCAATATTAATTAACTCGGACATGATATCAAAACACTTCTCATGTACACCGCGTTTGCACTGACGACATTGCACTGTCTTTTTGTAAGATGATCTACAAAAAGAACACGATTTTTTTGTTGATTTATCACTTTGCACACTTTCACCGTCTTCATCTTCGGCAGCCATTTTTTACAATGTCAGTACAATAATTTTGTGCGCCAATTTTTCAAATATTGTCACGTTTTAAGTAAAGTTAATGTTTATTAAATATAATGTAAAGATTAATTTAATATAATAAAATGTGAATTGTGAATTATTGAATGAGTTTTAAATAGTAAATAGTAAAGTGTGTTATGCACAAACTATGATTACACAGAAGTATTAATTAAATAATTAAAAATGTAATTATACATATAAATATAGTCATTGTTTAAGGTTAATGTTTATTAAAAATATGTTTAGGTCAATTTAATAACAAATTATAAATTGTAAAGTGCAGTGTAAATTTGAAATGTGTTATGCTTACTATGAATTAGATGTTTAAGTTATATGTATAATAATGTGTATACAAAAACACAGTGCTTTTATAGTAGCAGTAGAACTATTAATGAGGATGACACCTGGTTGTACTCTCTTCAGAATTTCTTATAAAAATTTTGTGAATTACAAATTACAAATTATGAACGTGTAAGAAGAAACTACTTGACAAGCTATTTATTGTAACTGAAGAAGTTGTTTACAATATAAATAATGATGAAATATTAAATAAGACTTTTTCACTGATAAAGCTTGGTGGTTGTTGTGAACTTCTATTAGTTACACAAAACAACATTACAGTCAATTGGTATTTGGGTTGCAATTTTAAGGTAAAAAATAAATAAACTTATATTTTTTTTATAAAACTTTATTAAATTAATTCAGGTACGATTGAAGAGAGTACAACCTGTGCCGTATTTATTAATTGTTCTACTGCAATAATAAATCTTTGCTATAAAAACATTCTGTTTTTGTGAATATTGTAGTGTTCATATAATTTAACCGTTCAATTCACAACTTTCTACAATTACTTATGTAGTGTATAGATAGTAGATACACATGTTAAAAACTTATTTTATATTCATTTATTGTATTTTATTTTATAATATAAAAAAGGGTATGTTGTTTTCTTTATAGGTGTATGTACTATGTGAGAGTCAGTATGGTTTGAACAATTGTAAAAGGTACAACTAAGTAAAAAGTTATTAATATAAGTGTAATAGTTTAATACTCTGAAAATATATAAGTTCAGCGTATAAAACGCGACAACTTATTATTAATATTATTATTATTATGTTAAACACCGAGTATTAATATTTTTATTAATAATTAAACAAATAAAAAATATTTGCTACTTTTTATGGTAACTTAGTCAACTAAAACATAAAAGCATTTTATTTAAGTTTATTTATTTATTAGTACATAGTATGTATAATCATTAAAATTGTTGTTTTTCTTTTTAAATAAAGTTTTAAAATAATTCATTATTGTTTATTATGTACTTTGTATATATTTTAATTGTTTATTGTACATTAATTATCACAAAAACAAAATTTATGTTACGCCTATGGTGATGGTCAAGGACAGTCAAGGAATATATTTTTTTAATATTTACAAAAGTGTATATTAAGTTGCCTACATCGTAAACCTCAGGCATTCTCGCTTACCCTGTATATTAAAAATATTGTGCAAAGCTCAATTAAAACTTTAAGATTTATAGGTTTAACTGCGCGAAACAAGTAAATAAAATTTAAATAAAGTAAAAACCATAATTCAGTTGGTAGAACGTAGTCTTTATTAAGCACACACAAAATAAATACTCAAATTAGAAATCTACGTACAATACAATCTACGTATGGCAAACGCTACGTTTTAGGGTTTCTTTTCTTATCATTTATGCAAGTTCAACACCTTCAAACATGAGATAAAATTTGACGTTTTAAATTTTGTCAATGGCTAATTTGTAATCGTCTCGTCGGGTAATTCCATTTATTTTATTTACTGATAAAATGCTATTTTTAGTCGTAATGCTATTGTGTGTAATTTTAAATTGTTACCAGTTGTACAAGGAATACTAGTTATTATATTTTTTATTATTATTATTTAAAATATTATAAGTATAATATAATCTGAGTAAGTGTATTGACGTTTACCTGCGTCTTTATTTATAAATAATTTATTTTTAATTCATTTTTTATGTGTCTTAAATTTTAATTTGAACACAAAATTACAGTTGCAATAAAAAACTGGAAATATAGGAAACAGTGTACATTCAGGTACTTTTTTGTAGGCTATTTAAAACTACATAATGATATTAAATTGACTAAATATTTACGACGTAAAACACTGGTTCAAACTACAAATTGATAAACAAATTAGATTTATACTTTTAGAAATAGCCGATTACTGTAAACTGATTTCGTTGTAGTCAATGTAATAAAATTCATCAGCAAAGTTAAATATCATTAGAGCTAAAAATAAAAATAATAATAATTTAAAAAACTAAGGTATGTATTAATATTTTATAGTAAAACATGCTTTTTCTTTTTTTATCATTCCATACATAACATTTTTATAATTGTATAATTATATAAATATATTGTCATATTTAGTTATTTTGAAGTAAACTTTAAAGAAATTGTTTTAAAAAATGTTCATCAATAAAAATTGCGTTCTATTTCATATTTTATTTTATAATTATAATTATTTTCATTCCATTTTATCTTAAAAATGAAACACGCGTGAAACATACCAATTAAGCAAAACACAACAACAGGATAACTGAAGTCAAACAAATATTTTATATCTGACAAGAGATAATGAATATTTATATGCACACCCAAACAAAATATTGGTTTTTTATTTAACTTCTGATATCGATTCAATTATGCATTTGCGTAATAAAAGAGCGGTTCTGTTATGCCGAACGGCAGCCGCAATCATTTTGTTATGATAAGTAATCATAATTGCCGCCTTCTTTAATTCATCGCATTAATTTAATGGGTCAACGAGCACGGGTTATGCAAAATTCTTAGATTGGGACCAATTATTAAACCGACTTCA
This sequence comes from Tachinus rufipes, assembly GCA_963932245.1. Classification (NCBI taxonomy): domain Eukaryota; kingdom Metazoa; phylum Arthropoda; class Insecta; order Coleoptera; family Staphylinidae; genus Tachinus; species Tachinus rufipes. The sequence continues at coordinate 75,383,422 of OZ010743.1, read as the reverse complement.
ATGTTTTCAGTTGGATAGGCAACCCATTTTGCGATAGAGCCGACGGCCGGAATAATTCACTGTTTGCAGTGGCGTATCAAAACAATATTGAAATACAGTCGTGTTATTTTTTACAAGTACTAAACGTTTTTATTTAAAACAAAATAGCAATACGGTAATTACTTGTAAAATGTTTTAAACGTGTTACAGGTTGATATTAAAATAATATTTAATTATAAATTTTTATTAACAAATAATTATTAATCAATAAACATTGTTGTTACATATGTCTTTATAAAATTTAAAAATTAAATGTTATCAACAAATATAATTCAACGCTACAAAAATTTAATTTAAAACACAACATTACTAGATATAATAGACAGTCCTTTAACATCTACATCACAAATAAATATGTTATGAGCCGGTTTTATAATACAATTAATCTATGAATAAAATTAAATTGATAACTAAATTAAATTAAATTACATTTTTTTTTTAAATTACGTTTATAAACGTAATTAAATAATCTGTTTTAGGTTTTTGTTTCAATTTTATAATTCATATATAACTGGCAGTTAGATTTACTTGTTTATTAGTTAATTAGATATTTAATAGGCAATACAAATTTATATAGAAAAATTAAAATAATTTAAAAAAATTTAAAAAAATATTATATAAATTATGTTTTAGAATTACAAAGAGGTAGTATTGACAAAACAAAACTGATTGTTTTAAATCAAAGATGCTTTGGCTTTTGAATTTAGTTAAAGAAGCTTTCTTATTATCATTAAGAATACATAGTTTTTTGCAATAAAATATAATGTAAAATGTCAAAAATATTAATTTACTGTTACAAATTTGTGTCAGTATATTGTAAGACTTCAGCAATTTAGAAAACGTTTATGATTAAATTTTATTTATAAACAATTAAATATTTTTAATAAACTACTTCTCAAATTAACGCATATTTTAATTCAGTCTTACGGGTTAATTGTTATAACGTTTTCTAATTTCTTATAGAGATGTGGATTGCAAAAACAATTTTTTTCTTTCAATAGATTGTTATTACATTAAACTGTTTTTACATTTGACAATTAAAAATATTAGCTTTGTAAGTATAACAAAGTAGCTGGTAAGTCTAGAAGTAATCATATTCAGATTGTGTAACAGCTCTAAGTTTGTAACAACATTATGCAGAATTTGCATGCAGTAGCATTAGTATATGTATATAATGCACAAGTATATGCATTATTTTTTAAAATATTTTTTTGTCTTTGTTCAATATTATCAATGTAAATATTAAATGTTGAGCTTTTTAAAAATTGTTTTAGTTTTGAATTAAATTGTATTTTGCAGGGTAAAATGGAATGCAGCAATTACGAACGACACCAATAGTAATTTTATTTATATTAATTAATAGAAACAGCTTTTATGTATCGTGTTATTGAAATGGCAAAAACTATTATATAGATTTTATTAAAAACCTGTAGCTTTGTAGCAATTATGACTAAAAAAGTTTGTCACAGCAAAAGTTTATTTTGTATTTCATTTATTAATATTTTTTATTAAAAATCATATTAAATTGTGTTAATAATTATTTTATTTTGATATTACGTTCTCAAGCACTGTGTGTCAATAACTAGTGTTTGGGTAATGCTTCATATAACTCAATATATTTTGTTGATTTTGTAACCAGTTACGCCACCAAGTAGATAATTTTAACGTAATCTGTTTGCTTTGGTAACGCAACCAGCTGCTATAATGCTTTATATATTTACATGTACTTTGACTGGTTTCTTGTTGCTCTACTTTGGTGATCTATTAGGATAAGGATCTAAAAGTTTGGAACAATCTTTAGTAACAGAATTAATATGATTGTCAAAATTATGATCAAATTTTTTTAAAGTTGCCCCATTATACGTTATTAAATCAACTTTTGTAATTACTAACTGTTAAGATTTTTTATTGGCATATATAAAGCAGTTTAAGTTTATATAGTTTACAACATCATTACTGAACATATAAAAGTAAAAACACAAGATTTGATTTTTAAGGGACACTACTTTTTAAAATATATACATTTGATTGTATACCATTATATTCCACAACTTTTTTCTTAAATTTTGTTTTGGATTTCAGATTTGAAAAAGTGTCTTTCCTTTTCGGTTTTGTCCGAGTGGGTTTTTGTCCCGGTTTTAACCGGATAGTACCCATTTTTGGCTTTGTCTAAGTGGATCAACTTTGTCTTTTATTTCTAAGAATATCTTTGATGGCTACTTTAATTGGTGGTTTGATGAACATGTAGTTCCCTTAGCTGTCCTTCCTACTTCATTTTTTGACGCTCTTTTTTGCTATATAAAACACTCTAATTCTTTACTTTAAGCTTCTAGTTCTGTTTTTTCAGGCAACTTAAGACCGTTTTAATAGCATCCAAAAACTTCGGAATCCAGAGAGTGGCTTTAGTCTGCCTGAGAAAGTGATTCGTTTGCACTAAGCTAAATTTTAAGTTGACTACCGTAGTTTTATGCCGTGGATTGTTTTTTCTAGTTACCCCAAAGATGTATTATTGTTACGGGCAATTTTAAAAATTTCTATTGTGTGAGACTACCCTCCAATAGTAGAAAATGCAATTTTTTTTTTGAGAATGGGTAAAATTGTATCCAGTTTTCATTTTTCCGTTGTTATTTTTTCCGGGGTGTACAAAGACGCACTCGGTAGAGTAGTTTTTTTCAAAATTTTATCCTTCATCTTTATGAGATTTATTTGTATTTTAGTTCCTTACTCTTGATGGAGCCCGCATCATTGAGGACGTCAAAAATTAATCGGCAAAGCTATTAGAAAAGTATAGTCATTGAAAGTAAATTGTACACAAACGAGTAGTGTATACAAAAACTATTAAGTATGCAGCTTGTTGCGCACTTTGTCACTACCAAGAGCTTGAACGATGCAGCTAATTGATCAAGGACTAACTTAGTCTCAACAACTTGTTTAAAAAAAAATTGAGCAAGCCAAGTAACGTATTGCGAAGACCTACATCTTTTAAGGGTTTTTACACGCGAGTAGTTTTTCCACAGACTAACAACGCAACTACTACGCTGCGGGGTAATCGTAATTAGTCTGCAATCTTGCCGCTAACCAGCTTAGTTTTGATACAAAAAACCTCCTTTCTTACCAAAACCACCGGTTACGCCTTGACGGTTATTGAAATGCGCAAGCTTCACGCTAAGATACTATGTAAAAAATTACTACATTTTCTATATAGAGAAATGTTTGTCGTACTTGGTCAAATGTTTTGATAAATCACAATTTTTTACAAAATATGCAAATTAGTTATTGTAAATTTAATTTTAATAAATAAAAAAACATATTTTTCTTTACAACAAAAAAAGAAATCACAAATGAAGTGGCAAATAAATAAAAGAAAAACATACAAGGAAAATTTTTTATGTTATCTATCAACAATTTTTTTTTTATAATGACAGCGTTTTTTAAATTGTTTTAAATATAAACCGGCGCTCTATTAAAACAAAATCTTTTCAGCGTCCCAGAAAATTGTAGATATTACTTTTAGCAAAAAAATGCGTTTTTGCTTTATTGGTTAATAGAGAACTGTTATAAACTTATTACATAGACTTCTATCTTGTGAAAAGATCCTAGTAATGTACCCAGATCTCTTTTAAGATAAAGCAATCAAATTTTCATAGCTTTATTGTTTACACAGTTTTTGTTTGAGACTGAGCAACTTTGGAATCTACACTTTGCTCATTTGCAAACCTTTAAGTAAAACAGTCGTTTCTAAATTTTTATTTATCTTAAAATAACTTATCAACAAATTTTTAACTTTGTTAATTATTTTGTCAGATTGTGCTTCTAATTTGACATAAAAATAAAACGGAATATTTTAAAATTTCTCAGATATTGTTTTTTTTTTCTGTGCTTTTTACGATTATTTTGCATTGCCCTCAGTAAGTATACGACTTGTTTAAAGTAGTTTGATGGGACCAACAGCTTACTGGCTGACTTTTAAACCGTCTTGGTGGACAAAAAACAAGTTATTATTTCTGTCATAATTTGAGTATCAAACCTCAAAAAGCTTGCATGATATGCAAAAGCTCTACTATTAAGCTACTACATTATATTATATAGTTAGGCAGAGAACATAAAATTTTTTTCTTGTAGTTTCAACCAACAATTAAAAAAATTAAAAATATATTTTTTTAATAAAACCAAAATAAAAATTGTTAAATGTTTTCTTAGTTTATCAAAATAATAGTATCAACTTAAATCCAAAATCGTCGTACACTAAACCGGGACGTTAAAAATGCAACGGACAAAGTGAGTACTTAGTTCAATTATTAAACAACCCCTATTTTGCCACTCCTAAACTTTTAATCTAAAATTGTATTCTTCCTTTGGTTATTTTTAAAATATAAAATCTTAAATAAGATCTACAACCTCACAAAATTCTTGACAAGATTATCTTAAAAAAATAACATTACACAACAACTATACGCCTTTGTCTCCGTCAATAAATCATTAGCAGAAACCCTCTTCTTCTTCAATTTAAAATACTTGCAAACTTTTTTTTTACTATAGTAGCTGTAAAAAAATTTTAAATGACGCACTTTCCTTGCTAATAGTTAATAAAAATGGCTTTGGGCAAATTTACTAATTACAATTTCACTTGATACTGGACGTAACAATATTTAAAAACGTCTATACTTAGTTAACTGTAAAAAACTTTACTAAATAAGAGCACTTTGCAACAAATAATAATGTCAAACATAAACATTTTGTTCGCACCACAAAACAAGACAAAAGAAGTAAAAATAGTAAGGTTACATAATATCTTTATTAATATTTAACATTAATTATATAGTATAATACACTGGCGAGGTCACTTTAAAATTATGACTTAGTTTTAGAATTTTTTGATTTAACCTTATGTTAGCAAATTGTAAGCAATTATACTGTATTTTGCACACTAATTTAAAAACTCAATGTTAAATTGTAAAACATATTTGTTGTTTTTATTGTGTATTTTGGAAATATCACAAATTTACAGTTCAGATAAAGTTCAAATTTTTGTTCCTAGAACTAATATGAAACAAAATATATTTTTAAAAAAATTATTATTAATAACGAGTATTACCCACTTTTGCATTAATGGCACTTTTGGTCGATATTACTCTATTCCTGCAATAGCAACTCTTTTAGCTCCTGAACAGTTTTTGGAGCAAGTGTATGCATCCCAGACATGTAATCGAACCGCAAAATTTCTTGCATTATCTTGCATAAAAATGCTGCGCTTGCTCATAGTTGTCATGAAGGACATAATCTTTGAACCCTTATAATGTATCTGTGAGCTGTCAGAGAAACATTTTCTATAATATACAATATAATTATACAATTTAAAATATTTTCTATAAAGACCAACTTTGTGCTTGTTTTGGTAGAAATTCCTCAAAACATAAGCAACCTACCGCCAAATGGAAGTCGCTCATCAATACAAACTGAAGCGCATCTTTCTTTGCGTCTTCTTTACACTTTCCGACGTCCGTCTGATTCATTGAGACAAAAGCGCAACTCATCTAAAAACAGTACCCTGCTCTAGTCCTCATTATTTTATGCCGGGTGGTTTAGAACAAAAGCCAATCTTGCAACATGATGTTGGCGATGTAAAAGTGTACTTGTAACCATTTCTCTATAAGACAATCCAACAACCTAAAACTTTCTTCTAATAGTTTATTTACTAACATTTACATCTTTAACTTCATTCAAGTTAATTTTGTAGATAAACTGCAGAAGCTGTTCTATTCCGCAAACTTGTGAACACCAAAAAACGGTCATATCTGTTTGTGGTGACATTTTTTTGCTCTGATCCTGTTTTTCTGGTTATCAGGCTAGTATCCAAGTAATGCTGATATATCTTTTGTATAGCACAAAGGCTTTTACCAATAATCCTTGCAGTTTTACGTTTTTTTCAACCGACGCTATAATTCTTGCCACAACAATAGGGCTTTAAAGCATTATGACTTGTTAAGTACAGTAAACAGTGTAAATGATGAGTTTTGCAGAAAATAATTAACACTAAGTAAAAAAACTTTAACAAATTGTAGGTTTTCAATTAGAGCAAAATGATGCTGTATCATAAAAGTCTGTAACACGGTTATAATAACTGACAGATAGATAATACTTGTCAGGAAATAAATGATTAAACGCCTACTTTGGTTTACAATTTGCATAAAGCAGCAAACATAAAATTAAAACAAAACATTTCAAAAATAATTTTAAAGTGACCTTTATTTTTTGCTTGCCATTTTAGTAAAATTATTATTAATATAAACTGCGTGTGTTTAAAGGCACGGTTACCACATAACAATTTATACCAAAAAAACAAGCTATCATTTGCTTTGAAGTGCTGCAAGCATAAACAACTTTTGTTGGATTTGGCTCATTACAGTAAATCTAAGATTTGACACTTTTTTAGATGTTATACGCTGCATTTGATGCACCGCGGTTGTATCATGTATCATTTTCTTGCTCTAATTTACACGAGTATTTTTTTGATCGGTTGTTAAATTGCGAAATCTATTCATGCAATATCTACATGTATGTATGATTGTCATACTATTGCCCAAAGGTGCCTTACATTATCAGTTTGCACACAGCATCAATGTTTTTTGGCACAACAACCTATTTTGTTCACAAAAATGTTTACAATTCAAACACATTAAAAGACCAAGATAAAATTTTCAATTTACTGTTAACAATACAAATAGGGTCTATATGACAAAACGTTCTGATTACGTATACCGTTAAAAATGTCAAACTTTGCAATGATGCATTCGGGTTGCAACTAGCAACAACAGTGTTGTCAATACTCAATACATAAGTAGCAACCTTTGAATTTACTGATAGCATAAAAAATGTACAACATTTTATAAACTGAATGACAAAAAGTAACAAAAAATTTGGATTAGATCTTAAAACTAACAAAACAAAATTAATAATCAATAAGTATATTTTATATTACAAACAGTCATCTCAACTAAAAACCTATTAAAGTAAGCAAATGTGGGTGTTTTAGTTCAACAAAATGAAATACTTACAACAAAGTTTGGACGAGTACACAATAATAAAAACTACAAAAAAATAGATGAAAAAAGAACGATTTACAAAAACCATAACTAAAAAAAATTAAAATAAAAATTTGATTGAAAGATGGAATAATAGTTTTAAATTTGACAAAAAAATGTTATTTAGGTTTTGAAATAAATTGCCGTTTTCATAATCTATCGACTTCATCAACTTGGTTCTAGCAGGCCTAAGTAAGATTTTAACTTACTTACTCTCAGCATGAGAAGCAAACAATTTAGATTTTTTTTTTATTTGTGGTTTTTTTATCTTGTTTGAGTAAAAATTCCTGCTTATTATGATTTTTTAGATATAACCATTTTAGCTTTAAAATGAAGTAATGTACACGCATTTCAGAAACAAGTTGTTTTTTTTTAATAAAAATTATACAGATGTAATATAATATGTATATAAGTTGATTTAAGACAATAACATTTTGATTAAAAGTTTTATTCGTTAACTGCATATTTTAGTCAGACGGCTCCCTGAGATTCTTATTTGATTCGGAGATGGCGAATGGTGGCTGACAGATATATTTAGGCGAGCGCGTGGAACACTCGAGTACGCAAAAATATATTATGTTCTCTACTTAATATTCCTTCACTCAACTCTAATACATTCAACATTTGATATGAATACAAAATATGGTTATATCGATTTGCAAGTGACAATTGAAACAATACAATACATACAATACAATACATTGAAACAATATTTTAATAAATAATTAATAAATAATTTCATAATTTTTGAGGTTTTTTTTTGTTACCTCAACTTAATATTTTATTTATTTATGAAGTAGAAGTGGTTTTAATTTTTTACAAATTATAGAAAAGAAAACTTGTTATTTTCAATCTATTGTAACAATTTAATTAAAATTCAATAAACCAGTGAAGTATTAAACATAATGAAAGTTGAAATGCGTTTAATGCCTGTGTGTGCATGTTAACATGTTTATAATTAATAGCCTTGTTAAGAGACATAACTGTGAGAAAGCATTACTTCCAGCATATTGCACGTATGTGTAGAATAAGCATAAGATCTTTCCTACATTTTAATATTCATAATTGGGTGCACGAACAAGTAGTGAACTTTTAAACATATCAATATTTACTTTGAGTACAAGGTTTTATCTAAAAATAGTATATAGTTCTTTTAAGGACTATGCATAAAATTAATTCTCACCCACATATTAATTTAATAATAAATTAATTAACTAGCTTCCTATTATATTATCATTATTCACAAGTCAACATAACATTGACTAGAGAAAATCTTAAATTGAGTTGTGGTATCTGGAAAGATTTTCATCTGGGAGAAAAAGAACAATAAATAAGTCAGCTTCGTACTTAATAAGTAACTGGATTATCTATCGACTGTGTCCTTCATTAACGTTAGTAGTTTTATCTGTTCGGAAATGTTTTTATAGTTTTCCGATTGTTGTGAATTGACAGTAATTCTGTGGCGAACAGTGCAAGGGCAGACAATAAATAAAAGCACATATAAAGAAGAGCTGCAATGACGACGGAATTCGGCACAGAGAGAAGAGAAGCGCACAAACACACATACAGCCGGCAATAAAGTGTTCCGCGCTACCATAAATAACCCATTAGAGGGTCCTGGGGGTGGCCAACCCCAAAACAGCGGACGCTGACAAACGATGGCCCTCCGGGACCGCTCATGCGAAAATACTTGTCTTGTCAACTAAGACTATAAACATCGTGACATATCACGCGGGGGCTCGCTTTATCGTGGAGGGGACGGGTGCCCATGTTTGAGAAATATATTTTTTAATATTCATATTCGAAACATCCATCAAAAACGATGAAATTGAAGCGTCGTTTATAGGGGTGCCACCAATAAAATATACAATTCTAATGAAATGCTCCCTTTTAACAGATAGGTCATAAACACATGCAGATTACACGATTAAACGTTATTGCTAGGGCTGAAAAGTACCTATGTGTTAATAAAATTGACAGTTAATACATCTGCACATGTTTTTTAAACTATATTAGGAATTTTAGTTCTATTTATATTTTAGAATATATTTTATTTAAAAAGACAATCTATTTTATGAATTTACAGAAAAGAATCTTGTAGTTTTTGTGTATATAAATACATGTCAAATGTTATATTGTATTAAATTAAATCATTTTAACGCACATTTAAAAATAAATCGGCGCGCGCACCTTACTTTTTTTACATACATAGATCTAGATCACCGTAAGCTTGAGTAACCTGTTTTCATGTTACTGAAGCATACTCAAGTAAGGTGTGACATCATCAGTAAGGTCGCCAGAATACGAGTAAGGTGTAACTGCAACTTACCGAAGCTTACTTTTTTTCGCCAGAAAACGACTATAGTATTTAATAAACAATTTATTATAGTATTTTTCTGTTGAAATTAGAGAGACAATTATCTGATAAAAATTAGTATTGTATTGTAGAAATAATAAATTCGTATTAGGTTTAAAAATTTTAGGAAAAGACATTGTTGGTTTAATAGGTATAATTTTTATCTTCAAAGATGCGCATACTTACATACATACATGTGAAATAATACAACAAACGTTAGTGTTAGCCATTGCTTGCTATCAATTGCTAACACTAACAAATATAATTTGAACAATAATTACATTACTCGTTGTAAGAATAAAAAAAGTTTTTACAAACATAAAAAAATCACTTCTCTTATATCAATTAATTCTTAAATATTAATTAAAAAAATTAAATCTGGTGTATTGCAGTCTGAAGTTATTAGCATTTTTAACAATAGATTTTTAATTTTGCGATCACATTTAATAATTAAATAATCTTTAATGGAAACTGTTTTCAGACACATGTTTGTATAGATTTTTTAATCTTTACAATAGGTTTAACTAAATTTAAAAATTTAGCAAACTGTATCAGGACTCTTCTAAGTATAGTATAAACTTAGAATTATGTTTGCTGACTTTTTGCTACAACTGTTAACACGTAACTATGTGCCTAAAAATCAAAAATTTATATATATTACACACAACTGAAAAAATAGATGCTGAACTTGTACTGTTTGAAAGTAACATTGTTTATTTGATAGGTCTGTTACTAGTGTGGTACTGTTTGAAAGTAATATAAACTTTTTTGTGATTTTTTTTTAAGTATCAATATGTTATTTGCACGCAAATAACAAAATTACTTTTAAAGTATATACATTTGATTCTTATTTAATAAAAACTTTAAGTAAACAATAGTTGTTTGTATACCAATGCCGTTAGCGTAACAAAAAATAATAAATTAATAAAGTCTTAAAAAAACTAAATACATTTTATAACCTTACTAAACACCATATTTAATAATATTCTATAATTGTTTTAAAGTATATATAATAAATCACACCGCTTTCGGCTTTGCCGTCACATAATTCATTAGTTAGTAACAATACTATCAAAATTCAATCAACTGTTGCGGCTAGTATGGTTAACAGAATTTTCAAACTTTCTAAATCAAAACCATCGTAATAAAAACTAAAACTTGTACAATCAACTGTTCTATGTGGCACTGCCAAAAATTAAGGCATATAAGCTTTTTAACAATGCACCTTTTACTATATTAATATCTGTGCTCCATCTACTAGTTGAAAAATTCAAAAAGTATAGAAAGTTTATTTTGCGTAAGAATGAAAAAATCTTTAAAAAACACTAAACAACTGGTATTGTTCAGAAGTTTTTTAAATCTTTTGCTAAGAGGTTATTTTCAGCTCTATTTTAGTAAGATTGTGTTTGCCAAAGGAGACTGTGCGTTGCAGTTGATGAACTCAACAAATGTATCAGAGTATCATTTTATTCTATGCTCTTGCAGCATAAAAGATCCATTCCTATTCCCATTCTATGCATGTGCTTGTTAAAACCACAGTGTCCGGTTATCAGTCAACTTTTGCAATTTAATTTGTGTTACCAAAGTTTTATGTGGTTCTCTTAGAAATATTCTTAAGTGTGCCAATCCTTACAGCTTTTTTACAAATTGTTTTGCTTTAAGTTTGCTGCGGACCAACAAAATCTTTGAACAAGCTTCATAAAATTACCAAAAAAAAAAACAAACTTAGTGTTTCTAAGCATACCAAGACGCTATGGACCAAAATAATAATGTAATGTATGACTTTGTAGTAATAAAGAGAATACACATAATTTTTGTAATGTTGATGAAAATTATGCACACAACATTAAAAATTAAAAATTTAAGTAAACTTATCCCGATCCGATCCCGTGCGCCGCGGAACATCCTAAAATTGCGACTCGCATAGACCGATGCATATTTTAGCGAATTAAAATCTAGATGAAAACGGCGTAATCTCCATTTGCGGTTAAGCCGATAAGGACTTTTAAATATCAAATTAAATACGTCTGTGTATCGTTTTACATGTGTTAGGATTAAACAATTACGTCACTCCAACAAATTATTGAAAAAAAAAATTGTTCAAATTGTTGCATACGTATGTAGGAATACAATTATTTAACAAGTGACTAACTATTATACAGGGTTTCGTTATCTTATAACATTTCCAAGTTTATAATATATTAATTTTTTGAAAGATTTATAAAAATAATATTAATAAAAATAAAAATAAACATTTGAAACATTATGAGTATAATAATAATAAATATAAAATAGTTTCATAGAATAAATAAAGAAAACATTGAATACTATACAGTGTGTTAGACAAAAAACGTACGGCTGAATATCTCCGTTATTTTTTAACCAATTTATATGATTCAAAAATTATTTTAAATGGTTTTTTGAGTATTTTGAAGGCAGGTACACACATATTTGTTATTATTATTAATATAGTTGCTACGGCAACCAATTTTATTTTTTTAAGTGGCAACATACATTTTTTATTTTATTGAATCTTTATGATATTCTTAATACAACCATGTAAAATAAAAATATACTTTTATAACAAAATTTTTTAATAAATTAAAAAAACTTTTGTTTGTAATTGAATAGTTGACATTGAAAATAATAAATGTTAATTTTTTTAAATGTTTTTATGTTATTATGTATAATATAGTAATTAAAAAAATACTTTTTTCAAATTTTAAAAAAAAAAAAAACTTTCTTTAATTTTTAAATACGTCAATTTTTTGTTTCTATATTATGCATTACAGCGTAAAAACACTCAAACAATAAACATTGATTATTTTCAACGCCAACTATTTATTTCATTTTAAATAAAAAACAAATAATACGTTTTTGAAATTGATCAAAAAAATTTGTTTTAAAATATATTATTATTTTACATGGTTGCATTAAGAATATCATAAAGATTTAAAAAATAAAATTAAAAATGTTAGTTGCCATAGCAACTATACAAAAAATTAAATTAAATCATACAAATCGGTTAAAAAATATAAATAAAATAAGTTATTCAACCGTACGTTTTTTGTCTAACACCTTGTATAAAATCTAGATTTAAAGCGTTTTAAATTTGTAATTAAAGATATTTTATTTATTAATACTCTGTTTCAGAATATTATAACATAGGTTTTAGAATTTTTTTAAATGTTTTTAATGTAATATATTTTTTATATAAATTTTTACTTGTATTATTAGTAACATTTAAATGTATATCTATATTTTATACTTTAACAACGTTTGTGTGCCTGTATGTGTTCCTGGATTGTGCAAGAAAAATCTATCTATCTAGCTGTTTTAGCAAACGTCTCGTTTGCTTCCTTTTTGAAGAGTTGATTTTTTTACTCAGTCAAAACATTTGTTATGCTAGGTCTGTTTGTCCCAAAGTTTACGGTGTGTTCATTTATTTGTATGCTGCTTGTCTTGCCTCCATCATTACTAATAAGTGAATTATCGGTAATAATAGTTGTAATTCCATAGCTGATGTAGACGTTGTTTATTGCCTCCGTTATCAGCAGACATGCTAGCTTCTGAATTTTACCTAAATTGTTGGCCGTGCACCTGAGGGTAGTTTTTTACCATACAAGCGCTTCATATCGACGCTGCCATACTAAAACGGCTTAAACGCCAAAAAAACAATTTTTTTATTTTAATACCTTTGTATATTTTTGTTTTGTTTTAAATTTAATAGTTTTTGTTGCATATTTGTAAAAAAATATATTTTGTAAAATTAATATACACTTATACTAAACTTATTTGACACAAAATCCAGTCGTTATATATACGTCAAACCCAACTTAAATTACCCTTAAAAAATGTAATTTTTTTTTCTCTTCTGTCCAACTTACTAAATGGGGTTTATGCCGTTTTGGTTTGGCAGCGTCAATATGTAATAATGAATTTTACCACTACCGTATGTAGCCATGTGGTCATATTAGGTGTCAGTCTCCATGTGCGTCCGGCCAACATTTTTGTTCCAAAGAGCATTTAACCTTTATTAGGAGTGTGTGTTTGTGTGTGTGTGTGTAGAAGTTAGAAGCCTAGTATCAAGTGTAAGTTAAATGCCTTCTTGATGTTCAGAAAAACACTTAAAACTATGTATTTGCATTGAATAGTGTTTTTATACTTGCAGTCTAGCTGGTGTATGGCTAATTTGCAGAATTTTCTATCTATTTGGTAGGGTTACTAGTGCTAGTGCAGTAGCCAAACATTTAGTGCTCTATCCCGTATATACTTATCAATAATTTTTTCAATAGTTTTAGTATAAAAGACGTCAGGCTGATTGGTTTGTAAAATTTAACCAAAGCTTACGTAAAGCTTGATATGTGTGAAAATGCTAAACTTGTTCTAAGGATTTTGCATAAAAGTTTTTTTTTTTAATTGTAAACCCTTTTTGTAGCATAATAAAATTAATTTTATTGGCTTCTAGCAACTTGATTAGTTTGAATAAGTTGATTCCTTTTTTAAGTTGCCCTGATTGTTATTGTTATTTGTTGCTTTGTTAAAAAAACTTTTTAATATCTGCTTTATCTTTGTTAAGCCTTTTGTTTTACTAAATGATCTAGTTAGAGATGGGCTTGACAATGCTAGGGCAACTTTTTTCAAATGCGGTTTTATGAAGCTGAACTGTAGAACTTAATTTAGGAATGCTTTTAAAAATTGATGCAGTTAATAACTAATAGCAATTGTGTATTAAATGCAAACAAATGGCTTTAAAGAATACTTGTACGTTTGTTTACCAATTGACGCCGCCAACATAAATTGCTAATACTAGCAATTTTTATAAACAACAGCTAAACTTACTAAAGCAATGACATATTTTTTTTAATGTTTATCTTTATTGACACCATTTACACGTGCCAAATATGTAACCTTTAGCTGTATTTAGTTAAAAAATGTGAGAATATTTTATCAAACGGACTGCGTACACATCTATTTACAATATATGCAAATATACTATTAACGGAGCATAATATTTTTATTCTTAGTGAAACGTGGCTGATAAGTTCTTTTACAGATTTAGAACTAGAGTTTTTTAGTTATAAAGTGAAAAAATTCTTAACCTCTGCCTCCGGTACCTATCATCAATTCACGCCTTCAGTAACTCTAAAGCTAAGTTTGCGATCTTCAGTCAGTTCCGACTCTTGAAAAAGACATTGTTATACCTCCTGTTGCATTATACAGCACGCGGACCCAGAAAAACTCCTTTACACTTTTACTTCCCTGACCTCTTTGATAATATCAAATTTATTTACAGGTAATACTTATAAATTTATAAACCAATGTAGAAATGTTCAGATGCCTCGCTTATATGTAAAGCTACAAATGTAACTAAAATTGTATTTTCAAATCAACTATTTTTTTATATATCAAATGTATGCTTTTTTTATCTTTTTGCCACTAGCAATATGTAAATGTAAATGTAACTGTATTTTTGTTTTGTTTTTTTATATAAACTAAATGTAAAAACTGTATTTTATTTATTTTTTTGTTTTCAACATTTTTTTCAAACTTGAGTCTTACTGAATTTCTGTATAAATGTACTACGCAATCTTTAACTACTTTTTATGGTTTTTATTAAAAAAAAAAAAACTAATAGGCTTATATCTATTTTATTTGTCATTCTAACTAGCCAATTGATTGCCGTTCTGCAATCTATAATTGCTT
This sequence comes from Tachinus rufipes, assembly GCA_963932245.1. Classification (NCBI taxonomy): domain Eukaryota; kingdom Metazoa; phylum Arthropoda; class Insecta; order Coleoptera; family Staphylinidae; genus Tachinus; species Tachinus rufipes. The sequence goes on along the minus strand of OZ010743.1, from coordinate 75,368,239 downwards.
TCAAACAACGCGGTTCTGACAGGCAAATTAACATCTTTTAATTGTTGCGTGAGTCTTATATAACAGATGTGCTTGAAGATAGATTTCAAGTGAATTTAGTTTACACAATTTTTTTATCTGTAACAAATTGATGTTACATCAAGTATTCTACAAAGATTATATTTTAGACCTTTGCTGTTCAACATCATGTCTACACTTTTTTTAAAGTTTTGAATAAAGCACATACTTACTTACTTACTTACTTACTTACTTACTTACTGTTTTTCAAATGTACGTTGTATATTATTTGCTGACAATATAAAAATCTTTATAAAAGTCAGACTTTAGATAATTCTATACTACCTAATAAAGATTGTAAATAATTTCTAGTTGGTACCAGGCTAATAACTTACTACTTAATTTAAATAAGTGCAAGATAATATCTTTTTCTAGACGTCAATCTACGGATGGTTGTTCTATGATAAATGAACTGTTGTTGAAAGTTAGCACTATCCGCAATTTAGACATTACGTTTGATTTGAGCTTATCATTTACAGTATTTACACCATATATCAATGTTGTTGTTTAGTTTTCAAAGTTGGTCAAAAGTTTTTTGATATTGAGTACTGCTAAATGTCTAGCCGCTAGTAAAGAAAATATTGAACAGACTAACAAAAAGTTTGTTTTTATTTTTACTTTTTTGGCGTATAAATAACATTATTGGCAGCTACACAAACTGCTGTCTACATTTAAAAGCCGCATGTACTCTTTTTTTAACTAATTTTACACGTAAAATCTTAAATATGAGTTTTAAATCAAAATACTTTTAAAATCTGCATAAGAAATTAATTTTTATAATTAATGTTGATTAATAAGTTAAATATATTTTTTTTTAATTTAGTGAAATGATTTTTTTCTGGTAACGTAGTTAATTAAACCCAATAACCTCTTATAAGGTGGCGCTCTTCGTAGGAATTATAGAAATTATTAAATTTCTGTAATAAGCTCCGCCCTAGTCTGGTACAAAATAAAATATCATTCAAAAAATTAAACAAACAGGATGTAAAGTAATAAAACAGATGCCAGGTATAACTGCATGACACCCTTAATATGATTAGTAATATAAACAACACAACACTCATTCCAATAAAATCATTTTTTTTTAACTGTTTTAATACTTTGCGCTGTGAACTTTTCACGCATAGGTGATATGATTTTACTATTTAGTAATTATTTTAATTTTCATCTTTTTATTAGTGGTTTTATGTTAAATTTATATAGTTTTATAGTTGCTAATATTCACTTACTTTGTAATGGCTTTTATTGACTAATAAATAAACCAAAATTTAAATGTTATGTACTACTACTATATAAATTAAATTTTGTTTAAATTTTTTTTCCAATACGGACAAAACAAATAACAAAGCTTGCGTATACATTGTGTTGACAGACATTTTCTGTGGATGTCGTGCCGTCAAATATTGATTAATACATAGATTGCTACGTTTGGTAGTCCATGTATAAATTAAAGTTTTGCAAAAAAGTTTTTATTGCAAAACTATTTATTAGTTACTAAATAAATTATTTAGCAAAAGTAAGACAAATCATTTAAAAATTACGTTAACTTTGATATATTTCACTCTACCGCTACCGCTTTCTTATCAAACTAGAGAATGATAAAAAGTTTTGCAAATTTAAATGTTTTACATTTGCGGATTATATAGTTTATTTAAACCACCGAATGTTGTAGATTTGCGATAACGTATAATGCTTTTAATGGCGTCACTATTACTTCAAAAACTCAGACGGCGATCTCTTTTCATACTACGCATCATTTAGTAATATAAACTCAATAACAAACTTTAAGTTAATTCAATTTTTAAACATCAATATGTATTATTAGTTATAAATTTATGTATAAAATGTCACATTTCCCCTTCGGTGCAGGAAATCTAAGACGTAACGTATCGAAATGTGTTGGAGAATAGAGCTACTAAAGTAAGTAGTAGGCATTATGAATAGTGTAAGCTGAGGTTTGCTAATCATATACTGTGGTTAAAAGTCCGCGCCGTGTAGTATGTTTATGCCGCGAATTTAATGCGCGCACATAGTTGTACGCAAAATAAACATTTGTTTGCGTTGCGTGTAGCAAATTATACACTATCTACATAAAAAATGTGTTAATTGTCATGCACAACGTAATTATTTATTGATATGTACGCACATGTTGCTCAGGTTTATTTTCAAGTTTTTAAGAAAACTGCTTTATATTTAATAGAACCTTGGCATTTGTTTATCATCAAATGTATGTATAACTTAAAATTCTTAAATGATGACACTGAATACTTGGATGCAGTGGAGTGCCATCACAGGTACCCAGCGTTAATATTCCCTAAAAACCAAACCAATCTAGTTTCTAGGCCAAATAATAGTTTCCCAATATGATATGCATACAATTCCTATTTGGTGGTTTCCAAACGTATGCTAATACTAATTGAAAAATGGTTACAATACATAATAAAAAATCATATATTATGTTATATCAAGTCAAATGAATTCTCAAGATATTATATAAAAAAGTGTTAGAGTTGGAGTTCTAAAACTATGTATGTCTTGCATATTTAATCATATTGTAGACATTTATTTACCTGACCTCTTACAAATAAATTGACGTCAGTGAGAAACCACCTACTTATGTAAATATTTTAATTGTACTTTTAAACACCCCCACACTTCCGTTTCATTTCCGCTATACTAAGTCACCTTAAAATTAATTTTTGTCGCGTTGTCAACTAAAATTAAAATTGATTACAATACGGGAAGCAATGTCGGTATAATATGACTATGAATATGTATGTTATTTTAATAATATATGTATTACGTAATAATAGCATAATAACAAATTAATCCATATTATAAGTAATGACATGTACATATCAATTATCCATATATAATTTCCTTATAGGTTAATAAATATGAACCATTTTTCATGTGTTTGAATTAGGTAATAATACCCCGTAAGTAACGTAACAAGTGTATGTATGGAGTAGGTGTAAATTATCATTGGAAACAACTCGTTCATCCTACTGATACAGCGAATGATCGAAAGTGGACAGCTATAAAAGCGAAAAGATTCACGTGGGTGGAACTAAATAGGGCATGAAGTGCGGTTACGGGCAAACAGCCGTTCCATTCATAAATTCAGCTCGAACTGTTTAGAAATATTTACGTTATTAATCAGACGATTCGTCATTTTCTAATCAAATATTTACATTATTAATATGTGATCAGCAAACTGAAAATACGTATTTGAGATTATAAAAAATTTAATTCAAATTCAATAAAATAAGTAACTGTGTTATTTGTGGATATATAAAAATTGCATAACTTAGTAAATCAAATAATACATTTACGATCATTTTATGAATGAATATAAGAAACTCGTTATATTAATTAACGTTTTATTTAAAAAAATATAGATAATTAATTACATAACATAACTAAGAATTTGGAAACTATCAAATGTTTTCAAAGTAAGCAACTTCTATAAGATGAGCTTTTAATAAAAGATACTTACCAAAGTAATGTTGGTATCTAATACTGCGGTAACCAAACAGTTCCAAATATAATATTTTTTTTTTTTTTTTTTTTTTGTTAGGCGTAGGTGGGGAATCTTCTAAAGACTTCGCTCCCAGGACGTGTCGGATTCACCTTTTTAAGGGTGCCTACCGACTAAACCCCACCCATCTGGGAATTGCCTGGAAGTTCTAGACCTTTCGGCTCGTGTACCTTCCGTTTGGAGATGTGTATGTAGGAGGTTGTTTAGGAGTTGCCTTATTGACCAGGTTGAGGTTTTGTGTTTGAATGTGGTTTTACCCACGCTATGCTAGGAGTAACTCGGCTACTATTGAATTCACCGGTCGTTTGTGGACAAAATCTTCCCGATCTGGTTCGGCAAGTCTTGCCAGACCGGGATTGGAATGAACCGCGAGGTTTTTGAAATACTTTTCGGCCAAAGCTTCAAAATGTTGACAAAGTGGAGACACCTCTAGGTCAGTTCGAATGTCTACATTTCGAACGTCCGAGCATCCGAAGAGTTTTGCTTTGGAAAGCTTCTAAGCGATTTAGGTGGCTACTTGCCGCCGTTCCCCAAATGGGGGAAGCGTATGTGATCATCGGTCTGATGGTCGAAGTGTAAAGTCGAATTTTATTCCGGAGCGACATGCCGCTGTTCCGTCGCAGCATCGGGTAGAGAAGAGATTTAGCCATTTTAGATTTGTCCAAAATGGATTGAACCTGAGGCTTGTAATAGAGACCCTTGTCCAAGATTACCCCAAGATACTTGGCAGTGTCGGACTATTGTATGGGAACGTCGTTGAAGGTGACGTTCTCATGCGGTTTAAGTGACCAACGCCGAGTGAAGAGTACGGCCTTGCTTTTCTCTGGGTTTACTCCAAAGTGCCATTTATCCATCCAATCTTCCAGATCGGAGGTGGTTCTTTGAAGACGTAAGGTGATCACTTGGGTCGACCTTGAGGAGTAGATAAGTGCTGTATCGTCAGCGTATTGAGCCATTTTAACCCCGTGCATGCGCCCTAAAGGCATGTCGGCTACATACAAGTATTATCTACGCAAGATATTGTGTTTTTTTTTTTAATGTTATTTAAATCACCGCTACTTCAAATATTTGAAATTAATTTAAACGCCATGCTAGTTAAATAATTTTAAAAGTTAGATTTGTATAATTAGTCGTTATATTCCCTTCTTAATATAACTCATGTAATTCTTATTTATTTGTTATTTTTTAAATGTTTAACAGCGTCGACTAAGTTATATAAAATAATTATAATTTCTATTCTCAAATTAAATATATTTGACGAATAAACGTATTCTGGTATTGTAAAGCGCATTGCCAACTAAATAAACTATTCGTAGAATGAGAAATTGCAACGCCGCATTTATATGTTATTTTAATATTGTAGTTATTGATGTGTTGTATTGTAGTCTTTGTTATATTACAATAATCCCTTACCACATTTTGAAAAACAGTTGCATAAAATCGTGAAGCAATCAAAAGTTCATTTTCAACAGAAATTGGTCCACATTAAAAATAACCTAAGAAACATTACTTGTGTCAAATTATTCATTTAATAAATTTTAATCTTTAGATTTTGGATGATTAATTTATTCCACAGATTTAGTTACCTACTTTTATTATTTGACGTTTATAATACCGAAATAAGCCAAGTAAAACAATTTACTTGCTTAGTAAATAAAATCTACAGATTTTAATGGTTTATAAAACCGGCCCTAAGTAAATTTGTTTATTTTTTATTATCTCTTTAATAGCAAGTTCTGCTGGCTGTTACATATCTGCTTCTTAGAGCAATAAGCAATTATGTGACCAAACCTCCGACTGACCTCTTGACAAAAAGCAATAAAAAAGTACAAATTAGTGCTTCTCTTGTTTGGAGAATTCTTTATGAGTATCTGCTTTATCCGTACCATGTAAAGAGTGAACCATCTAATTTTTAGAATTTGAATAAATAGTTAATAAATATTTTTTTAAATTATGAGTTTATTAGAAAAATTGGACATTTTTATTTAAGAATGAAACACAACATTTAAATGCCACGGCTGGCTTGACAGTAACCTATCCGATTAACCTAATTTTTTAGTACATTTTTGATTGTTTGGGCTCCGCATAAACGGCAACTTTAATTTGGTGTTTTAAGGCATTAATCGTCTCATTTTTAAAGAAAAATGTCTCAATAATGCCGCCGGCAGTTACTCGTTGTGGATGCATGAGCTGTTCAATAGTCATGTGTTTATTCTCTGATTCCCAAATGCAACAATTTTGCTTATTGACATAGCATTTGAGATGAAAATAAGCTTTATTGGAAAACACATTATTTTATAAAAATGCTCTTCTTAGGAACTGAAAAAGCATTGGATGGTTATGATGTTTTATTTCTTAGACTAATTGAATTTTGTAAGCCTTTAAACCGAGATCTTTATGCAAAATTTTCTTCATAGAAGTGCAAGAAATGTTCAGTTTTTGAGAACAACGACGAATTGATGTTGATACATGTTTACGCACACTCTGAGCAACAACATTATTTTTTTTGGCTAAGCGCACTGGACAAAATCGTAAAAGTGTTGTTTTATTCACTAGCGATCTAGTTTTGCAAAGTCGCCTCACACATTAGTTTCTTACCGTTTGAGTAGAAAACACAACACTTTGTTAAAAGATTTTATTATTTTCCACTTTGTTCAAGTGTAAAGCGTCCCGTTTTGTAAATGTCAAACATAAAACTAAATTTTTGGCAACTTATAAATGTTATTATATAGTCGAAAAACAAAATAAACGGTAGTTCAAATTTCAAACTTTACATAGCTCATCCTTTACAACAGTTTTTTTTTTGCTGGTTTCTACGCAATGATGCTGAAGACGCCTGATTTTTGCCAGTATTTATTTTACGGATAAAGCCAGATTTACACAAAATGGAGTTGTTAATTTTCACAATAAGCATGATTGAACAGACAAAAATGTCTATGTTCTAATAAAATTGAGACATTAAACATTTGGATGGGTATTATAAGCAACATGTCTTTAGGTCCTGTTGTTTTACCAAACCAATTAACATGTGCTGCTTACTTAAACTTTCTGCAAAACACAATGTATAACCTATTTGACAACATAACTTTTGATCAAAGACAACAAATATATAGTTTCAGCATAATGGTGCTTTAGCTCATTTTTTGATTGTTGAAAAGATTTACATCAAACTTTTTTACGTAGATAAGAAGAAACATTGGTTTTTTATTACAAATTAATCAAAAATGCCAACAAATCCAAGCCAATGGGAATTTTAGAAAGAGTTTAAATATTTCAAACCAGGATGTTTTGTCTGCTTGAAAATAGAAAAAAAAATCTTATGTAACTTTGTTTTTTTGTTTATTTTGGTTCATACTACTATCTTTTTAATTGTATACTTTTTTAATATCCTGTAAGTTATCAAACTTATAATCTATTTACTTAATATTTGCTAATTTTAAGAAACATGTTGGATTTTTATCACATTATGTTATAATATTATAACGCAAACTAAACAACTGATTCTTGAAAACTGCAGTAATTTTTGAAAATTTGTGTAGTCTAAGTTTGGATCAAGTAAACTACTTTTGCTTATGTTTTTGGATAATATTCAACTCAAAGGCAGTAGCGTAATTGCAAATGCATTTGCAACATATTTTTCCTTATTATACAATATCCAACAAAATTTGATTCAATTTTCAATATTCAAATATAAACGTAATATGGATTAGGGCTGACTCTCGCTAGTACTTAATTTGTGCAGCTTTATTTTATATATATATATATATATATATATATATATATATATATATATATATATAATTTTATATTTAATAGCTCTTCTGTCAAAATTTTTGAATTATTAGTTCTGTTTTTAGATTAAAACTTTGAGGTTACTTTAAATGTATGAGTTCTATAACACTGTTAATAAATATTTAAAGATATTCAAGCCAATAAATAGAAAAGAAGAGTAAAGTGCTACTGTACATGTCTATTTTTAACAAAAATTATTATGCGTTTTATTTTATTGGTTCCAAAAAAGTATCCAAATTGATTGTTAAATATTTTGTTACTATGCCAATTTGATAATTGGTCTATATGAACTTTTTATACAGTAATTGTTCTAAAAATCAGTTTTTAAAGTTTTTTGCGTATATTTTAAATAATTCTGTATATTATTATATGTATGTATACTTTGTATGGTTTGTGTTGTTTTTTTTTGGTTAGCAGATTCTATATTTTAGGTCTTACGAATGTTACTACCTTACAGCTGTCTTTAAATACGTAACTTTCTAAAAACACAAATACATACTATTGCACCCTTTATAATTGAAAAAATACATGTGTTGTAGATACTGACAAGGCCTAGTATCTGGTCCATCAATATTTATCATATTTTTAGTAATAACAATAGTAACATTTGTGGTATTGAATGTTAATTTACTGTTTTAAAAATTAGAAATGATGAACATTTTTGTTTTATTTTTTTAAACTATTGTAATAAAAGTAATAACATTTTAGTTTGTGGTACTAATGAATTAAAAGTAATACATATTAGAGCAAATGTTCAAAATATGCTTTTAGCCAAAATACAAGCTTGCAATCAATACCAAATGCATTGCCAAACTTGTTTAAAAGTGGGTGGTAATATTGCAAATAATATTACATTTTGTACAAAGCAATTTTAAATAATTCATAAATGAACAATAAAGTATCTCTACACAAAAATCCAGAATTCCAATGAATTTGTGTTTGTTCATAAACCACTTACGCTATCTAAATCTAGGAGGTACTTTTTTATGTAAACGTTTTAAAACATTTATATGAAATATTTGTTTAAATAACGCACGACATACAAATGTTTTTAAATCATTGCAATTCATATAAAAATACATTTTATTTAGATTAGCATTAGTAAAAGCAAGTATTGAAGAAAAATTATAACAAATCAAAAAAATATGTTTGACAAGTAAATAACTAATTAACAGAACTACAAAATCAACACTGAATAAACATATACTTTTTTATTAATTTTGATAGCCAGTGGTTTGACCAAGAAAAATATTATGGTTGTTACAATAAAAAAAATTGTATCTCAATATCAACAAAAATTTTACCCACAACAATATTTCAAATTACTTTTAAATACTCTGCATATGTCTGGATGAATAGACTAATGGTAGATTGCACTAATAATAGTTGGCCAAAACGGCGGCGGGTTTGAATTAAACTTTTTTTTAGTTATTGACTGTTTCCAACATCAGACAATATTTGGCACTTAAAAATTAACCGATTTCTACCGGTTATTTGACATACGGTGCGTTTCTAATCTCAAAATAGTAATTGTATTTGTTTGTGATACTGAATTTATTAAGTTCAACTTTGTTTTCTTTAAAGGATTTAGATAAGAAACATTTTTTTGTATTTAATTTTATGTATGAAAATGCTACATTATAATAACCATTTTAAGTAAAATTGTTTTGTGATACAACGGATATCATATCTGCCTAACACCCAAAAATATAGTCAAATAGCACTCTAACAAGTATCAACTAAAAATGTTTTGTGAAAACAATCTAATATTACTGGAAAAACGTTAAAATATTTGTAGAAAAGTGTTGAAAAAGTAAAAATAAATTACAAGATGAAAAAAGAAGTATTTGCTACTCCGGAGATGTACTAAAAACCGGGTTTGTAAAATATTAAGTTTGACATCTGTCCAATTATTAATTACAACAAATTTGACTTTGAACATTATTGAAGCTAAGTTGGATACAGAACAACAATAAACAATTAATATGACTGGGAATAGTGATGGTGTTATTGATAAAACCTCAGATGCAATAAAAAATATTATGAATAATAAGAGTGACAAGACGACGACGTCTGCAAACAACGCAGATATACAAAAAGTAGAAACTAAACAAAAGACAGATTTAGCTAATAGTAATGGATCTCAAGTGATTAAAAATTAAGAAAAGTAGTATGAAGCTTGGCAATGCATGACGATCAAATGCATATAAACGTTGAAATTACTGCGTTTACTATAAATAAATTAAAAAAACTCCTTCCAATAGTCTTAAAATTTTAATTGGAACAACATAATAAAAAGTAACAAAGTCTCGGTATACGTAATAACCACAAAAAACAATCTTAAAACTAAAAATTTTGATAATGTAAGATACATCTATCACACCAAAGTAACATTTTTTTAATATATGTAAAGACTCAAAAATAATATGCTCGTGCCATATGATTGAAGGAAGGAGGCATGCTATATCAAAATGCCAAAATAATTCAAAATGAAGTATGTTTTGTATATCAAAACAATGTAAATATTAAATCTATATTAGCTAATAAGACCTAACTTGGCACGAATTGTCTCAAAACATCATATATTATCTAATATTTATAATTTAAAGTTCAATACATTTTTCTAAAACTGGAAATTAGTATTGGAATAACACATAAAAGGTTTGAGGTTTGTTATGTATATATTTTTTTTTTAATTATGCGTTGAAACCAATTTAGTAAAATAAGTTTTTGTAGTGTAGTTAGTAGTAATAAATCTAGTATCTAAAATGTTATTTTTTTCTTTTTTTTTAGTATTTCAACTGCTGTATAAGTTTTGGGCTTTAAATTAATTGAATTAAATTTAAAAGTAACGTTTTTCTAAACTCTTATTTTGTGTTTGTTTAGTCACTCTATCCGTTATTTTGTTTTTAATAATATTTTTATATTTTATTTAAACAAGTATTTAATAAACAATCTTTTTCAGGTTTACTAAAATATTGCTTTTTTTAGATTAAATTTTAATTGTTATTGGTTTCATAATGATATATAATTATTAATATGATAAACTTTTTAATTGTTTTTATTTATTTTGACTATTTTAAAACTATTTTGGCACTTATTGCGATGTCGCAAATTTTCTCTATCGGAAAGAAAAGGTGACATTTAAATCATAAATTTGTAATTAATAATACATATTGACGTTAAAAAATACAATTAACATGAAGCTTGGAATTGAGTTTATATTACTAACAACTAAAAAAGATCACCAGCAGATTTTTTGAAATAATGATAACGTCATTAATTACAATCAGAAATATTGCCACATGCCAGAATAGCTTCTCTGGCACTTTTCTGCAATGTCGATTGACGTCATCATTTGCGAGAATTTAATTTTTAAACGCGAAAGCTTTCAAGCCATTTGCAATCGCTCATCGCATATGTTATATGAAGTTGCAGTAATTGTAGTAAATAGTAGGTCCCTTTTTTTTATCTTATTTGTCATATAAACTAATGCCAAATAATTATATTTAAAAAAGTAACCTATATGTATGTATATATTTTTATATTATGTACTAATAGGAGATAAAAGTCTGTTTTTTAATAAAACACGTCTTTTGCAATTTCAATTATTGGATATAATTTGTCGCGCCAAAATTCTTTATAGTATTTTATAACATTGTTTGCTATTTTCTTAACACTCAGTACTGGCGAACATTTAGAACAAAACCTTTTTGTTTGTTTGAGTGTGGCCGCATTATTACTTTAGAATTCAAGAAAATACGATTAAAAATCGTTCTTCCGTGTGCTCAAACTCATAATTATTATTACTTAATTATTAATTGTTATCTTTAAATAATGGTAATAAATTGAATTCAAAAATAGAAACATATTAAATGATAATTATTTATTTAAAAAGAATAAATATTTAAAAAATGTACCTTTACAATAACATTACATTTATTATTTATTTTATTATTAAATAACTATCAAATATATCATCATTGAGTTAACTTCACTTTATTGTAAAATATTTCATACACAGTTAAGAAGGTGGCGCTCAACTGGCGATTGCAATAGCCTCAAAATATCGTGCAATTAGATACGTTATTAAAAGCGATTCGATACGTTGTGTCGCATATGATGCAATATGCGATAAGCGATAAGAGATATAGCCACATACCAGAATGACCCTCCGTGACGATTTGTTTTTGACTATCGGATTGATTCAACTCAGTATTTTGTTGAATATAATGACAAATTAATAATTTATTGTACACAGAACAAGTAATAAAATTTCAGATTAAAAAAAACTTAAAATTATGTTCAGATTTTTGGAACTATTGCACTTTCTTTGAATAGCTTAAGCATTCGTTGTAAAACTGATATTTTAAAGTGGAATTAAATTATATAAAGAAAAATTATTTTCTTTATTCCCACATTACTATTAACATTAATATTAAATTTACTTAATAATTTTTTTCTGTATTTTAAAAAATATTAAATTATTAAACAAATTCAAAATAAATATAAAAACAATATATTTCGAGAGTAGATAACAATTTATAATAACCGTTAAATATAAACAATTATTATTAATATATTTCACAAAATTAAATAGAATTTAAATAATGATTGTTAATAATTAATCGATATTAGATTAATTTAAATCGAATATGGTTGATTTCAATTAACACGGCAATTAAACCTTCCTTTACAAGCAAACAATAATCATAAAACCGAAACCAAGAATGCGTTCGATCACAACGTGTTTGTTTATAAATACTAATGTTAATATCGTGGGTTTTAAACATCGTTCCGCACGCCTATGCTCAAGAAAAAGTTGGTGCTTTCTTGACAGAGGGCGCACCTCTCAGTCGTAACTAGAGTGTGTGTTGGGCGTGTATGTAGTTGTTAATCTCGTTAGATTAATGTGTTTTTATTCAGATATGAAGAATCTGGATGCGTCGATAAGGTGAGTGATGGTCATTGATAAGTGGTGACATCCGTAGAAACTCGATTCGCGACGATATTCCGACCCCAACACCTGAAAATTTGCTTTAAAATGGCATCTGTTTTGATGCTGCTGCCTGCACTCGGGTTAAAAATAACTCTCTTATCTGTTTATTAAATTTTCTCCTGTGTAGGTTTGATGCGGATGTAAATTAATATCTAACACCAGATCGATGTGTCAGTTCTATGAAAAATCGATTATTTTAAACGCTTCAAATGTTGACATGACTTTTGACAACTGTCTCATAACCCTTGTATTGATTATATTGAAGGGAGGTTAATATATAATTCGGCATGTGTTTTGATATTTTGTGTCGCTTTGTGATATTATAACTTCAATTCTTGTCTGTGTTTTGTGTTGTGTGTCGACCGGGTAATCAATAAAGTTTCCCTCGGGGTGACTTTAGTTGTATTTATATTCTGGCGTTGCGGTAAGGCCTACACGGTATATTATTGTAGGGTCCAGCGGCGTGCGCAACGCGCCCTTTTACACGGGTTCCCAACCCCACTGCGGTATCGAACTGAAGACTTGAGCTACACTGAATCATATCTAAAATTAGTGTAGTATATTTACGAAAGAATTCTTTAGCGATATTCAAAACATAAATATTATTAATGTTATTATGCATGCGTTTATTATTTATTTATTATTATCTTTATTAATTAATCAGCATAAATAGCAGATAATATTAAATTTCTAAGTGCATTTCATTGCATCAATACTTCAATTGTTTCTTTGTGTTTTTATACATATATCTGAATTATAAATTATTTTCTTCAACTTCAGCGATTATCACACTGACATATACTCGTTAATATTTCTTACAACGCGCAAAGTATATTCCTCCAAACAAAAAAATAAACCAGGATTATTATCCGGCCAGTGACGCGACGACGCATGGCATGTACTGCTTTACATCCGGCAGACCGAATTACATTGTAAAATACGAGTATGACATTTTTTCAATTTTTTTTTAATGTTTAAATATTAATAAATAATCAGTCATTGCATTTCATTTATCAATACAGATTTGCAACGTTTTTTTGGTGTTAATTAAAACAATACATTAATTCGCCAAAATTTTTATAACCTTAACTTAAATAAAATAAAATATATTATCATATGAGTTTCATAACTATTGCTTAAATTGAAAAATAATAACAATAGTATTAGAAGACTGTCAAATTGTTTGAATATAGTTTTCTTTCAAAAAATGACCAGTCTTCTAATAAGGAAGCTCAATTTTTAAATGTAAATAAAGTTATGTGTGATTTATTACATTTTTTTTATTTGAAAGAATATTTTATGGCATTAGTATAACGTTCAAATGTTTGCCGCAGCTTTGCTTGGTGTATTCGAGAGACCCAATTTTCGATGACTTTGTAGCATAAATCTGGCTGAATTTGCTGAATGGCGTTTGTTATGTTGACTTTGAAGGCATCAATTGTTTGCGGTTTATTCGCATAAACTTGCGATTTAAGATAGCTTCAAAGAAATAAGTTCAAAGTCTTTAAATTGCACGATCTTGGTGGCCAATTTACGTTGCCGCCGCGCGAGATATACCCTTAAATCACCTTGCAGAATGTTTATTGTGGCATGCGATGTGTGGCACGTAGCGCCCGTCTTGTTGGAAGAACATATCGTCGGTATTTATATCGTCCAGTTTAGGCCACAAGAAGTTTGTTTATGATCAATCTGTAGCGCTCGCTGTTGACGGTTATGGTAATGTCAGTTTTGTTTTGGAAGATGCGCTGACCAATGATTCTGCCATACCAAAATTTGCACCAAACAGTGACTTCATTGAGATACATTTTTTGCTGGTGTATGTCGTGTAGATTGGTATTGTTTCAAATCCGATATTTTTGCTTGTTTACATACCTGTATACATTCATCCAAAAATGGGCCTCGTCGCTAAAGATGATTTTTTTTGGCGAAATTTGGGTCAACTTCTAACTGCTCCAGTTAGATTTTATATGGGTGCAGACTAAGTTCTAACACAAAAATCGCCAAAGGCCAAGCAAGTTTTTGTGAACGACGAGAAATTGACTGCCTCGGGTTTTCCCGTACACTCTAACGCACAGCAGCGAAGTTTTCAGCAGACCTTGCGTTTTGATGACGTACGGGTGTTGGCTGATTATTAATCGAACCGGACGGTTGTGGCGAGGATAAAATCACGTAATGTACGGAACGTTTTTAAATTTTGATGATTTACACATGTTGTTCAACGTTATAAGCTGCAATGGTGATTTGCCATACACTACTGAAAGATTCACAACGAATTTGACAGATGTTGCTATAACAACATGTGCTATAACCTTACAATTTTGTGTGTCTTATTGAAAGACTTTATAAGGATAGAATGCAATAAATTTGTATATTGTGTTTTTTTTTACAATACCTATATAGAGGTATTTAGTGAAACATAAGGACAATGGAAGGCTTTGTTTGTAGTTTTATAACGTATGAACAACAAATATTATATAATTTAATCATCTTAAGATGAAAAACTTAAATTCAAGGTATGGTGGGCGGACTGATGAATAATGCTTTTTGAGCTTTATACATACCGTTATGAAGGCACAAATTTAGAAGCACTGAGAAGCAAAAAAACAAAATATACAATGTAAGCGGGAATGTTTCAATTCAAACGTACTTCGAAAATAGTCACTGGAACACTAACGCGTCAGGGGTGCTATTTTCGAGTTTACACGAAACACTTTCGTATAGGAAAGTGACGTATTTTCACATGAGATTCAATATTCGGTATTTTTGAACGGTGTAATCTCGATCGTATACACATTTGTTCTCATGAAATACATCGAGTGGGTATAACCCATGAGAACAGCCGTTTCGTATGGGAAAATTTGACATTTATGCATCTCTATGTTTAGGTTATAAATATCAAATATTAATTTGTTTACAATGGCATTAAACCAACAAATTCATTTAGCAGCAATAGCTGTATTGGAGGATGCTGAAAATCAAGCTCTAGTTGTTCTAAGCTGTCATCATCGCGATGATCTTTTTGTAAATTTAAGTAAGCATTTTGTTAGATTGTATTGTCTGAAAAAGGTGGCGGTGAGCCATTTAATTGATATTTTGGAACAATTTCTACCTATACAAAGTAGGCAATCAGCATTGGATGTTCAAAGCGCAACTCGATCTTTATTAGAAATTTTAAATCTTGTAGGTTTTCCACCTTAAAATGTGATGGTATGCCCACTTCAGGTGACATTTTACAGTGATGCCACATACTTTCATACGAACAACATAATTTTAATTCATACAACGTTCAAAAATACGCGTATTCGTTTTCATGTGATTTTTTTTGTGAGAATTGATTCCCATTCGAAACTATTCCCATGAGTTCGAAAATAGCACCCCAGGCGCAACACCTATTGAGGTTTTTCAAATAGCGCGCTTAAAAGTTGTTTTGATTTTACTTGTTTTCAGGTTTTTCTACAAATTTAAGGTCATATATAGACGATGTATATTAAAAATATTAAAAGGTCAGAAAGATACTAAGAGCTAAATTAAAGTCGGAAAACAACTTTAAATAAAGCTTTTATACCTTAAATATTTAATTGTTTATAATGAACAAAAATCGAAATTGTGTTAGGTCTATGGTGAAGCGTCTAGGAATATTTTTGTTAGTTTATACCAACAGCGTACATTTGGTTACCTACATTGTAAACCTCAGGATTTCTCGCTTACTCTAATTATTTACATTTTAAATTTTTATTTTTTTTATTTTTACGTTGTTAAAAAATTACTTCAGTATCATTTTATTATTTTAAGAATATAATGTGTAAACTGTCAGCTCTAAGGATTCCGTTTGTTTGTCGTCGAGTATATATTGATGGTGACCTCACATCCCGTTTACTAATACTGTTTAGTTTAGACAATCGAAGGGCTAATGAATGATATTATATATTATGTTATATATATATGATATCAGGAGATTAATTATTGTAATAATTAAAATATTGTTAAAATATAAGTTTTTTATATGTTAAATTTTTGAAAATTTTATCATATTTATTTGTGCATGTTCTTTTATATGTAATGGTATAATGTATGTGATAGAAATAAGAATATGTTAAAATAAACCTTATTTATATATGTATATATATTATGATCATGCAAAAACAAGAAAATTGTTTTTGGGTGGCTTCTTTTTTGCAACGCCTAGAAAATCAAAAGTACATGATTAAGTCGGCTTCATGAAGGCAACATGTAACGGTCAACTAAAAGTTGCCAATTCAAATAGAATTTTCAGGACACAATGAAATAATTACACTAAGCAACACAATCGAAAAAAAAAAGACTAAAAAAGTTGTGAAATAGATTGATATAACTTTATTAATTTCTGGGTCTGAGGGGATGCACCACTAATGTTATTTTTACATTACATAGTAATGTTGCTTTTGCTTTCACCGTTGATGGTTGATGGATCATTATGGACAGCTTTAAAATACTCTATTGCTGGATGTACACATTTTCTTGTTTGTTTTAGTGGCTTTGGTGTATGGTTTTTCTTGTCCATTGTTCTTCTGTCACCTTTACGATGTCGTCGCTCCATCTTGTTCTAGGTCTGATGGATCATTATGGACAGCTTTTAAATACTCTATTGCTGGATGTACACCTTCTCTTGTTTGTTTTAGTGGCTTTCGTGTATGGTTTTTCTTGTTCATTGAACTTCTGTCACCTTTACTATGTCGTCGTTCCATCTTGTTCTAGGTCGGCGTGGGTTTTGTTTTCTTCGTATCGCATGCCCAGCCCAAGACCATACTCTGGTTTTGTTTCTTCTCTATAAATTGGTCTTTTAAGTCTGTTGTTTTAGTAAGTCTTCTACCTATTCATGGCTCGTTGTGTTTTTTGTTTATTCTTTGCATTCCATTCTCTGTCAATATCCATGTTTGGAGGCTTATGTATGTGTCGGGAGTATGCACTGGTTAAATATATTTGTGTTTAGCTGTTTCGGATAGTTTTTGGATTTAAATACGTTTCTTAGTTTATCATATGCTGCCTATCCTAGTTTTATCTTGCGGTTTATTTCTTTAGTAAGGGGATCCTGTGCGAAAGAAATAAGTTGGCCTAAAAACAATAATAGATTGTGTCAAGCAATAGCAATTTGTACCGGAGATCTGCCAGCTTTTGCAGTGTGTAAGTTTTTAATTTTTTTTTTCTTATTTTGCAGCGCAAGTACTTGATTAGATTATAGACTATTTGGGAGATTTATGAGGCCATAGTACAAGGTTTCTTGAAAATTGTAGTAAGATTAGGTTTATTCAGTATAAATATTGGCACGTACTGATGTGTATTATAATCATATTTTTTAGTACTCTGAACTAGCAGCGTATATCTGC
Organism: Tachinus rufipes; assembly: GCA_963932245.1. Taxonomy (NCBI): domain Eukaryota; kingdom Metazoa; phylum Arthropoda; class Insecta; order Coleoptera; family Staphylinidae; genus Tachinus; species Tachinus rufipes. The sequence continues at coordinate 75,350,487 of OZ010743.1, read as the reverse complement.
CAGCTTACAAGTGATGCTTTCAGCAGTTAATAACACTCTAGCTAATGTGCGGTAGGTAAAATAACAAACTTTGATTGGTTAACGCGTTGGTTTTTATCACGAAGGATCAAATCTTTGCACAAATGTGACGTTTGACAAATTATTATTAAGTCAATTATTTTAAATTGAATAAATACTTTCTAAATAGTTAAATGTTTAGCATACATAAATATAACAAGACACGGTTGTTAGTTACATTCATGGCCTCGATAGTGCACGTCTTGCTCTACCGGGCTTGTCACGTGTTGTACTATCTCAGTTATAAATGCTTTGCTATCGGTATAAAGTCGTAAATAACTATTGATTACATTGGTATTTAATCGCCATGTAAAATTAATTGATTAAATAAACATTTCCTGTTAATTGTGCTCTTTGTTCTTTTTTATTTATGTAGACTGCTACAATTAAACTTGATAATCTTGTGATATTTACTGGATATTTTGTTATTGAAATTGATTTATATAACAAACACGATTTTGATTGTTGAAATTGCAATTATATATGTGGTGTGTGGCACTTCGTTTATCTAGCCACATAAATCCGTTAAAATTGAAGTTATTCTCACCACACACGTAACTGCGTATTTGTCAAATCTACAACAATGAGGAAAAACTAAAACACAATTGTGGTTAAAACGATGTTAATTTTGTATCAACCGCCATGCAGTTTTTTACACAATATATTCTAGTAAGTATCTTATAAATGGCAAGCTTTGTGATGTGTTTAAGACTATTCTGACCGCTACCTTGATTTGTAGTATTTTAACAAAAGCGGCAACTTTGGCGTCATTGCTGTTTCTATATGGATAATTCCATTACTTTTCGACCAATTTGAAAAAGTCGACCTCTTTGATTTTGCTCAAATTTTCAGGGATCAAAATATAGATGAAAAAAATGAGATTTTCAAAATTTTGGACCTTAGAATATTGCCTGTTCAAAATGACACACATTTGAAGGTCAGAAATTTTACAATAAAACGTCATTTTTAGCTTAATTTGTATCTCAATTTTTGGGCTTTTGGATAATGATAAAAAGGTCTACGATAGCTCAAATTATTCCTTATTACATGTACTTTAAAACCCATATTATTATGTTTAATATCGTGGCAGGCATTTTGAACCGTAAATTTAGCAAAATCGCAAAACTTTGCTTTCTTTAAACCGTTCTAACTTTGTCAAATCTTTTTGAAGTGATCACACAATACTTATAGAATCAATACGTATACACCATTATTTTGATGCAGGAAGTTGCACATGTTTTTGCAATCTTCAAAACTTGTAATTTTCAGGTCCCGAAAAAGCTCTGTCACCCTATGTCAATTTCAGTCAAAATTTCAGTAAATACTCTTTAGGACACAAGAAAAAAGGTTATTCATATGAGAAATGGTATATCGGGCATTATCAAGAAATTTTTATTATTCAAAATCGGCAAACCGCACATTTTTGTATCTCAATTTTTGGGCCTCTGGAAAAAGATAAGAAGGTCTACGTTGGCTTAAAATATTCCTTATTGCATGTACTTTAAAACCCATATTTGTATATTTAATGTTGAGGCAGTCATTTTGATATATCAAGCTTTAACCATTAATTAAAAAAAAAAACGTAAATTTTGAAAAATTGCTATATTATGCTTTGTTTAAACCGTTCTAACTTTGTCAAATCTTAAAGAAAATTGATCCACGAGGTAAAGATTTCTTTGTGTTCAATCTTTCTTTAAAGTAATTACACTAGACTTATAGAATCAATTTATATTCACCACTATTTTGATGCAGGAAGTTGCACATGTTTTCGCTATTTAAAAAACTTGTAATTTTCAGGTCCCGAAAAAACGCTGTCACCTTATGTCGATTTTAGTCAAAATTTCAGTAAATACTCTTCAAACTACAAGAAAATAGGTTATTCATATGAAAAATGGTATATTTGGTATTATCAAAAAGCCATTGAGAAAATGCAAGTCGTTGTGCTGCGTCGCCTGGTTGTAGGTGTTTTACTTTTGATAATAATATGGGTGAACATTTTCACTAAAAAACGCGTCAAAAAAGTTGTTTTTTGTCAGGAAATCTCAATTGCTAGGGCATTACCATTACAGAGTCCGTAAACAAAAATGATATTTGCGTATTCTCTATGTTGAATAGCATTTTTATCAAATTTCACTAACCGAACCAAATAAAACTGTTTTAACAAGTATCAAAAGCTTGCATTAATGCACACTTGTTAAAGTAATGTTGTTTTGTTTGTGTTTTTTGCAAAATAAAAAGTTTTTAAAATATTTTGTATTTGTTGACTATCTCAAAAACAAAGCAAGATAGACAAAAAATGATTTGAATTTTCTGAATTTTGACGATTTTTGAATATAAAAAAATTCTTGATAATGCCCAATATACCATTTTTCATATAAATAACCTTATATTTGTGGTCTGAAGAGTATTTACTGAAATTTTGACTGAAATCGACATAAGGTAACAGCGGTTTTTCGAGACCTAAAAATTACAAGTTTTGAAGATCGCAAAAACATGTGCAACTTCCTGCATCAAATTAGTGGTGAATATGTATAGATTTTATAAGTCTTATGTAATCATTTTAAAAAAAGATTGAACACAAAGAAGTATAGACCTTGTGGATCAAATTTCTTTAAAATTTAACAAAGTTAGAACGGTTTAAACAAAGCATAATTTTGCAGTTTTGCTTAATTTACGGTTTTTTTTGGAATAATGTTTGAAGCTTGATGTATCAAAATGACTGCCCTAACATTAAATAGACAAATATGGAATTTAAAGGACATGTAATAAGGAATATTTTGAGCCATTGTGGACCTTCTTATCTTTTTCTAAAGGCCCAAAAACTAAGATACAAAAATGTGCGGTTTGCCAATTTTGACAATTTTTGAATAATAAAAAATTCTTGATAATGTCCGATATACCATTTCTCATATAGATACCCTTTTTTCTTGTGCTCAAAAGAGTATTTACTGAAATTTTGACTAAAATCGACATATGGTGACAGCGCTTTTTTGGGACCTGAAAATTACAAGTTTTGAAGATCGCAAAAATATGTGCAACTTCCTGCATCAAAATAGTGGTGTATACGTATTGATTCTATAAGTCTTGTGTGATCATTTTAAAAAGAGATTAAACACGAAGAAATCTAGACCTTGTGGATTGAATTTTGTAAAGATTTGACAAAGTTAGAACGGATTAAAGATAGCAAAGTTTTGCAATTCTGCTAAATTTACGGGTTTTTTTGGAATAATGTTTGAAGCTTAATATATCAAAATGACTGCCACGATATTAAACATAAAAATATGGGGTTTAAATGAACATGTAATACGAAATTTTTTGAGACATCGTGGACCTTTTTATCTTTTTCCAGAAGCCCAAAAATTGAGATACAAAATAAGCTAAAAAAGACGTTTTATTGTAAAATTTTTGACCTTCAAATGTGTGTCATTTTGAACAGGCATTATTCTAAGCTCTAAAATTTTGGGAATCTCATTTTTTTCATCTATATTTTGATCCCTGAAAATTTGAGCAAAATCAAAGAGGTCGAATTTTTCAAATTGGTTGAAAAGTAATGGAATTACCCATATATATTTTGATAATTGATTTATTTTTTACCACTACATTCAGGATCGAACTGTGATATGTCAGAGTATTTTAGTCAAATAATAGTTAAGAAATAGCCGAAGAAACTTATGAAATATAGAAATAAATGCGTTTTTATGTATTTTTGAATCGATTTTGTTTGTTATTTGCAAATATAGTTTGACAAAAAACTTTTTTCCTTTCTGAATGTACTAGTAAAAAAATTAATCGATTATCAAATTATATGTAGAAACGCAATGACGCCAAAGTTAAATCTTTGGAAAACATAAATTAATTGATACACACACATATTTTTTTTAATTACTTTTTAAAACCGACTGCTGCACCAAAGATTGTGGGTTCGAACCTCACAACTGAAGTTATTCTAAACGTATATAACGTCGGTGAAAGTGCAAGACTTTGTATTTGCATTTTTGTCAAAAATTGTTTTATCTCATTCAAACTTGGGTTGTTCTACATATACGTGTACAAAACCTCGAATCTTTCAGTTTATTTTAATTATCATATTATGATTCATTATAATTCAGAAAGATAGAACATGAAACTTTTTTATCTATACTTGAAGTATGAAATTTTATTGTCTTCTGTAAAATTTTTGTAAATGCACATACGAGGTCTTGCACTTTCACCGACGATAAGTTTTTCCACTCCCCAATCCGCCTTGTCAACGTGGGGTTGTATGACTAAATCCTTCTATGGTCCGGAGTAGATTAATAATCTAAGTAGTAGAGAAGAGGCCAAGCGCCAGTAGTTGCGTGTATACTGCTGAAAAGAAAGCAAACACACACACACACAACTGAAATTATTTCAAACGTATATACGCTCTCCTACTCCCTAATCTTTCTATGGTCCGGAGTAGGTTAATAATCTCTCAAGTGGTTCGGAATTTGCTTAAAACTGTAGGTTTATTTGCAATGTAAGTTGCCAGCATTTAAAAATTTAAGAACCGGCGACGATACATTGAATATTGAAAACAGAAATATATCTTTATAAACCCAGATATGTATATGACTTACAAGAACGTGATCACGATAATCGCTTTGAGTTTTGCTTAATGGTACGAGGAAAAATTGAGACAAAATGAGATTTTGTTTGTTTGAATATGACATGTTACTTTTAAGTATAAGGCGATCTTTGTGATTTATGCAGGATGGTGCACCAGCGCATAATCCACGTGCAGTCGTCGATTTAGAAAACAAAATTAAGGGACCAATTTATGCGTTGAGAGTAAGACACTATATCGAGTAATTTTAAGCGCTGACAAGGCGGGTTGGCAAGTGATATAAACATTTGAAATGATTTTCGTTGAGAGATTCGATCTTTGGTGCAGCAGATGGATGCCTAGACTACTGCACCACGCACTCCTTATTGGCATAAATATACATTATTAAGAAAAGAAAACCGCACATACACGTTCATGTAAACTTAATGAAGCATAATACCAAAATATTTGATCAAAATTTGCACACTTATGTTCAAGTTTACTTGATTAACCTTTAATTTTATGTATACTTGTCAAGAACACTGATACGCGTGTAGCAGGCATTGTATATGTTTCGTCAGTTGAATCTCTAAGAAAACTGGCGGACATAAGCTGGATGAAACCGAAGCATGTTTTGAAGTTTTTTATGTGCAGGCAATTTAGACCGAACATCAATGAGTAATTGAACTTGTTTGATGCTTGTCGGTTTTTTTGTTTATTTTTATACTAATGAACCAGCATCTTCTTTTGTTGATTATTTTGTTTTTGTCTTTCATCATCTAAATTTAACACAACAGTTTTTTAATCATTTGTTGATTCATCTACACACATCAAAACACGAGCCAACGCCAACGAATTTTAGTCTACTTATCTGTTTGCCATTTTAATTATTGGAGCTGAAGGGAACGTATTTGTTTCTATGGAAAATGTTTGCTTCAATTTAAATTTAAATTAGTTATATTTTACTACGTTATATCTAATTAATTTAAGATTATTACGTAAAATTCTTTTATTCAGTTTATTGCCAGAGCATCTTAGTGATGAAATAATATTTGGTCAGATGCGGCGGTCTTTATATTTATATAAAACGTTTGTCCACACATTATTTGTCATTCGTGATTTGTCATGTTCCGATAGTTTTACATTTCAAAAAAAACATGCTAATCTGCCATTTAAATATACAGGGTGTCAATAATCTACGTGTGTTCTAAATTTTGACATTGTAATAGACAAACGTTTATCCGACATGCAGTTCCGTCGTCATTGGTTGTAAATCTTTGTTGTTTAAGATCGGATTGGACTGTTGACAACAATCTGAAAGCACACATGCATGCATGTCGGCTTTGCCCATTCTGAGCTTTTGTGCGTGGTATATGTAAAATTTGTATTTCAATTTACAAGTCTATACCAATTAGTTGTTTTTGTTCAATTTTATCTAAGTATATTGTGGTTGTATTTATGACCTGTCTTACTTGATTATTTGTTTTCTGTTATAATCTTTATATTCTTGCAGATCGTCGCAGAACATTTATTTTAGTACCTATTATTTTCTTTCTGTCATTTTCAGTTATTGTCTACGTCTCAGATCTATGGAATTATATGTTTTTTTTTAGTTAAGTATTTTTTTTAACCAGAATATTTCGTTTTGGGCTCTTATAATCTTTCGAGTTTGTGTTATTCTGTTTTGTATTTTTAGCTACCTTTTCTTTGTTTTTCAAATATTTAATCTGTTCGCATTTTTCAATTGTAATGTTATTATCTAATACTAGATCTACATTTCCAGGTTATACATACAAGTATTTTGATTTGTCTGTATTCATAGTTAAGCCCCAGTTGTTATACTTTTCTAATAGTTTTTAGTCATATATTCTAGATCTTTTGTTGACTGCCCAACAACCAGTTGATGATCAGCAAATTGTAGAGTATATAAAGTCTGTTGTCTAGCTCAAAACTCATAGTGTTGCATTTTCTTTTTCATATCTTTAATGGAACAGGGATGTCCTTTTGTAACGAGGAGTTATTCTGAGATTCGATTACCTATTTTAACCTGAGATGCACTATTTTTATACATACGCTGCATCGCAGTTATTAGTGTGTTATTTAATTTGTGCTTATTTCATTGTTTTCTATAATTTATTTACTGATACGGTATTATATTATTATGGTAGAACTACAAATAGTATGTGTTTCCTTTCCTACTCCAAGTTGTTTATTTGTGGTTACATTAATATTGATGTATAATTTATTTGCAAACAGAAACATACAAAAATAAAAATGAAGTATGTATTTGCCTCTCGTGAGGATATGCTTTCAACTACTTACCAAATTAAAAGCTTAGAGCTTTAAACGGTGCCAAAAAACGACTGTTGAGACAAATGTTCATGAGAAACAAAGCATGCGTTCAGTCTTTTGAATAACAAGTCCAGATATGAGTATGCGTTTGCATAAAATTTGGACGTACAAACATATGCATATTCATGTATATTCAATAATATGCATCCTATACAATAGACATAAACCAAAACATTGTAATAATTTACATGTAACAGAATAAGGTCAATTTGATGAAAAGTGTATTTATAAAAGTTGTGGTTCTCCAACTTATACAAGATATTCATTCTGACTTTTAAAATAGTTATTACAGGTGACATGTGGGAAGTTCGCCCTAGTTCAGCTAAACAATTCATTGAAGGAAAAGTAAATTTATGAAATAAAATTTTGTAATAAATAGATTACCAATGAGGATTTGATGTGTTTCTATTAGTATTTAATTAATAATTTTTATTATTACATTTATAATATTATTTAACTTTGATGAAGTAATAATAACCGTGTGTTTCATCGCATACTCGTCGTGTGAAAAACAAGTAGGTAATATTTGACCATGGTCTTTCTACCCACTGTTGGAATGTTTGAACATATGTCACAACTTAAGTGCAATAATTAAACAAATTGAGATTTATTTATAAAACGTGCTGCATATGAAAATACAATACATTGTTTTTAGTATCATTACCAGTAAGCACACCATTGCTGCTATATGTTTATATTATGGTAAAATTAAATACGATTGGAAATTTAATTTAAGAAGGTCGAATTTATTAACAGATTTATAAAAATATTTTATAATTTATATAAAAGTGGATATAAATTTTAAATGTTTTGTTTATAGGTTATATTTTGATACTAATTAGTTTTTAATTTTCTTTTGTCATATCCAGGCTCAGAGTTGCTTCTCTTCTTAGAGTGAACGACTTTCACTAAGTACTCCGCAATGTAATTTAAAACATATTTAATATTTGATTTCAATTACAACTATTTTGCAAAATCTAATAGTTTATAGAACTTTTTTCAGTTTAGTTGTTTAATATGTCCATCGTTCTACAAAATAAGTAAACAAAAATGTGTTGATGAAATAGCACGAATTGTTTTAACTTTTATTAAATAAAATGTTAAAGAGCTTATGATGAATTTGACCTTATTCTATTATAAATAATACAGAATATAATAATTATTTAAATTTACTTCAATAAATTTTACAACTGAAATATTTTCCAAATAAACTCAAGGACGTTGCTTTTAATTCAAGACAATATTAAATGATATTGATGGATTCAATATGAAATTTATTTGGGGAAATATTCTTACATTTTTTTCAGAACTGAATAACAGCGCTAAAGTAAATAATGCCTTTGTTTTCCCTACATACTTGTAATCTGATGTTTCCATTTTCCTATTATGTTTCTAACTAACCACGTCCATTGATTTCAAGTAATCTGATATCATTTTAATACAGGCCATATATTGATTTCTATTCTAAAAGGGAGAGAGTTTTATCAAAAGAAAAAAAAAAGTTGGTCGAATGGTAAAATGAACCTTATTATTTAGATGGAATAAAATATATATATATTAATAGTTTTTATTATTTCTTAATCCATACCTCACTAGTACACCAATCTGAATGCATGTAAGGATATCCTCACTTACTGCCGGCTGTTTGCGACACCAGCAAAATGTATCGAGTTATATGGAAAACAAATAAAATAATTTAAAAAACTTGTTAACGAGTAACTAAGAAAACATTTAGCTTTAGAACAATACAATACGAGAACGTACGAACTAATATAATAAAAGTTGGTAGTACTGTCAGTCATTAGTCATATTGACTTGAATTAATGTTTTATAATAATCAAGATTACATTGGTATACTGAAACTAAAGGGTGGTCCATGTTTTAGATGAATTTTGAATCACATGTTTCTACCGACGCTGTCAATTTTTGCGTCACAATTACATAAAAAAAGTGTGGTTAGATACCTTCGTAGACAGAAGATGCATTGTTTTACTTTGGAACAACGTTTTGAATACTGAAAATTATTTAATGGGTCTCATTTGTCTGCAACAGCGCAAAAATTGCGTACGTTGTTTGGAAGAAATGAAGCGCCATCGATCGAAGGAATACGAAACTTTGTAAACAAAGTGCGTGAAATTGGAATGCTGGTAGGCAATGCGCGCATCAAGCATGCTCATCCAAAGCGTTCTGCCAAAATGTTTGCTTCTGTGGCTCGAAGTGTACGCGAGCACCGAGGAACATTGGCGCAGTCAGCACCTCGATATTCGGCGAACCATTTTGAGGCGGATTCTTCACATAGACCTCGGTATGTTTGCGTACAATGTGCAACTCGTTCAAGAAATTAAAATAGCCTACTTTGGTGCTTGTTTTTGCTTCGCTCAGTGGGCTTAAACAAATTGAATGTTGACTCTAATTTTAACCGAAAATTCATCTTTTTGGACGAGGCCTATTTCTATTTTGGGGTTTGTAAACAAACAAAACTGCCGTATTTGGGGAACAGAAATTCCACATGTCATAGTTGAGAAACCAATGCATCCACTGCGAGTTACCATTTGGTGCGGATTTTGGAGTGGTGGCGTTATTGGTTAATTTTTTTTTAAACGATTATAGGGCCAACGTTACTGTTACCGGAGATGGTTACAGAGGCATGATCACTGATTTTTTGGGGCCCGAATTGGAGGAACTTGATCTACAGCAGCTGTGGTTTCAACAAGATGGGGCAACATCTCATACTGCACATGTCACGATCAATCTTCTGCGCACCAAATTTTAACAACCGCGTTTTTAGCCGTTTTGGTGATGTGATGGCCACCTGGCAGCTGCGATTTGACACAGCTGTTTTTTTTTTTATGGGGAGCCTTGAATGAAAAGGTGTATGCTGACAATCCACCGACAATTACAAAGCTATTGCTGAAATACCACTGGAAACAGTGGCGCAAATACTCGATAATTGGTTTTGACGTTGAACAACAATTATTGGAAACTAGTAGCTTAAATCTTCGAAGAAACTAACGGGACGACCTAATGTTCTAAATGTCGAACAAGAAGAGCCATTGTTGATGTGGATGCAAAAGTTTGCAATATTTTAGGCCAAACTCACTTAAAAAAATACATTTACTGCTGTTAAAAATGAAATGGCCTCTATCCGTTCAGACCTCACAAAGTACAAGCTTTACATGACGGCGATATGCCGCTACGAGCTATTTTTTGCCGATGGCTATTAAACAGTGCTAACACTGATCTAATTTTATTTGAAGTATTCTGTGGTCTGATGAATCCACTTTTGCAGAGGTGGGCATTATCAATACTCATAATCTGCACGAATGGACTGAAAGAAACGTTCTAAAATTAATTATTGCTCGATTTTTTTTTGTCTAGTCAACCGGATTTTAAGAGCACTGTGTATAAAAAACAAGATTGGTCTAAGTACAGACCCTTTAGGCATACCAAATTTGTTAGTAGTACACTCTGATTTATAAAAAATAATATAATCTTAAAATATTTTATTAAATTGATATAATGAGATATCCCACAAGCGTATTGCGACTTTCGAATGGAGAAGTATAAGTAATAAAGTACATGGAATACTACCATTTTCAAGTAATTATTTATAATAATCTGCAGTCACATTATCTCGCTTAGATATAAGTAATTAATAAAAATTCTATTATTTCACAAGGGCTACTCACAGAAATATATGTTGTAGCTAATTTAAAAATATTTTTTTTTAGTGTCATAAAACTTCGAACACAACTCGCGCGACTTAATTTTGTTTTAAAATCGGGTTTTTGCAATGATTAGAGAATAGGTAGCCATTAACGTTTCTCGGCATATTTGCATGCGACGAGAAAAGTGACACATTTACTTGTGTCAAGTATTTTTACGACCTACATCATAGACATCTACGCCAAATAAACGCCTTTTTGATCTGCCACAGGTAAATTGGCCTGTTTATGGACGTTTCTGATTATTTACATGACGGATTAGCGTGGTTCTTGGTTCTCTGGAAAATTTAAGAGGACATAAACCATACCAACTGTGTGTGCGTTTACTATTTTAAAATGTCGCAAACTAACAAGAAAAAAATTTACTTTACAAGTACTCTACAATGTTGAAAAATAAGAATGAAAACAAAATGAATTTGACAAAAAAAACGGTTACGTGAAAAAGAAATATAGTGACGTAAAACTTTTAAAAGAATTGCGCCTTTATGAACATGATGACTATTTGCTGCTCTACTTAAATAATTATATTCACTAATCAATTTTTAATCTCACGTAAGCTCGTTTTACACAATAAACGTAATTGTGTAAAACTTTTACAACACTAGTTTGCATGCTTTAAAAGAGGTTAACTTTCTCATTGAAAATGGGAAGAGATCAGGATGGCCGATTTTTGTATCGAATCTCGAAAGAATCGATTTCGAAATAGATCCCCAGAAGCCTGAATGTTAACTAGAATCGAGCGTGGCTGGAATTGTCGCGCAATTTATGGAATGGAAGCATTCTACTCCAATATTGAAGAAGTTTTGCGTTCAAAAATCTGCTTTAGTTTTTTGGGTTGTCGTGGAGTAATTTTGATTGATTATCTTGATAAGAGAAGATCTATAACTCACAATATTATTCGACTTTATTAATCACTCTACAAGAAAAGAGGCGGTCAAAATTGTCTTGTTTTTTGCAAGACAATACGCTAGCTCACAAATCGCGCATTGCAGTGGAAGCAGGTTGTGGTTTGGGGTTTTAATTGTTTGGTAATCTTCTTTATTTATAAAGTGTTTTTCTTGGACTATCTTCTTTTTCTTAAAATAAATAGGAGTTGAAAAGCTCATATATTTTTTTTTAACTATAACTGGTTTGCAGAATAAGATGAAATTTTTTTTTGTAAGGTTTAGAAATGCATTTTATTAAAAAGAGATGTTGAATAATAAATTAGTTTCAAATTTGTGTTGCTACTATAGTACTGACACTATTATATCAATATCTTTTTGTACCTATCGCGCATAGTGCCGCTTTTTCATCTCTGAGTAAAAGTAACAAAAAGCGTTTATTGACCAATTAGTGAATGTTTTTCACAAGTAAAGTTAGCTTGCCAATAACTATCTGAATTTGTGCTAACCTAACTAACAAAGTTTTCGTTTACTATTTAATTATTTACTTTAATCTGAATGTTTTCTGATTTGCAGTGGTGTTATTCTCGTTCCTTTCTTTCCTTCTCAGTTAAAATTTGATTGTTTATTTAACAATCTCACAATTTTTCTGTATGAATTGGTTGTGCAATGTTGAATTGTTTTTTTATATAGGTTAAAGATATGTATGTTTTGCATCATGGATTAGATGTTTGTGTTACCAGAAAGTTTGCTTCAACGTGTACATCTGTTTTTTTTATATTCAATTGCTGATGGTTTGTATCAGTTTTATGTGCAGCGTTTTTTTTTTATGTTTGTTTGTATTGCGACTGTTTTTATTAAATTAATAAAGAAATCTCAATTATCTACGATAACATAAAAGAAATGAGCTATACGCAGGGCACTGGTACCTGTGACTATCTACGTATGCTAGGATTCTTATGTGCATAATATTTACTTGCTTAAATTGGGAATAAATGAAAGTAATTTAGCGACTATATCTTTGAAATTAGCAAATCAGCAATTAGATACAGTATGTACAGGTGGTTTCTATTACTTTTTTGCTTGTAAATATTGTTCAGTTTTTTGATATAGGCAATTTAATTAACTGATTTTCTCTGTTATTAAAGGGAAGAAAGATGTGGGCATGGAACCAAAACTTATCTCTTAGCAAGGGCTTTGAAAAAATATATGGGTTGGATGCATGACTTCTTCGTATCAGCCAGAAGATGCTAATACAACTCTAAGTTTATCTTTACGCGCATTTTTGTGAGACCGCCTTGAACCTGAGATGGAGATTTGTCTATAAATATCGCTGTTGAGTACTTTGTGGATTATTGACTACCCATATTCTGCTGTTTATTAATGAATCCATTAAATTGAAAATGAGCTTTGTTGCTCATGATCAGGTTATAAATTTTTGTCGGCGGCGAATTGTTGAAAATTTACCGCATAATTATAGCGACCTTGTTGGGTTTTAGTTCCTACACAAGCTGCACTTTATATCGAAACATACGCAATTTTTTTAACATTTTTTGCATTGATGTTTGTGTTACCTCCAGCTGGGATGAACGTCAGCTAGTAGTAGCTTCTGGGTTATCTGCAATACTCTGTTCCACACGTTAAAGGTTTTGTAAATTTACAGCCGAATATAGGCCTTCTAGTTCGTAGGTTTTCAACAACATCTTGTCTGAAACGTGCAACTAACCCTTTTGTGGTGCTGTTCTGCTGTAAGTATTTTGATAAAATTCTAATTTAGCCTATATTTTGTAAAAAAAAAAAAAATTATTTTTACAAACATTTAAGTTACCATAGTCGTTTTCTAGCAAGAAAAAGTAAGGTTTGGTAAGCTGCAGTTACACCATACTCGAGTATGCTTCAGTAACATGAAAACATGAATATTGTACATATTTATATACACAAAAACTACATGTTAATTTTCTGTAAATTTATAAAATAGATTAGAAAAATGATATGTTTATAATTATTGTTTATAAAATTGTTATTTGTAATTGTAAACAAAGCAATGATTACTTTTTCTTAACTAGCGAGTAAATTGCGTAAAATTATGACGAAGTAAAAACTTTTTAATATAATTTCAAATATTAAATTTAGACATTTTTTATTTATAATTATTTTATATAAAATTATTTATTAAATCGTATTATTGTATACTTAATTACGCCGTTCCCTTTCGGGGTAGGCAATTGAAGTATTGGGCGCACTGAGCCACAGAGAAGGCACGTGCATGTTTGGATGCCTATATAAGGTAACGGATTCATTTGGAAAGAACGCTACGCTCTGCATCACTGTAGGGTCACCCATCCAAACTCGTGACCGTTCCGGCCGTTGCTCAACTTTTGTTGGCGCTGTTAATGTTCTCTCTGCCGTACTGCCGACTCTTTATTAAATCTTTTTTTAATAAACACAGGACCGATTTAAACTAAAATAATTTTCTAAAAATTATAAAATTTTATGTTATTTGTGTTGCCTGTTTGTTGCTTTATATGGCTCTTAATATAAAGAGAGAGCGTGGCGCATTGGTCTAGGCATCCGGCCGCTGTACCGAAGATTGTGGGTTCGATTCCCATACACCGTGATATACTTTTCACTTTCTATACGCTCTCCCACTCTTGAAACCGCTTTGCCAGCGTGGGGTTTTGCGGCTAAAACCTTCTCTGATGGAGTGATGAATTATCTCCAGTGGTTCCGAATCCACTTAAAGCTGTAGGTCTCTTGTAATGTAAGTTGCCAGCATTACAAGCAGAGAAGAGGCTAAGACGCCAACAGTGGCGTATGAATGGCTGACGAAGAAGAAGATGGCTCTTAAAAGTACTACCGTTTATGCTGTCGATCTCAGTTCAGTTTATTGTTGTATCCGTGATATACATTCGTATTAATAGACTTACTTGAAAGTTAAAATTTATTAGTATTTGTTTCTGATTATTGCACAGTTTAAAATATTTGAGGTTAGGGTATTTTAATAAAATTTATATATATACTTTATTATGCTGATTTAGTTTTTATTAAGACCGGTTTCGGCTGTTAGGCCATCATCAGTTCTAAAAATATTACATAAATAATAAATATATATGAGTTACATACATGATTTTATTAACAAAATTTACTTTTCTTTTCACAGATGTTGTTGTGTGTTGCGGGTGGTGTGATTTTGTTGTGGTTACTGTTACATTGATTGATTATTGTGTAGTGTGGTTATTGTTGTTGAGTGATTAAAACCCGTCTGACACTGTCTATAATTATGTCTTGAATTATATATATATAATTTTTATTAATTTCAAAATTTGATTTTTTGGAATTGCTTATTTAAAATTACTAGAACTAGGAATGGTTATATGCGTTAATTACATGATATGCAGGATTATTATGGACTAATAGCTGACAGTGCACTTGTCCAATCAAAACAATACGACAAACTTAAATGTTTATTACTATCGAAGAGACACAAGGCTATAGCAGCTATCCGCTATGCTCAAATATCAGAGACCATTTTGTATAGTTCCCGAGATTTGAATACTACTTGTAACTATTATTTTGAATTCGAAAAAAAATCTTTAAACAAAGTTTATTGTGATGAAAAATAATATCGGTTGTAAAGTAATTTATAATAATTTTCTGTTAACTATTTTATCTAGAGTTTAAAAACTAAATATTATCTGAACATTAGAGGTAGCTTATATAAGGAAGTTAAAACATTTATAATCAGTTCTACCAATTATTGAGATAATGTCTAATTATTGTACTACAATCGTAGACATAATCGATATATTTACATGAATGTAAGAATTAGTAGCTCTATTTATATGGTCCAAAACTGGTTTCATTCATTCAAATAGTAATTAACAAATTACGTAACTACCGTAGTATTAAAACCCGTTTATGCTCATTTAACTAAATCAATGATTATCCTTTCACTAGTATTTGATGAAGTCATCTTTTATATTTTTGCTGTTTCAATAAAAATCTATTACAAATATAAAAAAACAAATACGAACATTCTTATCATTAAAGATTAGCTTTGTTACAGATAAGACCGCATTTTCCTGGTACGACGGTTTGCGTTTTGGTCGTGTATCGTATTTTACGAATTAATTACTGTATAAATTCAGGAGTTAACGCTGCTAGAAACTCGACGGTGTTTATCATCTCTTGCAAGTTGGGGAGAACTTTGTTTTGCGGAGCCGCCCCTTCAATACTCGAAATGGAATTAGTAGTTTCGAGTAAATAATTTGTGAATGGATATAAGTGAAATTAATTTATAAGTAAATGAAAGTGATAGTGACATTTATATGAGTTTACGTAAGAGATTATTAATATTTTTTGTTTTAATTTTAGTTTATAAATATGGAATATTTAATATAATTTCAATACATAAATTTCTATTATAAATATTTGGCACACAGGCAGAAAGAGCTAGGTAGGTAGCTTTTTTCATAATCATATTCACTACTTTTACAATATAAAATCTATATGAATATGGACTACTTACTTCTTACTTACTTACTTACTTCCAATTTGCATCATAATATTATACACAATTAAATATTAGTTAATAATATTCATACATCATACAGTAAGAAGGCGTATTACTTTTTATGTTTTCATGTTAATTAACATTTATTAAAAAGAATTTATAAATTTATTTTTATTTGCTGAATTTTGTATCACTATTCGATCACCAATAAATGAAGTTTTCTCATTTAGCACCCCCTTTGAGTAATTTAGCTAGACTACCATAAATTCGCGTAATTGTCATTTGAATCTCGGCCTAGTTGTAAATAAAAATTGTGTAATTCCGTTATCGTACTAATAGAACGTAAATGTTCACCACCCCCTAGCGTAATGCATTGAGGGGGCAGCGATAACGATCCTTATAAAGATTGGGGTGATCGTGGTCGTTACACTGTACCCAGTCAATTGATGGATCTGTTGATCCCAACAGAATGCAAACAATATCCAGATAATTGCTGTGTTTTCTTAAAATCGCTCCCCATCCACATCTCAACCCCCTCTAATTGATACAAGTTTTAATTGTTTCGTGAAAGATGCTCTTTGCTGATATCTCATTTGTCATGGAGATTTTTATTTTTGCCAAGTCATGAACAACATTTGCACTACAATAAGATAAGGGCTGATGTTATTACAATGAAATATATAAAAGATACATTTTCATGGAATATAAAAATATATATGTCAATAATGTATTAAAATGAAAATGATTTATTTCAGATGTTATTTCATTTTGTATAAATGCCAAGAATTATTTGCAAATGTCATTATTAATTAAATTAAATTGGACGATCGATAATGAGACAATTTGAATTTATTTATAACCTCCCGTCAGTAATTTTGTCTTTAATGTGGAAACAGGATTTTAAATATAAAAATAGCAACGAATATTGTATTAAAAATAGAACAACTAAATATTGTTTAATAAAACAGTCAAGGGCAAAATGATTGATCATTTAATTAGATTAAATAATGGTTGATGCAATCGATTTAATTTATATAAACAATATAGTATTATATTAAACTATAAAGCAATTACATATGTATTTGTGGTCAAATATAAATTCTACGATTTAAATTTTAATAATGTATGAATTTACAAATACTAACCAACCCTATAAAAGATTTAGTTCCAACATTGGTCATGTTGTTTAGTCACTATATGACTAAATACTTAATTCTTGGTACAACTAATCATCACTGATATATTTTGCTTGGTTTGGATATATTTTTCTATGAAATCTGCATCACTTCCATACATTTTTTTCTTTCCTGTTTGTATATTATCTGTGTTACTGATCTGTTTGTGTTTCCATTTTTGAATGAAATCTAATTGTTTTTTATATGGTTTAGTTGTTTTAGAACCCAAATTAAATTAAATATCTACGATTTTGAGAGTACATGATAATAATATATTGATTACTTCTGTCGAGTGAATAAATCTGTAATATCAATAATAAGAACTATTAGATTTTTTACAGTGATTTGGAGAAACATTGTGGAAAATCTATTAATAATTTTTAATTATGATGATATTTTGATTTGTTTCTTACTCCTTTAAGTTTAGTACCAAACATGTAACAAATATGGTTATGATTATGCGCACTATTACGTTAAAAAAAATTATAAAGTTTGTTCAACTATCTTTAATATTAAATTAAATATATGCTTTTCTTTCAGCAGCACTTGTTCTTAAAGGATCCTTATTTAACGACGTAAGGCGTTGACTAGTGACGTAACCGATAAATAATTATTTACTCAGCTTAACATTTTGTTATTGAATTGTATAGTAACAAAAATTGTTTTATTACATTATGTTCATAATGCACAAAATGTATTTTTAATTATAAATAATTAAATACATTTTTTACTTTTTTTTCTGTTTTTATATTTTAACTTTTAAGGTTAAATTTATCATCCCCGACAAAAATACTAGTTATCTTTGTTAGTAAATGTTAGATACATTTTGTTATTTGGTGTTGATCACTTTGAAAGGGGGCATGAGGGTAGAGGTGTAGGAAACTCAAGGAGCGTTAAGCACATAATTGTTCGAAACGGTCTAGCATCTAATATTGCATTTGTTATAGGTGTGAAATAAAAAGTTATCGAGTATTAACTGTGTTTGAAGAATTTTATTTTTAAACCAAACATAACGGAGCTTAAACTGTAGTTTTTGCACAAATGGTTATAGTTTTTTTTATAATGTTTGTTCTCTTGATTATTTAAAAGACTTTAGGCCAGGCTAAAGTCACATGTCTACTTTGCATTTTCATTTTCAAGTTCTTATTTTACTTCACAATACTTTAGGTGATTACGTTTTCTAACCGCATAAATGTGATGCCAACGACCGTTACCTGATTTTTCAGTATTTTTTTGACAGGTATATGATGTCCAAACTAACCTACATTTGGCCTAGTTTGAGGTGGGTTGGTTTTTGCCTTGCGGATTTTCACTCATCATCTGCGGCACGCATGCTGTCCTGGGCCCCTAACTTCCTATAGCCCCTAACTTTGTTTGTCTTTTTTGTCTATTTGCTTTTTTTTATCTGCACTGGAATCTACTTCTGCATTCTCTTCTTTCTTCCATTCGTGTGTTATTTACTCTAATTATATCATTTGTTCTCAGATGTGCTCTTAGTTTACTAAGGTCTTTGTTTACTTCTTATTTATTGTATCCCCTCTCTTCTATGAATAGTTTATGCATTTTCATTAGTTGTATTTCTTTTGGCAGTCCTAGATGTGTAAGTTTTACCTCCAGTGATATCCTTGTATCTCCATCTGAAATTACTTCTTCATGTTCTCTTGTTGCTAGGTATATTCTGACTATCTGAAAGGTTGCGTTCTTAGTCAACCTCGAGATAGCATATCTACCATTTGGTATTTGTCTTGTTATTTTTGTTATTCTGCTTTCCTTCAATATTTCTTTCCTCCTTCTTCTTATCTCTGCAATTTTGTTTGGTATCGTAGTCTCTGTAAAACTTCTTCTTTTTTTTCTGTTTTTTGGTATGCATAATTGTCCTGTCCTTTCTTATTTTTTTCTTTTTGATCTTTTTTTCTGTTTTTTGTTTTGTTTCCGTTTAGCTTCTCTTGTCTCTTTCCTTTCTCTTCTATGGCTTTTAGTTTGTGTGTTTGTTGTCATTGTTTGTTTTTCTATATTCTTCTATTGTCAAAATCTTCACTTTTTTTTTTGTTGTTGAAAAGTTTCTTATCGCCCCCTATTTATTTTCATCTTTGAGCATTTGTTAATGATTGTTGTTTTATCCATTTTGCTTCCTAGTATATTATCTAGTTTTTTTCTATCTTATTCACACGTCTCGCATTCTACTAGAGTGTGTTCTGCGTTATCGTGTGTTTCTTTCTGAAAAAATATACACCTTTCTTCTTCCTTTATTTTTTTAAATTTTTTGCAAGAATTTTTCAAATGCTCCGTGCCCGGTTAGTATTTGTGTTGTATAATAGCACGTCTCGGATTTCTTCTCTACCTATTTTTTTATCTTCGGAATTAGTTCTCTTGTTCATTTTTTCTTTTCTCCTCTATTCCATTGTCTCTGCCTTCTTTCCATAGTCTTTTCTCTTGCTTTTACCTTTGCTTCTTTTTTACTCGTTGTTTCTTTTACAAAATTTTGTATTTCTATTCTTTCCTCTACCATCATATCCGCGGGAGGTCTTGCCGCAATTACCTTTACTGCCTTTTGTGACACTGTTCTGTAAGCTCTACTAATCCTTAGTGGGCTTGCTTTTGCAGCTCCTCTTACTTCATATCTGTTTTTTTTTTATGGCTTCTCCACATGTTTCTGCGGCATTCAGCAATTTGCTTCTTGCTGCCGTTGCTATTAGCCTTCTGCTTTCTTCTCCTGGACTTCCGTTGTTTGGCATAAGTCTACCAAGCTTTCTGTTCATTTTCTTTGTTCTCATGACCGCTTCCTTAACTTGTTCATTTCATTCTTTTGCGAGTATCACTCCGAGGTATTTGATTTTTTTTTTTCTATGGTTATCACTTGATTTTTCACCTGTATTTTACCTATTTCTCTATTATTTCTCTTAGTCGATACCCATGCCGCTTCTGTTTTATGTGTTGCTAGTTTTAAACTCTCATCCACATTTGTATCATATCAATTGCCAGTTCTAGTCTTCCTTTTAGTACTTCTATTTCTACGTCTCTACCTACTACTGCTATGTCGTCCGCAAATGCTGTTAATGACACGCCTTCCGGCATCTTTATTCGAAGTAACTCGCTATAGACAAGGTTCTACAGTTTTGGTCCCAGTGAACCATGAGTTGGCTAGGACATTATAAAAACTATAAGTACGTCGATAGTGCCATTGGCATTTTACCTATGGCACTATCGACGTATTCATGCTTCCAATTAAGTAAAATGTATGCCTCTGGTATTTTACAATTTTTTTAATTTTAATAAGCAAAATTGTCGTATCTGGGCCTTTGAAAGCTTTGGTATCATTTAGTAGAAGATGATATATCCGGAACGTGTGACAGTTTGGTGCAGAATTTGGTCGAATGGTTTTATTGGACCGTACTTTTTTAAAACGATGCGATAGGGTTATGTTTGCAATTTTTCTTTTCTAACATAGAGAGTATAGATACAGAGAATCTTTTTTTTAACAACATGGTACCACCTGCCATGCACAATCTGATTGAGTTCATTGGTTGCTTAGTAGCGATAAAATTGCGACATCAATTGGCCACCAAGATCACGATTTTTTTGGAGTAATTTTAAAGACAAAGTCTGTGCCAATACGTCACAGACAATTTACGCTCTCAAAGCTAACATTGTAGTCATAATTGCGTAAATGAGCCATATCTTGTGAAAGTGTTTTATTGTAATAAAGAGGAGGTTATATATGGGACACAATATCAGATAAGTGGCCGCTTCGTGATTTCTGGCTTAATTTGGTCTTTTTGACAAAATTTTCGATGTCATTTTGGCATAGTGCCGGCTCAATTTTATCTACAGCGCGTCGAATATTGTTTTTCAATTCAGGTATTGTTCGTGGGTTATTGGCATACTCTTTTAGTTTCAAAAAATCTTAAAGAAAGAAATCTAACAGCGTCAAATTGCATGGTCTTGTTGATCAATTTACTTCGCTTTGGCGTGAGATAACTCTCCCTTCAAATTTGTTCTGCAACAATTCCATTGATTTGTTTGCTGTGTGGCAGCTTGCGCCGTCTTATTGAAATCACAAGTCTTCGAGATTCATTTCAGTAATTTGAGGCCAGAAGAAGTTGTTTATTATCTCACGGTAACGAACGCTGCTGACGGTGACCGCATTGCCAGCCGCATCCTCGAAGAATAATGTTTCAATCACTCCGCCAGCTCAAAATGCGCACTAAACAGTGGCTTGTGGTGGATGCATGGGACTTTGGTTCTCAGCTCTCCAAATGCGACAATTCTGTTTTTTGACATAGCCATCAAGTTTGAAATGCGCCTCATCTGAAAAGATGATGTTCTTACAAAAATTACCATTTATTTATTGTTATTTTAAGATCTATTCTATGGAAGTTTGTCGCTGCTCATGGTCTGCTGGCTTCAAAAGTTGTGTCAACTGAATCATGTAAGCATGAAAATGCAGATAGTTAATCCAAGTTTGCTGTAAACTGTTTCGTGAAAGTGTCAATTGCTGAGAACGATGGCGAATCGAGGTGGAAGAATTCTGGTTTACACTCACTAACTGCTACAATGTTTTTATTACACAGAGTTGCACGAACACGGACAGGTCTTTTCTGGGTTTGAACTTACCCAATCGCCTCAAATTTTTCGATTAATCAGAATTTGGAATGGAGAATATAAGAAACAACATAGATGTGCATACATTTATACACAAGAAAAATGTCTTGTACTTTTGCTTTTTCATTTACCGACAATCGAAATTTGTATTCCAAATAGCCCTAGTATAACAACGACTGTGTTTAAAAAACATTTGTTTCAAGCGCAACATTTTAAATGAATTTTTTGGATTAGCTAAAACGTATGGTTTTTAATACGACCTAGAGCACGTAGAATTATTTTTGGGTTACATTATCTCAGACATTGATTGGGCATACTTAAGAAAGTTTAAATCTTTAAGGATTGTACGTGAACTAAAGACGATAGTTTCGCTTTTTTTATATAAGAGGAGGTATATCATTATTGTGACTCTTAGTTTGAATTAACTGAAATGATATAAAATTAAACAAATTCTAAAACAAGGCGAGTTTTCATGCGTATAATTGTATTATTTAAACTTCTGATCAATGTATTTATTTGATGATTTAATTAACAAATAATCTAAGATCTAATTGTACCGTATGCAAATATATTTTTCTAATACATTTATTATATTTAGTTTTTCATATTCTTTTAAAACAAATCTTAAAATAGTTCGGTCTTAGTAAAGTTGGATTAGACAACTACTTAATTTTTATGATTTCTTTATCCAAAAAATAACTTCAATAAAATCAATAAAACTCTACTAGTACATGGTGTTTGTTAGAATAGAAAATCTCATCACAATATAGTATTCGTTATAAGTAGCAGCATCATATACTTATTGTTTGTTTCACATTTTGTATGTAGAGATCAATTCAACAAGGGGAGAAAGACACAGTCCAATAAACCGAGCCTGAAAAATGTATTGAAAGTTTCTCGCGAGCAATAAAAATCAATTGGGCAGAATAGAGTTCTGTTCGCGTAGTAGAGGAGCAGAGACGTACGCCCAAACAAAAAGCCATCAGAAGCGGGGGTCGTCTAAAGCGAGACGTCGATGAGGGCAAAAACATCCCTCCCTGACCCGACATGATGATTATGTAACACAAATGTCGTGGGCCGTACACATTTCAACCCACCGATTAATGCAGAAAACAAACTAGACAATCTAAAAGTAGTATAAATCAGGCGTGATAGGTTTTAAGTACGTTTTTATTTAGTTGAAAGGGATATACATGCTTTATGTTAATTGGGAACTATTTGCAAGAAGTAGACACGAATGGCTCAATTAGCGAGGTTCAAGGAAGACATTAGCTGTTGGCACGTGTAGCTCCTTTTTTAATAATCATCTGGGAATATAACCAGCTTGTGGCCTCTATAATATCCTCATCAAATGGATTTTGATTACGTGTCCTTGTTATTCATTATTCAACATATCTGTATTTAAATGAACAAATTGGGTAATAATACGCCGCCCTCTCAATTAAGCATATTTATTTCAATATAAAATACTATTAGTTAAAATATTGTATTTATAAGAAATTTATCGTCAGCTTCTTGCATAATTAACTTTTATCGCGGAAGAGGTTTCGTGACAATTCTGTTCTTTTGATATAATAATCCGCCTTCTCCCTAACTAACCTAGGTAGTAAGTACCGTGCTATGAAATAAATAAACAAACGGAAGTCATGGCAGCTATTTTCAGATATACACTTTTAGAATTACTGTGAGCCAAGGGGCTTTAATGATCCGCATCTGAATAAAATATATATAAATACATAAGTCATCGCCGTCGCGGTGTCAGAAAATTTTCAATTGTTTGGAAACTAGCGGATAGTAAAAAAATCTGCGGATGGATCGATCGCAAAATTATTTTATGTTGTAGCGAAAGGAAATCGAGGGGATCTATTTAAAACTATGACTCCGCGTGAACTGTAATAACTAGATGAGCATAAACAATATTATTTTAAGAATAGGTTATTGCCGTTTAATTGGAATTGTTTTTATGTTGTAGGTTTCAATTTGAATTGAATATCATGTTTTGTTATTTTTTATGTTAATCTAATTTTGTAAAGGTTTATGTAAATACACCACACCCACTATGAATAATGATGTTTATACAAAGTCTATATTTGTTAAATGAAGTAATATTTTTGACATCTACAAAGTTATTGAAATTAGTCGAATTGAAGCTAATTATAATAAAATAATTTTATTGAGTAAAGAACCAATGGCTTAAAGTTTTGTTCATGGTTATTATTAGTTGTATAGGATTCGTAATTGGTTAGTACTGCTAGTGACAGAAAATAATATAATAAATTTTGATGAGAATAATATTTATGTTGTTCTGAGAATTTAAGATATTTGTAGAAATTCAAGTGCCATCTTGTCATTTTAATAATATTTTTATTTTTCTGTAATATATTATTTTATTATTATCATGAAGCTATTGCCTGTACTCTATGCTGTACTTTATAAAACAACTTTAGTTTTATTTTACTCTTGATTAAACAATATTGCTATTTTTATTATGTATGTAACGATCATTAATAATTATTATAACTTAGTAGTAGCAAATACTTAACTTTACCGGTTAGGTTAGGTGTTAGTAGCTTTTCTTTATGGTTACTGAACATTTAAATACTTTGCATCATATTTTAGATAATAAAAGAGAGTAAAGGATCCTTAAATTTGTGACAAAATGCGACACTAGATGTGGTAGTTGAAATAATTAATGATTATTATAGCTTATCTAACAAAAATAAACAACAAGCAAAGAGCGTTTGAAATTATATAAATTTTATTTGTAATAGGTAAATGTTGTAAAGATTTTTACTGATAATGTTGAATCGAATTCTGTGTGTTAACGATGCAGTTACAAATAGGGAAAATATGTAAATATACATTTTACGAATAGTTATTCTTTATAAAGTGCTTCCTTTAAAGCCCCAGAAAACAGATCGGAGATAGATTAAGTTTTTTTTTTTAATACATTGATGCTATGTCGATTTAACTTCAGTCGATAGTTTTTTTTTTCATATTTATGTGCATATTCAATATAAATAATGTATAAAATAAAATATAAGGAAACTGGTGCATTTCATACACTATTAATTATAAGCAAGCCAAAGGTTCTTCCGAGTATAATGGATGAAATGATGCGAGTTTTTTTTTGTAGATTAGTTTATCAATCGCTACAATAAGTATACGTCATGAGGTCTGTTGATCTATTTATGCAATTAAGCCATATTTATCAATTTGTTTTTTGATGTTATTGCAAAGTATTTGTAGCAATTGAAAATAAACGTATGGTTTATCATTTAAATTTAATAAATGATTTATTTTATGTAGATAATGTGACACATGCAATAGTGTTTCAGGGTACGCACCCTTCATCAGTGTGCGTAGCAAACCCACTGGCCGGAGAGACAATTTACATAAAATCACACTACTATTATACATTTTATGTATAAATATATGTGAGAGGTGGTAACGCAACAATTTGCTCTCTATTACGAGAATGTTGAACTGTTTTTGTGTAAGGAGACTGTAGTGTGTCTCACTTGGTGGAGAGGCAATTTATATAAAATACATTATTTATTAAATATTTGTTCCGGTGATCTGATTAAAAAAAACGCGTCGAAAAAGCTGTTGCGTTTATATGAGGTCTACTGCGTCAAATTTGCTATGTTTTACAGAATATGTTTCCACATCGCTTGATATGCGACAACAAGTGGATGTAATATACACTGATTTCAGTAAAGCATTTGACACATTAGATCACGGGATTATAATAGATAAACTACGTGTTGTTGGATGCGATAACAATCTTTGTAATCTATTACAGTCATATCTTAATGACAGATTGCAGTATGTTGAGGTTTTAAACTTCAAATCCGCTAACTATCCAGCACTTAGTGGTGTTCCCCAAGGGTCCAACTTAGGGCCATTAATTTTTATCATTTTTATTATATATATATATATTTGCAAAACCTTAAAAAATCAATGTCTACTATATGCTGACAATTTAAAAATATTTTCTACAATTTCATCTATGGCAGATTGCATATCCCTTCAATCTGACATTCAAATGTTTTCTATGTGGTGTAAAACGAACTACTTGCAACTATATATATCAAAATGCTGTACGATGACATACTCTCGCAAAAAATCAAATATAGTTTTTGATTATGCCATTGACAACCAACCTTTATCAACAATTACAACCTACAAAGACCTTGGTGTGCTGTTCGACAATTAATTAACATTTAATAGTCACATAGACAATATTGTCAACTCAGCATTAAAATCGCTAGGATTTATTATTAGGTCAGCAAAACCATTCTCTAACAAAGAATCTTTGCACGTACTCTATTTTGCTTTTGTCAGAAGTAAATTAGAGTATTGTAGTACGGTGTGGTCTCCTTACTACGCAACCTATTCCTATGCTCTGGAAAAAGTTCAAAGACGTTATTTAAAGTATATGTGTTACCGAGAAGATGGCCACTACCCGCCTCGTGGTCGTACAGATTATAACGCCCTATTAAGCCGTTTTGATTTTGACTCTCTTCGAGATCGTCGTAAAAGAGCTGATATATCGCTGGCCACTAAGCTGGTTTGCGGAGATGTGGATTGTCCAGTCCTATTAAGCAGTTTGAACTTCCATGTACCAAGGCTAGCAGCTAGAAACCAACCAACATTTACTTGTTTTAGGTCGCACAGTAATTTAGGACTAAATGCACCGATAAACAGAGTAATGAATGCTGTAAACTCCGTAGCGCCCAATCAAGCATTTTTTTAACCATTTTATTTTATATAATTTTTGTATATTTCTGTAAAACTTTTGTTTATTTTTTGTTCATTCATATTTTTTTTTTTGTTTAGTCTTATATCATAACTTCTTTATTTAATTTTATTGTATCATAATTATTTTTTTCCTTGTATCTATTTACCTATGTCTGTATATTATCTCCATGTTGGAACTATTAGTTCTGTTGGGATAATAATTTAATAAATAAATAAAATAAAAAATAAAATAAAATAAAAAATGTGTAACAGACAACAGTTTAATTGCACTACAGAAAGGAGTCTGTGTAAGGAAGCACGTAAACAGTTTAACTTTATTGTAATAAAGGGCGCTGCTACAATATTTCTAGTATAAGATAATTTCAACTTTTTTTAAGCGTTATGTACGCAACTCAAAACACAATTTTTGGGAGTTTTTATGTTATTGGGTTTGTAAAGCTGTATGCTTCTAAGATTTCTTTTACAGGGCTATGCAAATTAAAAATAATTGTGTGGTACTGCGTATGTACCACTGGCCTGACGGATGGTCTTGCTATGCGGGGCCGAATTTTTTATATAATTTATATGGGGGGAGTTCTCAATTTATTTTTGGCATCTTAGATTTTTGTCACCCATGTTTTGCTATCATGTTTAAAGCGATCTGAACAATTCTACCGGTTTTTAACAGGTTGCCTTAACAGTGAATCGCTGTGAACAGATTATCTTTAGCCAGGTTTAAAAAAAGATACTTACCGAATGAGCATTATTTAGGAGCAATGTTTTTATTGATAGAGCAAATAATTTTGAGTAGTTGAAAATGAAAAATTACTGCCCAACTTGCTAACATTGCATATATGAACTTTTTTTCTTGCTGTATTACAATATAACTTAATACCCCACTATCCATCACTACGGGTTAGGTCTTCTCAAAGTAAAACAAATTACATGACGGTTGTCGTGTTGTAAATTCTTTTTAACGATTAACTAATACTTGAAAGTTTTGTAACATCGTACTAACATAACGTTTGAGAAATGTACGTAGTTATTATTATAATTTACTTACTATACTACGGTTCAGTACCGCCGCACAGTGGGGCCAGTTACTCTAAAAGCTGGTAATAATTCAAAAATTAAAGTGCAATAAACATATTTGTCTTTATGGCCTAGTGTAGCCTGTAAAAATGTGCGTGTTTCAGAACCGATAACGCTTTTCTTGGTCTTTGCTGCAATTGAGAAAAATAATGTTTAAATATCGCGTTTAGCGTTGTATTCAAAACAATTTGTCGAGTGAATTTTTAAAACTGTGTTTTTTTATTCTTAAATCGCTCTAAATTTAACTTTTTTGTCATGGAGCTGTCAACCTCAGATATGTGTTATATTTTCAGTAATTTTTGTTTTGTGAAAAAGTAGTACACTTAAATAAAAACTTTTAAAAGTTATCATTATATATCGTTCTGCAAATTAGTGTGTTTGCAGAGATAGGTAAACTTTTAGTTGTGTATCGAACTAGATCGAGCATTTTTGTTTACATGGTTAAAATGTGTAGTCATAGTAGAATTAGGGTGCATTTTAAAATTTTGCGATTTTAGCATTAACCGCTGCCTTGATTAGTAGTATTTTAACAAAAACGGCAACTTTGGCGTCATTGCTGTTTCTACATATTATTAGATAATCGATTAATTTTTTTACCGGTACATTTAGAAAGGATCAAACTATGATATGCCGGAGTATTTTTTGTCAAATTACATTTGCAAATAGCAATAAAATGCATTCAAAAGTACATAAAAAGTATTTATTTCTATATTTGATGACTTTTTCGGCTATTTCCTAACAATTATTTGACTAAAATACTTCGTCATATCACTGTGTGATTCTTTTTGAATGTACTAGTAAAAAAGTAAATTGATTATCTAATAATATGCAGAAACAGCAATGACGCCAAAGTTGCCGTTTTTGTTAAAATACTATAAATCAAGGTAGCGGTCGGAATCGTCTTAACTATATGGCTGTTTTTTTTTTAGTTTTAACAAATTTGACAAATTATTATTTTTTTTGGTTTCAACATCTTCTGGTAATAAGTTCATAACTTAAAAAAAAATTATGAATGTTTTTGAGAAGTTCTGTACAAAATTAAATTGAATATCAGTTCATTTTTTAAAAAACCAAATTTAAGAAATCTCAATGTGTTCTGAAGAACAATCTAAATACCAAAATATACCTCTTTAAGTCTAAATTCAAGTCAGGATGGATGAATGTAAGAAGATCAAAAGCTAGATTTGTTGATGAAATATAGTAATTAGCTAAAAACATGAAGAAAGAACGGTGCTTATCAAAAAGGTAATAAGCGCACTAAGCTCATAAAATCGGAATATTGTAGGATTTTTATCGTGTTTTTTTTTTGGATTTTGTCATCCTAAAAACTACCCTATTTTATCTAAGAGATTTGTTTCACTATTTTTTTGTTAAATTGTACGTTAAAGTCTATACGAATCAAAAGTTTCAGAATTTTATTAAGCCATTCTTACTTCCATCCCTTAAAAACTACCCCAATTTATTAATAGAATTTTTTAATAATTTTATTTTGTAATCACAAGCTTAATTTGGACTAGTTTTATAAGTTTCAGATTTGTTTGCCAAAAGAATGGTGTGGACACATGGACTCTTTTAAATGTAATATGTTTGAATAACTTAATATAACTTAACAATTAATGAATTGAGTGCCTCACCCACCCACCTGACTATTTGTTATCAAAAGATTGAATTTGTCACTTTTTTCTTCAATTTAATGAGTCCAGTTAAAACTATTTGCAGGCAATCAATGATGACCGCCCGGGTGGTGTAGTGGTTAGCGTTCTCGACTGCTATACCAGGGGTCTTGGGTTCGAGCCTCAAGCCCCCTATTTGGAGGGTCAGTTTTTCTGGTTAAGAAAAAATGTGTTGTGATGAGTACGCCTTCTTTCGTATAAGAAGAGAAAATTTAGTAGGTCCAGTGTACTGCCTTGATGTTGCGAGCACGATAAAAACCCAATAATTTAGGTTGGAATTCCTGAATTTGCAGCAAAATTCCCAGATGTAGTAGTCTTAACCTCTGGCATTGGTGATTAGACTTGGCATCAGAAATAGACCGACGTTAAATAATTAAATGAAAAAAAAAGGCAATCAATGAATTGAGGTGCCCGTCCACCTACTCGACTGTTTGTTATCATTGATTGCACATTAAATGTAATCATCTTCTATTGTGACAAAAAGACTTCTGACGTTTGCAGAGAAGACAATTTTTTAATTTCTTAGTTATAAACACTTGGATGGGTGGGTAGCGTACTCTAAATTATAATAACCGGTCAGTAGATTTGATATCACCATCTTCTTTTGTGATCAAGCGATTTCTGACGTTTTTAGAGTGGACAAATATTTAATTTCTTTATAACGGACAGTTGGGTGGGTGAGTGGGTTACTCCTAATCATGATAACCGGCCAGTGTTTTGAATTGGAGTGGCCCACCCACCCACTCAAGTGTTAGTTATCAAAATATTTAATATCACATCTTCTCTTGTGATAAAAAGGCTTTTGACGTTCCAATTTCTTAATGACAAATACTTGGGTGGGTGAGTGTAGTACTTGAAATCTTAATAACCGGTTAAACTGCAGTGACCCAACCATCCAAGTGTTAGTTTTTAGAAGATTTCTCTTGGGACAAAAAGACTTCTGAGGTTTGCAGAGCGAAATTTCAACAAAACACTCTAGCTCAAACTGTCACATTACAGACGAGGTTTTACATATCTTTCTGTGGACATTGACATTAAGTATTGCAGTTTATAATTTTCTGGAAAAAATTTACGTGGAAGCTTTTTTATTTTATTGATTTTCCTATTAAAATAACCTAATGGTTTTGGAGATATAAATCTCTGAAATGGCAGAGAAAAATTATTAGAATTTTTGCAAAAAATATTATTTTTGGTAATCTCACCGATTTTATTCTGTGTACGTGTTTATACCATATTAACTGTTTTATTTCAATGTTTATTACTGTTCCTTGTATATCCATTTGTTGCTTCACTACTTTGTTTCTAACTCGAGGCTTTTTTTTTCATTTTTTTTTGTAAGCCTCCAGCTCTCGGATTCGTATAGCATGCTGGTTTTTTGTTTTTTTTCTTATCTTTTTACTTCATAATATATCGTATAGCCATCCTATGCTTTCAGATTTGTCCGTTTCTTGTTTGTTGAAAAGATATTTGCTTGATGCTAGTTGAATCTTTTTTTATACATGTGCTAAAACCTAATGCTCATACTCTTTTATTACTTTGCGATTTATGTATTGCCGATCTTCTTTATCATTTGCACAGAGTACTCCATTGTCTGCAAACTGTAGAATATACATCTAGACTCTGTTATTGTTAAAGGGTATCTCCAATATGCAAGAGCATAAAGTTTGAGAAATATTTGTTTATAGTGCAAGATATTTTGTATTTCTTTTAAATAATGTCCATGTAAATATCTATAGAAAATCTAAAGATCTGCAAACATTACTTTGGCGTGGCATATTAGGCCGTTATTTTTAACACGCAATGAGGATGGGAATCGAAAAGAAACATTGCTGTGGCTGTTGATGGTCATAAGACATAATTAAATATTGATATAAAAGCAATTACCAAATTGATTCTAATTTTAATTACCTATTGAGCTGCAAATTCTTTATAATTGAAAAAATAATGAAAGAACATTAAATTGTTCTATTAGTTAGGTGCTTCTAAAACTTAATTTTATTAGTGATATAAACACTATCATTTTTACAGTTTTCAATTCTTAAGCAACTATGGTTTTGAACCAATAATATCTTCTTGCTTCAGTTTATCTAATATATTCTGTATACTTTTGGCATGCTTAAAATCACATTTTATTTTTGCATGTTTTATTGCTATATTATATATTTAATGATATGGTTTTTGGGACGTATGAAGTGTGCAGAATTATGAATAACACTTTTGGTTGTTTATTGTAATGTAAATCAGAACTTTGGGGTATCATCAATTTTAACTATAATTTTTCAGTTATCAAGAAAGCAGATATTATTAGAATGCTTTACCAAATCAATAGCTTTGAAAATGCCTAAAAATGTTGAAATTTTTTTTTAATGTTTTTTCAAAGTAGAATGACTTTGGCATTAATAGGTTTGTTAGATCTATCAAAAATTTAAATTAACTAATTTATTTTTGACTAGAATTGTTTGTGTTATTTGCTTTTGCACTTGTATACCTCTATTCTCAATCTTTCTGCTAAATAAACCAGATTTTGGCTGAAGAGCTGATGTTGAGTTGGGAAATTGTTAGAGGACATGATATTCTACACAATTTTGGTGAGAAACAACCAAAGACTTGGCTGCAACTTGAGTTATCTTTAAATTTTTTGATTAAATTTTGCTGACTTTGAGCCAATATCTACTTTACAATACGGTTTGATAAATTTGTGTCGGTCGAAGGAAGCCTATATGCAACCTTATTGTGGGCTTAACACTATCAATTTGCTAAATGGGAAAACTATTTAGCAGACTTATAATTGCTTATTTATCTACGTTAGTATAAAAATTGTTATAAAATAGTTTAAAACATTCAAATTTCTTTGTATATTAGTATTTCCTGTTAATAAACACGACTGTTATTATTAACAGGAAAAAGCAAAAACCAGAAAAGTGTTTACAACAATACTCATAGCACATTAATCAGTAGATTGTTCTTCTTTCTATCTTTAAAATTTGCAAGATACTCAAATTTATTTTTTGGTTAAATTATCCTGTTTACCGTCATATCATTTATGACAGACCTACTGTAGAACTACTTTAATTGACCACTTGAAACTGTAATTTAAATTTATATAATGATTATCTTAAAAGATTTGTTGGGGGATTGACAAGAACGATATTGAAATGATTAAAAACCTCTACTGGAACCAAGAAGCAGTGGTGAAGTATAGCTATAGACTCAGCAGAGATCAAATGGGGAGTGCGACATGGATGCTTACTATCACCATTGTTGTTCAATCTGCATTTGCACTTAGACGTTGCAGGAAAAAAAATGTACGGTATGAAAATCAATGGACATTATTGCTGATAATTCAGAAGTACTTCAACGCCTGCTAAACAAGACTGTTGATTTCTCTGGGATCAATGCGGACTTAAAATAAACTTCTCTAAGAAAAGAAAATAACGATTGTATCTAAGGAGCAGGAAACGCTCATAGAGGTTAGACTTTATGAGCAGAACATTGAAATGGTCGAAAACTTAAATATTTAGGAGTATGGCTAAATATTAATTTAAATCCAGATATTGAAATTAGAGTCAAAATCGCACAAGCTAGAGCCACATTCAACAGTGAAATAGTTTCGGACCAATACCACTATCAATCTGAAAAATAGATAGATATATTGTTTTGTGACATGTAATATCTACTCAATATTACTATGCAACAGACCAAGACGTCCTAAGTAGATCACGTTGTGAAAGTTGAAAATTGTCAAAAATCGGAAGACCGCACATACTTAGGGCATATATTGCGCAAGAGGAAATATTACTTATAATATAGGGACTTATAATAGAAGATAAACAAGGATTAGATAGAAAAAAATATTTTGGGTTCAAAAATATAAGGGACTAGACTGGTTTAAACACTTCTTATTCTATGTAACACAAAATATGGAAAATTTGTTGA
Organism: Tachinus rufipes; assembly: GCA_963932245.1. Lineage (NCBI taxonomy): Eukaryota > Metazoa > Arthropoda > Insecta > Coleoptera > Staphylinidae > Tachinus > Tachinus rufipes. The sequence continues at coordinate 75,317,171 of OZ010743.1, read as the reverse complement.
GATGTTTCCAACTTCCAGTTAATGGAGATGGCACTAGTAATCTTATTTAGAGTACGCTTATGTTTTTTAGTATTGTTAATATTTTCTTTTATCTATACACATTAGGGTGGGGATTAATATTTTTTGTGAATTTTTTATGAGTGCCCGGCGGAATTATGTTTGAATACCAACGAAAATTAACGTCGAACTTTTAAAATGAGCTTTTTTGTTGTACAATGTTTTTTTTTTTTTACTAGATTTTATGTTTTTAAATCAATTGTCATGAACTAGAAGGTTATATAGAAGAAAAATTAATCGTTTTCTGAACGCGTAATCTTTGAGATTTCAAGTACAAAAAATCATCCTAATATGATTTTTTTCAAAATATTATTATAAGATTATTTAACATATTTTTTTTTACACATTGTATGTAGTTTGTGACATTCAATTTTGAAACAAAATCTAGTAGAAAACCACGTAGTATAATAAAAACAGCTTAGAAGTTTTTTGTCGCTTGAACCGGTTTTACTTCTTGTTTGGTAGTTTTTGCGCTTACGGCATCATTTAGACTTCATCAGCACCATTTTGAGAATGTTATTTTTTTGTATTCGAACATAATTCTGCCGGGTGCTCATAAAAATTAAACAAACAAAATTTTAAGCTCCGCCCTAATACACATATTTTGCAAATTTTTTCCTCCATCTAAGCTTGGCGCACTTTTTTTATTTAGACATCTAAATTTTGTAAAGTTATTTGTTAATGTTTGACAGTTCATTCATAATCTGACCAAAAATCAATTGTATCTCGACACTAGCTTTTTATTCTTTCTATTTCTTTACAAATTTTTTCTATTAATTATTATGTTTTTATCTTTTTCTTCAAACATGCTAGCAGATCTTAAAGTTTGTCTCTTTTTGTCTTTTTTTTTTCTATCTTACAGCTATTTTATCAATTCTCTCTCGGCAGATCTATAATGAAATTTTTTATCGAAGCCCCACTCCCGTTTCCAGTTCATTATCTTTGGATTATTCCTCTCATTTCAATGCTAAATTTTGCCTTATACAATGTCATGCAAACTTGTGTGTTATCCGACCACTTTGTTTACTAAAGTCTAAATCATTTTATGTTCTAATTCTCGCTGGAATTAGTCTCACAAAACCCATGCTAAATATTTAATAGATTTTATAGCTATTTTATTTTACTGTACTTTTCAGTCTTTTTTGAAATATGTTTACAAGCATAGCTCGCAACTTTATATTCAATTCTATATACTTAATAAATATTACATAATGTATGTAGTCACAAACGTTTGACTCCTCTATAAATTTAAATATACTAAGAAAATACACACGTTTAAAATGTACTGACATTCTGAAATTTTTTTACTGACTGTTTTTGAATCATTTACAGTGGTTAATGGCTAATTCAATAATAATATTCTTAAAATTCTACTTATATAAAAGGACGAATGCCTGATACGTGTATGTTCTTACTTTAACAAAATCTTTAATCATATTTAGAATATTTATTTATAAGGAAGACAAAGTAATTATTAATATACATTGTGAATTTAATTATAAAATAGTTGAACGTAATTCCAGACTAATTAAAATCCAGCACGATTGATATACTAGTATGTACACTTGTAACTTCTGTATACATATTTGCAGTATGTACCTACATCTGTAATTCGAAGCAAAGTGCCTGATTTATAAAACATATACAATACACATTGATGTGCAACATTATAAAAGGCCGATCTCTAAGTAGTGCGAATAATCAAGCTGCGGTGGTGGATGTGGGGTGGCGGGGTATGAGGGAGATGCGGCGGCAGGCGTCGCGGCGCCCGACTGTCGGACTCCTCTACTGTCACAGCATCCCTTATCCGTCTATGTGTCTATCCAACTAGACCCAGCAGCTATGGGGATGTTCCGGGCGGAACAATACTACCTGATTTATTCCAATCTATAAGAAAAGAAAGATATATTATTATAATTTACTACAGTCAGGAATGCAAATTAATTAAACTGAATTTTATCATACTAAATTAAAAAATATAAATAACAATAGAGAAATATTTTATCTCAAATATGAAAAGCCGAGCAAATCCGATTAGCAATTTTATTATGGTTTTTACCAACCAGTAGGTAAAATAACTTAAAGGGAAAATTAAGCGAAATAATAGATTCTATAACACATCAATGAAGTAATTGAGGGTTATGAAGTGTTAAATGTTTTTCTATATATAGATTGTATACCGAAGGATCTTAGCAAAACTTAGTAAGTTTTTTGAATGATAAACAAGTATTAATATAATCTTAAGAAAATTATTACAATTAAATAGACGCGCGAAATTTAATTCTTTAAAAGTCTCAATTAGAACATATCATTGAAAAAAGTCAATTATTTTCATTACAGTAAATATAAATTAATTAAAAGCACTTTATACGAGTTGAATCCACTTAATTAGATTTTCTCGATAATATAGACTTTTAAAATACCTGAGAATATTGGATATTCTCTTTCTGTTCCAATCGGCCGGCTTCGCATTGACGAGTCTCAATCCGTATTAAATTTATATAATTATTTTCACGATGTCGTATTATTTGGGTGAAAGGGGTTTATTTCTTATATAATTTTAATTAAATTGATTACTTAACAATGACCAAGAATATTTAACAAATAAATTAATATATGTATTGACCTCATTCATTAAAACTGAAGGTCTTTTGTAGTGTTTACTAAATTGAAAAATAATACTATGCCATGGTTACAATATTTATATTTAAAATTATAATATTTTATGTTCTACAATAAACATAATCGCTTGGTAAATTGGTTAATTAACGCAGTCGAGTCCAATACATATTTTTTTGTTAGGCCAAGTGATTTTATTTTTAACTAGTAGTGACTCAGTACTTTAAATAAATTTTTTGTAATAACGTTCTATTTCTGTTATTTCAAAGGCTGCAATTTGATGCAAGGTGCAATTTGACCTGAATATTTTTAATATTAATATAATAGTGTATTAAAAAGTTGTTAAGATTCTGTTATATATTTTTAGAACTCACAAATACTATCCGTGAGTAAGAGTGTAAATGACGAATACCATTGCGAAATAAATAATGCATGCGAATTTATTTTAATTGGTTATGATTTCATCTTAGCCTTAGAGCAGTGATTTATTACAGTTTAAGGGTTGCGCAAGGACTCATTCGTATGTAATATACTGTTTGTATTAATACATACTACAAATATCATTGAAATAAAATATGAAATTTGTGTATTTATTGACCACACCCAATCTTAAGCAGGCTGAAGGTCTTTCTGAGGTTGGGGATGAAATAGAAAAAAATGATATATAAGTGAATTAGTTTTTGGTGAAGGGCAAATATTGTTTTAAATTTTTACATTGTTAAGAATATTGAATCCAATCTCGCTATGCCAATCAGCCTTAATTTTTTCTCATTATTATTAAATCAGTTTATGAGTTTTACTTACAATATTTATATTGTCTTATTTTATCCGTACAGTCAGTCAGTGTGTCTGGAGGTGTTTCAAATTTTGTCTATTATTTGAAATCATATTTCTCAAACATTACATTCTATATATCTGCGATTTACAGATTATTAATACAATGCAAGTTACAAGGGGTAGGGTTGCAAGATAGTTATTAAAATTGTTTGTCCAAAGAATTGGCTGATTGATTTACATTTGCATCTTAATGGTTAGTTATTAGCTTCTAGTGATGTCAGAAGATGACCAGTAGACGGATGGAATAATCGAATTTAAGAACATTCCAACCGCAATATTTTTTCGGCTATTTTCAAGTATTATTTAAAAAAAAAAGTTTGATCATTTCTGAATGTGCTGTTAAAAAAAATAATCTGTTAATAAAAAAGCATAATGTGCAACTTACACATTTTTCAGTTAATGAAGTGCATCACATGCCGAGCCTCATGTGCAACGTTCATACTTGAGGAAATGGGCATTAAACCATGCTTGTTTCACAATATACTATTTGTTATTGATATGGAAAATGAGGTTGTTTCATTTATTTTATTCCGTAATAAATAATGTTGCACCATTATGTGTGCGAAATGTGGTTATTACGCATGATTTTTTGTAAAAGTAAACGTATTCATATAATTTCCGTCTGTTTGGACCTCACTCGGAATTACGAAGGTTAATGTTGTATATGATAATTATTATCTTCTTCTTCTTAAAGTGCCCTATCCGTTCGACAAATGTTGGCGATCATGTTGGCTACTATTACTTTATCGACAGCTGCCCTGAAGAGTCCAGTTGTTGTTTGTCCGAACCACTGCCGAAGATTCTTAAGCCATGATGTTCTTCTTCTTCCTGGGCCACGCCCTCCTTCGATTTTTCCCTGCATCACTAGGTGTAAGATATTGTACTTATCTGGTTGTCTCATTACATGGCCGAAATAAGCTATTTTTCTGATCTTCACGGTGTTAACAATTTCCTTCTCTTTCTTCAATCTGTTCAGTACTTCTAGATTAGTGACTCGCTCTATCCAACTTATCTTCAGCATGCGTCGGTAAACCCACATCTCGAACGCCTCGAGTTTTTTCAGGGTAGCCTCAGTAAGGGTCCATGATTCGACCCCATACATGAGGACAGAGAAAATATAGCATCGGGTCATTCTCATTCTCAGTTCTATATTAAGGTTGTATCCACAGAGAACTTTCTTCATGCGTATAAATGTGGCTCTCGCTTGTTCGATCCTCGCTTTTATCTCTACCGAGGGGTCCCAGTCCCCGCTCAGTATTTGTCCCAGGTACTTAATTTTGCTGACTCTTTCCAGCCTATTCTGCCCAACCCATAATTCTGCATCTCCGATTGGTTGCTTACTCACAGTCATGAGTTTCGTCTTCTTGAGGTTGATCTTAATCCCAAATCTCTCGCAACTTAGCACAACTCGATCCAGGAGAAGTTGAAGTCTCATTATGCTATTTGCCATCAGAACTGTGTCATCTGCGTATCGAAGATTATTGATTACCACGCCGTTCACTCTTATCCCCTCATTGATGTTGTGTATAGTTTCTATCTATAGTATCATAATATCTATATTTTGGTAAATATTTGAGTTTTGGATTTTCCACATTATAAAATAGTAGTGTAATCCTATTTTGATCAGTCAATACTTGAATTTATGATAACGTTAGCACTAAAAACATTTGCTTATGTAATTTCTAAGTTTAAATTATTGGTTTTAGATATGTTAATCAGTATATAAAGTAGACACAAGTGTATCCCAATTCTATGAGCTTCTGGCTTTTGAATTATATTAAAGTTCTATTACTTTTATGAATTCCAGTTAGAATCTTATTAGAACATAAAAAGATAGGAAATAATTTCAAAACATTGCAAATATTTTTTTTATACAGCTGTGTGTCAAAGGTTCGTGCTGAAACACTCATACTTGTGTGAAATGTATATCATTACGTGCTAGGTATACAATATTGTATTTCCTGATTACACACAATTGGATTTAAGGACCGTAATAATATAATTCTTTTTTTTATTGAAAAATTGTTGTCCGTCTTAAGTTGGTCAAGTTGGTTTTTACTATTAAAAAAATATTTTGTTTAAAGTGTTTGACTTCACAACATTGTAACTGCACGCATTACTTTTAAAGTTGTTTTTCAAAACTTGTATAAATTATGAATCATATACCAAATATATTTTGCATTTGAGTTATTGTCTTTTTTTAAGGGTGGTGCTTAAATCAAAAATATACTGATGTATTCATGGCTCTTACGAAAATAATATTTTGTTATTGACAATTTAATAGATCATGGATAGGTTTCCAGTTAATCAACGCGTATTATGGTTAAGTTAATCAAAGGCGGTTTTATCGCTAGTTTAATGCTGGAAGACGATTTTCAAAACGACAAACAATAATGAGGTGGGTGCCAGGCTTTGAAATTAGGGGGCTCAAAATTTACTAGAGGCGTACTTACAGAAAGAACTCCTAGTAATATTGAACGCGTTAGACCAGTTATAGGAAGAAGTCCAACATCGGCAACAAGGCATTCAATTGCATAGCTTTCTGATTTGCATAAAATTAAAGTTGTTTGCAAACTAAAAGATACGAATAAACCAATTTATTTGGCTTTCTGCAGGCGGTTGTTGCAAATTTTGGAAAATGGGGAAATTAAATAAATTTCTTATTGACGACAGACGATGTTCATTTCCATCTTAATGGGTGTTAACAAGCAAAATTTCTGCTACTGGTCTGAAGAAAATCTATACCAACTTTATGAAAAACCACTTCATGATCGTAAAATCAATATTTGGAGTCGTTGTCATTAATTCTGTACATATATTCATACTATAGAAATATTTCTAATGCCGGAATTACGCAGACTTGGGCAAAACTAAGTATAGTTTTAACAAGACGAAGAGAGGCGTATACTAATAATACAAGACCTTAAAATGCGTATTTTGGGAGAAATAAAGAGTAATACTTTACTAGAATTGTTAAGAAGAGTGATGCAAAACTTTAGGCGTAGATTGCAGTACTGCATCGGAGCCCATAGAGATAATTTAAATAAAGTAAAATTGCACATAATAAAGTTGATATTTATGTCAAATTTGTTTCAATCCATTAACCTTAGAGCAGGTCTTTGGAAAATAGGTGATACCAGCTGCCGAAACTTGTATAAGAGCAAGTGAAGTAGTATTGTAAGGCGCAGGGTAGTTTAATAAGAAACATACTGTTTTTTTACACAAATAGGTATACGAAAGTCGGTATTCCTGTTTTATTTTATTTAAAATAAGGCATTAAGTTTAATTTACTTTTTTGCTTATATTTATTGTTAGATTTTGGATTTGGTTTATTTCAATTTTCATAAAAAAATTACATTAATAAATATTTCTACAAAATGGGAGTATTAAAACATATTTCAATATTATTATTAAAAGTTGAGTAAATAGCAAAAAATGTGTGATTTGTTTGTAAGAGCTTTAACTTACTATAGGCAGCAGCAAATATATTTTTAGATATATTTTTTTTGTTAGACTAACAGGCACTATAAGAAAGAAATTTTTACTGCTTGTCAGATTGATATTTTAATAAAAATATATATTTTTTTTTTTAATGCGATTTTACGAATCACAAAAATAGTAAATTAAACGCCATATTCTTACCACAGAACAGAACAAAACATCTATCTACTATAGTAATAAAAAGTGTAATTATCTAAAATATAAAAATAGTCTAAGAAGAGTTTATCTTAAACAATTGATACTATTTATATTGTCAAATAACTTAACAACAAAACATTCAATACATTAGGACAGCAGAAAAAAGTCTAAACAAAAACTTGTTTGTGATGGGAAATTTATTTTTGATCAAAATTACAACAAGCTAAATTAATACAATAATTTATAGGGATCTCGTGAAAAAGCCAAGTTGCAATTTAAATAAATTAAAGTTAAAAAAATGTTGTATTAACTTATTTGTGCAAAGTTGAGCGATAACCAATTAATATGGAAAAATAGTATGAATTTTGGTAGTTTAAATATCTGGATTTTTATATAATCTAACAGATAAAATTGTAAAAATTTTGATATTTGCTTTTTGCTCTATTTGCCGTCACTCAATGGTCACATTGGAGTCTTAAAAACACAGCATAAAAATTCTTTTTTTTTTTAATTAAATCTTTGTTTTTTTTTGTGTGAGATCATTAATTAACAAGTTTACAATCTATTAAAATTAACAAAACAATATTTTTGCAATACATAAAAATACAAAAAAACTAAACAATTTTTCAAAAATTATTTTTTTAATAAAAAAGATGAAAAATGCAAATGTTGCAATTTTTCAAATAAGCAGAAAAAACTTTAGTTTTTTTAAATAAAATATATGGTCTGTCAAGCACAGCTTAAAAAGTTCTAACCAGTAAGTTTTTTATTTCATTTTTTTTAAATTGCCAAATATATATTTTTTTTTTTTTTTTCAATCACAAATATTACATTTGTTGTAAGCTTTTTATTAGCACATTTCTGATATGATAGATTATTTAGGATATGCATAATCACTTTAAGCTCCTTAGGTAAACTTGTTCTGAATCTTGCCAAAAAACGTAAATTTATTATTCTAAATCTTGAATATGAAAAATAACTAATAAAACTATGGCATTTACTTCACATCTATTAAGCAAAAAGTACACTTAAATAGTCACACTGGGATCTTAAGCAAAATTTTACGTCGGCACTTGTTTCTACGTATACAGGGTCTAGATTAATTAGCGGACAAACGCCAGGTAACTTTGTAGACCGTGCCAAAACAAAACCTCGTGAGGCCAAATGAAGAGTTTCTCAGTATTTTGGAATTAAGATTTTTGTTTTTTTTTTTGGCACGGTCTACAAAGTTACCTGGCGTTTGTCTGCCAATTAATCTACACCCTGTATATCAAGCATTAAACTATATACATATATACCATGTTGCATAAAAAAGTATATTGTACATAACGTATCTGAAATCTGATATTTCTGACATCTTAGTGTGACTGCCTAGGGTTGATAATAAAATAATTAACCATGAACTATAACATAAGATTACAAACTTTTAGGATATAAAAGATTATTTTAATTATTTGTTCTATAGTCAAGAAGTGTATAATTTAGTTAAAAACATTTAAAATCTTATAATATTTATTATATTTTTTTTAGTATTAAAATGTGTAACAATTTGTGTCTTATTTTGATTTTGTTACATTTTAAACCAAAATAATTCAACATCACTTAAATACGATTTATTCTTTTGATAAAAATAACGCTCCTACCAATAGTATCCGAAATATGTCACAAAATCACTAACAATAAACTACTTTTGATTTTTCTATAATATTTCTTTTTCTTTGTTTTAGGTGAACACGAGAAACAACAAACTTCACACAACCAAAAACAAAACTTTGGGTGAGTACATATACCCTCTCTCTATTTACTAGTAATCTTGATCGAATCTCCCTAGTTGTTGTTGATCCCGGCTAACTTTTATTTTTTTTCTTGTGGAGGGATAAAATAAATCCTGTAAATCAAATTAAACCAAAATTTCTATAGTATCCATGTAATGGATAGTTGTCGAATATTCAAGAGTCGCGACGGTTTGGCGCCAGTGCGTTGATTGGGGGATGTCGCGCAGATTTCTCCGGGAAAATCACCCCCACCAACAGTCCGTGGACCAATAAGAGGGTGGTCGCGTTTTCCGAGGGGTGCCTGGAGAGTTAACCCTGCCGAATTTCTCAAGTTGAATCATTCCAGAGTCGAATCTCGTGGTTATCGGTCGTGTTCAGTGAATACAAGACAACAACGAATACAACAAGAATAATATAACATTGAACTTATGATTACGACGGTATGATGTCAACGGCACGCAAACTGTAAGTTTCTATTATTATTATTTTTAAATAAATTCGACTTAGGGGTGTGCACCCTCTTTTCCACTTGACCTATTAACGCTTCCGAACCTCCGGTGCAATCTATTTTAATCGTAATTGATATTTCTTAAAAAAATTGTAGCAACGAAAATATGTTTACATTCGACAATTAAATATCTTTTTGGGGAATTTCTTCACTTTTTTACATTTTAATTTTCAATTTATGATGATTTACAATATACATTTTTTATTGATATAATTTGGTTCACAGAGGTTTAGATCAAAATCGTCATGGAAAAGTCATAAATAAGCACCAATTCTTCAACAATAAACTTAAAAAAAAAGATCATTGCTTTACAAAACCAATGATTTTTTTGTCCAATTTGTTGGATGAACGTTAAAGGTAATGCGTGTTTATCAAAAAAAGAATAGATGTATTATCTAAATTATTTTATCTATTGTAGTTTGTCTGAATTCTAATTGTCAATTATCTTTTATTATTGCTTCTAAATATAATAAATATAATCATATTTATTGAATTTTGTTTCTGAATTTTTGATCACATGGTTTGATGAGATGAAATCAGTTCGGAATCTACTATGCATAAAATTATGGACTTTATAATAATGTATTTGTTGATGACAATCACCTAAACTATCTTTTATATTGTTTATTTTGATATACAACACCACAATTGGAGATCGCTTTTTTCTGCAATATTTCAATTTTAGGTTTGTTGTTACTTTTACATATTTTTATAATTGTTTGTGCCTTGAATCCAGTTTTCAAGAAGGCATAAATTTGTGGTTTAATGTTTGATCAATATAATATAACATAACAAAATCAATGATCATATCTATTTTTTACTAGTATAATTTTTTAGTTTGTTGGTATTTACATTTTCTGTTTATGCAATTAAAATTATATATTCAAATATGTTATCGAAAATGTTCATGATTACATGTCGATGTGCTTAATGGAATGTTAAAGTTGCTTCAAATACAGACTCTCGTTTCTCACTGTTTCTGTGGGTTTTCTTTAAGAAAATCCATACCTAAGGAGCAACAGGTGGTGACATTTGACATTTTTACGACACGTTAGTTTCTTATTCTTAGTATTCTATTTTCACAATTGATTTCTCTTGATTTTCGACACCCTTTTTATAAATGCTTTCTAACTAATTAATATTGATCTATATTATAATGATATTTGAAACACATTTCAATTTAATTTATCATTACTAAATAAGACAATGTCTGAATTTATTAATAAAGTTTCTTAGTAGATATTGTCAAAATAATGCGACCTATATTATCTATTCATAATCATCCACCGCGACATTATCAGAGAGAGTATATATTGTGCCGGCGATGACCGGGCCAGGACCCAAATTTCACTCTCGTTGAAAGGCACGTGCTGACGGCGCGTATCGATTGGCGCCGCGACGCTCGTGACGCCGACGTGTCGGACGACGCCGCCGTTGCCCGGCAACGCAGCATCCCCACTTTCTCGCGGAGCGCCCCCACAAAACCACCCCATCGTGCATGATTCAATTATGTGACATGTTCCACTTCCAACGTTTATTGACTTACTTCTTAAGTTCCGTGTCTATTGATTGCCTATTTTTCTGGGCTTTATGTGCTTTTTTACAATACGGTGATGGCCAATTAACAGGTCCGTCGGCGGGCTTGTTAATTGGTATAAAGTTAATCAGTGCGCTTAGGAACATTCAATGCTATTCGAAGATACCAAACGATTCTAGTTTTGGAGGTTAGTTTAAATATTGTTCATATTACATTTAATTTAATGATAATAATACGATGTTTATTAATCCAGTAGTAATATTTATTTTAATTTATTTAAAATTTTTATCTAAATTAGATAATATAACTTAAATTATAACTAATTTAAATTGAAACAAAATCCAATTAATTTATACCCCTCAAAATAAATCAATAAAAGCTTAGTCTCACAAAAACAACCGATTTAAGTAGATTTGTCAGGTCTTAAAATTAAATTGAAGGACTTATTGATTGACGAATAAATTTCATTACATTCTCAAAAAATGCTCATCATGCCCATCTCATTATTCTTTTATTAAAATAGATTTTTGTTTGTATTTTTAGGAACAAGATTACCCTTCTAAATAAATCAACATGTCCGTCTCATTACGAATTAACATTGTCGAAGGCAATGTCACGAAAACGATCGTCTTCGATCCGACAACGATGGTGTATGATGCGTGCCGTATCATACGAGAAAAATGCACGGAAGCTAATATGGGACAGCCGCAGGAATACGGGCTCTTCCTTACCGACGAAGAGAACAAAACCGGAGTTTGGTTAGAGCCCGGTAGAAATTTGGAGTATTACATTTTGAGGAATGGAGATCTATTGGAGTATAGGAGGAAGATGAGAACGTTAAGGGTTAAAATGCTTGACGGTAAGTTTACAAAAAAATACTCAAATTTATTAATTCATTAAGAAACTATATTAGTTATTACATTCATATAGTATGTTAAGCTCGTACAGTATTAGATAGTTAAATAATCCAAGTATCATAAATAATACTGAAAATTGTAGGGGTATATTAAATGCTAAAGTATTTGAAAATCTATGTTCAATTTCTTGCAAATATTGCATCAATCACTATATGCAGATTTTGTTGGATTGAATTAAAAAATGATATAACATTTCTTAAGTTTAAATTATGGCATTTACTTTACTACTACTACTACTACTACTACTACTATTCTAATTTTAGCTTATTTAATGTCCCAATTTATTGACAAAGTTTCATAACAAATAAAACTTATAGCCAAGCGAGAACATTAGAAGTGCATTCGAGTCATTAACAATACTCACACATAACGCGACAAAGCGTAATTATTTATTGCATGACTAAAACTGGAACACAGCAGACTCCCACTTTGTATGATAACAGCGCGTGAGATTTTACCTTAGTAAGCTAGCAATAGTTCCTAATACATAACTAATTCAAATAGTGTCTTAATTTGGATAAGAACCCTTTTGACAGTTGTATTTGTTTTAAATCAATTTGTCAGCATATGAATTTGTAAATATAATTTCTATCAAGCCCACCAGTTGTCTGTTAAAGAGTAGGTTTCGAAATAAGTTGGTTTATTTATTAATAAATAAATCTTTTTTATTTTGTTACCTAGAATAAAACAGAAAACTAGTTTTCTTACTTTAAGCAAGTATGTCACATCTTTAGACATTCCTGAAGAGATTCAAGAATTAACTGAACATTTTAGATAAGTTATTTTATTAAGTTTATACAGTCTTCACAAAAATTAGAAACTGGTCAAAATTGCCAAATAAATAGATTAAACAAAAAAACTTTTAGATTTTGTTTCTCAAACTTTTGCACCAAGATAAAACAATACAAGTTTGGTTAATTAATTTGGATTTTGATTCTTTTTACTGATTTTGAAACTGAATTGAGATTTCTGCACTTTTTTTGTTCTACTGAACGTTTTTGCTTTCCTAAAATGTTTGTCCTAGCACTCCGGCATTTTTTCGGGAATAAAAATCTCAGAATTAATAGATATGAAATCATGCTGAACAACCAACTTGATGGCATCTGCAAGGTTGACGATTTTTATTTTTGAGAAATATGGCTTTGTTTTTAATTTGTACAATATTTTATTTAAAAATAGTTTTTCTTCTGCAGATTTTACTTCAAACAATCATTCTTATTTTTGTTAAGTTGTAGTTACATTAAAAATTAAGCGATCAAGTAACTTTTCTGCATAACGTCGAGATTATAACTGATAGTCAGATCGCTCACAACACAATGTGTGTTGTGAGCTATCTGAAGTACCCATCATATGACAGAATCGGTTTGTTAATAACCAATACTCTGTGCCTACAGAGATTTGCATGAAGACTTAATTTTAGACCAATCTAAAACTTTTTGAATATTTCGTAGTTCCGGTTTGAAAGGTTACCACTTATCATTTATCGGAAATCTTGGACGTTCATACGTTTACTTTTTGAACGCATTTTTTTCCTTTCTACGGCTTTTTGCAAAACCATTTCTGACAACATCTCACTGTTGTGGTTTGGTTTTGATCCACACGAATTGCGATGTCTGACCGAAAATCAGCCTCTTTTAAACAAATAGTTAATTTGTTTAAAAGAAGCTGATTTTCGGTCAGTGACATCGCAATTCGTGAGGATCAAAACCAAACCACAACAGTGAGATGTTGTCAGAAATGGTTTTGTTTTTGTTTCTCTTTACTCGGTTTGGGAAAATTTGCACGAACTTACGAAAGAAATGTTAACTATATAAAAACCACTTGATGGATTGCCACCAAAGTTTTAATAAATTATTTACTCATATCTCTCTAAACTTTTTACAACTTCTATACAAAAGTATCAGTACCTTCTAGCTGTTGCAAATTATATGTCAAGTAGTATAAGATAAATTGGAAAATAAAATAAACTTTATGTAGATTATGAACTATTTGTTTGTATACGTACGGTTCTTCAAACATACAGTGGCACGATAATCTAAACTAATTAAACAAATTGTCAATATTATCATTAGGGTTAAGACCTTAGACCATATACACTTATAGACGTGCTTTGTGCTAGGGGCATAGGCATAGGCCCTATGAGTAATTAATCGTTCAATTTTACAATTATTAGTAAACATTAATTAACACGATAAAATATAAATATATGTACAAAGTAAATTTGTTTTTGACGTTATATTCTTAATAAAGATTATTTATTTTATCAATTATCAAATAGCACTTGTTTGTATTACAAAATTCAATATTTATGTGAAATAGACAATATTTGTCAATTCATAGATATTTTGGTAGATTAAGTGCGTAAACATGTGGTTTTCATACTCGTGTTTAACACCAAGCATTTTGCTTTTTTCACAACTGACGTCACACGCACCGATGATGTTAGCTTCACCTCGTCGAAGGAGGCGTGAACATAAGTGTATATGGTCTAAGGTTAGGACCATCGTAAAATTTATTTAATATTTTATATATATATATAATAATAATAATATTTAAACTTAATTCAGACTTCTGAATAAAAATCAAAAACTACAAAGATAGTAAATGTCATCTATACTAATTAAATTGTTTACATCACCATTGCTTTCAATGCGTTTTGATGTTTTGTAATTACACTAGTTTCCAAGATGTTTCTTCACAACTAAAATTTATGGCAACTCAATAATGAAATTAGAACACTCGCATAATTTACATAACTCAGTAAGTTGGTGTTTAGTGCTGGGTGGCCGAAGTGATATAAGACGTGGCACTTGCCGTGTGATGAAATCTTGAAAATAAAGATAAATACATTTCTAAAATTAGAGACATTATTTTATAAACTGACTTTTTATCTACTGTGAATTATAAAAAACATTTTAAATACATTTAAATGTTTGTTCGCAATATGCGTCAGTAAAGATTTAAAACTACTGCATCACGTAATCTCTTGCTTAATTATATTAAATATTTTCAGTATTAAACTTAAGTTACTATGTATATAATTTGCCATAAATTAAGGCTATAACAATATACGTTCAATTTGTTTAGTTTAGTTTACTACATCTCTTGTAAATATTTTTTATAGGTTCAGTAAAGACAATGCTGGTAGATGATTCCCAAATAGTGGCCAACTTAATGGTCGTAATTTGCACAAAAATCGGCATAACAAATCACGACGAATATTCTCTTGTTCTTGAAGACCTAGAGAACCAAGAAAATATGGAAAACCGCAATTACGGAACATTAACATTACGTCGTAAAAAGGAAGATCGCGAAAAAGACGCAAAAATGGACAATTTACGTAAAAAGTTGCGCACTGATGACGAGGTCAACTGGGTAGACCCATCAAAAACATTAAGAGAACAAGGAATAGACGAAAACGAAACTGTACTTTTAAGAAGAAAATTCTTCTTCTCAGATCAAAACATTGATTCTAGAGATCCGGTACAGTTAAATCTGTTATATGTACAAGCCAGAGATGCAATCCTTGATGGAACTCATCCTGTCACTCAAGACAAAACTTGTGAGTTTGCTGGAATACAGTGCCAAATACAATTTGGAGATTTTGTTGAAAATAAACATAAACCAGGATTTTTAGAGTAAGCTTTTTATAATAATTATATATTCATAAGTTTTATAAATCAAAATTTTTAGTTTGAAAGAATTTTTACCACAATCCTATGTGAAAACCAAAGGTATTGAAAAGAAAATTTTCCAAGAGCACAGGAAACATTTATCGTTAACGGAATTGGATGCTAAAGTACTTTATACCAAAAACGCCAGATCTTTAAAAACCTATGGTGTTACTTTCTTCTTGGTAAAAGAAAAAATGAAAGGAAAGAATAAGTTGGTACCTAGGCTACTGGGTGTTACTAAAGATTCTGTGCTGAGATTGGACGAAAAGACTAAGGAAATTTTACAAACATGGCCATTAACGACAGTTAGAAGATGGGGTGCTAGTCCAAATACGTTTACATTAGATTTTGGTGATTATGCAGATCAATATTATTCCGTACAAACTACAGAAGCTGAACAAATTCAACAAATTATTGCTGGATATATTGACATAATTTTAAAAAAAGTAATAACAAAGTTAGATACATTTTTTTTTCAATATATTAAATTTTTGTTTTTTAGAAACAAGCTAAAGATCATTTTGGAATTGAAGGTGATGAAGGTTCCACTATGGTGGAAGATAGTATTTCACCTCATAAGTAAGATATTTTAATTATTTTTGTTAATATATTCATTATTTTTCTTGTATTTTTAGAGCAACAATACTTCAACATGAATCAAGCAAAATTGGAAAAATCAATGCAGAATCTATTGCCAAACCAGCTGTAATGAGAGTTGGTTCTGAAGGTCAGTTTTATTTATTAATATTATATTACTTTTTTGTTTTATATTTTTTATTATTTTTTTCTTTTTTGTTTCTTTTATTTTGTGGTGTTAGGTTGGAAATCATATGGTACAGGTCATATGGGTGGTGCACAATTCACTACAGTTAGCGGCCAAGCTAATTTAGCACATCCTCCTCCATCGGTAAGACAATAAAGAATTAACTAACTAATGTTTCTAAAGATATAAATGGAGTGATATTAACTAAGATAATGTGCCATTATTAACTTCAATTACTATAAACGTTTTTGTTTTCTCTATTGAAATCAAATATTTGCAATAGTAATATTTGATTTTCTTTGTTATTTTCATGCGTTTTCTTTAATGGAGCAGTCGGCAGAGTAGGTACATAGAATTTTCTACGTCTGTACATATGTCTTGCCAATTTGAAACAGCTGTAAATAAATCAGATTGCTTATTTTTTCAATGTTCTTGATAATTATTATATGTTTCATATTTTATTTTATTTTTTGACAGGTTCAGCAAACCAAAATAACTTCTATTTTGTCAGAGCCTCAGAGAGCTTTATTATCAACAATAGAGACCACTCAAACCAAGATAGAGGAATCCGTAATAGAACTTGAAACCAGGGCACAATTCCCCGAATTGGGAAGTGATAATTATGCTAAAAAGTGGAAACAGGTCACTTTAGATACTAAGAAGCAGAATGTTGGTTCACAAATTGCTGCTATGAATGCTGCCACAGCACAAGTCGTTACATTAACATCAGGAACTTCTGATGAAATTGATCATACAGCTGTTGGTGCTGCAATTAATACCATTGGCAGTAACTTACCTGAGATGACTAAGGATGTTAAAATTATTGCTGCTTTAATGGACGATTCCAATATGGGAGAGAAATTATTGGATGCAACTAGGAAATTAGTTAATGCATTCAGTGATTTGCTTAAGGCAGCTGAGCCAGAATCTAAAGAACCTAGGCAGAACCTTCTTAATGCTGCCTCTCGTGTTGGAGATGCCAGCAGTCAAGTTCTAGCTACAATTGTTGAAGAGAATTCCGAAAATAAGGAACTTCAAGACATGTTACTATCTTTGGCTAAGGCTGTTGCCAATACTACTGCTGCATTGGTTCTTAAAGCGAAAAATATTGCCGCTACTTGTGAAGATCAGCAAACTCAAAACAGGGTTATTGGAGCTGCCACTCAATGTGCTTTGGCTACATCCCAACTGGTTGCTTGTGCTAAGGTGAGTAACAATTACAATTAATGTGAATATAACGTTATTGTGTGTAATTTATTGTTTAGGTTGTGGCTCCAACTTTGCATTCTCCAGCATGTCAAGAACAACTAACTGCAGCAGTAAGAGAAGTAGCTAGAGCAGTTGAAAGTTTAGTCACAGTGTGTAATGATAGTTGCGGAAATGATGAACTTATGAATAAACTCAAAGATGCTGCTTCTGAAGTAAGTCGTACATTGAATGACCTCTTAAATCACATTAAACTAGCCGGTCCTAAAAAACCAACAGAATCCATTCAAGAAAGTAGTGTTGAAGTTATTTATACAACTACTGATAAACTAACATCTGCATCCGATTCTGGTGAGATGGTTAAACAAGCAAGAATATTAGGCCAAGCAACAGCTGGTCTTATTCAAAGCTTTAAAGGAGAGGCTGAGAAACAACCAGAAAATTCAGATATTCAAAAGCGTCTATTAGCTGCTGCTAAAACATTAGCAGATGCAACAGCTAGAATGGTAGAAGCGGCTCGTCAATGTGCCACACATCCACAAGAAATTGCCTACCAAGATACACTAAGATCTACTGCTGAATATTTGCGAGATGTTACAATAGTTGCTACTTCAACACCAGCACTTAGAGCCAAATTGGTTGAAAGAGTTAATCATTGTGCTCGTCGTGCAGTTTCAACTGCTACTCAATGTATTCAAGCTGCACAAGCTAGCCATTCTCACAATACCAATATTACTACTCAAGAACAACTTATAACTGATACACAGGAATTAGCAGAACAAATTCCACCATTGATTGATTCTATTAAGAGCACAACTGCTTCACCTCAGGATACCAATAACCAAGTTGAGTTAATGTATGTTGCTGAGGTATTTCTTCATCCTGCAACTCATTTTGTTCAATCATCTCGAGCTGTGCTACCAACTCTTGATAATCCATCCATTTCACAACATTTAAGCTCAACAACACAACAATTGAATACTGATATTACAGAGTTAAGAAGTGCTATTAGTAGAGCGCAGCCAGTTTGCCAAGGCCTAGGAATGAATGCCGCAGCTCAGTTAATAGATGATTTAAGAGATGAGTTGCGTGAATTTGAAAGGGCTCTTGAAATGCACTCGATTAAACCTTTACCAGGTGATTCAACAGAAAAAGGTGCTAATCAATTGGTTAATAGTGTTAAAATGGTTAATCAAGGTGTAGCACAATTATTAAGTGCTACATCTCAAGGTAATGAGCATTATACATCACAAGCGGCTAGAGATACTGCACAAAGTTTACGTAATCTAACTGGTGCTGTGAGAATGGTAGCATCCACAACAAATGATAAAGAAGTTCAAAGAGATCTTCTACAAGCTGGACAGGAAGTTGTTATACACTCTGCAAGATTAGTAGATGAAGCAAGAAGGTCTTTAAGTACCAATGAAGGAATAACTCCAGGATTGCAAAATGCTGCTAAGGAAGTATCGAGATCATTGGATAAAACCTTGGCCAGTTTGCCTGGTCAACGTGATGTAGATATGGCAATTACATGTATTAGGGAATGGTCGCATGCTATTGATTCTGGTGAATTCCCACCAACCGATAAGAACTATGGCGTTCTTCAACGGGAATTAACTACAGCTGCTGCCAATTTGAACGAAGCTAGCACTGATGTTGTCAGATCTGCTAGTAATCCATCAAAATTGGCATCTTGTTCAAAAGATTTTAGTTCTGCTTATCATGAGTTGTTACTTGTTTCTATGGAAATGGCTGGACAAACACAAGATAATAATACAAGAGGACAAATGGTGCATTCATTAAGAAGTGTTTCAGTTGTTTCTAGGTATTTATAAATGTTATTAAATAATAATTTTGTATTAATTTGTTATTTTTTTAGTGAATTATTGAACACTGCCAAGTATTTCTCTGTAGACCCCAATATGCCAAATGGAAGGAATCAAATTGCTGATGCTGCCAGAGCAGTAACTGATAGCATTAATGATTTATTGACAGTGTATACCAGTGCCACGCCAGGACAGGCTGATTGCGACAATGCCATAAGAAATATTCAAGCTATGAGGCCACATTTGGATAATCCAAGTGAACCTATTAATGAATGGAGTTATTATGAGTGTTTAGATTCAGTTACTGAAAGGAGTAAAATTCTTGGTGAAGCTATGTCTGGAATAACTCAAAGTGCTAAGCTATCTGAGCACGATAAATTTAGCCAGTGTATTAAGACAGTCAGTGGTACTATTTGTTGTTTGGTTGAGGCTGCCGCACAGGCTGCTTACTTGGTAAGTTAATTTATTTTATTATGTTCAGTTTTTAAATAATGTTCTTTGTGTTTTGACATATATCTTTAATTGTTTTATATGAGCTTTAAATTTATACAGTTTGTGCATAAAAATATAATTTAAATTTATATTTGTTGTTTCTCAGATTGTAAGTTATAAAACAAAGTACCTACAAACTTCCGGGCACATTCTCATATAAATATATTTTTACATTTTCATATTATTTTAGAAACACTCTGAATAATTTTATTTGTTTACCAACTTACAATATATAAAAATATTAATAAAGTTTCTTATTTGGGCACATTAATTTAGTATTTTTATTATTATTCTTAGGTTGGTGTTTCGGACAGTAGCAGTGTAGCAGGACGACCAGGTTTAGTAGATCAAGCATTGTTTGCGCGTGCATCACAAGCCATCCACAAAGGTTGCTCTACTTTGCAAAACCATCAGGCAAAGCAACAAGACGTTTTAACAGCAGCCACACTAATTGCTAAACACACAAGTGCCCTCTGCAATGCGTGCAGAACGGCCAGTTCAAAGACTACTAACCCTGTTGCTAAAAAACATTTTGTACAGAGTGCAAAGGACGTTGCTAACTCCACAGCCAATCTTGTGAGAGAAATTAAAGCGTTAGATAACAATTACTCTGATGAGAACAGACAGAGGTGTGGACAAGCCACTAAGCCTTTGCTTGGTATGTTGATTATTTTGGATTATTAAATTGTTTTATTTTTAAATATAATTACAGAGGCTGTTGACAATCTTTGTGTCTATGCTAACTCAAATGAGTTTGTGAGTATCCCAGCAAAAATATCACCACAAGCTCGCCAAGCACAGGAACCTATTATTGATGCAGGCCGAAAATTAATTAATACTTCATCATCAGTTATTGGAACAGCTAAAAGTCTTGTCATCATGTCTAAGGACCCAACAACTTGGCAACAATTTGCTAGTCATTCAAAAGGATTTTCTGACTCCATGATAAAGCTTGTCAGCAGCATTAGGTAAGTATTTAAAATACTTATTTGTTATTTTGTTAATATATTATTTACAGAGATAAAGCTCCTGGCCAGTCCGAATGTGACATGGCTGAACAGATATTAAACCAGCATATTAGAACTATTGATACCGCTTATATGGATGCAGTTTCACAATCATTAGCACCCAGAAGAGGTTCTGCATTACCTGCTTATACCCAACAAGTTGGTAGAGCTGCTAAAGAGCTAATCGATACTGTTGAATGCATGAGGCAAGCAGCTAAATATGAAGCAGAACAATTGGGCCATACAGTTAACCAACTTGCACAATATTTTGACCCTCTTATCCAAAATAGTATTGGAGCTGCATCTAACATGACAAATTCCAAACAGCAAGAAATTTTATTGAATCTAGTTAAAAGTGTCACTGAATCTGCTTTACAATTTGTCTATGCTTCCAAAGATTGTGGAGGCAACCCGAAAGCAATCAATTTACATCCGGACTTAGATGATGCTGCCAATTGCACCAAGGAATCTTTACAAGATCTTGTTGGTAATTTAGAAACGTTATCCACTCAAAGTGGTATAGTTTCAGGTGTGGTTGATAATTTAACTAGAGCCATGACGAGGTTATCAGATAACCGTGCATCACTTATACTATCAGATTCTGATGCTTCTTACGTTGATTTCCAAACAAGAATGGTTGAATGTGCCAAGGATGTTGCTAAGCTTGCAGGTGAAATGTCGACGAAAGCTGCAATAGAGCCTCAACGTTTAGCTCCACTATCAGCAGATATGTCACATAAATATACACAGTTGGCTAGTGATAGCATAGGTGCTGCAGCCGCTTCTACGAACATGGATGTATCTATGAAGTTACGAGAGGTTGTACAAGCATTAGGTGGAGCCTGTATAAATTTAGTCCGATCTGGTGGTGAATGTCAAATTAGACGTGATGAAATGGCATTAAGGGACATGAGAGAATCGGCTTATAATGTTACTGAAAAGGTATCTCGTGTACTGGCTACACTTCAATCAGGATCTAAAGGAACACAAGCTTGCATTAATGCAGCTTCTACAGTATCTGGTATTATTGGGGATTTAGATACTACCATTATGTTTGCAACCGCTGGTAATTTGAATCCAGAAAATGAAAGTGAATCTTTTGCTGATCATCGAGAAAATATTCTGAAAACTGCTAAGGCATTGGTGGAAGATACCAAGACATTGGTAGCAGGTGCTGCATCAAGTCAGGAGCAACTAGCCGTTGCTGCACAGAATGCTGTCACTACTATTGGTATGTATGTTAAATTTCTTTATTAAGTTGTATTTATTTAATTATTTTACAGTTCAATTAGCTGAAGTAGTTAAGTTTGGTGCTGCAAGTTTGGGTTCAATTAATCCCGATTCACAGGTTATGCTTATTAATGCTGTGAAAGATGTAGCAAGTGCTCTTGGGGATTTAATACAAGCAACGAAAGCAGCGAGTGGCAAACCTATCAATGATCCAGCTATGGGACATCTTAAGGATAGTGCTAAAGTAAGTCTTCGGGTAGCGCTAATTTAACTATAATCCTACCTCAACTAATCAACACCATTTTAACCTGACAAATCATAATAACTCAAGAGTGGACTTTAAATGACTTAATTTCTTAACTAATTGCAATATTAATAACTAGACAAAATTTAATTAAATAAATTTGTTGAGGTAAGATTAATAGTTACGGCCTGCAGTTAATGAAAACATGTGCGGTTTGAAGTTGCATCATTTAAAGTCCACACAAAAATAATAATTGTAAACATTTTTCTGTGGTGATTTGGTTGGCCGTTGGGATTGTAACACATGTTTTAATTGGCTGACAGGTTCCGGATTCAGACACCGAATGGTGGATCTCTGATCAGGAGGAGGAATTGCTGCGTTTATTAAGCGACAGCTGTGAAAATATTAATGCCGATTTACAAACTGACATCTCACAATGTTTAATCGCTATTTAATTTTGTTGTTTTGTTTTCATTAATTTACCAAACTAACTCCATGTCTTGATGGATTTTTTTTCTTACTTATTCCTGATTTGATCAGTATTAGAAATTCACACGGAATGGGTTATTTTAGGGACAGTTTAAAGTATGAAACAATTCCTATTCATTAAAAAAAATCTATGAGAGCTGGGCAAACGAAATTTAATATTTTAGTACTCTTAAATCATAATTTTTTATTCATTGAAATTGGAATGTTGCAAGTATAAAATCAATTTGAATCAAAATAGCATTTCAATATAAACTGAAAACGCTATAATTGGTTGAACAAATAACTAATTAAAAAGATAAGACATAATATTGTCATTAGCAGAGCTATATTTGAGTGATCAGGTGATATTTAAAATGTTGAAATATTACCGATTTTTTTTTTAATTAGAGTTTATGTTTCTCAAACTTGTAATAAGTAAAAGCTTTGATTTTTTTATAATACTCTGCATTTACAGTGGGTTCAATAAGTTTTTTAGAGAAACTATTTTCAGTCTTCTTGAATAATTGAAAAGTTGTTTCTTCTGCTTCAATATTTTATCATCCTTCCATTTATAATGATAAAAAATTCTGGCGTGATGTGTTATAATTTTTATTATACATCTGTAGTAATATGCTCACAAATTTGTGCAAATTCTGATTGTTACAATTAGTCAATGTAGTTATTATGTGCACAAAGATAGATCATGTACATTCAGTAATAAAATATTTATATTACAAAATTGCCCAGCTCTACCAGACATGGAGTTTAAAAACAAAATCAATACTATTTATTATTGTTTGTGTTGTGTGTCTAAACTACACCTATCCATTATTATAAGCTTTATCCAAAATTCACATTATTTTTTCTACTTCTATTTATTTTTTGTACACAATTCTGATTATTTTTCCTAAATAAAAATTCGGTGTTGTATTTGTTTCGTTAACTTCATCCCATCCACATCCAATCATAATTTTGTTCGGTACGTATTGAAGATATATATTTTTGTGTTTAGATTTTGTGTGTGCATTTCTTCCCTTTCCTAAAACTAACACACAAGCAATACTTTCGCATCATTCATGTGGGATTTGTTAATAATAAAAGCATGTTTATTTGCTTCTAGATAATTACTAAACTTACTAATTAACCTTTTATATGATCGCAGGTGATGGTAACGAATGTGACCTCATTGTTGAAAACCGTTAAGGCTGTTGAAGATGAACATACAAGAGGCACACGTGCTTTGGAAGCTACGGTTGAGGCTATCGGGCAGGAAATGAAAGCAATAAGAATTACCGATGGGTCTAGGGCAACAGTAACACCTGAAGATATCATTAGGATAACTAAAGATATCACTAAGGCGACTGCTAAATCTGTGGCTGCTGGAATTAGTAATAAACAAGACGATATTATTGCAGCGGCTAATCTTTCAAGACGAGTCATATTTGAAATGCTAATTATAACCAAAAGTGCTTCAATTCACCTAGCGGAAACATTAGATTTAAAACAGCGCACAGCGAATGCGGGCGAAGATTGTGCCAAACAATATCGTGAATTACTTATCGCGATTTTGCAGGGTAATTCTGCAGATGCCAAACAAACATTACCTCTTATATCAAGGAATATTGCAAAATCGGTTACCGAATTGGTGGCTGTTGCTGAATTACTGAAACCATCTGATTGGGTTGATCCAGAAGATCCAACTGTCATTGCAGAGAATGAATTATTAGGTGCTGCAGCTTCAATTGATGCTGCCGCCAAAAAACTTGCCAACCTCAGACCTAGAAAGGCTATTAAGGTAATTTAATTTTTAATTTATTTTCATTATTTTAATTAGTGAATAGTAAGAAGAGTGTGTTACTGTGAGATATGTTTGATATTCTTGGTTGTCATATTTGAGCACCCAGGAGTCAAACATATTATTACAGTGGCATGCATAATCAGAACCTCCAACATCCAAGGAACGGAGTATTACTAAAAATAAAAGATTTATAATAAATCTAAAATTAAAATAATGTTTTCAGACAAATGCATTGGATGAATCAATGAATTTTGATGAAATGATTTTGGAAGCTGCTAAATCTATAGCTGCAGCCACTTCCGCTTTAGTTAAAGCAGCCAGTGCCGCACAAAGAGAGTTGATAGATAGTGGTAAAGTTTCAGGCACTCCACTAACTTCATCTGATGATGGTCAATGGTCAGAAGGTTTAATATCAGCTGCTAGAATGGTAGCTGCAGCTACACACAGTTTAGTAGAAAGCGCAAATGCATTGGTACAAGGTCTCGCTAGTGAGGAAAAATTAATATCGTCCGCAAAACAAGTAGCTAGTTCAACAGCACAATTGTTAATTGCATGTAAAGTGAAAGCGGAAGGTGATACTGAAGCTACAAGAAGATTGCAGCAAGCCGGTAATGCAGTTATTCGATCCACGGATAATTTAGTAAGGGCTGCTCAACAAGCCATATTTGTTGAAGAAGAAAGATCATTGGTTTTGAATAAACGTATGGTTGGAGGTATTGCGCAAGAAATTGATGCCAGATCAGAAGTTTTGAAAATTGAGAAGCAATTGGAAGAAGCCAGGGGTAAATTGAAAGTCATCCAAATGGCAAAGTACAAACGTGGTGGCGATGGATCAGGTGATGATACCGATGGGTATATGAGTTCAAATTATGATGGAGTCACGTCGCGGTGAGTTCAGGTGTGTGTCTTAACCGTACTAATACCCATCACTGCTTTGCATGCGCACATATACAACCTACATGTATACAGTAATTAATATGTACTTTTTTAACAAAATCATACCAAACCTAATTTAATCAGTATGACAATACTAAATATCTCTGAATTAAGCGTTTTCAATAAAAATTATTTGATTTTAATGGGGAATGTAAATTTTATTATAGATATTAGATATATTTCTTTACTATGGACATTTAAAAAATCACTAAAATGACAAAACACTACATTATTGAAACAAAATAATGCACTTCTTCAGAATAAGAATACAAAATAAAATATAATAAAGTTTGTTAGGTTTTTTAACAAGTTTATATTAATTAAATACATATTAATTATTACAAAATATATACTGGGTTAGGCTTTATGTTGCTTTGAAGTGCTCTTATCCTTTTGTAGTGGTGTGCAACTTCGTTTTTGGATTTTTTATTTTTATTTATGCATGCATTTTTCTAATAGTGTTGTAAGACATAGTGAATCAGAATCATCTGTAAGAATAGAATTCAAAAGGTCCATGGTAGATGAGTTAAAAATGAAAATTAATAAAGATGGCCAGTAAAGGTAAGGCATGCACTGTACTAATTGATCATATTTGCACTTGCACTTATTATTTGCCTGTACATATATAACTATACTAATTAATTTGTATTATAGTTTATTACCAGCTTTGTATATACATGTAGTTTTAGTACGCATATATCAACTGTACAGGATATTATTATAAAATTGAAAACTGATTATGGTAGCCTTCTATTTTCACTTGTAAATACTAAACTAATCAAAATATGTCAGTCAGTAAAATAAGTAGAAATAAAAGCTGAGGCAATAATCAGACTACTTAATGAACTTTGTTGGATGATTGGGAATCGGGAAGAGAAATAAATATTAAGTTTTATTTCTTTATTTAATTGTTAGTTTTGGAAAAATATTGCTTCATCTTCATTTTATTAAGTTATCTAATTTAGTTAATTTAATGTTCAATTTTTCATATCTCTAGAGAAGAAATTCCATAATGTAAACGGATTTCTGTGTGTATATGACTTTTTACTAATTTTTGATTACCTTTTATTATAAAGGTACGAATACACACAAATACAGAATGGCTCCAGGACGCTAACTAAACTGTGGTGTATACGAGGCATTAGTGTGACGTCACACGACAGTGGCGCTATTGGCGCCAACGTGGATTATCCAAACATCTATTTTATACATAGGTGGAAATACTTGTTGGATTTAATTGTGTCGTTATAAGATATTTTTTTGCAATCTAATGCACCAAAATGGATTAATATTATATTAAGACATATTTTGATGTACAATTTGTATATATTAGATGATACAATTTTAAATAAACACATATTGAAATTCGGAAATACAACTTAACCTCACAAACATTGTAAATATTCAATAAGAATTTTTTTTCATTGAATTTAATGTTAATTATACTGTAAATTTGATCAACTGCAACAAATTATTATTAAAGTTTAAGTTTAAATATTTATTTAGCAAATTTTAATATTTCATAAATTTAGAAAAATTATTAACTAAGTATGTAAATATGTTAATATTAAACATAATATTAAATAATGAACCATCAAACAGTTTTTATAATATTATAATAACATATATTTATGTTTTTAAATTTAATCATTATACGTTACATTTGTTAAAATCAATAAGTAAGCGATTTGAAAAAGCTTATCGGCAGAGATTTTTTGCTATTTAAAATATTTAATATATATATATGTATATAATATATATACAATTATATTATTTTACATAATGAAAACAAACATAATCAATTAATTAAATTGTCTTAAGAATTTAATCGAGTAATAATTAATTTTGATTATCTATGTTCCGATTATGTGTAACGAAACTATGCATATATTATTTTTGCAATTATATTTTATTTGATAATGCTTTTGTTCGTGTATTAACAATGAATTTTATAAAATTAGTTTTATTTTACTAATATATTATAGATAATTGCTTTTGATCTACCAATAATACAATCCGAAACTTTAATAATCAACATTTACTCGACTAAAATCTTATTTGATTTGATAAAAAGTTTAGCTGTTTATTATAATTTCATTAATAAAGTCAATAACTAAAAAAATATAAACTGTTACATATACAATTAATTAATAAACAAATAACAAAAATATCATCTTGGATAATCGATATAATAATTATATTAATTAACTTAAATTTAACAAATGTATTTTAAAATTTAATTAAAACATTTTGTGAGGTTATATTGTAGTGAATGTTTTAATATGTGTTAATTTAAAATTGTGTTATTAATTATCTACATATTATACATAAAATATTACCTTGTTGAACAAATAATCACTGCACAAACACTGAATTGCTGAAAAATATCTTATAAGGCCACAATTAAATCCAACAAGTATTTCCACCTATGTATAAAATAGTTTTTTGGCGCCAATAGAGCCACTGTCGTGTGACGTCACTACTAATGCCCCGTATAGAGCAGCTGGTTGGTGTCCAATATGACAATTAAAGTTAATAGTTTAATTTCTAAATGTCAAACTGTTTATTTTTTTTCTACATGCATAATTAATAGTATTTTGTATAATATGAGTGGATAGTATGTCCATATCGCACGAAGACGAATTTGGAGCACGACGCTGCAGGCGATAAGGGCATTCCACTCGAGTTGTACAGCTTATATTTGACATCTGACGTTTCGCATAATTATCAAATTCAGAACTACCTATAATTTTGGTTAAATTATGTTGTTAAAATATTTAATTAAAAATGTTTTTAAGCTTTATTATATAACAACAGTTAATAAATAAGGCGTTCTTAATCTATTTTTGACATTTTACAAATTAAAAAACCATTTGCATCATCTGCATATTAAGTGGTTAGAACGATTTTAATAAAATTTAAAAAATACATTGTTTTTAAGGAAGTCAGGCAGCTAAGTCGGAGTTAGCGTGTTAGCCGTGTGTGTCTACGAAACTATAGAACCACACTAGAAGACATGTGTATACCCCTTATTGAATTTGTTGGATGGATGGCACTTGAAGACCGAATTAAATATTAAGTTTTATTTATTTAATTGCTAATACTTTGGGGAGGTATCATTTCCTTTCATAACTTATCTAAATTGATGTTTAATGTAACTGATTTACATGTAGAATATCATCATGGGTGTATATGATAAGAATGCTGTTTTTGACTGTTATATTTTCAACTTTAACAGACTCAGCACTTGCATCTTTGTTATAGTAAAAGCTGCATAAAATATAATACATTTCTTTAAAGTGTACATAAATAGTGTTACATAAAAAATTATTGCAGACAAAAAGTTGGAAGTATATTCCAAAAGGGAAATCAGTCGTCCCAGTCATGCCAAAAGTAAACTAATACTATTCGAAAATCGATATTCTGCAATTCTCAAGAAATGATCATTAGATTTCAAGTTTTCTTAGAAAGAGTCACATATATTTAGAAAAAACATAAGTTATTTCTCTCGTCTATGAATCTTTTTTTTGGTTGCTTCAGAGTTAGCTATCTGGAGTTACATGCTGGATTTAGTTTTACCCTAGTTTGGATTAATTGTGGTTTTGTACTTATGTTTTATCTATATAGTGTATTGGTAATACCTATATTGTTTTGAGCACATAGTTAGTTTTCTTCTCAGCCCATGTCTTTCTCTTGTTAAAATAGCGTAGGAGGGCTATACTGTCTTTTTTGGGAGCTTTTTTAAGGTAGTGGTTCTCATGGTCCTCATTTTTTATATTTGGTGCGTATATGACTGTTGCAGCTCAAGGTAAGTTGGAAAGTCCTTTCACAACTGTAGATCCTTTTGCGTAGGCAACACCATTTATTGTAGCTTCTTTCTTAGATCGACCTTTCCAGAAGAAAGTATATTCTTTTTCTTTTGTGGGTTGACCCTGGCAAACCTTATCTCACCCAGTGTTGTCACGACTATGCCTTATCTAATTATTTTGCGTACTACAATTGCTGTTTTGCATTCTAATTATATGTTTGTTGTTTTGTTTTCTAAGGTGCAAACATTCTATGTCGCAATAATTATTTTTTCAGTATTTTCTTTTGCTTCGCCACGAGGAAGTTGTTTCATGAGCCACCGTGGTTGTCCTCGTTTATTGTGTTTTTGAACTCATTACCTAAATAGGGATGCTCTGAAGACATATGGCTTCTATCTGTGGAACTGTTGATTATGACTTGAGTAGCCTCAATATAGTTTTTGGCTACCAATAAATTTATTCAATTAAATTTTAAAAAAATCATATTTTGTAAAATATTCAGTTTTAATATACACTTATCATTGAAGAGACTTATAGCCGTATTCTGAACATTTTTTATAGCTATGTTAATTAACATTTTGAACGTTACTAGGTAATATTTAAAAATCTCGATACCTGATTGGTCAAAAATCAATTTCTACAGCGATGTTAGCTAACATCGATGTTAAAATATGTTCAGAATAGACCCATAAAATTAGGTTTTTTTTTTAATAATACATAATTATGTTTATGTTTATGATTTGAATTTTTAATTAGAAACGAAAGTCTATTCCTGTACAGTTGATAAATTTTATTCTCTTAATCACATGTAACTTTATTATGTTTCAGCTATGACTCTTCTCAATACTATTCAAGTAATCAACATCAGTACCACCAAAATGCTTACTCAGATTCTTACGGGTATCTTGAAAGCCCAGACAAAGTAAGCTCCTTGGAACGTAACAAGCCTAATAAGATAAACCTACTACCAGAAATTAATACTTTGGATTCGACAATATACGGTTCCAATAACAGTTTCAATCAGAATTACAATTCATTTGCAAAAACAGCACCAAAATTCGCCTCTTCTCCAAGCTACGACTCAAAAACTTATAGTCCAACTTGGCCAAAATCTCAAGAACAAACATACAACTCATATTCAAATAAATATGGAAATGATATTTATGGAACCATACAAGATGCCAAATCACCTACTGGTACTTACAGCAGTTTTGGCAAATCTTACACTCCAGAACCAAAATTGTATGACAAATCACATGAATACAGTACCAGTATAAAATCTCCTACTGGAACTTGCAGTACTTTTGGTAAATCTTTCACACCAGAACCAAAACCATATAATATAATAGAATATACCACCAATCAAATGCCAACGGTATCACTTGCCCATAAACCAGATGATGGATTTTCAACATCGGAAATGAGCACAAATACATATAAAATTCCTGGTGGATATAAAACAGTGTCCAGCAAGTTCGAAACGTATCATTCATCATCTCAACCCACATCCTACTCAGCAACTGAAAAATATTACACAGCACCACAATCAAGTGTTCAATATAAAAATGGTTCTGATTACCAAACGTCATATTCATCTAATGTAGAATTTGTAAATGAACCACCAGTATTGAAAGATAATGATACTTTAGAACAAAAAATGCTTAAAAAGTCAGTAACCCAGCACATAACTGAGAAGAAAACAGTTCAAACAATGAGAAGTAGCAAACAGGAGTCTTCATCGAAAACATTTAGACTTGAATAGAATAGAAAGCTTTTAATTTTGCAGACAGTAAAGTGTCCTTAATTTTATACAAAAAAAAAGCTATCATGGTGCTAATATAATATATATATACACACACAAATGCTTATTTTAACAATTTAACCAAATATGTATATTACAATTTTATTTGTGCCAATAATTTTTATCGATACATGGTACCATGTAAATGGTCCCGTTATATTTATTTAGTGTTTTGTTTTTCTTAGTCGAATAGTAAAATATAGTGCCTGAAAATAATTTAGTACTAAGATGGAAATATTGTGCCTGTTACTTACGCATTTTAAAATATATAAATATATTTACATATAGACATGTTTTTTAAAGAACATAAGGAATGTTTTATTTTTTATTTAATATATATATGAACTTAACATTCTTTATATTATTGCATAATAAAGTGATTAAAATAAGTTGTTTTGAAGCATTTTATAATTACTCTAGGAATCAATACCATCATCTATTTGTTTAAAACATTACATCAATGATGTGAATGTTTTCAGGTTTTGGGAACTTCTATGGTTTTAGGTAAGTCATTTATCAAGCGCTTTCCTTTTACTGTTCTGGACGTTCTGAACTATTCTATGCTTGACACTCTATGTTGTGAAAACAGCGAAGTCTCAATTATATTAGATGTACTTTGTATAGACATAGAAAATTGTTTATTTTACATTTATTTTGCTTTCTTTACTTCTGCTGCAGCCAGTTTAAGTTTCTCCTCTTCCTCCTTCTTCTTTGCTTTTTCAGGATTATCTTCATATTTGAATAGGACAGTCAAATCTCCTTTAATAAGAGCTACTAACACTGTAGTTCCTACTAAATATAATAAAGCCGGTTGAGCATGTTTGAAAATGTGCATTACGAGAATAGTAGTCATTAATCCTACAAAATATGCAAAACAAGTAGCATAAAAATATGTATTTGTATTCCTCTTTAAACTTTGGTCGAAACGTAGTAACAAAGCAATACAGATTCCTGGAATCAGAATATCACCCACACCTAACAGCAAAATTATTAGCGGCCAATCCATTGGAAAGATCTTGTGGGAACACCAATTTAATAGGAGCCTCGAAACTTTTTGCAAATGTAACCATGACATCAGTTCCAAATACCCAAACAATAGCTGCTTTCCCGTTATTAGGGTTACTAACCCAGGGCATCTTACCCCAGCGCGCGTCTGTGGTCTGTGCAAGTTACACTCGAGCGCCTTGCACCTTTACGGGAACATGTTTTTGTAGCGTTTGTGCATATGTCAATTGTAAGATTTTTTTAAATATTTTGTAATCACTTACAGTTATGTGATTATTATTTAATTAGTTTATTTCTCTTTAATTTTTAATTTTTGTTTGTAATTTCTTCCGTTGACTGTTCCTGATATATATATTTAGTGCGTTCCGTATATCAACCGAAGCGACCGAAATCCCGGTTATCCTGAAACAGGTTTATATACGGAACGCGGTTACCTGAAAAAGGTTGCGACCGCACTCACCATGAACTAACGTCGGTGAATTTCTATTAATCGTGGTTATACATGGCGGTAAATTTGAAATATAATCAAAAGTGAACAAAAGCGTCAAATGTTGCTCGTGTATTTTATTAAATTATTAATTATAGGTTATAATGTATATGTATGTTCCTATCAATGGCCGCGAACGGTATATTTTGCCACTGTTGCCAACCGTGTAAACTTTTATCAACTACATAAACATAAAGCTCAGAGTTTTGAATTTAAATAAATGATTTAATTAGTTTATGGAGCCGCTACTTAACGAGATATAATATATTCTCAATAAGTAATGCCATCTAAGGTGAAGGTGTAGGATAAAATTACCCTGAAGTTGGCAACGAAGTACGGGAATTGATTATCTTTATCATTTTTTACTTCTCTCACTCAAGTTATTACAGCGTTAATATTACGTTGTAATCTCGTTTACCTATGTTGCTTTTTTTCCCGTTTAAAAACATATATAATTGCTATGTAGTTTGGTTTTAACATGATAAATTTATTTTTCAAATAAAAGCGCGAACCAAGCGAACCTAGATGTATGGAGCGGTATTCTGGCGTTAGCAATATATTGCCCTTGCTATTTTATATGACAAGGGCATGTGTTGACAAATATTTTCATGACGTAACATATTGATACGCCTTATTCTGTTGTCATTGTAAAGTATTGCTATAGAAAGGCAGGCGCCATCTATTAAACTAAACGTAAGATAGTTTGTTATTATTTTTGAGCGCGAAAATATGAAAAAATAAAATGAAATTATTATTTATATAGAGTGCATTCTATATTATTAAAACTATTAATCTA
This sequence comes from Tachinus rufipes, assembly GCA_963932245.1. Classification (NCBI taxonomy): domain Eukaryota; kingdom Metazoa; phylum Arthropoda; class Insecta; order Coleoptera; family Staphylinidae; genus Tachinus; species Tachinus rufipes. The sequence continues at coordinate 75,283,743 of OZ010743.1, read as the reverse complement.
TTAATTTATATTTTTAAATAATTATGTGTCAATATAAAAAAAATAATATTAAAGTAATAAATTATATCCTAAAAATTATCTAATAAATATTTCTAGTTATAGTTAATGGATTAATAAATTTGATGAATGATGAATGAAAAAATATCATTGTATGAATATTTTGCATTAGTTCTGTTAGTTTAAATTTGAACAGCTAATAGTTGTTATGCTAATTAGTAATAAAATATATATTTATGTTTATGGTATAGTATGCCCATAGATAGTGTCTTTACTACAGTGGCTTGAATTATCTCAGCGGATTACTTCATTACTAATTGCCTTGGAGAGACCATTATGTTTGTATTATGTACCATAAATAGCTTATAACACCTCGATGTTCAAGGGTGAAAATATTATATAAATATACAATATATTCACCGTTGAATACTGCTTCGGGTTTGAGGTATATAATACAATCATAATTGGTTGCTAATGAAATAATCAGTTAAGGCCATGTCGTAAAGACAATATATGTATGGGCATACTATATATTAGATGTTGAATATGAAAATAAATTTGAAAACTGGATTGACGATATAATCATATTGTCAAACACATTATGTTTACTATAAACAAAATGTAATAAACATATTAATGTAATCATTACATTTATAACTAATTCAGTTTCACTTAAAGTAAATAAATTAAGTCTATTATTAAATCGTTTATTTTACAAAAAATACATATATAATATAAATTCCTCCGAGCAAGACTCAGTCCTAGATATTTCTTCTACGCTCTTCTCTTTTGAATGTCCCAACTACCACAAACTAGCTATTATCTAAAAAAAAAAATATTTATTATATTGTTATTAAGTATAAATAAATTAAAAAAATATATTATATTCAATTAATATAACTCTACATATAAAATGTTTGGTAATTGCACGATACATTAGCACCATTAAAAATTGTAGTTGCAGGATATTATATTAAACGCTTGATAAAATATTTAATTTTAAATAATTTATTAAGTTGGAAGCCAAATTTAAATATCAAACATTTTATTTGTACCTTTAATATAATAAATTATATAAAATAACCTTAAAAAATATTTTTATAATATACATATAATATACGCAAATAACATAAATTAATATAAAATAATAAATATATCTTACCTTAATATAAAACTTGCATATAAAATATAAACAAACTGTAGAGTGAAGGCTGCTATAAACACTGAAAACAATCAGGCGCTATTGACAAACGACTGGGCAACACCTCCCGAGGTGGTGAAAGAAATAGCAATGCCTTGAACAATCTATGACGTCAACTGCCCTTGCTATACATCACCAGAATACCGCTATCAATACCTACTCCGTTTTTAGCAACAGCTGCGACGTATATCCACGTGGATATGAGCGCCAGAATACCGCTCATGGTTGCGTTCAGTACAACTCATCAGTTGCCAGCGCTGACTCAATAAGCGCTGAGCCTGTCTGAACGGTATATTTTGCCACTGTTGCCAACCGTGTAAACTATTATCAAGTACATAAACATAAAGCTCAGAGTTTTGAATTTAAATAAATGATTTCATTAGTTTATGAAGCCGCTACTTAACAAGATATAATATATTCTCAATAAATAATGCCATTCAAGGTAAAGGTGTAGGATAAGATTACCCTGAAGTTGGCAACGGAGTACTGCAATAGATTATCTTTATCATTTTTTACTTCTCTCACTCAAGTTATTACAACGTTAATATTACGTTGTAATCTCATTTACCTATGTTGCTCATTTTTCCGTTTAAAAACATATATAACTGCTATGTAGTTTGGTTTTGACATGATAAACTTATTTTTCAAATAAAAGCGCGAACCAAGCAAACCTAGATGTATGATGAGTAAAATGACAAGCGCTGCCAGCAAACGATTGTCATCAAGCGCGTTCAGTACGCATGATGAGTCGTCCTGAACGCGGCCTATGATGAGTAAAATGACAAGCGCTGCCAGCAAACGATAGTCATCAAGCGCGTTCAGTACGCATGATGAGTCGTCCTGAACGCGGCCAATGGCTGCGTTCGTTCAGGACGACTCATCGCTGTCAATCATTCAAACTGAACAGGCGGCGGGAATGATCGTTTGCTGGCAGCGTCATTTGACTCATCATACATTTAGGTACGCTTTTATGCTGACAAAGCAACTTATTAGCCACCAGCGTTTAATCGGCAAATATATTTAAAAACAATAAATTATTGCTTATCTCCAATTGATAAGTCAGCGCTGGCAACTGATGAGTTGTACTGAACGCAACCAATGCTAAAACGGGCAAATGCATAAGTGCAACAGAGCAAACATTATTATTGTGTATAGTTGCCTGTTATACCTGCCAACCTCTACTTTGATTACTGTATTAGCAGGTAGATAAATACATACAATCATCTAAGATTTAGCACTGAAATTTAAAAAAATATAACACTAAAGCTTATAATAAATAAATTCATGAAGTTTGAGCCTATAATATTTCAGTTTTGTATTTTGACGTTTCTATAACCGCTGTCGTTCCGTAAATCAACCAAGGTTTTCAGCAACCAATCAAAGGCGTAACCTAACCGCCGGTTACTTCAGTTGATATACGAAACGCACTATTATTAATGAACGGCTGCTGTCAGATGTAATTTTTAAATCAACCAATCAAATGAGGAAGTGCAACTTGCCCCGCTTGAAAGGTTGGGGCTAGAAGAAGAGGGGAAGGACGACTTTGTGCAAGTTACCCCACTTATGTACGTAACGGGAACGAACGCAGTGCATCTTGCCCTGGCGTGCACCAGGGTCTGTCGGAACGTAACGGGAAAGCAGCTATAATCAAAGAAATAATCCTGAGAGTAGGATACATCTAGTTACTACATTATTTAAATGTAACAACTCAACAGCATTGATTGCAAATGCAAGTCCAAACAAATTGTTTGCAATCCAATGTTTCTTGAATAAATACCACGCGCCTACTAATGAGCAGCAGGCTAATAAAACTACATCATACGAAGAGAAATTATAGTTAATAATATCTTGTGCTTTATCTTTTATACCCTGTCGGAATAATATATTGAACGAAACATGTAAATTCAAGTCATCTGGAGTGATATATTAATATTGAAATAATATATACTATATATCAATATGACATTGATATAAGAAACTAATTTTGTTGTCAAAGCTGACTTACAAGAAACTTTATTGAGTGTAAAGTTTCTTTGTTTGACTTCTGGTTATTGGCCGATTAATTGATCTATCTACAGTCAAAACTTGTAAAGGAACAGGCTGTGATTTGGGTGGTGTATTTAAATTAGTTGTTGGTAAAGAAACTGTTAGTGGTTTTTTTGATTTTAATTTATTTGTTGCCAATGCTGTTTTCCAAGTATGTAGATGATAAACACAAAGCATCATCTCTCTTATTGAGATTGTCTGGTCTTTTTTCAATTTCAATGGCTTCTCTTGTTATTCTAGTATGAAAATGATTAATTTTTGCTAAAATTTTAATTTCTTCTCGTTCCATCTTCAGTTGATCCTTCTCAGTTTTAACTTCCCGACCACTATTTTGTAGCCAGTTTGCCATAGATCTTAGTTGATTTTTTTGCAAAGTATATAACCTTGTCTTGCCTGTTTTTGTCTCTTGTCCACGTCACGTTGACTGATTGTTTTTGTCACTTTTTTCTTGGCTGTCGGGCATTGACGTCTTAGTTTTGCGATTTTATAATTCCACCAGAATGATGGTATGTGCTTAAGATTTGTGCACCTTTTACTGAAAGTTTTGTTGCACGCTGTTGTCTGTGTCTTTTCTATACTCGAAAAAAGTTTTTACAATTTTTAATAGTATTTTAGATAGGTTTGACTTTTATATATGGACGACTGGCGCAATCTTAAAAACAAAATTCTACAAAATATATTTTTTTACGGATATACAAGAACTGAAACTGTTAAATGCGGAACAAAAAATTCTATACGAATTAAATATAAAAAATCGATTTTTTGCGTTTACGCCGTTTTAGCTTGGCAGTGTCAACGTGTGTCTTAACTAGGTCTTGTTTGAAGTAGCTTCATTTTCTGGCTGCCTTTTTTTTCATCTTGTGCCCCGGTCCTTACAGTTATACTCTGTGGCACTTGCAGCATCTGGGAAGGAGCGTCACTCTCCACCGGTTTTACCCTAAGCCTATCTTTCTTTTTTTCCACGAGTTGGCGCAAGATATTTTCTGGCACCGTGAAGAATGCTTACCTCTTGTTTAGCTTGGATTGACAGTTTCATTATGCTTATAAGGTCACTACTCAGCTTTCTTTGTTGACTTTGTCTATGGTCTTGGATATGTTCAGTTGTTTTCTGGGCATTTTGGTAACGCTATAAAGGAATTGCGAAGTCCAGTTGTTTGCTCATTTTCCTTCCCGGTTGTTGCCAGATGTATGTGTAGTAATCCCAGTACAGCGTTGCTCATAGAATGTGTAAAATGCAAGAGAAAAAGATTCTAAAACGGGCGAATACATGAGTGTAACAGAGCAAACAGTCTTTTTATGTATAGTAAGTTATTTATTATACAGGGAGTTCATAAATGAATGGGATTATGTAATCACTTTAAATATGCCGTCTTTTAAAAATTGTCCACTGTATTGTTTGTTTTGACAGTTCAACTTTGACAGCTATCAATCAAGCAAGGTTAAGAATGTGTACAAATAAAGAGAATATTTATATCATTGAATCCTACTTTAGGAATGACCGGTTTGATAATGGGGAATGGCTCTATTCTATTCCGGACTGTGTTCGAGAGTTTATAATTGATAATTATAAACATGTGAACATATGAAAATATTTTTATTATTGAATCCCAAGATAGGCAACTTTATTTACGCATTTTCACTAAAGCGGCACAAACGTACATTAGATGGTTATATAATCCCAAACATTTATAATCACCCTGTACCACGATGTAATGGGAATACTGTATCTTGCAGTAATATTTTGAGTGTTTTATCCACGATGCATATTAGCTTTTCTGCCACCAGGACTTTGTTTACGGGTACTTTTCTATTAGTATTTTTAGTGTAATATTGTTGTTCATATCCATATGTCCATTTATGACGATGATTAAATTGTTTACTTTGCTAGCTGTTACCTGCACACTTTCTCCTGCCATCTTGTTAGTGCCAGTTTCTTGCCGCTAACGCTATCTACTGCCTTTTCTATCTTGCCACATATGAATTTCTTTTTCCGTGTTGCAGTGCTCGCAGTCTGCCTCTCTATATCATGGCTTTTTGGCTTTTCCTGAATCCTTTTTGTTTTTATCCGCATAGGCTTGACTTTGATTCAAAATTTCTTATACGAAACCTAGATTATGGCGTCCGACCTGAGAAAAAAAAAATAATGGTAGTTTTGTTGCTAAAGCAATGGCTACCGTGCAATGGTGTTGGTCAGCGTGTGCAGTTCCGCTATCTGCTGCCCAGGGACGCGCCTGATAAGAGTTACTTCTACGGTGTTTTGGGGCTTCTCCTGCAGGGCATTTAAAACCTGATTGAAACAAAAACTATATGACCTGGTTCAAATCTGAATAAGAAATCATTTGTTTGTCCTATGGTTTACAATATTCCTAATGTGCGTGTACCATGTTATAAATTTCTTAGTGTTAGATTTGACGATAAATTATCGTGGATAAACTACATCAATGATCTCCCTGAAATCTTCAATATTTTATAAAGCTTTTGTTTGGTAGGCAAGCAAAACTTTTGGTAATTTGATGCTACACTATGTCTGAATCTGCATTACTATGGCAAAATTTAATTTCTCTAGCCACTAAAAACATCAAAATTAACTGCTACCTAGTCCATTATATCAAATACTATCTGCTATCCTACTCGAGTCACTTTTTTCCCTCTACGGCCGTTTGGTGTCATTTTTTTACCGTTTGATTATTGCGGAGTGAAGTGAATAGACTTGCTTTACCCTGCTTAGCCAAGCGTGGGTTTAAGAGGCAGCATGCGCATTAGATTTAAATGAGTACATTTTAGCACATTTCTGCAGACAAATGCAATGACAATAAACTTAACATTGTTTATTTAATATGAACATAATTTTGCATTAGTTTGTAGAGTTTTAATAAAATAAAATAAACTACAAAAAACTTGATAAATGCTTTTTTATTTGTACAGCGTCTTTATAAATGTCTGGGATTAGGTAATCACTTTAAATATGCCGTTTTTTTTTTAAATTGTGCACTAAACTATTTACTTTGTTTTGACAGTTCAACTTCAACTGTCAAGCAAGGTTATAAGGATGTATACAGACAAAGAGTTCTATAACTAGAGATTTCAAGCTGCCGTTTAAACAATGTATAAGCAGCGTACATTCTCAGTATCTTCGACTTTGTTGCATCATGACGTTTCTCTATCACATACAACGTAACGCCGTACGCGAGAAAGGGCGGAGTTCAAAGAGCCGCTTGATCACTAGCAGAAAGAGGGAGAGGGTAGGTAGTGTTGTGCAACAAGAACAGAAATACTGAGATTACGACAAAATGCTGGCTATACAACTAGAGATTCCAACTCTAGTTGTAGAACTTTTTGTATACAGATGCGAATATTTTTATTATTGAATCCTAAGATAGGCAACTTTATTTACGCACACTAACTTCACTATTTCAATAGAGTGGCACAAACGCATATTAGATGGTTACATAACTCCCAACTTTTATAATGACTCTGTACTAACGATAGAATTCCAAAAAGTCCAAGACTACTTTCAATGATTTAGATATTTAAGATCAGTAAGTTATCAACTTTATTGTAAATTATATTAATTAGTATTTTTTGTTTTAGGGATTAAAACGCACGTTCTTACTGTTGGAGATTGCAGTTAAGAAATGCACTATTTGCGCACATATTGATATGTCACGTCTGCACAATGTTCATAATATTCATATGTTTATGCATTTCTATTTACCACCTTTCAATCTGACGTTTTTTTGAGATCATAAGAAGTGCACATTCTAAGTCAGTCTAGTAGGCCATGATTATTTTTCTACAGCAAACATGTTGATTGACCGCTTATAATAGCTACTGATAGTTTTGTTCAGCAATTAACAATTTTATTAAAAAAGTTCTTTATTATGACCCACATGTGATCTCTGATGGGGTGGAAACTTGCATAAGATTTCTGTTGGGTTCTACTAATATTGTAATATGCTTTGAAAATCTTTGTCAGTCTTACTTCAAAATGATTGTCTTGTTAAGATAGGATAAAGGATCCATACCCCAAAACATACATCGGTATACCAGTAGTGTTCCTTGTACGCATGGTGCTGTTCTTGTGAAGCAGCAGAGTCGGACGATTGATTGTTGTCATTTTGGTCTTACCAAGTATGGCTGCTATGTAAATTCTGAAAGTTAAAAATGTATCTAATTCGATTCGAGGTACTTAGTTGTATTCATCTATAAAATTGGAATGCCGTTCTTGTATGGAGTTGCCGAATAACTTCTTTAGAAGAGTTAGTGTTTGCTCTTTTTAAGAATTTATTTTTACATTTCCGCTTACTCATTCATGGAATTAGAATGCCGTTGAGACAGATGTTCTCGTGTAGAGTTTTTTTTTTAAATTTCAGTATATGATATTTAGGAATTACTTAATATGTCGAAGGTGTTAACACAATGCCCCTATTAAGAGAAACGTTGAACTGTTTGTGTGTGAAGGAGACTGTAATACACTTAAATTCTACACGGACTGACAACGGCATTTTGGCGCGTTTTATTTGAATCAAATTACCGAACAAATTTACCATTTAAAATTAATAAATGATGTATTTTATGTAAATTGCCTTTTCATCCAGTAAGAGACACATATACCCGTGTTTCAGGGTATTCACCCATCATCAGTGTGCCTAGCATCTCTCACTGGTCAAAGGGACAATTTACATAAAATCACAGTAACTATTAAACAATTTATGTGTACTAACCAGTTTGGCTTGAGCCACTATGATAAATAAAATCACTCATTACCAGGACAAGGCAGAAGTAGTTGAATTAATTAATGTTATTAAATTAATTTTTAAGCCAAAATTAGTGGATTTATCTACCGAATCTTTTTTATTTCAAAATCTCATTCCAGTTATTTGATGACTGGAATTTTATTGTTTTTTGAGATTTTTTTAATTAACTTTAAATGATGTAAAGTTGTTTCATTCTTAGATGTAATCCAGAAACGATGGCAACAACATTTTAGTAAATTAAATTTCATTTTAAATTATTTTCTTAAGATGTTACTATGTATAAATATATAATAAATAGACGTTGTCATTATAATATGATAACTCATGTATATTAAATAATAACACATTTTGTTATTTATTGCAAACCAATTTTATTCTTACGAATACATTACAATTTAACTTAGCGGTAAAATCTGCTAAACGTTCTTGTTAAAACTAATAAAGTATTCGTAAGAAAAAATTGTTAGCAGACACATAGTATTTTTGATTTATTATTTCACAGTATTAAATAATTATTTTTTAAATAATTAATAGGAATGTGCATTTTACAATATTCATATATTAATATACTGGACACATTTCCATACATCAAATTACATTGTATTGTTTACCATCCAATTGGTACGTTATATAATTTAATATATTTTCTCAGCCATTTATAGATAGGTTCATAATATTCTAGAAGAGGCTTGGTTGTAATGTAATTCTTTCCAGTAAGCATCTCCAATGCTTGAGTCCAATGGATGCTTGCTCCTAGTGACATTGTTTCTCTAAAAAAATTAACATAATAGATATGTATGCATACCATAATACAACTGCTGGCAAAGCTACATATATGAACTGAAATAAAAAAAAAAAACTAAATAATATGACTCAACTAGCAATTTTAAATTCGACATCAGTGACACTAGTGTGCAATAATTATACAGGGTGATTCATAACCTATGCGCATAAACTCGAGGAATTGTAGTTTACAATCAATATTATTGATAAATGTCAAAAAAAATAGTAAAAGTTTTATAATAAGCGAGATAATAAATTATAAAGTTTCTGGAAAATTAAAATGTATTACTTGAAAAAAAAATCGGTGTGCCATGCCAAAATAAAAATAATAAAAATGTAGTAAAGCTTTTAATCAACTAACTATCAAAATAATAAACAAATAACAAAATAGCAAATTTATTAGAACACTTAATATCATAATAAATGCTCAAAATTATTTCACATCTGCGCCCGCCGAAGCCATGTTGCGCTACATGCACGTTGAAGTCTCGGTGGTTTCCGAATTGTGTCAGCGGCAGCTAGTATGCGATGTCGCAACTCTTCAACACTGAATTTTGGTAGCGTATACCAGATGTTTCATATACCCCAAACATAAAAGTTTAGGAGATTTAGGTCAGGTGATCTAATAGGCCAAGCAGTTGGACTTCCTCGACATTGTTCAAATGTTGTCGCACATCTATAGCAAAGTGTGGTGGAGCTCCGTCGTGTAGATACCACATGCGCTGTCTAACATTAATTGGAACTTCTTCCAGTAGTGCTGGTAGGGTCTCTTGTAAAAAAATTAAATAATCAGCGCCCGTTACACAATTTAGCAACAAAAACTGTCCAATAAGATAGCCGTTTACAATTCCAGCCCATACATTCACCGAAAATCTGTGTTGAAAGTTTGTACGCCGAGTAATATGTGGATTTTCAACTGCCCAATAATGCGTATTGTAAAAAGTGTGCACACCGCTACGAGTAAAAATTGTCTCATCTGTCACTAAAATGTTAGTAGAAAAATTTGGGTTCACATCATGCTGACGCAACAGCCATTCGCAAAATACTACCCTGTTGGTAACGGGGCATGTACGCGCTGCACATGGTAGAGATACAGTAATTCATGTTTTAATATGCGCCATACAGTTGACTGCGATACCCCAGTTTGATTGGTAATTATCCGGGTATTGATGTCAAGACGTTCTTCAGCAATATCGACAATATCCTCCTCGAGATTAAAAATATTCCTTGGTCTAGAACGTCTAGGTCTGGGCTGCAAGTGCCCAGTTTCTCTTGCACGCTGTACCAAACGTACAAACGATCCACGAGCCGGATGATACCTTTGAGGGAATCTCTCGGAATAAAGGCGAGCTGCAGCCACTGAATTTTGATGAACTTCTCCATACACCAATATCATATCCACAAATTCTGCATTGGTCATGTTATGTTGGGCCATAATTTAATTTTATTACACACTGACAGGCGCCACCTAGTTTTTTTTTTCAGTTTTTCGGCAACAACCGCCGGAACTTCAACGTGCATTATTTTAATTTTGGCATGGCACACCGATTTTTTTCAAGTAATAAATTTTAATTTTCCAGAAACTTTATAATTCATTATTTCGCTTATTATAAAACTACTAAATTTTTTTTAACATTTATCAATAATTATTGATTGTAAACTATAATTCTTTGAGTTAATGCGCATAGGTTGAGAACCACCCTGTATATATATATATATATATATATATATATATATATATATTATGATCGATAATTCTGAAGCAAACGATTAGATGCAATACTTTTTAGGTTAGATGCATTCCGTATGTAATTGCTAGTTGTAGCAAAACGACAGAGTAGAATACCATTTTTAGGTTAAGTGGATACATTGAGTTAACTATGTATTGCGAATACAATTTTAATAACTTTGACTTATTTGAGTATAATCAAAGTTAGTTAGAAGTTTAGTGGGATTTTTTTTTATTATGTACTTAAAAGGTATAAAATGTGTGTTTGCCAGATTGAATATGCAAATGATACACTATCACTGCTACAAAAAATACCCAAACATAGACAATATTGTATATTTATGTTTTGTTTTGTATAATTTTTAAGACTAGTTATAACTATTACTTGACTAAATTATGCGGACAATAAATGGTTTGGTTTTTAAATAATCAGCGCCATAAAATAATTATAAACATATATTTAGGCCCAGTTGTACCATCCAAGTTCATCTCAAGTTCATTGCTTAAACGAGTTCAACGTTAAATTGATGTTGTACCATCTTAATGAACTGGTTCATCTTGAGGTTAAGTTAAACAGACGCTTAACTTAACCTCAAGATGAACCAGTCGGGCAGTTAACTACAAATTTTGCTGTTAAACATGACTGACTTTTACGGCGGGATATATGAAATTAAATTTACAAATAGCAAAATATGTAACCGATCGTAAAATTATATTTTAATTAATTTAAAAACTAAAAAATTAGCGTTATAAATATATTTCCTACACTTCAACAACTTTCAACAATTATTTCTATTAAAAAAAATAGTATGGTTGTGTATCGAAAATAATATATATATATTTTATTATATTATTTAAATTCTTTTTGTACGAGTATATGCTTAACTTTTGCATTTAATTTTGGCATGGTATTTTTCACCAATGATAACAAAATAGTTTCTTCAGATGCACTAAAGTTTAGTAATTTTTTTAAACATCTAGTTACTAGGTATAATATCTAATAATTATTTAAAAAATTGAAAATTAATTAAACTATATATACGTATTTTTTGTTATTGTTTCATACGATTTATTTATAAATTCATTAAATTATTTAATTATTTTACTTTATACAATTAGTTTCAATATATTTAAATCATTCAAGTAGTTATAAAGATTTATTAATTAATAAAAATTAAATTTTAGTTTTTCCCGCATAATTAATAGAGAACATTTTTTTTAAAACTTTACAAAACTAAACATCAATCTTGGAAACTCACTTGATATCCCTAGATTCTCTGCTGTCAACTTGAATAAAAATAATTATTATTTCATTAAAAAATTAAATTTATGAAAAAATATTCTAAACTAAAAAACATCCATAGACGCGTTTCGAGGTTTACTTCTCATCAGTATGGCTTTATTTATTTAAACTAATTGATTTTTAACTTACTTCGTCAACATTGTTCACCACCACAATTCAAAGTGAATATTTTAAAGGGTGTATTGACTATTTATACTAACTGACTTAATGACTTTATTTAATGGCTATGGTTAATAGCATTCTGAGAATGAACAAATAAACTAATTATTTCGGGATATTAAGCTGATGGCTACATATGTCGTTGTGGCATTCGTATAAATTTACCTATTTAACTAGGCTTTATTCGAAATTATTGCTTTTACAACTGTCTCATTTGAGGACATTGCGTCTCTTCTTTATATATTTTATAATAATTATTTATTTAATTTATTTGAATTCATCTTTCACTATCAAGCAATGCCGTACCACCAACATGTACTGATGAGGATTTGTGAAAACCAAAACAATTGTCTGTATTTGGTTGGCCGATTTAGAGTTGGGTTGGGTTTGAGTAATTAATTTTAATTTTCGTTTTTTTTTTCTTAAATTATCTTTAGAGATTGCAGTTTAGATTTTGGTTGCAGTTGTGAAGCTGAAGTTTTATCGATGATATTTGTTTTTTTTGGTTGAAGCAACCTGATGGAGTTACAACTACTTTGCACCATCAAATAATAATAATTGGATCTGGACACTCCTTCACAGCAAAAGTAATTGTATTTCTGTTATTCAACATAAGTGCCCTGGAAGAAATGTAGTATGACAAAATTAATATTAATGTGGTTTTAGCAGTGTTACCGCCTGTGGGCACCACCACGATGTATTAACCACACCTGTCTAAAAATATCAAAATTTTGATAGAGTTTGTTTTATGTGGGAATAAATACAAAATAACGTGCAATTGCTGAAATCAAACCGCATTTATAGAAAACAATTTCGAAAATTTTTGCTAAAAGAATGGTATCATGTTAGCGGAGTAGTGGAGTGGCCGACATCATATTTCATAAATAATTGCCAAATCTGTACTTTACGCCAATAACAATCAAGTTTTGGATTTTTCCAATAAGTTGTGTTTTATTTAAAAAACAAACCAATAAGCCCAAATTGGATCACCCTTTAGTATACAAGAATCATGTTACCATTAAAAACCAAAGATTAAATAAGGAGAAAGACAAACCAAGATATAGGAAAAAAACTTAACAGAGATATCGTAGCACTCGTTAAAGCAAGCAGACTTAAATGGCTTAGGCACGTTTTGTGATTTGGACTTAAAAACACAGTCCGAAGTATTATAGAATGGGTTCCAAGAAACATAAGAAAAAGGTAAAAGCTTCGGATAACATGGCAAAAAGAAGTAGAAGAGGATCTCAAAAAATAGAATAACGACTTAGAAAAAGAAAGCGGTCAATAGGCAGAGTTGAAAGGAAATCGTACACAAGATCTAAACTTACAGTGACGCAAATGAGGACAGTGATTAATTCAGCCCAAAATGGTGGGATGTTACCTAATGCGCCTTATGATTCTTTTTTTATTGATATCATTATTAATATTTTTAATACTTTTATGTAAAAAGAAAGAATAAAGTTTATTTTTATTATTATTAAACGATTGCTGACTTAAAGAGAGAAATTCGATAAAGACGTTTGTCAAAGAATAATCAATGATTTCAACAAGCGGATAAGAAAGTGGAGTTGGAGATGTGCTATATATATATATATATATATATATATATATATATATATATATATATATATAGAACAAGCTCAGTTTTTACATACAGTGAAACATCAGCTCACATCATTATACCACCTACCCCAAATTTGTTCTATGTCTATCTTTATGAGTTGAATGCAAAAGTGGACAAGCAGCAATCGTTGACAATCGGTTAGCACTTAGCAAGACACATGTTGATGGTAAACCATGACGGTTTTCTTGCCGGTTTGTGCTGCAAGGTCAGAATAATTGTGGTCTTGTGTGGTTTGACGAGGTTGCTGTATTGCATCTTGGAATATTCAACACAGCAATGTATCAACCACTGCGCCCAACTTTGTTCAACATAATCTGTTCAATAATGATTCATGACTGTTGATAACAGACATTAACTTTAGTGTCCGAAATGTTTTGTCCACGAGTGTATTATATAATAGCTACAGTTATTTACTGTAGTCACCTATTGTTTAATTATGTAGTGCTGCATGTTATATCGATATGCAAAACATGCATACATTTTGTTAATGAAACATGATTTAAAATGAATATTATATTTGTATACCAAAATCCATAATATATAATTATAAAAATAAACATTTAGACTACCAACAAATTAGCCAATTAGTCCAGGAGCTAGTGACAAAAAAGTGCAAGAGTTTTGGAAAGTCTGATATTTTCAGATCGGAATGTGTTTTGGCCATGGAACGCTTCTGTAGAGTCAGCTTGCACGCTAATAAAAGTGTAATTTTAGCTAGTACCTAAAAATTGTTTTAGAAAAGCTGAAAATTCATCGGCAGATAGTCGATGTATTACAAACCTTAAGGTTTTGTAATGCATCGACTATCTGCCGATGAATTTTCAGCTTTCCCAAAACATTTATTGGGTACTAATGAAAATTATACTTTTCTGAAAAGTATTGCACTGTTTTGTTACCACCTCCTGGACTACTTACTTCCCTAAACATTTAAAACCAAATTGTGAATGTTTTATTTATCATTTTAACTCCAAAAATTAAACATGCATGCACTGCTGTTTGGATTATTAATTTAATTAAAAAAATGAGATTTATTTATTAAGCAGGGTATCATAAAGCATCTTGTAATTCTAAACAACCTTACTACAAACTATATAAAACTTTACATGAAAAAAGCCTAAAACAGTTAGTGAAACGTTTAGAAACTAAAAAGTGTTAGAAAATTGCAATAACTCATTAAATAGTCTTAAAGTCTAAACGTCTCACGGTGTCAAACTTTTATTCAGTTTGTACAAGGAAGCCTACCGCGGGCTATTCTAATCTAATATTAAAGATTTTGATAAAGCGGCTAGCATAAATGTGGCTTTAATAAACTATGGACAAAAATTGAAGAAAACTGCAATTATAATAACAGGAGAGTGTTATTATTGAACCAAATATACTTAATTTGTAACTTTTATTTATTTATATGCAAAAATAAATATTTTTTTGGTAAATTTTAACGTTTATTTTTAAATTTTAGTCGCAACTCCTAATGGTCTTGTAGGATTAGATTTAATTGTTGAAATTAAATAACCATACTCTGACTATAGTATTAATAATGCAAAAAAAAATAGATGGGTAAAAATAATGGCTTAGTTGGATCTGAAAAAAAAACACATCGGATATTTGACGAGAAAATGGTTCTAAAACAGAAAATGTAAATTACTTTTTAGTTATGAAGTTTATTTTATACATTTCATTTTTATGATATTACAAAGTCTCACATTTAGGTTATCTTTTAAACTTGTTGATTGTGTTTTTTAGCTAATACAGTTTTGTTTAAGCTAATGTTTTAATTAGTAATTGGCTCTATTTAACTAACAAATAAAAATTAAATTTTAAATTTTCGGTTCGACGGAAAAATGGCTTTAAAACGAAAAATGTAAAATACAGTTAACTTTTTGGCCAATACAGTCTTATTTAAGGTCGGATGGCCAATGTTTTAACTAATAATTGTTTTTATTTAATTAAAAAATAGAAATAAAGTTTCAAATTTTCATATATCTGATGGGAGAAAACGGTTCAAAAACTTTGTAACAACTATTAGGCTATAGGTGTACAAACTTTTTTTTTAATAATATATATATAATAATAATTTGATATTTTGGAATTACTTAATATTTTACAACAACATTCAACTACTTTTGAATTTTAACGAGTGGAACCACACTCGTTGAAACTATCTCATTGAAATCTGATTTAAACAGTCTGTGAACATTGGCCTTAAATAATTGTAGCATATAAGTCTCAGGAAATTTGGAAGTTTATTCTGCGTTGATAATACGGTTAAAAAAATCTTTCTTAAATTTGTCTTTGAATAGAATTTTTAAGATATAGTGCAGTTTTGAATGTTCTTCCCCATTCTTGAGAATAATATTCAATACTAGAACAAATATATTGTTTTGTGGTCTTTGTTTATAAATGCTACAGATTTAGAACGTCATAAGTTAAGGCATATTTGTTGAAATTATTTTTGGATAGTATAAAGAGTCTATCATCTGCAAAACTATGAATAAGACTTTTAGATATTTAAAGAAGTTTATTAATGTTAATTAAAAATAAAGTTGGTTCGAGAAACAATTAAAATCAATTCTAACTATAATTTTTCTAGGTACTATATTGTTTGTTGCAATCGGAACTTTGAAAATTCAACAACAAAATAATATAGCTCTCGTTTTTGTTCAATCTCACATTTATTCTGACATTTAATTAAATTGACATCTTATAGATTGCATGATTATTTATATAAATTTTAGAGTGTGTTTTAAATTAAAAACAATAAACTTAATAAAACATACTGCCCCCCATTGAAATGCTGATTTCAATCACATCTAGTACATAGGTAAAACACATATTAATACCAAATGACCTATTTTCAAGTTAGGAGTTTCCTTTGCTAGTTGTTTCGGGCGTTGTTGTAGGTGATGAAGACCATCTTCTCCAAAAGTGCTGCCTCATAGTTTCCAGCTGTTGCCACCTTGACTTTAATTTCTAATAACAAAGGTTGTGGCATAGCTAATAATAACATGCTAGATATTGGCCAGTAATTTCTTCGAATGGAAACTAGAGTGAGATCGACCCACCGTGACAAGTTCTTAGATGTTCTGTATTCACCAACAAGTTTGTAAGTGGGTGTTGTTTTGGAAGTAATGCAGGATGTTTATGATTCTTGTCCAAATCCAAGTATCTTAGTCTTTCTCCTACCCTTATAATACCATGCTCGTCTTGATATGGTCGCAAAGTAGTTTTCCTTGATCAATTTTTGGAAAGCTTCCTCCTGCATCTTTCTCACAATGGTTCGTTTGGCCGTCAGAAGCTTGTCTTTGTTTAGTGTCCCATGTTTTCTTTGTCTACACTGATTAGAATTTTTGGCAAATCGCTGAATCCATCCGATAACACGTATGAGTCAAATCAGTGATAAATATCGACTCGCAAGCTCTCTGCCAAACTCTTGCTTGATTTTTGCTACAAATGCTAGCCGCGGTTTGCTCTTTTTCTCTGATGCTTTGCCTGTCTCAACCATCATGCAAGACCATTGGGCTTGAGTTTGAGATAACCAGTAAGGGCCAGTAAACCATATTGAGTCCGTAATCGTACCGACAGCTGATCCTCTTGAAGCTAAATCAGCCGGATTGTCAACCGTAAGAACATGTTTCTAAATAAAGCCTTGGTGTTTCTGGATATCCTGAACTCTATTGGCTACATACGTTTTCTAATCAGAAGGTTCCGCCTTCAACCAATTGAGCACTATGTTCGAATCCGACCAGCAGTAAGTATTCTCTATCGGTAAATCCAAAGCAGTGACTGTACTCTTTATGAGTTTGCATAGCACATAATTCCAAACGCGGTATTGTGGTAGGCTTTATTGAGGCAACACGTGACTTGCTGCAAATAATTCTTGAATCTTTTTTATTTGATATTGCTTCTGTAGTAAGAGCATATATACAGGCTGTATATGCCTTCTTGCTAGCATCACAAAAACCGTGGATGTCTACACGGTTGCTACTGCCAATCACCAATCGTGGCACCTTGAGATTCTTCAAGTTTACAAAATTACTTATATAACTTGTCCAAACTACTTTTACTTCCGATGGTACAACCAGTCCAATTCTAATCCAATTTAGTGTCCATTTGTTTGGGTCTTGTCTGGCAATGTGGCCGGCCTATCTCTACTTAAGTCGTGCTACACGTTCCATGACGCCTGTCACCCTTGTTTGTTGTCGGATAGTTTTGTTTTGCACTCTTTGTCTTAAGCCTATGCCTATCATATTGCCATAATGTTTTATAAAAGCTCTTCTGGTTTTCCTGTAGAAGAATTTGTCGGTACATTTTTGAAATGTCACTAACAAAAACATATTTATGCGTTCGGAATCAAATTAGAATTTTGAATAGAGACTACTGCAGCACTGGCCCAATTCTTAAAATGTCATTTAGACATACATTGGAAGTGGTGCGGGCCGAAGCGTCAAAGACCACCTGTAACTAAGTCGTTATGCTGTTCCTCAGTACTCCATGGTGTGGTAGATAATACTCTCCATCGCCTATAGTGTAGGTTAGCTTTATGTGCCCTAACTCTTCATATTCTTTCATGAATGAAAAGTATAATTGTCGTAGGTCGCTATCTCTTGCTAATTTTTGTTCTGTTGAATGAAGTGGCTTTTCCTTAATTGGCATTTTGACAACAAATCGTCCACTAGAGTTGCGTTGATGCGTATCTTGGAAATTAATTTCGCATTTTTTATCTTCTTCGGAAAGATACTTGATATCTTCAACATCTTCAATCTTCCAAAACTTCTCGATCGTGTCTTGCAACTCCATAACTCCTGCGTTGCATTGTACCACTCTTTGTGAGTTGATGCTGCCTCCTGACACTATCCATCTTAGTTTGGTTTTTTGGAGAAGTAGGCCTTCCTGGCATTGGATGAGACTATCACACCACAGTACTGCAAGTGCCCCCGCTCTTAGGATACCATCTATTCTACCACTAACATTAAAGTTTGGATCTGCTAAACGGATGTTTTTGGGCAAGCCAATCGTTGCACGCTCAAAACTCTCAGATGGTAAGTTGTTAGTGCATTGTAATAGCACTAAAAACGTCGATGTTAGTGAGAAATTGTTAAAACGTGAATCAAATTCTAAACACGTTTGTTTTTTGATGTTATGCTTGACTTGCTCAATGCCAACTACCGGAATGTTAATATAGCTACAATTTAACTTTAGTCTTTTTACAAATTCGTTGACAAAAAAATTACTTTGAGAACCGGAATCCAACATCATTCGTGCGAGCGTGTATCGTCCTTTGTCATCCTTGATTTCAATCACAGCGCCTGGTCGCCCAAAGTCTTTGCGTGGGATGCTATATTAGCGTCAATGTGTATAAGAGTGTGATGTCTCTTATTACACTTAAAACATCTTCGTGACTTGCATTTTCCACTACATGTGTCTTGGAAAAACAATTGAAGCATAACCTTTTATCTCGTACCATGTCAATTTGTGGTTGCAGTGAAAGTTCTTTGAATGAAGCGCAAACGTATAAATTATGTTCTCCATTACATAAATAACATTTAGTTTTTGTTAAAGCGTGTATTTTATTGAACCTTGTTCCTGATGCCTTTCGTTGGTGTCCGTGACTAATCGATCGGCTGCTTCTAAGGCATTGCATTTATGCTCTAAGAATTGCAATAGCAAATCAAAACTTGGTAGTGAATTGCTGGCTAATGATAACTCCCAATCTCTAATTGATTTAGCATCTAGCTTTCTTACAACGATGTTCACTAATAATTCATTCCACTCTCTCGTTTTGCATCCCAATGCTTTCAATGCATTCACGATGCTTATTAGACCATTGCATATTCTACGCAGCATTTTACTGGACTCCTTTGTCATTTTTGGCAGGTCCAATATCCCGTTCACATGTTTCTTTATTATAAGTCTCTTGTTCTCGTATCGTTTTTGTAATATGTTCTACAACACTTCATAATTTGCCGAGGTTGTTGCTATAGAGCTTGTTAATTGCCCAGCTTCTCCACTCAATGACGATTTTAGATATCTCAACTTGTTAACATCTGCTATGCGTGTATTTTTATGTATTAGAGATTTAAAGGAATTTCTAAATTCGAACCATTTTTCAATTCTAATTCTAATGGTTGTAGTTTCCACAGCGAATTATTTCCACTTAGAAATGTATGTGATTCTTGAGAGTAATCGCTAGTGCTTGTTTCTTGATTGTTTCCACTTGGCACGATATTTTGGAGTACTGAATTATTTGATAGATTCTCGTTTTGGGAAGTGGCAATAACATTGTCCTAAATCTTCCTTAATACGTCCTTACCAGCCGCACAATTGTTAAAATACATGTCTTCTATTATCTGCTCATATTGCTCTTCTTTTTCGCCGTTGTCGCTTAGTTTAAATATCTTCTTTTGCAACTCCGCAAACTCTTGATATTTATCTTCTAACTTCAATAACCGTTGACAAATCTGTGATCCTGTACCACTATTCTCGACGTCGATGGTTGTTAGAAAATTTGCAAATGTTGTGAACGCGCTTCTCAAATATTGCCGCTCTTTCTTCAGCTCAGATAACTGCTCGGTGATAGTTGCTTCTTCACACATTTTACATAAACACTTTTTAACCCTACTAAACTCACTCAGAGGATCACCAATTATATCCGATTCTAGAAGGACCAAAAATGTAGGTTCTGTAGTGTTTGTTGCTATCGGAACTTTGGGAATTCAACAACAAAATAAAAATAGCTCTCGTTTTTGTTCAATATCACATTTGTTCTGACATTTAATTAAATTGATATCTTATAGATTGCATGATTATTTATATAAATTTTAGAGTGTGTTTTAAATTAAAAACAATAAACTTAATAAAACAGATAAGATTTACAGATTTACGATCAAGGCCTATGCCAGTCAGAAAATCTGACAGATTGGACAATAATGCAATTGGTCTATAATTGGTCTTCCTTTTTAGGTATAGGTTAAACATTTGCTATTTTCCAACAGCTCGGGAATGTTTTTTTTGTACAACAAGGCAAATATTTTAGTCAGAATGAGACTTAATTCATTTGCAAATGTTTTAAGAATAATAGGTGAAATTTCATTCAGATATCTTTTAACAACGTTGCCTAAAATGAATTTGACCCATTATTTTACCACTAGCCGGCATTGTAGGTACAACAAAGGGGGTATTGAAGATTTTGAACTACCTTGCAATGAATTTATTGTTTTATAATTTTTGTTGTTGTTTAAAAAATGGTGAGAAATTTGATTAACTTAGGATTAATTAGGTCATAATGTTTGCCAAAATAACTCTAGATTACATTTTATAATATTTTGTTAAATTTTAAAAATAGTTTGAAATTTGTAAGTAAAATATATTTTTTAATTTACTAAAACTAACATAGTTGGCTTAGTTTTTGAGTTAAACTTTTTAACTAACTAGAACGTTATGTTTACAAAAAATTAAATTTATAATTGTTTTAATATTTTGTGAAATTTTGAAAATAGTTTAAAGTTTGCAATTTAAATACTTTTTTTAAATTTACTAAAACTGGCAAAATTGACTTTTAAGTGAAGTTTTTCAAATTTAAGTAACTAGAAAAATGTTTTTGATATTATATGAAATTTTAAAAATTGCAAATTATTTTTTTTATTTACTTAGTTTTTAAAACTGTATCATTTGTTTGTAAAAAAATTATTTGATATTCTGTAAAGTTTTGAAAATCATTAAATTTTTTATATAAATCATTAAATTTATATTATAACTTTTATTTAGTTTTTATTTGACAAATGCGTTTTGAAACTATTTTTAACAAACTGTAATAAAATTAGAATTATTTATTTATAATGATGTTAATAGCTATATGGCTTATTTGTGCTATTTTTGATTATTTAAAAAAAGTATCTTGAGCGGTTTTTGCTGTTGATAAACTGGTGTTCTGATCTTCTTTTAATATATTTTGTATGCAACAAATAAGTTTTTGAGCAAACTTTTGCCTTGAAAAGGTTTTTAGCACAATTTTTAATAATTTAAATAGATTTATCATAGAACAAACAGATTTCTTGAACAATTATTAAGATAAATAATAATGGGGTTTCTACGCAGTTTTTATAATTTTAATATATTTTGGAGCGGCAAATATGTTTGGTTAACTATTTTTTATCTTAAACGAGTTTTGTACAAATTAATTGATCAAATTTTAAAAATAAACATATTAGTTTGAACAACAATGACAAATGAATGTTATTTGCATTCTTTTATAGTTTTCGTAGTTTTTGTTGTCGTAATTTATTTTTAATAAATATGTTAATTGAGTTTTTTGCTTTTTCTGCACAGATTATTGATAATTTTCATATATTTTCATTCGGCAAAAACATTTCTTAACCAAGTTTTTGCTATAAGTAGATTTTGTGCACAATATTTGACCAAGTTTTTAAAACAAATTGATACTATGTATTGTTTGATTAATCTCATTGATAACAAATGTAAAGCGCAATTTTTGATTATATCCTTGAGAAATTTTTGCCATAAATATTTTTTTTTTTTTCAGTTTTTATTAAATTATAAATAGGTTTCACGCGATACTTTGTCTTAAATTTTTGATAATTTAAATATTTATTATGGGGCAAGATGTTTTTTGCAGTTTTTTTGCTTTAATGGTTTTTTTTTCCAAAAATTTTGCCTTAAATAAATTTTGTCTTAAATAAATTATCTGCATAATTTTGGATCATTTTTATTTAGCAAATAAGTTTTTTTTTTGCGATTTTTAGCTTTAAATAAGTTTTTTGCACAATTTTTGATAATTTTAATAAATTATTTACGCGAGAATATGTCTTTTGTCTTAAATTAGTTCTCTGCACATTATTATTATAATTTTTATAAATTTATGATGCAGAAAATATGTTTCTTGGACATTTTTTTGAATGCCAATTATTTTATTATTTATTTAATAGTTGTTCAAATAGTTTTAAATATTAGTTTAATTATTTTTTTGTTAATAAGTTAATGTGTTTATTACACAAATCTCACGTTTTAAATAGATAATAACAAAATTTTGCAAATTTACCGCCCGTTACTTAAAAACAAAAATATACATTTTCTATCATTTTACCGAGCAGGTTGATAATAATTTATTTTTTATTTAATAAATAGCTATAAATACACTAATACATAATAATTACTAGCTGTTAGTTGACAATACCGATAGAATTTATTTTGATATAAAAATATTTATAATTCAAAATTTGATTAATATTTAGGATGAATCACATTTTTTGTTATGAAAATATTTTTTTTCGGAAATTTGAAGTTTTATTTTCATTTGTTAGTTAAATAGAAACAGTTATTACTTAAAACATTGACCGTCCGATCCGACTTTATATTAGCCGAAAAATAAAATCAACTAGTTTAGCTAAAAAATATTTTACATTTTTCGTTTTTGATTTTCTTTCCCGTCGGATATCTGAAAATTTTAAACTTAATTTCCATTTGTTACTTAATTAAAAACAATTGAAACAATTATTAGTCAAGTCATACAGATTTCTTTCATAAATAAGCGTAATAAAAAGTTTTTCATTTTGATTTTAAAAATTTTAAAACTAAACGCTGTTATTTATTTCAACATATTTGGTTGACAAAGCAGTTGTATTTAACTGATTATTTGTCTAATTGTTGCTAAATGATACCACAAAGTTAAATAACAGAACAATTTGTTCAAATTATTAAGTTTTATACTGATCCATCAAATATAAAAGCGGCGCTAAATTCTAATGCTGATACTACCTAGGTACGAATGTTGATGATTTAGCTGGCTGGGCTGCTCTGCTCGAAGTGCAGGAATCGGTTCGAGTAAAAAGTTTTGCATGAGAACAATACGCCACACGTTTTGGTATTCTTGAACACCCGTAGAATCTCATGAACATAATTCGTGTGCGTTGCTTTATTACTATGTGGCAACACGGCATTATTCTGTCATTTTGGTTTGTTTACTTATTTATGCACATATTTAATAGAAAGGTTCAAAGCGAAGAAAGATTTTGATTTGAACCTTCCAATACAGTACTAATAACCTTCCGAGGTCACATTCTGCCCAAAACATTTATATTAAATCTTAACTCTCGTCCAGTCACGTTATACATATCAAAGGAGATCCAGTGTTTCAATTGCATGAGATATGGTTACACCTCTAAGGTCTGCAAAAGCCCCGAACCTAAATGCTCATCATGCTCCGGTTCGCATAAACTGGAAAGTTGTTCTACGGCGCTCTCACCCTGTTGTATGTATTGTAAAGGCAGCCACTACTCCAATGAAATTAAAACTATATTAGTTAACAGGATCTGTCCGGAGTTCTCACGACAAACCAAAATTAAAAAGGCAATGACTTATCACGGCTACTCGTTTCGTGAAGCATCTTCGCTGAATTCTACCAAACAAGCCAATCTCCAACAAGACAGAGACTTTCCCACTGCTTTTACAACAGTTGAACCAGTTACCCACTCACACCTCCCGATACGCCAACTTTTCTCCTCAGCAGTTAGGGCACCGGTTGCTAACACAGATGATCATCCCTACGCTAGAAATTGCAATGGTTCTGTTGGCGAGACGTCAAGAGATCATTTTTATAAAAAAAAGAGAACCAATAACATATCGTCGGAAAAAGCGCGAGCAATAAGACAAGCGTCTTTTAACTCTACGGTTTCGCTGCCTCCCGATGCGGCGTACACTACTTTAGCATACCGGTCCGATAGCATGTTACCTTCTGTCGATGCAAAATTTATTCAAAATCTTGTAGAGGCATTAATTAAGGCAATAAGACAATATTTGTCTCAAAACCCAAAGGATGCACACGCATCAATTTTTAATATTCTCACGTCCCTAAATACTTTAGTTGTACAATCAAGCCATGGATCCGGCGTCGATTTGTCTTCTTAGTTGGAATATCCAGTCAGGATACAACAAAAAAGCCAAATTGTCGCGACTGATGCATGATTTAGATATAAACGCTGTCACAATCTGTGAAACATGGTTTCAACAGAATAAAGATTTATCTTTTCCCCGCTTTAGTTCTTTTCACAATATGAGAGAAGACGGTTATGGAGGTATTTCATCTTATTTTAACCAAAATTTCTTTTTCAAAACTAAAACCCCATCTTTTAATATCCCTTCATCTATCCAATTTGTTCAATCCTCCGCTTCTTTTCTCACAATCCTTTCATGCTACTGCCCATTTAACTAATCACTTAATAGAAACAACTGGATGAACATTTTTAACTCACTAGCTCCGCCATTTTGGTGATTTTAATGCACACCACCCCTTATGGGGTCACCATCATCACAACCAAAATGGAATAGAGTTAGAAGCGGCTATTGACTCATTAGGTCTAGTAATATTAAATGATGGGTCTCCGACAAATATCCATCTTAACGTCATAGATTTGGTGATAGCATCTCCTGACGTTGCAATGAGATGTCGGAAATCTATCTTAATCATGCACGATCAGCTGCCAACAATCGCCTTCACCCTATTAATTTAAAGAACATTAATTGGCCCTCCTACACAAATTGTCTTTTGGCAAAATGGGAACATAACCCTTATCCCAATTACAAGGAACTTGAGACCTGGCTGGTATTCGCTGCAAAAGCACCCTCCCCTAATTGTGTGGCATCACCTCGCAATATTGAACGAAATCCTTGCCTTGGTGGACAAAGAGTGTACCGAAGCAGTGAACAAGAGAAAACGGTTTCTATCAATATTTCGTAGGGCAGGTAAGCTCTGCCATCTGGTTACAGCGAGGAAGGCTATGGCGGAAGCCAAAAAGCTCCTTCTGCGCAAAAGAGGGAGAGTTTTAGAAAATTTTGCAGGTCTCTAAACAGTAATTCTTCACCTTCTTACTTGTGGACAACCATAAAAAGGTTTTCCAGAATTACCCCCCATTAAGGATGAGATCTGAGCAACCGAATTTTTATCAAAACTTGCTCCCCCATATGTCCAACATCCTTCGGTGCTATCACCGATGACAGTATTTAGCAATATTCCGCACATGATGAACAAGCCAATACAGCAATCTGAATTGCAATATGCGTTGGAAGGTAGGAAAGACTCTGCTGTTGGTTTCGACAACATTTCGTATTCTATGATACGCGAATCTCCGGGTGTCATTAAAGCCCACTTGGTGCAAATATTCAATGCTTGTTTGGAACATGGAACAACTCCTGATGTATGGAAAATCATCAAAATTGTCCCCATACCAAAAGGCAAACCATCTCCAGATTCTGATAATGCTTTTCGTCCTATTGCGATCCTTTCTTGTATCCGAAAAACTCTTGAAAACATCCTTAAAATTCAACTAGAGAGATGGTGCGAAACAAATTCAATTTTTCCTCCTGGAGTTACTGGTTTCAGTAAAGGCCACACCCTTTACAGCGATATTATTACAGCTCTGGCCCAAAAACATGTTCTGTGTGTATGTTTCCTAGACATAAAAGGAGATTATGATAACGTATGTATTGCTCACCTCAAATCGGTCATGATAAGCTTAAATATGCATCCATCTTTCATAAACATCATAATGGAGTTAATCTCGGAAAAGAAGCTGTATTTGTCAGGAACATCCCCAGAAGAAAACCCTAGGACTTCTTACTTATGACTGCCTCAAGGTAGCCCGTTAAGCCCTATTCTTTTTAATATATATATATATATATATATATATATATGCACTCGCTAGTTCTCCCCTCAATTCCCACGGTTAAAATAGTGTCATATGCTGATGATTTTGCCATATACTCGTCGGGCGCATTTTCAAATAGCGTAATACATAACATCAATGCAGTACTGTCGGAAACAGCAGCAAATCTGTTCATCCGTAATTTAGAATTATCGGTAGACAAATGCAAATCGATGATTTTTTTCGTCCCGCAACAGAAATATAGCACCTCAGCTACTGATACCAACCATCAATAACACCCCTCTACTTTGTGTCCCATTTTATAAACTTCTGGGGATAACATTCGACGACAAACTATCGTGGAGTACTCATGCAAATGCCCTACAAAAATCATGTGCTCAGGGAATCAATATACTCAGGTGTGTATCTGGTACTAATTGGGGAGCATTTGTCCGTTCACGTTTAGATTTTGCATCCCATCTTTTCTCCTTCTGTAGCAAAGCTACAACAGCTATATTAGATAAAATCTAAAATCGAGGTATCAGAATTTGTATAGGAGCAATGAACTCCACACCGATTAATATTATGGAAGAGGAAATTGGCCTAACGCCTCTGCTCATAAGACGACAAGTGTTGGCAAAAAAATATGTAGCAAAACTGTTTGGAATGAGAGGAGGTATGACATTTGAAGCCATTTCTCGAGCCAGTGACATGTTTGGCAAACGGCCATTCTAGCCCTCAAAGGGATGTCCCATGATCATCTCTGCTTTTAACGAAATCTCCCAGTTTGAAAGAATTATCAATAAGAGCGCATTCTCAAAACTATTTTTATTTCCCTTTTAATCCCTTGCCCTGAAAATAACCTACCACAAATTTTTGGTAAAAGACATTGATTGCAGCTCAGTAAACACCGTTTTTCAAAGTTTTATTTACAATCATTGGCCAGATTTTGTTTACATTTTTACAGACGAATCCGTAAAACAAAACCCTCATTCGGCGGCCTACGGTGTCTACATACCCTCCCGGCACTTGGAAGAATCTGGAAAACTACCCCAACATGCCTCGATTTTTACAGCTGAATTATATGCCATTTATAGGGTTTTGATTTTGGTCGCATTTTACAATCTGTTAAAGGCAGTAGTTTTTACAGATTCCCGGAGTTCTCTTGATGCGCTATGCTCCCCAGCATGCAGCATTAAAGACAACATCTGAGTCACACACATCAAAAACTTATTGATCTCGCTACAAAACAAAGGTTATGCGGTACATTGGCGTTGGGTTCCGAGCCACATAGGATTAGCTGCTAACGAACTAGCCGACGAAACAAGGACATGGGAGGCGATGTAATGATATCAGTATCAATTACACCGACCTCTATGCCAACTTCGTGCGAGAGGGGATGCAAGCATGGCAACTACTTTTTGATTTCAATCTGATAAACAAAATTACGCATCCAACTCCCTGGTTTAAAAAAAACACCGTTCCATTCTAAAGCGGAAGTAGGCCTACTTAGTAGGCTAAGATCAAGACACCTTAGATCACCATGGCATTTATTTAGAATGAACATTGTAAGCAACCATCTATGTTGTTGTGGTCAAGTAGGTACATTAGACCATCTATTTTTTGAATGTAGTAGATTTAGACAAAATCAACAAAAACTTTGTCAGAGATTAAGTAAATGTGAAGTAGATCTCCCTACTTCCATGGAACTACTGATTGCCTCCAAACATACCAAAGTTTACGCTGCTCTGTGCAAATATGTCAGAGAATCAAAAATTATACTATAAGTCTCACTCACCACAATCCAACAACTGCTAACACCTTCCCGACCGAGGCTCCGCCCTGTGTTGTGACAGAGTCGCCGGAGCTCCGGCTCGATACTTTTCTTGAAATATCTAAACCATATACTCTGCATGGCAATATATTCTTGTAGTAAATCTATTAATTCCTTTACAATATATTTTTTTAATGAAGTATTAAGTATAACATAAGAGAAGAGTATAATAGGATTAAATTAATGTGTTCATTAGTTTTTACTTTCAATAAAATTTATAATTTTTCAATTACAAACCGGTATTTGACAAGTAAATATTAACAAAAGCCCAATTATTTTAATAATAAAATAAAACACTGTCTACGTTTTTTACCACAAATACTTTATTGATATAATATATTTGTGGTAAAAAACGTAGACAGTGTTTTATTTTATTATTATTATGGATTACCACGTAGTAAAGGTCTCAACCATCCTTTATATTATGCCCAATTATTTATTTTTGTCGGTATTTTCCATTATAATTTAAGTTTTGCGCTTCACTTTCGGACGAAAATTGAGTAAAACTACTGGTTTGTAGCAGTAGAACAATATCATGCGAAAGAGTCGCATAAGATTCCGTTCGTCCGATTCGAGAATACAAAAACACAAAATGGTACGCAAATATGGCGGATTCGAGTGCTAAACTCGTTCGTCTAACTTCGAGAATAGCAGCCTTGGGGCGATGTTTGAGTGAGAGCGCGAATTCACGAATGCTAATTGAGTTTTAAAACCTTAGTGTTGTATACTTTTGTATAACTAGTTAGTGATTTTTTGTATTCTATTTTTAATTTGACATACTCAATCAACGTTATGTGGTTGCTAACTGGATAAATAAATCTCTATCTATCTACAAGTGACTTTTTTATATCTTGGGTTTATATTTTATTGGCTTTCGAAATTAGATGTACAGGAAACCTTTTTTAAGTCACCCGAATAGTGTATTTTCCTTACATTCATGAAGTTTATAAATTTTTCCACAACAGTAGTGTATTGTAAAAAACTAAGTGATTTACGTATGTAATTTACTTGTAGTTTGAGTTCTAATAATAAAATAAATAAAATGGTATTGATGTAAAAACTATTCTTCCGCAATGCTAAGTAGTAAGTTTAAAAAATAAAAGGTCTGATGACAAAATAAGAAACTACTTACTGTAATATCCGTCCACACTTTTTACAACCATATATATCGCATCTGTGTAACGGAATCGTTAGTGTTTCTTGTTCGCTTTTATGCTTTCCAAATAATGAAATCTCGCACAATCCTTTAAATACCTGCATTTGAAGTACACTGCTGAGAAAATACCTACAACATAAGCACCCAATTATGATATAGAAATAACAACAACACACGGGAGTAAGTATTTAAGTATTCTTGGAATTGAATGGATATAAAAATATACAGTATTAATTGGCCTTAATCTTATATGTATTAGATGCAATTTGTAACGAATATGTGCAATTATATTTAGATATTAAATATTTTGAGCTATAACGACTAAATATTATATTTTAATAATATCAGATTTTATTAACTCAATTTGAATTATAAATTTAATAAGTTTAGTCCATGTAGTCATTTTTTAATAAAAAATAAAAACCAAGTACCTGATGTAAGGTGTATTATCCGGTACATGAAACTTGGCTCCTGCGTCCATATATTTTTCACTTCTATCATCCGGAGGCACAACCCCTCTAATGCGTTCATTCATTTCCCAATATACTTTATTGTATTCACTTTCTGTAATTTTACCATTGAAGATATCCCACCTGTATTTATCAATTATTAGAGAAAAGGGTATTTCCGCTACTTTTGCTAAAGCTTGTTGCAAAAGCAGCATCAAATCTACTGTCGGATTAACCAATTCTTTATCGTCTATCAAATTTAAACGATGTAGATGTTGAGGTACCATCACCCCATGCATGATAACATCTCCAATAGTTTCATGAAAAGCAGAATTTGTACCATCCTACATATTTTAAAATAAATTATTGGCATTAGATATTAATATAAAAATAAATAGTTGATATTTTGTTTTTATTATTTATTTAATTTATACTTACCTGATAAATTGTAGGTTGATATTTATACGCCATATTGTATTCTATATGTCCCATTTCATGATGCATAATGTAAAAGTCCTCCATGTTTATTTTAGCACATAATAAGATTCTAAATGCAATAAAGTATGATAGTTTAAAAAACTTAATATGGTTTTTATTTATATACCTATAATCATCTCCTCTGTATAAATTAGCAGCAGTTCCGTGACAC
Organism: Tachinus rufipes; assembly: GCA_963932245.1. Taxonomy (NCBI): domain Eukaryota; kingdom Metazoa; phylum Arthropoda; class Insecta; order Coleoptera; family Staphylinidae; genus Tachinus; species Tachinus rufipes. The sequence continues at coordinate 75,253,403 of OZ010743.1, read as the reverse complement.
ATGCTCGTATTATCGCTTTCTTCAAAAATAGAATACTTCCAAAATTTATCAGTCATTGCAGGTAGTCCCATTGATGTATAAAAATCTTCAGCTTGTAATGCCTACAATAAAAAATTATACATTAGTAGTAAAAAGTTGAAACTTAAGATTAGATTAAATCTTTTATCCTACAAAGCAAATGTTTCAGATTTATATAACTACATATTATTCAAAGACGGTCACGACAAGCAATGTATGAACTTTGTTGGCTCTACTTAGAACTGTTTCGGTAACAGAAGTGATGTAATTAAGTTGGTGTTTCTAGCTAAATCCGAGTATTTATCATGTCAGTATGTGCGTATTTAGCTATCACATTTCTTTTATGAAATGAAATATAAATCACATTAGAAAATAAATAAAACACATTTACTAAGTATTATATCACAAATATATTTAAACCGTAACTAGTTTCAACCTTTTACAAGGCCATCATCTGACGGTGATACAAACAAGTATGAATATAAAAGAGAATTTACAAAGTATATATACAACAGTAAAACATAAAGTATATGGAGAGGTGAGAACTTACATTGAAATTATTATGATTAAAAATGATTATAAATTACAGACAATAATACAAATCGGACAAAACAAATTAAACAGATTAAACAGGTACAGAGAAAATTAATGAATAGCGGTTTTTACTTAAGAGATAATTATGACAAAACATTTCGCAAAAAGGGAGAGGATTAAATTAATTCAAACAAAGAAGATTTATATAAGTCGGTTTGGTCATTAAGCAAGTTGTTAAGTCTTAAGGGCTTCTAATAAATTTAATTTTCTGCTTTTAGTACAGTTGTGAATAATTATAAGTTTAAAAAAACAAATTTATGAAAAAATTATCCTAAACTAAAAACATCCATAGACGCGTTTCGAGGTTTACCTCTCAACAGTATGGCTTTATTTATTTATACTTAATAATTGATTTGTAACTTACTTCGTCAACATCGTTCACCACCACAATTCAAAGTAAATATTCTTCTTCATATATTTTATAATTATAAGTTTATTGATATCTGGGAGTATGTGATTATTTTCTAAAATATGGTTTGCTAAAGTACTATCTGGATGCGTAGTCTGAAGGAGAGGTAATGTTCTTTATATCTAGTTTTGAAATTTCTTCCTGTTTGTCCTATATATTCTGCATTACATGTGGGACAACTTAACTCATACACTCCTAATGTTAAAATTGTATCTGAACGGTCTTTAGCGTTGAATAAAATGTTTGATAACCTATTTTGACTTTTAAACGCTACTTTATAATTATATTATTATAATTTTTTTTTTGAAGATGTTACCAAAATAAGTTATTGACATATATTTCATGGGTTCCATAACTTTTACTTTTAGGATAAATTAACTGCATAGTGAGGCTCTTTCTTAGTAATAATATTTTTTATTGTTTTTCTTTAAAACTGGTGACATGTTTAAACTTGTTGAGACTCTAAAAACATAGTTCATGTTGACAACAAGAAACTCGACAAAAATTCAACTTTAAATCAAACGCCGCGGCGCCGCCCTGACATCGCAAAGTACAATTTGCCATAACTTCTTCTTCAAATCTTTCTCTTGCACCTACTTACAAATTGACATCAACAAAACCAATTAGACTATTAACAATAACCCCTACTTGTTCAAATATAACCCTAATTTTAAAACTCATAGACTTAACCTATTTTATAGATATTTCCATTTCAGAAAACGACAACATTAGTACAAAAAACACAGAAACATTAATAAATACCTATTTCTATCGCATAAAATTAAAAGAAAAAACTAAAGGTACAAAATTAATAGATTTTGTTGCTTGTTGTTGGCATACAAAATAAAATGTAAACCTATAAAAATTGCTACACAATTAAAAAAAATTAAGTTGGGCATATTATAAATGTAAGCATGTGCTTATGCTTATGTTGAACTTCCACATAACACAAATCAATATTTTGAAAGCATCAATTTATATGTTAATGTTAAACGTTGTTTTGTCCTAACAACATAAACAATTTTAGTCAAATGGCCAAATACACGATAGAAAAATCCATTAAAAGTGTCCAAGCCTATTAAAGAAATAAAAATCGACCTTTTCAGCGCACAATTTGAAATTTGATCCAAAAGTTTAAACAAACTGGTTCCGAAACTAACGCCAAAGTATCGGAACATACTCGTAGCGGTAGCTAAGTACAGAGTATTGCCAATGTTTGTCAAGGTGTAACTGCAGAACCAAGAACATCAATTTGTCATTGATTGCAGCATTTGGTCTTACGCACTCCACTTAGTGTCTTCGCCGAATGGAAAGCAACAAGGAAACAGATTTTTGCAATTTTCTATTTATTTTTATTTATTGGGATTAAATAGAACACCGTATTTATAGTATTTTATATAATCAAGTAGAAACATCAGTACCAACAACCTACTAAAGTAACTATATAATTGTTGACATTATTTAACATTGTCAACTAAGCGGCTACGTAAACCAAGCAGAACTGCCGTATTTAGAAATTAGAAAATCCAAAAGAGGTTTTTCAAAAGAAAATTATCCTTAAAAGTGACTGTATGGTGTGCTTTATGATCTGGTGGCTTAACTGGCTCATATTTTTCTGTAAACAATACGAAAAATGCTGTTACAATCAATCAAATTGCAATCAAAAAAATGATTACAGAATTTTTGTGAGACCAGTTGGAAGATTTTTAGATTGCTATCAAAGATTTTTGGTTTCAATTGCGACAATAACGTTATTACATTTTTTTCTTTGCGATTTATTGAAAAGTAAAGTTTACAGAAACAAAGCAAACATCATTGCAGTGTTGAAACAAGCAATTTGACGCAATGTAGTCGGCATTGAGCATGCGTTATGCCACGATGTTATCGAAAATGATGACAAACGGATTACGTCATATTTTAAAAGCCAAGACGGTAATTTGAACAATGTTGTTTTTCATGTGTGGTTATAATGATTAATCCTAAAAACTAAACACAAATATACATATTTTGTAAAATGTTTCTGTGTTTTCTTTAACACATTCATGTGGAAGCACTAAATGAATCACTCTTTATATGATTAAAATATGATTGGTATAATAAACAGTTTGAAGCTTAAAAATTAAAACAAAACTGTTGTATGTGATACTCAAACAAATATATAAATATAATTGTTTTTAATATATGAAACATTTAAACTGTAAATTATCACATTTTAGGGCGCATAATAAAATAAATTTTCAATTAACTCAAGACCTAAGTATATAAATATCGTAGAAACAGATCTGCAATTATATACAGTAACGCAAAAACCAAAATACCAAATATTTATTGAACGATTTAAAAAAAAATGTACAGTTTTAATATCTGCTTGGAGTATTTCATGTCTAGTTTTTTTTAGTTTGACGTTCATTAGAGTGTTAGGATGTCGATGTAAGTTGCTGACTCTAATAATGCTTCAGACTTGTTCCATTGGCGATAAGTCTAGAGAACTATATTGTTCTTAATAAGAAAGTGGTCTAGGAATTAAAGTAATTTAGACACAATTATGAATCTGTTTTATAATTATAAGTGCAAGTACTGTTTTAAAGAACAATGGGATTTTGTAAATTATTCTAATATGCCACTAACACTGGATGCAAAATTTTAAATTTCTGTTATAATAAAAATATTTGTAATATGGTCTTACTTTTTTATGATACAAAAAGTCTCTTACCATATCATGTACTGTCCAATTTTTAGCTTTCAATTTGTCGTTTAAATCTACAGTTCCATTTGGTGGTATAAACATATCAATTAATGGTGACCAGTTTTGACCCCACATGTTACCTGAAATAACAAAATATACATTATAAATAACACATTAAAGTTTTTATGTTGTTTTGCTTTATTAGATCTTTTATTTTTATTTTGTTGCAATAAACTATCTTTCCAAAATTATTAAATTTTAGCTTAAATTATAAATTTTTTGTAATTGTATTATGTGAATATGAACGCAGTTTCAATTATCTTAAATTGTTTATCTGTAATAATTATTAACGTAGGTATAATAGTAGATAGATATTCTGACATAATAAATCCCTTTCATGTAGCTATTACATAAATTAAACATTATAACACGTAATGAGATTATAATGTTATTTATACGATTTGTTGTTACTAACCTAGTAAATGCACTGGCAAAGGTCCGGTCGGATCAATTTCGATTGTACCGTGCTTTATAAGCAGCTGATGTCGCACAACAGCATGTAGCATTTCATATAATGGTTTAATTTGATCATACATTTCCATTACATGTGTTTCTAAATCAGGCATCTCTAATTCGTCCCTCCATACTTCACCCATATCCACATATCCTGCAACATATTATAAATAAATTAGTAATATATTTAATACAATTATAATGTAGTCACATATATCTGACCAATATCAAGCTTTATGCAAAAAAAAAACATATATACATATATATATATATATATATATATATATATATATATATATATATATATATATATATATATATATATTTATAAGTCATCAGTCATGTAGTTGGTTAGAAATAGCACGACATTCTGTTTTGGACTAATGTTTTTATTTCTTTATAATTACATATTTTCTTATCTGTCTTGTATAGTCCAATCTTGGTATTCCGTTGCATATTCTTTTTTTTTACCCGCCTTTTATAACCAGTTGCATAATTCTCTTACATCTAAGAATATGTCTTACTATTCTGTTCCTCCGTCATTTTAATACTTTCCATATGTTTCTATAACTAGTTCAAACACTTCTTTTATTAGTTACTTCTATCCTTACAGCTAACTTTCATCATATTGGTTTGTTTTTTCTTTCTTTCCTATTGAACAAACGTCACATTCTTTTAATAGTTTTTTTTAGCCGTTCTACACTTACTATCAAGCTGTTTTCTGTTGTCTATTGTAATTCTTTTATTCTTTAGTTTTTTATTTTTACATTAAACTTTTATTGAGTCACATTTTATGACTTTGGTTTAATTTTTACTTATATAAATAGACACAAAGAACAATATGGTGAAAGAGCAAACATTCATAGAGAACAATTTGCTGATAATGTAGCAATATTAACAGATAAGCTAAAAAATGTATTGAATGGTATAGAACAAATTTAAAAGATGATTATAACATCACATTTCTTTTATGGGCTTTCCGTTTTTTATTCTTCTGAATTCTGCATTTCAAAACTAACGTCGAGTAGAGTTGATATTTGGTATATTCTTACATCTTATATTTTTTCAATATGTGCTGTAAATGGTAAATTTAATTCGATGTTGTGACTTTTTGATTCACATCATTGTGTACGCTCAAATAATTAGTTAGTCTCATATCTTTCATTTTAAAATGTTTGCCAATTTTTTTTAGCTTATTGATATCTTTTTCACCAATGCCTAAGATCAATCATTTCATTAATGCGTAATATCGACAGATCATCCACATAAAAAAGCACAAACAGTTTCTTTTGCAATTTGTTTGCATGTACAAGAAATAATTGCTTAAAGATCTGCAAAATTCTCCAATTATCATGGTTTTATTATTTTTTTTATTCCAACGCTAAGAAGATTTTTTTTAGTCCGTATAAAAAAATCCGTTTTATAAACAAATCCTTCAGAAATATCTACTCCTTTGAATGATTTCAAATAATTTTCCTTTTAGATATCTTCATATAGGAACGTTCCTAATACATCTATATGGTATACAGGTATGTATATGTTTTTTTATTTGTACTGCTACTGCTAGAAGTATTCTTACGGTCGGAATTTTTGAAGCCATAAATTTTACTTTTACAAAACTCATCTTTCTGTTGAAGTCCTTTTGCTACTAATCTGGCTTTATATTGTAACATAGATATTTTGCCTCCCTTTAACTAAAAAATTCATCTTGTTTCAATGGTTTGCAGTTGTTTGGTCCTTTATGACGTTCCAAGTTTCATTCTTGATTAAAGTATTGAGCTCTTTTTAAACCATTGCAAATTGTTGTTTCGTCGTATGTTTACGGCACACATGAACTCAAGAACACAGCTTGTAATACTTTAACGTTTTAAGTAGTCGTGTGTTCTTTTTTTTTTTTTTTCAATTACGTTCTTTTATTAGAGCCTGCAGCTTCTTCTTCTTCTAACGGTTCAAATTTAGAATTTGTTTTATTTGTACCAAATTTTAAATTATATATGTTTGCATTCTTTTTTCAAATATTCACTTTGATGTCTTTTTGGTAGTTTGATTTTATTATTTGTGTGTTATACCCATTCTTTTTGTCACACTATCCAACCAATTAACCTTGTTCATATTTTTTGCATTTTTCTTTTGGTTTATGGTCACGACAGACTGTACCAAATACTTTTCAAAATATCCATGTTGATTTTTTCTTTCTTGCGCGACACTGGTAAAATGATTCATTTGGAGACTTTATTATGCAATTTATTATAAATATAGTTTTGCACTTGATTGTTGTCAAATTTATTTCCTTCATCAAAGAGCAACTTTTTAATATTGTTTCCCGCTACACTTGCATTTTCAACAAACATTTGCAAACATTTTGATACTTCTAATTCTTCTTTGATAAAGATTTTTTCAAACCTAAAAAAGTTAAATAATTTTTAAAACACACATAATATTGATCCATCTATTGACCTAGTCAGCATAAATCTATAAACATTATTGTACACATGTCAGCCTACTTCAGTAGCTCGTTCTTCTTAATGCTTAAAATGGTTGGCATTTGCTTCTCGACTATACACCTTTGGTATAGTTCCGTTTAGTTCTGTTTTATAAATTTTTAATGTTTTTTTCACTTGTTGCTTGTTTTAGTGTCCGAGGCGTTTATGTTATGCCTGGAGACTTATTTGACTTTTTTGATACACATTTACTGCGTAGGAAAGGGAAAATCTTCAAAAGATATGTTGTACCTCTGATGTTTTACTCCTTAATCATGGCCGTCTCTTTTAGCACAACTTAGGTCAGGTTTGGTGATTGCCAGATAATGGATTTTATTACTGGCGATTACACGGCTTGCAATGCCGCTTGCCTATTTGACACGCTAGTTATCAGTCAGTTTTTTGTACCTCTGTCTGACAAGTTGAGGTAAGTGTTTGTTTTTGTAGATTTCAGCTCCAGTGTTCTATTGATCTTTGGCCTCATTTGTATACCGGATAGTTCTTTTGACTGTGACTAGGTATCTATTGTTTATCCATTTGTTTTGCTGTAATATCATCACACCAAGTTTTTTACTGATGCAGTGGCCCTTTATAAAGTCTGATCTTATTATAATAGTTTTTTTCTTTATGAAACATATTTGATATGTTAAGTCTGTGGGTCCCAAGGTTTACAGTGTGTTTATTTACACGCAGTCTGTATGCTGCTTAACTTGCCTACGCCATTACCATCCGATGAAGTAGCGGTAACAATAATAATACTTTCATAACTGCTGTGGGCGTCATTCTTATTGCCCCTGTCAATAACAGACATGCTAGCTTTTGAACGTTATTTACTTTTGGCCGTACAATTGAGACACCACTGTGTTGAACCATCTAGTCATGTTTGGTGTTAGTCCATATGTACGTCCGAACATCATTTTAGCTGCAAAAAACAAACAATTGAATGTCTTTTGATGTTATATTAGTCAGATGTGTGTTGAAATTTAGTCTAGTGTCAAGCGTTGGTTCCAAACATTTTACTTCCTTTGACATCGGGAGGGTGGCTCCATACATCCTCAGGTTTTTAGGTAAGTGGTGTTTTGTCATTGTTTTGAGTTCACTGATAACCCTTACTTTTTGCACCACTTATGCTCCAAACTTTCCGTATGCAAGGATAGTGAGATTATATGCATAGCCTAGAGATACTGCCCATGTTGTTGAGTATCTGTAGTAAGTCATTCACAACAGCACCACAGTATAGGTAAAAATACGCTCCCTTGTGGGCACCCGCCAAAGTTTTTGGCTTTTACAGTTTTTTTATATAATATTATTCTTAAGCATATAGTTAACCTATTGTTGGACAAGAAGGTCTATTCCTTGGCGTTCCGTCCCGTATGTACTTGTCGACTATTTTTGTTAATAGTTTTTGCATAAAGGATGTCAAGCTATTGGTCTGTAGAACTTAACCAAGGCATACAACCCGGTTTTGGTATAAATACCATGTTGATTGCTTTCCAGCTGCTTGGTATTTGTGAAAGTGCTAAGCTTGTTTTGAGAATCTCGCATAGAGGTACTTTCAGCACTGCAAATCTATCAAGTGATCTTGTTGAAGGTGTGCTTGACAGTGATAAGGCAGCTCCTTTAAGCGGTTTTAATAGAGTTGATAAATATGTCTGTCAATATCTTAAGCTCTTGTGATGTTTTTGCTGTCTTTTGACAAACCCCGATAAATTTAAGTATTCTTTTTGGATTCCTGTATTTCAACAAGAACGTTTCTTCATATTTGTTATTGAATCGGATGTATGCATGATTAGACAGTTTCTTCTAATTGGTACAGGATGATCCTTAAATTAAGTACGCATAGATCTTTTGCAATCTTTCTCTTATTTAATTTAACTTGTTCATTATTTATAAATATCTTATTTATCTTTTGTTGCTTTAAATAGAGAATTTTAATTTAACTCTGGTACATACCAGACGTTAACTCAGTTCCTCTGCATGTGAACATGTTTAAAACATAGTATGATTATTTAATATAATGATAAAATCAATAAATTTAAATCGGCGTTTTATAAACACAACAAAATAATTTTTTTTATAAACACAACAAAATAAAATTTTCTAAGAAAACAATTGATATTGTAGCGTACGAAGCGAGAAGAAAAGATCTGAGTGTGATACGTTTCTTTGAAAATTTGTTTGCAAAAATCTCTGCATCAATCATAAATATGAATAGTATTATTGCTATATTTTATTTCAATTATATCATATATACAATTTTTTTGCATAAATCATAAAAAGAGATCGATACAAGAAATGCATATTTTATTTTAAATAGATCAGTCTATACCCTTAGAAAAATTACTACTGGAAAAATTTTGTTTTCCGCTTTAGAGTATAATCTGAAATTGCATTTTGATAAAGGTTACAACTTTAATTACAACCTATTCCGCAATGTGTTATAAACAAGATTTTCAATTGAACGAGATTCTTTAGCCAATTGCTACTATTAATTTCTGTGAAATATGCCAAAGTTGGCAAAGTTCAGGTAGGAAACATTACTTTTGTGACCTGCACTGAGAACCATATTTATAACCAAAATAGAACATTACTAAAACTCTTATGAAATGAATTAATAATTTATTTAAAATCAGTCAATCGAATCACAGCGGCCAAGGGTCAAGCATAGACAATTGTTTCGGTTCTACAAACCTCGTCAGTATGCCTTGTACTTATAAATAATCAAACGAAAGACTGGTATTGCCATTTAGTTTGATTATTTGATTATTTATAATGTCAATTGTGTTCATAAGAACAGAAATATTTATTCAAAATTATCTTCGCTATCATGCGATGCCGTGGTCGTACAAAACTTACTGACAAGATTTGTAGAACCAAAACAATTGTCTTCGCTATCATGCGATGCCGTAGTCGTACAAGGCATACTGACGAGGTTTGTAGAACCGAAACAATTGTCTGTGCTTGACCCTTGGCCGCTGTGATTCGATTGACTGATTTTGAATAAATTATTAATTCATTTCATAATTTATTGAAAATTCAAAATCGTAAACTCCGCGAAACGACTGTCAATTGCATAAATGCTAAAATGATACCAATTAATGCGGACATTTTGGTATTAAAAATTGCAACTAGATGGCAATACCAGTCTTTCGTTTGATTATTTATACTAAAACTCTTGTTGTGACAAAAGTATTGTCACCCAAGCTGCAGCAAAACCCTAATTACCAATACAAAATTACAAAAAAAATGAATCTATTGAATACGTTGAACACTAAATTTGGTTTATTTGAACAGATTTGTTCTATATAATAGCATCAAAAGCAAAACAAGTTTAACGTGTTAAGTAAAGCTTATATCACTAAAACTTGGGAATTTATAAAACCAAAACCAAATTTTCACATGTTGTTAGAATTAAACATTAACGGAATACGGTCTACGGGTAGAACTGTAGAATGGTAAAAAAAAGAACAGTCTGGAGTGGTGGATATGTAAGTTCTGATCTGTCAACATTGCAATCCAAGAAAGTTTTTGTTTCGGAACGATCGAGTAGTTTACAAATATCAGGGTTGTTGAAAAGTACTCAAAAACGCAAATGCTGTTTATCTGCAAATTTAATTTAATCCAGAACAAAATTTTTAAAATAATTATAAATTTCAAAACTATAATAATAATAAATTACTATCAAATAAATAAATCAAATATTTTATAAGCATTCATATCGGACTCCCTATGACAAGGATTTTTGAAGTACAAAATTTTTTATTGAAGAAACAAAACTGCTAAAGAAATAAGACTTCAAAAATGCACAATAGAACAATTAAGCGTGCTAAGCAATGCACCTCTAGAGGAAAAAATAAGTATTAATATTGTATTAATAAATTAAGATTACCAAAACCTTTCAATATATTTTTGTATTTATGCTTTTATTAGTAAACTTATATAAATTGATTCAATTAAATTACTTACCATTAGCTCTTGCCACACTATTCTGCATACGAACAACGCTTGGAAATACTCTATGCATACATTCTCCAATAGAATCATGAAAAGTAGTCCATATCCATTTCAATTGATCTGCATTGAAGTCAGTACGTTTCATTAGCCATTCCATATCTGGTTCTCCTAATAAACATTCTCCAGATTTTGGATAATCAGTAAAGTTTTGATTTGGACGCCTTAAACTATCCAAAACTGTAGGAATATTCTCGTCAAAACATATCTCTAACTGATAACATTTACGCATTTCATTGAGCACGTTCAATTCTCCTCTAAAAATTATCAATGTTTTAGGTATTAACACATTTACTAAGTTATAAATACTTGGCAGTTTCCTCTGTAAATTTTGGACCTCTGCATAATAAATACAGTCTACGTTTTTGATCCGCTGTTAACCATCTTTTATTAATTTTTGATTCGCATACACGGTTTTTCCAAGTGTTTCTTACTGAAATAACTGCGTTTGCTTGTCTTTGTATTTTTTCAGTAGACCTTCCTACAGTTATTTCCCAACTAAGTTGTGCCGATATTGAGTTGAATTGTAGCATGTCTTTATCAACTTGAGACATCCATTTATCAATTTCATTCTGGTACTTTACTAAAATAATAATTGTAATATTAATTATTTAAAAATACATGCAACATTATAATACCAACGTTTTATATAAGGTTTTTAAAATAATAGTTATCTATTTATTTTATTACATCTAAAGCGGCTGCTGTATAGTAGTAGAGTATGTAGCTATTTTATATGTAATTATTGCTCACTTTGTAAATAATAAAATAAAAACATAAACAAACTATAAAATATTGTTTTTTCATTTACTTTATTTTAAGAACTATTTTTTCCATATCCGTTATATTTATTTAAGATTTTTTAAAGCTTGATCTTTTATATGTGGTATTTACAAGTTTATGTAATTTATTTTAATTGCTTATCTATTAATTGTATTATTAAATTTTATTGTAAAAGTGATACTGTAGTGACAAAACTTAATTATCTTTATTTGCTATGTTAATATATGAATAGATATGTATATATTTGTCAACACTCATAAATTGAATTTTACCGCCACAGGTAATCTAGCTTTGTAGAAATAAACCGACATTTGTTTATTATAATAAATTGATTGTTGCTATATACAGATAGGTTACACAAGTCTCATGTTTAATTTAAAAAATTACTGTTCAGTTACAATTCATGCTTGTAACTTTTTTTAGTTTACCGCGTTTCGTTTATTTGATACCGATAATGTACGTAAGTTTACTAAACTAAAGATTAACTAATAAATCTGCAATTAATGTGCAAAATTACACATTACCTAGTAAATATGCAGATAATGCAAGAAATTGTAAGATTACCTACTGAACCTATGTAAAAAAAAGTTATACAGTTGAAGATTTTATTGTTTTTTAATACTTGTATATATTTCAAAAATCAAGAAAAATAAAAAAAAATAAGTTTGGTTTATAATTACTACATTATAAAAAAGCTATTTAATCTTATTATGTAACTCACTCAAAAAAAGAAAAATATTAAATAATAAAAAATAAAATATTAAATAATAAAATAAAATTAATAATTCTCAGCAAAGTTTAACACTTTAAATTAGAGCAATAATAACTATTGCATTAAGCGTATAACTATTTAGGCTTATCATGCAACTATACTTTATTTAAACGATGTATTAAGAATTAAACAATAAAATAATTAAAATTTTAAACTACTTTAACACTTAAAATGATTACAAAAATATTTATTTGAAAATTGAATAACTATTTATCAATCAACATGGAAATAGATTAGAAATAATTAAAGGTATTGAGATTACAAAAATTATTAGTGCAGTCTAAGGAATGGTGGCTAGTGGCACTTAGAGTTGCATTGTAAATTGTTTTTGAAACCTTGACCTAAACCGGTTTGACGTAAAGAATCTTTTATGCTAGAAACTTTTTATCTTTATAATAAAATTTCCTTAAAAACGTTGAATTGTGTTTAGCATATAAATGTTTTAAAACACTGCACACATATTGAACGAGCACCCGTTTTTGCTCTATATACGTTTGGCACTTTAATTCTGATGGTAGTACCTCCATTAGTTATTGGGTGATTGGGCAAACTTTTTTGTCTTTTCATATTGTTTTGTTAATATAATTAAGCTGCTTTTTGCAAATTATAAACAGCAAAGTTTTAACAAAACCTTCTTTCTAAACTATGTCACTCCACAAATAATTTGTATTAACATGTTACATTTAAAGCACCTGTAATCACCCGATGTCAATTTTGAACAAACAATACAAAGAAGATTATTTGCTTTTGGTAAATTTTTTCCCTAATCTTATTACTGAATGTTTCTTAGTTTGGAGGTAGATCCTGAGATTTGGATGAAATTTTATCATGTTCTATAATTGCTGAATTAGCCAGTTTTTTAAGATCCTCTTCATTTGTATGTGTAAAAGATATTTTGAGGTATAAATGATGAAGTAAATTCTACTTTTGCAGAACAACCAAACATTGTTTTGTAGCGGCTCCGTTTAATACCAGAATGGAAGGCGCAATTTTTCATAAAAAAATTTAAATCGCACAGCTTTGCTCCATCTATCAGTCTTGTTGTCAGTCATTCAAGTGTTTAGCATGTTTTCAATGTATTGATTTGCTCGACACTGCCCTGACTGTTTTGGCTTACCATAAATTATTTTAAATTTTGGCCATCTACATATTAAGCTTTCTAAAACTTAATTGAAAAAATGCGTTTGTTGAAAATAGTATGTCGAATAATAAAATTTATCTATGTGAATAAACAGCTCCACACCAATTTACTAAAATTCATCTACGGTAACGCAACAATGCAGGTCAATATAGACAAAAATACTACTACTAATAAGATTCATGTTTAAAAAACTGATTCGATTTTAAAATGCTTATTTAAATCAAAAGGTTTTTTATAATTTTTAGGCAGATATTAACAAAGAATTTGAGTTACTTTCAGATAAAGCACTTTAGTTTTTGTTGCCATTTAGTAGTGTTTGTGAAACAAATCTTTTCTTTCTATCTATATATCAAAAATAAGTGTCGCAATATACTGAATGCGGTTTCCGGACTTGAGATTATACCTCACATCAATCAAACTTGACATTAAAAAAATATTCGAGAAAAAACAAGGATAAACTTCACACTGAACTTCTTTAATTAAATACTTTAAAGTTAATCATTTTTATAGTTTTTATATTTGTATTGTAAATGTATTTTTACATGTATAAAAAACAAATATATTCTCTTTAATAACGTAATAAATTAAGTTTTTTATTTTAATTTAATGCGATTACTCACTAAATTTCTTAAACGAGAGGGTACTAGACTAGAGAAATGACATATCACGGGGTACGCTAATGATAAAAGATTGGGAACCGCTGTCGTAGAAAAATATATTTACCTAAGTTACAAAATAAGGTTGGGCAAAGAAAACCAAACAGCTGAAGTCGCACAAAAGATACAACACAGTTGAGCAACATTTGGAAAGCTAAGACACATTTTCAAAAATCAAGACGTACCATGCAGTCTTAAAAGAGAAGTGTATAACAAATACATACTACCCGTCAAAACGGATTACGGGTTGGTTACTATGACACTCACAGTAGAAAGAGCTACAAGATTAAGAACAACCCATAGAGCTATGGAACATGCCATAATCGGTGCTTGAGAGACAACATTCGCAATGCAGAAATTTGGAAAAAAACAGGCGTCACAGACGTGTTGAAGCAAATATCTGAAAATTTAAAAGTGGTTTATTTAGTTTTTCAGAACTATATATATTAATGTAAGTATATCGTACGATTTAAAAATGCGATAGTCTCGGGTCTTTTCTACTTATACATTATAAATGGTAAAATTGATATGCTAATCGAAGCTATTTGGTATGCAAATTTATTCTCAAAAAGTTTAATTGATTAAAAAAAAAAATTGCTTATGTATCAAAAAACTAGATCATGGTGGGTCTTATTTGGTCCAATTTCTGTTTATGGAGTTAATGTTATTCAAACAAAGACAACTAATTTAAACTTCAATTTAGAAAAAAAATCCAAATTTGGACAGAACATGAAAAAGCTTGTAACGAAAACTTCTTAGCCGCGACCAAACGCAACATCAATGGAAGGTTTGTGGTAAGTATGCCATTGCACAGTAAGCTTGACTAATTAGGTGCATCACGTGGTTCACCTTTAAACCGTCTTACAATAATTTCATGCGCAATTATGCATATATCATGTTTGAAATTGAGGAATTTACAACTAAACTAATCGCAACTTTCTATTTGCTTCATCACCAAGTCATAAAAGAGAGTAGCACTACAACAAAATTGAGTGTAGTGTTTGACGATTTTGCTAAATCAGAAAATGGTTTATCTTTACATTTTATTCAGTTAGTTAGCCCCACAATTCAACGCAATCTATTTTTGATTATCTTCAGATTTTTTTTTTGTTATTTGATATAATATATTTACATTTTATTGTTTATATTTGCTGCTCCACACCGTCTCCATATGGATGGCTTCGTATTCGGGGCACCATTTCATGTTTCAATTCTTCTTATTTGTTATTTATGTTGTTTGAGTAATCTATTTTGTTCATTTCTTTGTTTTGATCTTTTTAATATATAGCGTTTTTTATTTTTATTTTGAATTCATTATAACTTTTTATTTTCTTAATACTTTGAGGCAGTTGATTGTACGTGACTAGTCCATTGCCTAGTATTGTTTCTTTTGTATACTTCTTCTGTTGGTGTTAGTTTTGGTAGTTTGTGTATTATTTTTAGAATTTTGTTCTGTTGTCTTTGTATTTTTTGTATGTTTGTTTTTTATGATTCTCCCTATATGTTTATTAAATAATTATTTTTTTCTAAAAATAGTGTACGGTAGATACTTAATGCAGTTTCTTTTGTTATGCATTCCCTGGCTCTAAATACAGCTCCTATTGTTGCTGCGTTTTCTTTTAATATTTTGTTAATATGTGTATCCCAGGTGAGTTTCTCAGTTAATATTATTCCTAAGTATTTTGTCTGTTTTGTTCTAGTAATTGGTATGTTATTTATTTCTATTTTTATGTCAATATCTTTTGTGTTTTTTTGTCTTATTACCATATAAGTTGTTTTTTCTTCATTTATTGTTTGTATGTTTTCGTCGTACCATTTAGTTAGTTTTTTAATGTCTGCATTTATGTTTTTTTCTATTGCTTCTTCATTTTTTCCGTAATATATAATACATGTGTCATCAGCATATGTATATATTTCACCAGTCAAATTTATATTATATATATCATTTATGTATAATATGTTTAGTTTTGGTGCCAGCACACCACCTTGTGGTACCCTATATTCTGCTTAAGTTGTTTTACTAAATTTGTTGTTTATTCGTGTTCGTTGTGTTCTGCTTTTAATTTATGTTTTTAACAGTTTTAAATTTATGTTTCCTATTTCTAATAACTCCATTTTTTTAATCAATTTGTTTTTGTCGATGGTATCAAAAGCTTTCCTCATGTCTATAAATATTGGTATAACATACTGTTTTTCCTCCAACTTTCCTGCTATATGTTGTGTTATATCGGTTGTTATGCTCATTGTGCTTGATTTTTTTTGGAATGCGTATTGCCTTTTATTTATAATATTATGTTTGTTTATGTATGTCATTAGACTGTTATATATTGCCTTTTCTGTAATCTTGTTAAGAACTGATATAAGTAATATTGGTCTATTGTTTTCAGACTTTGATTTTTCTCCTTTTTTGTATATTGGTTTTATAATTTGTTTTTAAAGTATTTGTGGGTATTCACCAGTTATCATTTTATTTATGAGTTTTTTCAATATTGGTGCTCTACTTCTTTTTTATGACTTTTATCACTACATAGGTTATTTGATCTTCTTCTGGCGCGCTTCTTATTTTTAGTTGTTGGATTATATCTTCTATTTTTTTTTCTGATGTTTTGTTAAATAAAACTCCTTCTTCAATTCTTGCGATTGTTATTGTTTCATTGTCATCATTTTTTTTTCGCCAATTTCTTTCCCGCTGTTGCAAAGTAGTTGTTTAGTTCATCCTTTATTTCAGATTTATTTGTCTTTGTTTGTCCGTGTTCTGTTATAATTTCAGTTATTTCTTGTTTTGTTTTATTTAGCATACTATTTATTTCTGCTCATTCCGTTTGCATTTTTTATTTTGTTTTTGTAGAAATTTTCTTTTCTTTTCATTATTTTGTCGTTTACTTCTTTTTTCTTTTCTTTTAGTATTTTTTTAATTATTTCATTTTTTGGATTTCTCATGTGTCTCATGTATCTCTCTTGTGTTTTGTTTCTATCTTTTATCATCGTTATTATTTCCATGTTTATCCACTCATTGTTTTCTTTTCTTTTTATTTCCGTTATTTTTGTGTTTTGATTTATTGTGTTTTGTAATATTGTTGTTAGTGTGTCAAAATCGTGTACTGTTTTATTATCTATGTTTTCAAATTCTTTCTTAATTTTTTCATAGTTTATTTTTTTTTTAAGTACTTTTTCATATTTTGCTTTTTATGTATTATATTCCATTCTGTTATTACCGCATTATGGTCTGATAATGTTAGTTTTTTTATTTTAATTTTTTTGTTATAATCTTTTATGTTTGTTATAACGTGATCTATTATAGTGCCAGGTTTATCTGCGTTGTTTCTTGTCACTCCTTTCTTTATTTTATGTAATATACAATGACCATTTTCTACAATTAAGTTTCTGTAGTTATTTGTTATATTGTTATTTTCTCTTAGATTTATGTTCATGTCGCCTACTATTATATTTTTGGTTTTAGTTTTTGTTATTTTGTCTATTACTTTAAAAAAATTATTGTATTTTGCGGTTTGAGGTTTATATATTGCTGTTATATGTATGTTTGTTTTATTAAGTTTTATTGT
This sequence comes from Tachinus rufipes, assembly GCA_963932245.1. Classification (NCBI taxonomy): domain Eukaryota; kingdom Metazoa; phylum Arthropoda; class Insecta; order Coleoptera; family Staphylinidae; genus Tachinus; species Tachinus rufipes. The sequence goes on along the minus strand of OZ010743.1, from coordinate 75,235,777 downwards.
TGAGCAATTCCACGTCAAGTGAGCAGTCTATTTCACGCTACCCTCTCCGATTTAGCTCAAATTTTGTACGCTCTTTTGAGTACCCAAAATATGACTTCATGCCAAATTTCAGACCTCTAAGTCATATAGTTTGCCTTGTAGAGCAAATTGAATTTTACGGTAATTTTTTAAATTCAACTTGCAAGGGTCAGATTTTTGATATGTTGCTAATTGGCTATCTTTGCTCAAAATTTGCAGTCTTAATCGGTGGCAACTTTTGAGAAATGAATTAAAAAAATCAAAAATCTTACCTTTGCATTCAATTCCTTGGGAAATTTTCCATCGATTATGACAATGAATTTTCCAGACTGAAATGCAATTAAGATAAATTAAATTAAAAAAAATTAAAGTTGAACTTAAAAAATTGCCGTAATATTCAATTGGCTCTACAAAGCAAACTATGTGACTTAGAGGTCTGTAATTTGGCATGAAATCATATTTTGGGTACCCAAAAAAGTGTACAAAATTTGAGCTAAATCGGAGGGGGTCACGTAAAATAGACTGCTCTATGGACGTGGAATTGCCCTTGTATTTCAGTATTTTTTTCTGTTTTACTTTCTTGTACTGTTGTTGTTATTCCGTTTTTTATGTATATTGCAAGCCCCCACCTTTCATCACTCTGTTGTTAAATATTGCTGCGTAGTTTAGAATTTGCAAATTTTTTTCTTCATTTGGATATAACCATGTTTCATGTTACTTCTTGCGTTATGTAGGTATATTTTTATGTTGCTTAATAGTTCCTTGGCATGTTCAATACCATGGTAAACTATTGGCTTGTCTTTTTCTGTTTTCCTTGCAAGTATTCTTCCTTCTTTATACCACTCCCATTTGTATCAGTGCTTTTTCAATTTTCTTGCTTCATAAAATATACTGTTGTTTTTGTATGTAAGCTGTTTCGTGATGTATATTTTTTCTTTTCCTTTAAATCCACATTTTTCGGCTTTGATTGACCCTTTTTCTTTTCCATAATTTTCTTTATTTCTTCTTCTGATTTGAATTTATCCAGTATTGCTGCATCCGGATTCTTATTGTTTATTTTATAGGCTTCTACGACATTATTTGTTGGAGTTTTATTATTTATATTTGTGAATAGGTTTGCCACTGTTTCTTTTATGTTTTCTTTTTGATGTTGTTTCGGAATCCCTGCTAACGCAATATTATTTTTTATTTTATCTTGTTCATATTCGTAACTTTTTCTTCCAAATCTTTTATTTGTTTTTTCATTTAAAAAAATTCCTTTTTTATATTTTTAGAGTATATTTCATTTCCTCATTTTCTTTTCTTCCTTCCTCAAACTTTGCTGACATAAAGTCCACTGCTTTTTTTAGTTCTTCCAGGCTTGATTTTATTCCCTCGTCTTCGTTATTCTTTAGTTGTTTTGGTGGCATTTTTATAGATTTTTAATAATTTTTTATTGAAATCTTTTTAGATAATAATTTGATTTGATTTGATTTGTTTTGATTAAAAATATAGATGTGGTTTGAATAATATTTTAAAATATTATTTTAATTTTGTAAGATTGATAAATTTGTTGTATAAAACATTAATATTATCAGCCGACAGTGTGATGCCACCTGTTACGAAACGCCACAAGCTTCAATGGAATTTATAAAATTAAACGTTTAGCTATTGAGGTTATGTAGCATAAACAGAATGTTTATAAATCTTGTCTTATTTTTTGTTACAGGCCTATATACACTTAGTAACACTTCCACACTTTCTACACTAATCACAGATTGACTTATCAACACTTTTAGGTTTATAAAAACTCTAACCATTAGTTAATTTAACATTATTTTCCGAGACGTAAAATGGCGTGATTGCACGAAATGGCCGCGGATATAAATTTAGGCCCAGTTTGATTGTTTTAACCGCAAATAAATAAATTTGTTAAGTTAAGTGGCAAAGCAGCTTTAAGCTGAACTTTTCCTTATAACGTGTAAATAAAGACTATTATTATTGTTATTATTATTTATATTATATTACTAGAATATATCATCAAATCTTGATTGAACGAAATGAAAGACCATTCAAAAAATTATTTGCTGATAATTCAACAGACAACATAAGCATTCTTTTTAGCTATTTATTGTCTCAAACAACTAGAGTAGAAAATTCCAATTTGCTCAATTATTGAAAATTACTTTTATATTGATGATTTGCTCATTGGTGGTGAATTAGTAGAAAAAGTAATCAAAATTTGCAATGACATAAATTTTAACTTTAACTTAGAAAGTGGGTTTCCAACAAAACCAAAGTACTAAATAATATTCCCAATCAATCTCATAAACAATTAAAACAGTTAATTGAATTGCCCGAAATTAAAACGGTAGGCGTTTCCTGAAACTCAATACATTACGTGTTCCATTACTCCGCTAAGTCTTTTAATGAATCGCGAATAAAAAAACTATTTTTGCAATCACACAAACTTTTGATCTACTAGGTCTAATTGCGCTAATTATAATAGTAGCTAAGTTAATCATGCAATATTTCTGGAAACACAAATTGCATTGCAATAAAATTATTTCAAACATTTTACACACAAGGCGGAAAACATTCGCTAACGATCTAAAACTGCCAACCAACATTGCACCAAACCGACACTTAATAATAATAATAATAATAATAGCGTCTTTATTTCTCTGTATTTGTTACAGTTATGGTGGTCTGGACCAAGTTGGCTAGCCGACAATCAAGATAATTGGCCTATTTGTATTTTAAGAAACAGCCTCAATGACATCCCAGAATTTTACACACTAGAAATCAACGCAGCACCTATTACCACGTGCATTGACATTTTTTCAACATTTTTTAACATAGTCTTGCTAGAAAATCAGGTGCAGACAATGTTTTTCTACTAACTGAAACGCAAACATCTATTCATAGCAACAGCCTCTCACTATCTTTGAACGCAATAATGGATGCACTTAACGTAAATCTACAATACAACAAACGACATCCAATAATCTTAACTAGTAATCACAAACTGTCTCATTTAATAATGAAAAATAAACATATTAGGCAACTACATTGCGGATCCGAAGCTCTTCTAGCATTTGTCAGAAATCAATATTGGTCTATAGCACAACAAAATATTAGCAAACAGGTTGTCAAACTGACAAGTGTGTAAAGTGTTTCAAGACAAAACCTCCCAAATACAACCAGATTATGGGTAATCTTCTATTATCAAGAATAACCCCATCGTTAACATTCAATACTTGTGGCGTTGATTATGCGGGATCTACTACAAAGGTTTACATTTGCATTTTCTTTGATTTACGACAAAAACAAAGCATTTGGTGTTAGTTTGTTATCTACCAATTTGTTTATATTGACTTTACGTAGATTTTCATTCAGACGAGGCAAATCTTTAAACATTTATTTAGATAATAGTACAAATTTTGTAGGTGCTAATACTGAATTACAAGAATTATATAATTAAAAAAAAATCCACAAAATCAAAACAAATTTGCTATCTATAGAAATGGCATAACAAATGTTTTATTTTTAATATCTTACATAAAATATTAAACCAAATAGACCGCCTAATAGCATATTATGTTTACCAGTAAACAAATATTTTGTATTCCTGTTCCTACCTTGTTTTAATTATAGGATTAATTCTCCGATAAAAAAACAGACTTCTCAAGCAATTACTTGCGAGGAGATTAGTCTGCGGAAAATAAGTTGGATTGCGTCGCGTTGCGTTTTCATGAATAAAATAATAACTTTTTTATACGTGTAACTCGAAATAAAAGTAAGTACGTATTAAACTTTGTTACGAATTTCATTTCATATTATCTCTCATTGTATAAATAAAATATTTTGTGTCTCTCGGCTAATTAACTAAAAATATTGTATATTTGTACAAATTTATGATTATGCATTTCCAATTATATTAATTAAAACAGTTGTAATCGATAAATTTATTTATGCGGAATGCGAAATTTACTATTTATTTAGATTGGCATCGTAATTGTTTTGGTCGCTACATACAAATTTATCTCTTTCCCTCAATGATAAAAATATAATTTTTATTACTTTTCATTTCATGACATTTCTACATGGAATAAATGTGGTAGAAGCTAGACAAATTTAAAATGCTGGATAGGTAATTTTGTATTCTATTTGATGTGCTGGATTGCATAATGTTTTTATTTATTTTTGAATATAATTTTTTATTCATGAGTGCAAATTATTTATTTAGTAACATTAATGTCATTTATCGGTATATTCATAATTTAGATTTTTATTGAATTCATTCTAAATAAATTATCTAATACTTGTACAAAATATGCAATGGAAAATCGCTCTTCTTTTTACAAATAAAACTTAAAAATAACACTAAGGATTTACTACTTACTACATATTGCAGCAAATATATCATAATTCAATTCAATACATGAATAACAAATTTTATTATTTAACTATTTGTGTGATTTTATAGTAAAATACTTTTTATCACATGTATCGACTATTGAAAAAGTGTTTATAGTTTGAAAGTTAGATTCATCCAGTTTTTTGTTTAATAATACATACATAAAATATCAATGTAATGTTGTTTGAACAATGAACAGAAAGTATTATTGGCACGTTCACTGCATTACATAAAAGTAATCTGAATCGTGTACTCGTATAACTCATATGATGTAGCAATATTATACCCTAACTAATATTTGAAATAAGATATACTTTTCAACATTTGTTATAAATAGCTTTTATATTTTTTCCTTCGAGGGTTCGCATCTGGAGGAAACAGGAATTGCCGATCCCGGAATATCTACTGCTTTTCAACTTGTTAGTAGAATCCTTTTTCTATTTAATAATCTATATGAACTAAACATTTTATTTTTTATTAACTTGTCTGAGTTAACTTTATTAACGGAGTTTATTTTTAACAAAAAAAATGCTTAAATAAAATATTGACTAATAAACAAAATTACTTCAGATGGATAGACGTATGGTCCAGAATTCTACACCAGTTTCCAACTGGATAGTTTTGTAAATTATGGGAAGCAATAAAGACTTACTACAAAATGAATACAAATTAGTATTTTGTGAACGATAGAGCATATGGCAATAATCCAACAGTCGGCAAACTGCCCACAAGATTGAATATGAATTAACGTAAACAAGAGTAGTCTGTTCTACAAACTAATCTATTTAATCCGACATTGACCTAACTCGGCCGTATTATACCTTACTAGTCAATTTACTATGTACGTTTAAAAATGCGAATAAATGAATGAAGAAAAATTAACGAAAGATTTCTTATGAGCTTTCTCCGCCATCATGAAAAAGCAAAAAAGCGTTTTTTGTGCTAATTTTGTGTTTATGTTGGTTATATGACTTTCTTATGTACTATTGATCATTGTCAATAGTATATTAAGTTGCACGAGCAAACATTCTTAAAATTTGATGTCGATTGATTAAGTCTAAATGGTGCCGTGCCGCAAGCGCAAAAACTACCAAATAAGAGGTAAAATCGGTTAGATTTTATGTTTTCTAAATGTCACTAACTAAAACGTTATACAATGCGTAGAAAAAAAGATATGTTAAATAATCTTATAAAATGATTAAAAATTTAAAAAAAATTGTATTTAATATTTTGAAAAAGTTTACAACAAAAATAAGTATTGTCAGTCTTGTCACTTAAAATTTCAAAGATTACACGTTTAAAAAATTATTAATTTTTTTTCGAGGTCGATTTTGGGCGATTGCCTCTTTATTTGGTAGTTTTTGCGCTTGCGGCACTATTTAGACTCAACCTATTGATACTAAAATTTAACAATGTTATTTTTTCCGGTATTCAATCATAAGTCCGCTCGGCGCTCATCAAAATTTGACCAAAAAAATTAAGCCCCACTCTACTGTATTAAAAAAAAAAATCTTATGTTATAATACAGAGAGTTTATAAATGAATAGGATTATGTAATCACTTTAAATATGCCGCCTTTTTAAAATCGTCCACTATACTACATATGTTTTCATATGTTTGCTTGACAGCTGTCAAAGTTGATCTGTCAAAACAAATAGTTTAGTGAACAATTTAACAAAAGCGGCACATTTAAAGTGATTACATAATCCCATTCATTTATAAACTCCCTGTATTATAACATAAGATTTTTAGTGCTTCTGTATCAAGACTACTAGAAAAAAAGTGATTACATAATCCCATTCATTTATAAACTCCCTGTATTATAACATAAGATTTTTAGTGCTTCTGTATCAAGACTACTAGAAAAAAATTTCAACATTAGTAACACATAGCACAAATTACCCAAAAGACGACTCTACACTTGATAGTCACCAGCATATAACCAGAGAAACATAGTTCAAACCCAGATACACTTTATCAAAAGTGTAATCCAATCTCAATACAAAACATATTCGATCTCTAACTGCCTAAAAACCCACAATAATACAGAACCACCGGGCACAGTTTCTGAGCAAAACTGGATATCAATTAAAACAGCTATAACATAAACAGGAAAAAATGTAGAAGGTAACACACAGCTAAAAAGCCGACCAAGATAAGATAACAAATGAAATAACAGACTCAATGGAAAAACGCAAAGCGAGTATAAAAAATTTACAAGCTTCTACGCAAAAAAAATTAAGCAAGCAAAAAAATATGTAACAAAATAGAAATACACGACAAATTTAACGTGCACAAAAAGGTTAAAGAATGCACATACACTCGGTAGAAACAAATGTCTTAATCTATGAAGAACTTGCATTGAAAAATGCTTGGAAAAAAAGAGATAAAACATGAGTGCAAAAAATAAATAGGTAAACTGAGAATAATTAAAATTTAAAAAAAAACTGCCAACAAAGACCGGGCCAAGCATAATAAAATCTGAAGTAGAAAAGGTTATAAGACAGTCTAAAAACTACCGGTGGAATAGCTTAAAATGTAAATTGTAAAAACTGTTATTGTGTACAAAACCGCAATGAGCAAATAGCAATTTGGCTTCAGAAGAGATCTAAGCACTATATGGGCACTGTGAGAAAACCGATATACGTATTCTTCATTGATTATAAGAAAGCTTTCAATAAAGTACAGTGTAGTAAAATTATTAAAGCTACAAAAAATATTGACTTACATGACAAAAATGTGAGACTGTTATGTTAACATATATGTGAACCAATCTGCAAACGTTATTGTCAACAACAAAGAGTCTGAAGAGATTGCCATCCAAAAAAGAGTTAGATAAGGATGAGGGTTATCTCCTACCCTCTTCAACATCTTCACCAAAAATATTTTTAGAGTGGCTCTGTGAGAAGATAGGAGTAAGAATGAGTGGAAAAACAGTTAGCAACATCAGATACGCAGATGACCCGTCAATTATGGCTCTAGTAGAGCCAACAAATGTATTTGTAAAATTAAATTTGTGATAAAAAAGATAGTTAGTTGTTTTATTATTTTATAAATATGAATTATCTAGCAGTAGAGGTTACATCTAACAACTATATCAATAGATGGAGCCTCACGATAAACAAAAAAGAAAATAAATGATAGAAAGACGGAGGTCGAACCAATAGTACTAACTCTTATTAGCAAAAAAATAATGGACTTGGAAAAAGAAAAAAAGTGCAAGATAGAAGTAGCTAGAACAGCGTTTATAAAACAAAAATCACTACTCTTAAATAACCATCTAAACAAAAGTACAAAGAAAATGTTTACCAAATGCTATGTATGGTCAATTCTTCTATATGGTTGCAAAACTTGGACACTTAAGCAGACAGAGATCAAACGCATTGAAACATTTAAAATTTGGTTATATATAGTATCCTTCTACTCAAAATACCATGGACGTACTAATGAGAATTAGTCACAAAATAGTATATAGTGTATCAATAACCGAAAATAGGCTTTGGCAACCCGCCGCTTTTAGCAGCACAAACAAGCAAAGCACGTGAGGGCTGCTAAAGCCTTTTGGCACGAGTTACACTCAATATTTTTTTGCCTGCCCCAATTAAAAGCATTATTTTTAATGTTTATTATAATTGGTCACTTCTGTCAGATTTTAAGGAATACTTTAGTGGCTAAATGGCCAAAAGATGCTTTCGGTAAAAACAGGCAAAAACAGCTGTTATGTCTACAATCAAAAAAAGGAAACTAGAATAACTGGGGCATATAATGCAAGGTGCAAAGTACAATCTGTTCCGCCTTACTCTCAATAGACAAATAAAAGGCCAAAGAAGAATTGGCCGCAAAAAGCTATTATAACTAAGAAACCTCCGACAACGGACAAATCTATTAGCAGAAGAACTGTTACACTTCGCCTAAGATCAAAACAAATTCAAAAAAATTGTTAACATAGGTGTTGCCAACGCTTTGGGAAAAAAATAGGCACGGTTTAAAAAGAAAAAATCAAAGTAAACATTAAAAATTAAAATTGTTTTTTTCTAGTAAATTGCAATAATCATCTTATTTGGTGAATTGCCTATATCTGTAATCAACATATTCTAGACTAGATGTTGAAAAAATTTAAAGAATGGATTATAATACTTTATTTCTTAAATTAAACCTTAAAAACTATTTTCTAAAAACGTTTCCTATATAAAACAACACTAAACTTTTTTGATACTACCATTTTCAAAGTTGTTAAAACCTTCTTCAAAGTAAACACAGCAAAACTGAAATTATTTTGTTGGACATTTTAATGTACATAACAACCTGCATACGAGGTATAACCTGTACTGCAAAATCTTAGGCAACTTGCAAAGTTTGCTGGTTAATATATTTGGTTTATTTTTTTATACATCATTCTTACTCAATATTTATTTTAAATACATTGTACAATAAGATGCAAATACCTTGTAGTTTATATTAAAACAAGAACAAGCACTGTGTAAAATATGTATTGTGTTTTCATGTTATAGTTGTAGTTGACGTAGCAACAGTTTTGGATATTATTAACTTACATTTTTTATTAAACATATTATAATAAGTCACTAAACTGAAGTTTACTTTGTTTGAATTATTGCAAAAGTTATAAAAATGCTAAAGAAATACTTAATTAGAATAATATTGTTTAGAAAGTTACTGGAAAAATAAAATAAATGACTTTAAACATTTGTTATATTGAAGACATTCTTTATTTTAGGCTAACCCCATAATAATTTCGTTTACAATTTTATACTTTAACAGTATTTGTAGTTTATTGTGAATCTTTATCTTTATTTTGCACGTCTTCTTCATTTTGTACATCTTTTACATTTTGCACTTCTTCTTCAATTTTTTCATTATCTCGAAAACTTGGGTTAAAATCACTTTGTGCTGAATTTATTACAGGAATCATACGAACGTTTCTAATTCGTTCAGAAGGGATATTATTTATGCGGTTAACTCCTTGTCCAGAAGACATTAGTTGCGGAGTCAATGCCAATGCAGCAAACACCAGGTTGAGAAAAAATAAGTACTTCCACACTAAAAATTATTTTAATAAGTACTTACCTACTTAATTGTTGACAATGAAGTACTAATACAATGTAACCCACAAACTTGGTATTTTTATTAATGTATAGTTTAATCTAGTATTGTACAAAACTTAATTGACAAAAAAAGAATCAGTATACAAAGGTTTTTAACGTTTTCTAATGTTTTTGGGCTAACAAGGTTTTAGTACTCCACAGATGTTAATATTTAAATATAGAACACAATACTATGTAATTTAAAACATTAATAATGACTACAAGCAGAGTATAAAAATATATTTAAACTTACTTTTATTATTTTGTGTGTATGAATATATTAACATACGAGTCTTATATATAACACAAAATGAACATTGAGCACGGTTTTAATTTGTTACGTGTTTACAAGCAAATTGGAACTAGTTTTTTAAATTATTATTATCAGTGTTAATTATGATAATAATAAGTTATAAACACAATAAAATATAACAAAATAATAATAACATAATTTATAAATAATTACTCGTAGCCTAATTTAAAAAAAATCAATACGTATAAATATTGTTTTTATGTTTTCATTATTAAGACATACAAATTTATTATACAAACTTCAAATTATTTGTTATGAGTTATTGTAAATTTTAAACATATTAGAAAAATATTGATTTTTTTTAATCATAAAACATCAACCCGATTTTGGTAGCATTAGTATTAAATGATGCGCATCTCCAGTTCTAGTTTTTGTATTTAAAAAGAGCATTAAAATGTATTCCAAAAGTACTTAAAAACGTACTTATTGCTATACTTGGATATTTTTTTTGGCTATTTCTAACTAAAATTGATTAAAATACATTAAAAATGTTTTGTTACTTCTTTTAACAGTGTTTCCTGCTAGCATTGTTTATAATAATTAATATATCCATAGATATAGTGTTTTTAAGACATGGGCTTAACTTATCTCAGCGAATTATTTAACTACAAATTGCCTTAGGCAGGCAATTATGTTAGTATTATATACCCTAAATAGATTATAACACCTTTTTATTTATATGTGAAAATATTATATAAATAGACAATATTTTCACTTATGAATACTACCTCGAGTTTCAGGTATATAATACAAACATAATTGGTTGCTAATAAAATAATCCGCTGAGATAATTCTCGTGAGGCTAAACGAAGAGTTTCTCAGCTTTTTGGAATTAAAATTTTCGTTTTTTTTTGGCACGGTCTACAAAGTTACCTGGCGTTTGTCCGCTAATTAATCTACACCCTGTATATTATATTTGTTAATTGCATAGAGTATAAAGGGTTTTCCATTAAGAAGTTTCATTTTGAATAGCAGGCTATTTGAGCAGCTGTCAATTTTGAAGCTATTATCTTTTGACATTTTCCAAGTAAAAACTACGCCATTATTAAAAATGGAACGATACACGCTTCAACAACGCATTGAAATTATTAAAATTTACTACAAAAATGGTAAAAAAATTTCAGTCACAGTTCGCAAAACTAAAGCCCTTTTTGGTTGTCGTAATGCACCCTCTCGGCCGTGCATCGCTCAAAGACACATAAGAATATTGCTAATGTAGCCCGTAGGCTGAAGAAAACCCAGGTTTGTCAATTCCTCGTCAATCTTTGGAATTAGACATTCCACAAAACAACAATACACCGTATTTTGCATAAAGATTTAAGTCTTAAGGCTTTTAAAGTTCAGTTAACACAAGAACTCAAGCCGGTCGATCACCGTAAACATTGTATCTTTGTTGATTGGGTCCAAAAATCATCTTCAGTGATGAAGCCCGTTTTCATCTCGGAGACTACGTTAATAAGCAGAATTGTCGCAGTTGGGGCTCAGAAAATCCAAGAATGATTGTTGAAAAGTCTTTGCATTCTCTACGTGTCACTGTTTGGTGCAGTTTTTAGGCTGGCGGTGTGATCGGACCCTACTTTTTTAAAAATGAGGCTGGTGCAACTGTTACGATGAAAGGATGGTGCTACCGAGCTATGATTAATAATTTTTTATGGCCGGAATTGGAAGATATTGATGTGGACAACGTTTATTTTTAGCAAGACGGCGCTACGTGCCACACAAGCAACGAAACAATCGCAATATTGAAAGAAAAGTTTCCTGACCGTGTTATTTCTCGAAGAGGTGGTCACAATTGGCCACCGAGATCTTGTGATTTAACACCTTTAGACTTTTTTATTTGGGGCCACGTGAAAGATAAAGTCTATGCCAATGCTCCACAATCGATTCAAGACCTTAAAGATAGAATTCGTGTTATCAAGGACATACAGCCGCAAATGTGCGAATTGGTCATGGAAAATTTCATGAAAAGAATGAGTTACTGCAACCGTAATCGTGGCGGCCATTTGACTGATATCGTTTCAAATGTTAATGGCATACCTTCCTCTTTACAACGAAATAAACATTTATTAATCTCTCTTAAAAAATACCCTTTTTTTTAATGTCAAAATGAAACCTTTTATTGGAAAACCCTATATTATTATGAGCGGGTTCAGTTGATAGACAAGCTAAGCGGGATAGATAGCAAGCGGTAACAATAGCGCACTAATTCCAAAAGACAAAATGAACCAGACCAACAGAAACGAAGGCTTAGTAGCTTTTGCTAAAAAAATTTTAATTAAATTTGCATCTAACTTTACTAACAACAGGTTATTAAAAAATATATTTCAAAATTAAAGAATACTGTTTCATTATACAGGATTAGTCCGAAACACCTAAATAATTCGGCAACCGTAAAGAATTAGTTTTTTTTAACAAAGTTTTTTTGGTTCTGAATAAACTTATTTAAATATTATTATTATTATAATTATTATTATTTAATTACATTTTTAATATACCGGGTGTTTCTTCTTCTGCTTCTTCTAGCCCATTGTTGTCTACTTCTGAACGTAAGCCTTCTTTAATTATTTTTATGTTTTATTTTGGGCTAGGCAATACCAGGCTGGTCCTGCTATCTTCTTTGAGGTCTTCCGATTCCCGGTTTTGTTTTCCTTAGTCGCCAGGAAGTAATACTATTTGTCCATCGACAATAGTCTTGTCTGGCAACGTGCCCTGTCCAGCTACTCTGCAATTCGCGCCATGATGTCTGTCACATGGGTTCTTCTGCGGATTTTTTCATTCCGAATTCTGTCCCTCAAGCTTACGCCTGACATGTGCCCGTTCCATCGCTCGTTGCGTAGTGCGTAATCGGTTTGCACTTTTAACGGTGAGTGTAATAGTTTCTAAACCGTATGTTGTTACCGGGAGAATGCATTTACCGGGTGTTTATTGTATTTTATTATAAATTTTTTTTTTATATAAATTGCATAATTTTTGAGTTATAATCAATTAATTCAAACTTTTAAACTTTAAATTAATAATATTTTCAATCAAACATACACATTTATTTTAGCCAAATTTATAAAAAAACCACAGCTAAAAATCAAATAGAAAAACAATTATTTCAATGATAATTTATCAAGTGTTTTATAAGGCTGGTGCAACTGTTACGATGAAAGGATGGTGCTACCGAGCTATGATTAATAATTTTTTATGGCCGGAATTGGAAGATATTGATGTGGACAACGTTTATTTTTAGCAAGACGGCGCTACGTGCCACACAAGCAACGAAACAATCGCAATATTGAAAGAAAAGTTTCCTGACCGTGTTATTTCTCGAAGAGGTGGTCACAATTGGCCACCGAGATCTTGTGATTTAACACCTTTAGACTTTTTTATTTGGGGCCACGTGAAAGATAAAGTCTATGCCAATGCTCCACAATCGATTCAAGACCTTAAAGATAGAATTCGTGTTATCAAGGACATACAGCCGCAAATGTGCGAATTGGTCATGGAAAATTTCATGAAAAGAATGAGTTACTGCAACCGTAATCGTGGCGGCCATTTGACTGATATCGTTTCAAATGTTAATGGCATACCTTCCTCTTTACAACGAAATAAACATTTATTAATCTCTCTTAAAAAATACCCTTTTTTTTAATGTCAAAATGAAACCTTTTATTGGAAAACCCTATATTATTATGAGCGGGTTCAGTTGATAGACAAGCTAAGCGGGATAGATAGCAAGCGGTAACAATAGCGCACTAATTCCAAAAGACAAAATGAACCAGACCAACAGAAACGAAGGCTTAGTAGCTTTTGCTAAAAAAATTTTAATTAAATTTGCATCTAACTTTACTAACAACAGGTTATTAAAAAATATATTTCAAAATTAAAGAATACTGTTTCATTATACAGGATTAGTCCGAAACACCTAAATAATTCGGCAACCGTAAAGAATTAGTTTTTTTTAACAAAGTTTTTTTGGTTCTGAATAAACTTATTTAAATATTATTATTATTATAATTATTATTATTTAATTACATTTTTAATATACCGGGTGTTTCTTCTTCTGCTTCTTCTAGCCCATTGTTGTCTACTTCTGAACGTAAGCCTTCTTTAATTATTTTTATGTTTTATTTTGGGCTAGGCAATACCAGGCTGGTCCTGCTATCTTCTTTGAGGTCTTCCGATTCCCGGTTTTGTTTTCCTTAGTCGCCAGGAAGTAATACTATTTGTCCATCGACAATAGTCTTGTCTGGCAACGTGCCCTGTCCAGCTACTCTGCAATTCGCGCCATGATGTCTGTCACATGGGTTCTTCTGCGGATTTTTTCATTCCGAATTCTGTCCCTCAAGCTTACGCCTGACATGTGCCCGTTCCATCGCTCGTTGCGTAGTGCGTAATCGGTTTGCACTTTTAACGGTGAGTGTAATAGTTTCTAAACCGTATGTTGTTACCGGGAGAATGCATTTACCGGGTGTTTATTGTATTTTATTATAAATTTTTTTTTTATATAAATTGCATAATTTTTGAGTTATAATCAATTAATTCAAACTTTTAAACTTTAAATTAATAATATTTTCAATCAAACATACACATTTATTTTAGCCAAATTTATAAAAAAACCACAGCTAAAAATCAAATAGAAAAACAATTATTTCAATGATAATTTATCAAGTGTTTTATAAAGTTTTTGAGAAGTTGCTTGTTGTCAAACTCAGCGTTGGCAGTTTAAAACTTTTGTTGTTACAAAATTTAAATTCTTTACGTTTGGAGAATAATTTAGGTGTTCCGGTAATTGAAACCAAGATCAAGTTTGCCAAAAATAAACCAACAATTTTATAGAATATCATCAGCAGCATTTTTAAAAACAACATAAATCAATTGCAAAATATCTATAACTTTGTAAAACTGACATCAAATTTTAATGTTTACTTTAAGCAATAGACTGATAGGTATTAACTTCAAATTATAATAACAGTATAAACACAGTTTGTCGTAATAAACACTCTTTTTTAAACCTACTACTAAAATCACATCTATTTGCAATATACTTAGACAATAAGTCTATTGACAAAGTACCGATAGTAACTTTAAAATGCTGCATAACTTGCATTGAGTAGTGTAGCAAATAGATTGATAAAACACATTGAACAAATATTATAAATAAATGTAGAGGCACCAATACATTGTCTACAATACTTGTTACCTATGTATGTGTAAAAAAAGTTACACATTTATTTTTAATATTTCAAAAGTGAATTTTAAAGCTTTGATAAAGGCGATAACTAACTCGCTAAAAGCTCGTGTAGCAACGTATTAGTGTTCTACATACAATGTATTTACAAACGTCAAAAATAGTAATAATTAAAATTGATATAACAAATACAGGGTGGGGCAGATAAACCTATCCGATTTCAAAACGTTATAAAATTAAAACCACTCAACTTGTCAAATTTTTTTTTTTATTAACATATCGCAAATTTTATGCCATTTTTAAATTTAAGTTTTGAAAATCACATCACTCAAATGTCGTCCTTGGGAGCGGATACACTGATTTAGGCGCTCGCGGTAGCTTTCCATGACTTTCACCGTCATTTCCACAGGAATTTCTTCAATTGCCCGAGCAATTTCCCTTCGTAAAGCAAGAAGGGTCCTTGGTCGATGCTGGTAAACCTTCGATTTGAGGTAACCCCAAAGGAAGAAGTCACATGGAGTGAGATCCGGTGAGCGCGGCGGCCAGCCAAGATCACCTCTCAGGGAAATGAGGCGACCGGGAAACAGTTCCCTGAGAATGTCCATTGATCGTCGCGATGTGTGGGCGGTTGCCCCATCCTGTTGAAACCACACATTTTCCACGCCATTTTCTTCCATTTTGGGTCTAAGAAAATTTTCCAGCATGAAACAATAGCGCTCGCTGTTGACCGTTACGGTTTGCCCATTTTCTTCAAAAAAGTAAGGCCCCCAGACGCCTAGGCGGGAAAGAGCACACCACACAGTCACTTTTGGGCTATGGAGGGGTTCCTGATGGATTTATCGAGGATTTTCGTCACTCCAATATCGAACATTCTGCCTGTTAACGCCACCACAAAGGTGAAAATGGGCTTCGTCCGTGAAGAGCACAACATCGTCGTTTGGGAGTTCTCGGAGATCGCGACACAGGTTCGTACGGGTTTCAAAATCCCTTTCACTTAATTCCTGTGCAACAGCCATTTTGTAGGGATGCATTTTGAGGTCCCGGTGCAAAATGCGCCGAATACTGCGGTTGGAAATCGCCAAAGCGAGCGAATGTTTTCGCGCCGAACGACGCAGGGAACGTTCAATCGCGGCTCTCACATTGGCCACGATTTCAGGTCCTGTTGCTGTCCTGGGACGTCCAGGCGACTTCTTTTTCAATGCTGAACTCGTCTGTCTAAAATTTGACACCCACACTTTAATCGTAGCGTGATGTGGAACAGTATCATGACGCCCGAGTCCGAAATGAATTCGAAAAGCACGTTGTGTAGCAATTATCGAACCGCCGCATTCGATAAACCGCTCAATAACAAAAGCACGATGTTCACCAGACCAAGGCATGTTGACTACTGACAAATGGCATAAAACCGGCTTTCTAACGGTGTTTACCCCACTACTCTACCTGCTCCCTCTTTTGAGAAAAAGGGATTTGAAATCGGATAGGTTTATCTGCCCCACCTTGTATAAATAGAAAATGTATAAAAAGTACTTCATATCAACATATTTTTAATAGAAGTTTTAAATTTATTATATATTTAAGTTTTCGTTTGTAGAGATATCTTATTATAAAATTTTAATTCCATAGTAATTAAATCCGTCTCTACACATAAGTTTGAAAACTATTTTTTATATAATCGCTTTGTCTTGTGGCAGAGTTGTTCAGATAACTGTTCCGTATATTGTTTAATATTAATTTTAATATGATAGAAATACTCGTAAATGTAAATACTGGGTACCGTTAAAATACGCAACGCAAAAACACTTACCTTGCAATCATTTAGACCACTTATAGTTCTGGTTAGTATTAGTATTAGTATTAGTTTATCTTTATTTCATTAAATAGTTATAATTATTTGCTAAGGTTGGTGCATGATCCCAGTTTAGTATACCATACTTTATGACAAAATAAATAATGGCATAACAAATATACTTAAAAAATTATTGCTTAAGTAAGTCTATAATCTAACATAAATCCTAAAAATAAATTTACTTCAGTGTTACAGCCGTAATATGTGTCATTTGGTACGACAACTTTCAAGAAATTTGAAACTATTCTAAATTTTTGGGTAAAAGCATACTAACCTTTAAAAAATTGGCAAAATAATTGTACTGACATTAGTATTAAAATCAGTCTTGTGTCAGATGGCTCTTAGAGCCGTCTGACACAGTGTTTATTTTAATATTATATTTAATATTAAATGATGCGCGCGCCGAGTTAATATGTTTTGATGCAAGAAAACAGAACCCGTTCTAATTTCTTGGACAAAGTATGACTTTATATGCGTGCGCATAAAAAGAGCACGTATCAATATATTTACACTACATTTACATTTACACACACGTGTTTGATTGTTTACATTCGTTACTTTTGCATGTTTGGTTTTATCTATCAATTTGTTTTGTTGCTTCCTAATGATTTGTAAGTTTTATTTGTTATTACATTATTAGCAAGTGCCTAATTATGTCTACAGAAATATATTTGCCGAATTCCTTTACTTAACCTAAAATTAATTAATTATAAAATACAGAAAAATAAACAAAACATATTTATCATTTTAAATAAAAATATAAACCCTCAGGTACAAAATTAAACACTAATTAAGATCTCAAAACTGCCTGGAATTTCCGGTGTTCTTAGAATATAAAATTACATCATATAAATCAAGAATACACTAATCTTAAAGATTATTTTAGTTCAAAATGTGAGAACATGTGTATTAATTTGTAAAATATTTAATAATTGCAAAAAAGTGTTCTATATCTATTAGAGTTTCAGAGTTTAAAGATATAAAAAATAAAAATCCGTTCAGAGTGAGAGACCACGCCGCACGCCAGTGACGGAAGGTTAAATAATAAATAAATAAATTAAAATATTAAATTAAAAAAAAAAAAAATTATAACAATATATGATAAAAATTTCTAATCCTATATTTTTTTTTATAAAAATAACTAAAAATAATCTAATTCTAAGCTTATGGTCAAAAGTACAGGTTAAATTGCTAATTGACATGACTAAAACGCGCTCGTGCTTATACGCAGTGAAGAACGTCGATTATAAAAATAATCATGCTCGAAGTGGTGCATTAACTAAAATATTATGAGGTTATTTCAGATTTAACATATCACGTTCACTGACAGGTTAGTTCAATGCGCATGCTCACGTACTAATTTTATAAACTTTCGTGTCATACAGCAACTGCCGAAAAATTCTAAATTCGTATTCTAAAGTAGCGTGCGCATCATTTAATACTAAATGTAATATTAAAATAAGCATCGTGTCAGACGGCTCTTAAACTCTTTTTGTCTTAATAAAAAAATTAAATGCTCAGTCTTACTGTTATTAAGTTTTTTAACTTATTTTATAAAAACCAATCATTTACATTTTTTTAATTTCTTTTTTTTAAATTCAAAATGTGATATTTAGGAATTACTTGATATGTCACAACAATATAAAATAACCTTTGAATTTAAACGAATGAAACCACACTAGCTGAAACTATCACATTAAATGTTTTCTTTATTTATTCTATGAAACTCTTTTATATTTATTGTTATTATACTCATATTGTTTCATATGTTTATTATTATTTTTATTAATTAATATATTATTTTACAACATGTTTCGTTATCTTATAACATTTTCAAGTTTATAATATATTAAATTTTTGATAGATTTATAAATAAATTAGGTCGGCAGTACGGCAGAGAGGGCATGTACAAATACCAGCGCTAACGAAAGTTAAGCAACGGCCGCTCTGGTCACAACTTGGATGGGTAAACCCAAAGTGATGCCGAGCGTAGCGTTCTTCCCAATATGGGTCCGTTACCTCATATAAGCATCCATACATGTCTTCTCTGTGGCTCGGTGTGTTCGACACCTCGACACCTAACGGTATTAAGAGGTTATTGAATATATATATATAAATAAATTAAATTTTTGTTTCTCCCGCATTCCCTGATATCCGGTTTTTTAAGTCCTTTAAAGTTTGATACATATAATTTAAAGGTTATATTTGTTTATAAAAAGATACCAACATTCTAATAATTATTTTGAATATTGAAATTTTATTTATTTTATTAAAATATCCATTAAAGGTGAATAGTATAGCATTAATTGTTCATTTATAACTTCATAATTTTGATTTTTAATATGTTTTTTAATTTCTAAGCCTTCCAAAAATATAAGATTTTTATCCGAAATGTGTAAAATTACAAGTGTGTTGTACTGTGAATTTGGTTTATGTTTATTTAATAACAGATGTTTTGCAAAATTTGATTTATCTAAATATTTGTTTTTAAAATTTCGAATGTGTTCATTATTCCTAATATTAAAACTTCTTTTTGTTTGCCCAATATATACTCCATTGCAGTCATTACACTTTAATTTATATATACCACTTTTATTCCAAATATCTGGGCTTTCTTTTGCATTTAATAATTTAGATTTTAAAGAATTTTGTGTTTTGAAAGCTACTACATAACATTAAATCTTTTTGTTTAAATATTTAGATAATTTTTCTAAAATTTGGCCGAAATATGTTATAGAACAGAATTTTTTATTATCTTTTTTATTATTAAAAGGAAAAATTTGTTTAAAAACAATTGTTTAATTGTTTCTTTTTTATAATTTTTTTAACTTATAAATCTCGGGAAATACTTTTTGAGTTTATTTCATATGTTAATAGTTAAAAAACTTAAAAGTTTTAGTTCTACATCTCTAACCTGTCAGTAAATATTTGTTAGAATTCCTAACAATCTTTGTACTACGAGTAAATATTTGTTTAGATGACAATATGTTTTGTACTTCGTTTAAATAATATCCATGAATATATCTATAGAAAATGTAAAAATCTGCAACATTACGCAAAGTATGAAGTATAGAAGGTGCTATCATCTGCAACTATGAGTAGAACTTCTAGTTATTTTATAGTTTGACAGATGATAATTGGCTGTGTATCACACAAATCTTTCTTTAATTCAACTTTATCCGTATTAGATCTTACAATAATTGTATTTGCAAATTGTTGATAAATCTTGTGGTAAGTTCGTGCTTACATTTTGCAGTTTATAAAGTCGACGGTTACATATTGCAATTGATTGCTTAAATATGTTAATACAAAATCAATATTAAATTTACTAAAATTAATAAATTTAAGCTTATTAATCAGAATATGATGTGATGTGCAAACAAATGCCTTGCTCAAATGGCAATACATAACATATACCAACTTCTGGATTTTGGATTTGAGTGGGAAGGTAAAACCATTTTTACTGCACTTAGACTTTATTAGGCCTTTTGTACTTTATCCAGTGGCAAACCTTACTCTTACGTCTCAACAGACAGCCCACATATTTGGTTAATATATGCTTTGACATCGCTTGAAACGGTTCTTTATTCTGGCCATGTCAAATCATCAATTTCCTAACATAGACTATCTTGTGTAGAATAGCGCCGAGCAAGTACATAGTACGTGCTTGGTCGTCTTGTCTTCTATTTCACATCTTCTGTATAATGTGTTTTTGTAACATATGCCAGTTACATATGTAACGAGAATAGAGACCTAGCATGCCTGAAGTACAACAGAACTCTTAAACATAAACTAGAATACAACAGACAATGATTGCTGCAAACCATATTGGCAAGAAAGCCATCATTATCAATCAATCTGTAATGGGTATGAATTTAATGCCAAAATTAAGCGTTTAAATATTATTATCAATAGCATTGTTTTTAACTTTTGAATACAAACTAAACGATAATCATTTACTTGGTTAAATAATCTGTAAAGATTACTTTAATATTTATAGTGACTAGTATTTGCAATGTTTCAACAAATGTTTGATTGAATTTATGAAATATGACAGTCATACCGTGCTTGTTGCAGAATATACCAGTAATAAACTGATCATTCCTATTTTATTTATTTATTGTAGTCGTAATTAATAAACTATAGTTATGCTCATTTTGCAATTGTATAAATTGCAGCTCTCGCCAAAGACTTGTGCAGCAATGTCTATACTCGTGAAAAATGAGTTTCATTACGAGCTGTTTGTACAATATACTATTGTGTAAATGCAAATACATAAATGTATCAATGTTAGTATACCAAAATCAAATAAAATAAATAATGGATAGATTCTTCAAAATCATTTGAAAATTAAAAATAAGTTATGATATTTTGTCAAAACTATTGAAGTATAAAAATGATCTACAACTTATCTGATTTTTGTATTTATAAGTGTTTAAAAAAAAAAAAATTTTCAACAAAGCTCAAACTAGCAACAGTTAAATCAGTTAAAATAAAAGTAAATATAAACAAAAACAATTTTAATAACTAAAACCACAAATTATTAAAATTGTTTTTGTTTACATGACTTTTAATGGTTTTGTCCAATGTATTACATATTTTAAATCTTATTATGTTTATCTATGTTTGCAAACTGCACGTTGGATCAACTTGTGTTATGTTTTTCAATATTTCTAAAGCTTTTGACTGCTTAAATCACAACATATGTCTACAAAAGCTTGACCACACCAGATGTAATTCAAATAAATTAATTGCTTCATTTTTGCAATATTGAAAACAAAATGTCAATATAAGGTAGGAACATTTAATTACTTGTATTAAAAATATCTACTCTTACCGGCATACAATTTGATTCATCAATAATTTTTAGTAATACTATTATTTTGATGTTTGCAATAATATAGTACTTTTAAACATAAGTAAGCACTAAAAAAAGTTTATTCTAAGTCAGATCAATAATTGTGTTTAGTGATAAAGTTACTGTGAAATTCTTTTCGAAAAGTAATATGCTTATTTCTTGAACAGTTGGGGTTTTTACAACATTACGCAACTTGAGTTTTAGGTGTTTTGCAAAAGATTGCATAAAAAATTGGCTCAAGCAGACAAAAGTGTCTGTTTCTGACCTTAATTACTAGTTAATTGCAAAAGGTACAGTTGCAACAATTAGTAATAAATTTGCAATGAAAAGCTTAGAGATTGAATTAAGCGCAAGAAAAGTAGCAAATGCTCCACAATTCAGCAAAGATTATCAGACAGACCAAACAGCATAACTGCATAACAACTCAGTTTACTGGCAAGTCAATATTTTGCTCAGTTTCTCAAATGGCCTTCATAGAATATAGAAAAAACGTAAACAAAAGTTTACACAGTGCAAGAATTAGAAAGGAGACTCAGTTTTGATAGTGGCTTAGTAATGGTGTAAGGTAGCATTAGTTATTATTAAATATAAGAGCAAAGTGCAGCGCTATTATGTAAACAAAAAGAAATTGACCAGAATATTATCCAACACCTTATTGCGGGAATTAAAAAAAAATGGACGTTACGCAGACATCTGTTTTGTTTGCAATATTCAATCAAGCTTCTTATAAATAAGTTTTTCTAAAGTGCCAAAACAGATTATTTTATTTTAATGTGTAATTTGTATAAATTTAGTTACAATAAAATGAAAGTTTTGTCCTCATGTATAAAAACTTGATTGAAAAATGCACAATAATGACACGTATTCAAAAATATTTCATCTTTGATCATTTAAAATTAAATAAATTATAAATTATAAATTATAAAACCTAACGTTTTATTAATATTAGTTTTTCATAATTATTTGCCGTTTTTGGATTTTGCTCATTTCTCCAAAATAAATCGGAAAAAATTTGGGCTTGGATGACATTTTAGGAAAGAATACATTTGGAAAAGTTTCCACACCTTGACGAACAATCGTAGACTGATTAGTGTTGAAGTTCTCAGCCAGTGTCTTAATTGTGCAACTTTTGTCCTTTTCTACAGCCGCGAGAAAATCCTGCTTATCAAAATCCAAAGATCAATCATTTTAATGTATAAGCTAGTGTCACCATCTTTGAAGCAAAATAACATTTACAGCTAATTGTTCCTTTCCCGAAAAGATTGAGGTCGCAAAATGACTAAGCGGCTTTTCACTTTTTCTCAAAGTAGTACAGCACAATGTGACGTATGTGTGCAAGGTTTTTGATGCGGATTTTAATTAATTATTAAAGAGTAATGTAAGTCACTTAATCGCCAAATTCAAACAAAAGAAAAATCGGTGAATAATTATGCATCAACTAAATAATAATTAGAAATCTCATATCAATGTCAAATACATATTAAAAAAATAATATTCAACTTTGATCTTTTACCTAGAATATTGCACTATTTGTGCAATAATAGACGGGACACTGTTACAAACACTATATTTCTACGAGAAAAAGAACAATTATAGATTTAAATATTATATTAATTATATATTTATTAAGTTTAACATTTTTGTAGTAGTTTTTTCAAATAAAAAAGTGTGCAGAAAGAAATTCTTATCTTCTTTGGATATACTGGATACCTAACTTGAAGTTGTAAAATGGCGCAAGTTACATTACATTAACTATTTTGTTTGTAATTTTTTATCATTTCATAGTTTTAAATTTTCATTTAAAACACAATGCTGTAATATCCAACTCATAATAAAGTACCTAATAAAATATTAGCAGAATAACCTATTTTTTAGCATAATAAATTTTATTTAAACCTATGTACAGTTAATTAAATATATGCTTAATAAAGACATAACAAATAATAATATTAAGCATATAATTTATTAGCTGCTCAAAAGTGTTAATAAAATAAACAAATTGAATTAAATTAAAAGTTAAGTTGTTTTCTTTACAGTTTATTAGGTGTTTTATTAGGAGTTAGATATTACAAGCCTTGAATGTTATGTACAACGCAAAGAAACAATTAAAATGATCCAGACAACAATTGGTTAATTGGATCCCTAGTTAAGAACAGAAAAGTGTTTTTTGACAGCGCTATTACACTTATTTTTGACATTTTACTATTTTAGTCAAAGTCAGTAAATTCTGTGGTTTTTGCGGTATACTTAACTTAAAATTAAGTGAAATTTGCATACTTCTATTATTTTAAACTGGCATAATTTTTTTACCAGTAGTGATTCAAAGTAAGAATAGCAAAATTTTACAAAATGTAAACCATTCAAGTGGTGTAATTGGATTATTATTACACAAACCAAACTCATTGCGTGCTACTAGTGTAAGAATCAATATTTTTTGCATTAATTACACTACATGAATGTTTTGTAATGTTAGCTTTTTATTTAAAACGTTTGTACCATTACACATAAAATTGTAATTCAAGTTAAAAAAAATTTATCACAAAAACTACTGCATCAAGCATTGTTGAATAAAATACGCAAAAAGTAGGAAATTAGTGTATAGTGTTGTGTAAAAGTTTTATAGGATTCGGCAGGTTTGTTTAATTATTATTAATGATTAAATAATTTATTTCAAGTTGGCTCAGATATACCTTGGAAGAATTCCAAAAGGTGAAAGCCAAATTGCTATTATTTTGCATACAGTGTGACGCAATTCTACCAAAGCAACATTTAATTCTTGCCAAACAAAATGTATTAACATGGCACGGTGCCAAACGTCTTTGGCAATCACAATGGCACTTTAATCATTTTCAAAAAGAAGTACTCCCTGCTCACATGGCACACCAAACAGTCACTTTTTGAAGTTGCATCAAAAGTTCTAAAACGGCATGCGGATTTTTTGACCCCTAGATTGGTAAATATTGCTTGTTGACGTAGCCATTAAGGTGAAAATGTGCGCCATAGTTAAAGATGATTTTCTTATAAAATGATGCATTCAGTCAACTTGGTTAGTAAAGTTTTTACGCTCCCCATAGTCAGCCGGCTTCAGATCTTGAGTCAACTAAATTTTGTAAGCATGAAGGTACAAATTTCTTTTCAAAATTTGTTATAGAGTACTGAAAATGATTCGGGTTTCCAGCCTTGACTAAAGATTTGCACAGTAAATTATTGTGCCAAGTTTCAGTTTTTGGTAGTTTCTTAGTAATGGTGTGAAATAGCATTTATCTTGAAAGCATGCACCAAGTGAGAGTTTGTTAATAGCAGAGCAAAGACTGCAGACAGGTGTATTAGAAAATTTCTGGATCCAAAGAAAGCGCCTTTTGCCCCTTTTATTGACAATAATTTGAGCCAATGCATGATAACGCCCGTCTTTGCATTACCAAAACAGTTAATGGAAACTTGAAAAAAGTCTACACCATAAATTAGCTTACTAGAAGTCGCAATCTTAATCCAATCAAACATGTTAGAAACATTGGGAAAACAAGTTTGAGCTCAAATTTCAGCAACTACGAATTTTGCATTATTTTTATTATAAAGTAAACAAAACAGTACTATTTGTTTAATTACATTAACATTGTTTTCTATGTCTTACAAATAAATCATATTATTCAAAACAATAAATGGTTATCAAAATTAAACTCTAAGCTTGTTAAACGTTGTTAAACTTATCTAAATAAACGGGATCGATTATTTTGTTAAAAATCAATGAATCAAATTTTAAGCCGGTAAGTAGTTTATTGCGTACTTTATGGTAGGTGGATACCATAGCCCTTAATTGAGAGATTTTATGGTTATTATGTTTTGATAGTTTAAAAATATGATTTTTTTACATCCCGCAGCTGAAAAAAGAACGAATAGATAAGAAGAAGCAATTGTTTGACTATTTGCAATAATAAATAAATATTTCATCCAAAAGATAACTTTTATTTAATAGAAGGAGTAAGTAGGTACAAGCAAAAAAAAGCAGAAACAATTAATACTAATCTCACACAAATTATGTCTCTAGTTAGTTGACACATTCGCTGCCAAGGCGGATTTTGAAAATTGTCACACATAGCCATATATGGTGGCTTCTTAATCATGTTTTTTTATCTAGATTTAATTTTTCAATAAATTAATTTTTGTTTAAGTTATTAACAAATAATTAAAATGGACACGGGTGTCCGCCGTGGTGCTGCACAAGAAATAAATATCAGTGCGGACACTTTTATCAGTCACATATTGTTCCTGATTGTGCCATAGCGGAGACAAAAAAGTCAGCGGACACGTTTTTTTCAACTAATTCCTGGGTAAGATAAATGAAATGTTTACATAATGGGCTATGTAAAGATGGGGTCATGCAACTTAACAAAAAAAAAAGATTTATGACTGCAATTGCGCTAACAATGAATACCGTCTCAACTCTTCAATATGCATTATAGGGTTTAGTGAACATCGTAGCTATATGCAAGGGGTGAAAGAAGTCGCAAAATTGTACAACTTGAGGTATAGCTTGGAATGTTTCAATAAAAGACATTTGTAAATACCTTCTTGGTTATCACCAGTTTATTTGTAAAAGTTTTGTTTCTTTTATTCATATTAGTTTATTATACTTTTTTGCTATATTTGTTTATGTATTATTTTGTTGGCCGTTATTTTTAATATAAAAATGAATAAAGTACATTTGTCTGCAATAAAATTGATTTTGACTATATTCTATATTGCACGTACACATTCTATATTTGGTGTCCGCTGTGGCACGGTACTATAGATTTTATAATTTGTGTCTACAAGACGCCAGAGCGGACACTCATTTTATACATGTAAACTTTCGCCAATTGATAAACAACTTTATGCAGCACATAGGCACAGGCCACGACAGACACTCAAATAATGGATATGTAGGAAAAAGATGTCCTCTTGGCGTAGTTGTAAGAAAACCATTGCAGACACCCGTGTCCGCTGTGACCTGGCGGTAGGATCGCTAGCGGGCACCGGTGTCTGCCCTAATGACAATTGGCTGTATAATACTGAATTCATAAAATTTACTTGTACATTAGTTAATTAAAGATTAATATTTTGTTTATAAAACCGGCTTTGTATTGAATATTTATAAAGAAGGGCATCTGAATCTACACTGTCTATTTTAAATTCTATTCAAAAATGAACTCATGGTATCAATGTCGATCCAAAACTGACTAATATCGCGAGCAGATATATTCTATAAATATTTCCTCGTTGTACAAACAAAGCTTGCTAGGAGTTCCAACAAATATTCACAGTTTACGAAAGATTTTTTTTACCAAACTATCAACAAATTCGAAGTTCATTATTTTCCTAAAATTATTATCTGTAATTATTTATACGTACACAAATAATTTCAACTTGTGAAACTTGAAAATATTTTAATTCATACAAATAACAAAGCAAATTTGAATAATATTTTCTCATTATAAAAGTCAGATTCACAACCATTCATAAAGTCTCGTACTTTGTTAAACAATTATTTTTATAATTAATTTTAAAATAAACCCTATTTGGTTATTAACACTTATTGGAATTCTAATAATACATTCTACATACGTAATAATCTTTAATAAATTTATTTAATTATGGAGATGATATGCTGTGGCAGATCTTATTTCACTTCCTAACTCTTAGTTTACAAAACTAGTAATTATCACGTCATCAGAATATTTATGTTTGTCGAATACGGACCGTCGAACAAAGATTTACATCTGTATCAACATGAAAGTTCAATACAATTAATAATATTGCAGTTCAATAATAATTATGTAGTTTGGGATAATTTGCCTTAAAGACAATACTTTCTTTCAATATGTCATATTGAATGATGATTTTGTTCTTTATGTTATTATTGAGTGAACTATAGTTTTAATATATTATATTTAACGTAATTTAATAGCTGTAATTCTAATTTTACTTTTTAATAACTAGGTTTTTCAACAAAATAAATAATTTAATAATATTACCTATTTCCTGAGCACGATTAATTTCACCCCTCTCCCCACTACTTATCCCCATTGCACATCTCACTAACAAAATGCAAATTACAAACATGATTTTTTCCATCATTTTGTATACACCATCACCAACAAAAATTTCAGTAGATGGTCCCGTCAGTGAGACTGGATTAGTAGCGTACAGTCGCTAACTTTATATCCCTCCTGTATTTCCACAGGTGGAAATCATGCGCGTCCAACTACCACCTTTCTTTGCAAAAAATACACACATATATACTTTATCAATTGATTGACGCTATCGTGTTATTACTTGGAGATTATTTTAATTGATATAATTAAAAGTGGGTGACAGTTTAATCCAAAATCATTAACTTTATCATGTTAAGTATACACGGAATAAATCGATTCATTAACATATTTCATGATTAAAATATATAACTATTCTTGTATAGAAAGAAATTTTAAGAATGAAGATTTATTTGTTAGATAAAATGTTAATTATGTTTCTTAAATTATTTTAATATGTTTTGCCATATCTTTTACAGTTTTAAATATTCTTAATAGTATGCAAAACACACAATCTAACACAAATCTCAAAGAAATTATAATAACAGATCTAAGAAAAGAAATTATGTAAAATACCTTAGATTTTAAATCTTATTGTAGTATCTTAATTTTATGTGGTTGTATACAAGTACATACATATATATGTATTATAAGTTAATATTATGTGTTATTCTATGCTTCTGTAATTCACATATAAATATTGCTTTAACAATTTCACTGTTTACCAAATAATCATTAAATCTGATGATATGCAATCATGATCAGAGAAAATAAACCTCTATCACATTTTCTATGAGATATGTTATGATTATAAAATATTATTATGTATCACTTAGCAATATTAACGTCTTAGTAAGTTAATCGTGTTAGTTATAACTATTGAAAAATTATATATAAAATCTAATCTATTAATTATTCAGCCATTAATGTTGATTTTTATTCTATTTAGCTATATGTTCTTTCATTAGGATACAGAGAAGTTTTAGTTTAGATAGCTCATACGCAATTAATTTTTTGAAGTTTTAACTATGATTATGATTCAGCAGAAGTTATGATATATTTGATATATATGATCGATACAATATTCATTTTTTATCAGAATTTCAAGATTAGTTAGTAGTCGCAATAATCATTTTTTACATTTCGTATGCATGTATGTTTCGGCAAACCTATGTTGTTATTCAATTTGTTTTGCTTGTATATATCATAGTGACAAGAAGATTTAAACATAGATAGACTATATTACAACTACAAAATGCAATTATTGACACAACTAATGAAGAAAACATTAAAATAAATAGTATTAGTAGTAGAAATGTTGAAGAGATCGATGACAAATAAAGGGGTTAGATTTGGCTTCGCATAAAACCGAGGTGGCATGGCTATCGACAAAGAAGACTAACAGGAGAAATGGAAAAATAACCTGTATTTTTGGTGAACAAATAATAACCAGGAAAAAAAATTAAATACCTTGAATTTACACTTAAAGCAAAGAGATAGAATGAACAGGTTAAGGAAGCGGTAAGAGGAACAAAAAAAATGGAAAGAATGCATATGCTTATGCCAAACAAGTGAGGACCAGGAGAAGGGGCAAGAAGACTAATAGCAGCGGCGGCTAGAAGTAAACTATTATACGCCGCAGATACATGGGAAGATGATTTGAAAACAAAAACAAAAAACATAAAAGAAGTAACAAGAGCTATAAGAGCAAGTTTGTTAAGGATCTGCAGGGCTTACAAGACGGTGTCGCAGGAGGCACTAGAAGTAATTGCAGCGATACTACCCGCAGATTTGATGGTGGAAGAAAGATTAGAAATAAAGAAAATGGTAAATGAAAGAACTAGTAAGCAAGAAGCCAAGAGATGAAAGAGAGAAAATGATGTAAAAATAGCAGAGACAGTGTGAAAGAAGGAGAAAAGGGAAAATGGACAAAGAAACTAATATCAAAAATAAAAGAATTGGTAGAGAAAAAACCGGAGACGTGTTACTGTACAACACAACTACTCACCGGACATGGAGCTTTTTCAAAGTACTTACAAAAAATAAATAAGATGGAAAAAAAGGAAAAATGTATATTTTGTCAAGAAAAACTCATGACGACGCAGAACATACGCTAGTAGAAAGCGAAGGGTGGAAGAAAGATAGGAAAAAGCTAAAAAAGATATTGGAAAACAAAGTAGACAAATCTACAATCATTAAAATATGCCTGAGTGACAAAAGCAAATTGATAGCACTAAGAAACTATGAAACGACAGTATTGAAGAAAAATATAAAGGAGTTTAAAGCTTTAAGATTTAGGTAAATCAACATAAAAAAAACACACAAGTTAAAAGCCACTGAAAACAATGGAAAGAGAAGCAAAAAAACTAAATGGAGGGTCAAGAAGGTCAAAACAACTATGTCTGTCAAGAATGGAAAATGAACAGAGAGACAAGAGAAACACATATACTGATACATTAGTACCAACAGAAATTGTAGAAATAAAAATTGACTAAGCAATTTCCAAACGGAAGATACGCTATCTCGAGGCTGACAGAAAATGCAACTTTCGAAATGTATATATATATATATATATATATCAGAGTATATCTGGCAACCAGGGGACACAAAGAACTAATCCCAAATAAAGATTCAAGAATCACACTGGAAGTTAATGTAGGACTACCAAAGGGGATGCACTTAACGGAGCTGCACAAAATATTTATGAAAAATAAAGATATAAAAAAACTAAGAAAATACGTAAGAACAATGCAAATATCTAGGCTGAATAACATAAGAATGAGAGAAAGGAGAGTGGGATGCCAGTGTAAGAAGTAAGGTAAAAATACAGGGTATAAGGAGAGATGGGCCGGGGTCAGCATGTGTTGCAGCAGACTGCGTGAAGTTTGCACCATATAAAAACTTTATTATTATTAATTTTACAAAAAAAAAATTATTAAAAGTTCTGCATGGTTTTAAACCTAAAATGCAACCATCAGATATTAATTTTGTTCAGTCGTATACGCGACTTCTCAAAATATGAATTAGGCTGAACAATAAATTTAAAAAAAAAATAAAGAATTGTTTGACAGTAAACGTCAATTAAAATTTGTTAACATGTCGGTGATATTTAGTGATAAAGAAAAAGTAGATATTGTGTTAATCGTTGGTGAAAATTATAAAACTTATCGTGAAGCAGCTGAAATATTTAACAACAGACATCCAGAAAAAAAATATACACCATACATCAGTAATGAGAAATATGAAGAAATTCAAATCATGTGGAAATGTTAATAATAAATTCACAAACAAACGTAGAAAATTTGTTGCAAGTGAGGAGATGAAGTTAAATGTAATGTTATCTGCAGTGGAAAACCCTAAATTGTCTCTGCAAAAAAAGGTATCTTTACTTCTAGATAAAATTGATAAAGATACAATATCTTTTTTTTTTAAAGAAAACAAGTTTCATCCATATAAACTATAATATATCCATACTTTAAAACTTGGAGACTACGACAGACGACTAGAATTTTGTTTTCTTATCCAAGGAAAGCTGGAAAACAATCCTTTTATTGCTAGAAAAATATTTTTTGGCCTGCTAGGTATCCAGATTTAACCCCATTAAATTTTTTCTCACTTAAAAGAAAAGATATATTAACACAGGCCATTCACAAACGTAGAACATTTGGAAACAGTTATTACGGAAACAATTCAAGGTATAACTCCAAATGTAATTAGAAATGTATTAAGAGAATTCTTTCTTTTAGAATGGAAACCTGTATTGTAAGAGAAGGCGGATACGTTGAAGCAATAGCAAATTGATGATAAACTATTACACGCTTGTTAAGCAATTAACATTATTAGCACTGTATTTATGTAGTTGATAATGTGTCATTTATTTATATGCATCATCAAAATAATGCAACATAGAGGTTAAATTTTTAACAAATAAAGAGATAACAGATAAAACTTTGCAATATTTTCAAAAATAAATTTACTTTACTGTTGGACAAAATTAACATTTTCTGACAAACCTTGTATACTACTGAAAAAATTTGATATCTGATGATTGTATTTTAGATTTTAAAACATGCAGAACTTTTTATGAAGAATAACTTTTTTTTGTAAAATTAATAATAAAAAGTTTTCCATATGGTGCGAACTTATGCAGACACACTGTATAATCCATTATTGTTAAATAAAATTATTTATTAAAACCAATAAGCAATGTGCTTTAATTTATATATAAATTTTATATTTTCCAAATTTGGTCCAATGTTTTTATTATTTAATTTAAGGTTTTTCTTTTTAATGTTTGGAAAATCGTTTCCACATTGAAATGCAATAGATGCATGCAAATTATCTCACGGACAGTAACGGGCGTTTCATCTCTCAGACACCTGATGTTATTTAGATTGCAGCATTCCAGTAACTCCAGTTTTATAAATTTAACATGCCGAGTAATGTTAACATAGCATTAGAAAAAAAAGTAAGTTATCACTTTGGATTTAAACTTGTAGAATAAATTAATTATTGTTTAGTAATTAAATGATTTCTAAAAACAACTAACTAATACATCGGCAAATAAGTGGCGCAGTCGGTAGTCTAAGTAGTCGAAAATATTTTAATCATGTTTAATAAATGACTAGAACGGTCTAAAAAATGCATTAATTAATTCATGTGCTGATAAAGAGATTTTTACACTTTAAATATTGAATTAACTCAATGGAAACAAAAAAATAAAAATAAATCTTTCTTTGATTTTTATCAACGCATACACCATGTGCTGCCTGATGCCTGAACTTGAAAATATTACATCTAATGTCGAGGAAGCAAATATGATGTATTTTAGAAATCACACGCTAATAAAATTATTGCGAGGTTTAAAAGAACCGGAAACTAGAACAAAATAATCCTTTTATAAAACAATATCAACAAAATAAAAATTATGCTTTGCAAAGATTTAAACCAATACACAATAAAATTTTTATAGATAATTTATGAAACCACTTTAAGATACAATTTTAAAACATGCAAAATTTAATAATACTTATCCACGACTTCAATTTTATTAAGTTTTAATTGAAATCTAAATCAAACAAATGGCAATAGAAATATTAATATAACAAATAAATTTCCAAGCAATACATTTGGAAATGCATATAAACCAACATCTATGAGTATTTCTACTAGAAATACAAATCAAACTTCATTTGATAGAAATAATAACAGACCAATTATACACGCGATCAATTACATAATATTAACGAATGATATGATGTTAATAAAGATAAACAAAATTTATTCAACATTTATGAAGAACAATAATAATATATCAATAAAAATGAGCCTTGTTCTTTTGAACCAATCGAAAATGAATATTTTTTAAAGAAAGCAGCCTCATACTTCACTGTACGTTAATAAATGTTTGTAATAATTAAAGTAAACTTCTACTTATTATAATGCCTAAAACAAATTTAACTATTTCAATTATTATAAGTTATACACAAAAATGTCAAGGGTGAGCAAATTATAATTTATTATACAAAAATAAACAATTTATTGGAAATTCCAGAACGCATCACATGTGTTAAAAATTATAAATCACTATATGCTATTCTGAACCCTTTAGATTCCTAGGTTTAAGTAAGTTTAAATCTAATATCAGTAATTCCATTTAATAATTATGAGGTAGTTTTAACATTTAGTATAATTATTGTTCTAATAACATTAAAATTGATTCTTTAATTAGAAATATTCAAATAAGTATTGAAAAGAAATATTCAGACTTATTCCACCGTAATAAGAGTTTCACTAATGAAATGAGTGTTTCAACACTTAATAAAAACAATCGATAAAATGTTCATTTATGCAAAGTCATATAGATACCCAAAAGTTAATAAACAAAAAGTCAAAAAACAATAAACAAAATGTTAAAAAATAACTATACTATAAATATATATATATATATATATATATATATAAATAACTATACTAATAATTATTAGACAATCCCATTCCCTTTGGTCTTCCCTAATGTAGGTTGATCCAAAAAAATTTACTTTTCCAACAAACGTAAGTATCAAATCGTTATCGATTATTGAAAACTAGATAGATTGTCACTCCTAATATCACGTTGTCAATATTTTTCCACGTTAGACTCGGTTACAAGAACATAGCTATAATTTACAAGAAATGTTTAAAGATTGAGACACTCAAATCTAAAAATTCAAATAAACAAATCCGAATTTTTATGGTAAGAAATAAGTTTTTTCATATTATTGTTAGGTGTAAAACCAAATCCTGATCAAATTTGAGCCGTAAAAAATACGTTTTGCCTAAAACATCAAAACAAATTAAAGGTTTCTTAGGTCTTCTAAGATACTACTGCACATTTATTAAAAAAAAATTGCAAAAATAACAATAACCTCTTACCCAGTCTCAAAAAGAGAATCAAAATTAATTATAATAATATTGATTATATTCAATGCTTTAAACTTTGTTAAACTTTACTAATTAATGAACCCATATACAAACATCCGGAGTTTAACTATTAATTTAACTTTACTACTGATGCTAGATAGTACGCAATTGATGCCGTGTTATCACAAGGTTCAAAATGTTTTGATTTTCCTATAGCCTATCTAAGTAGAACTCTAAATAGTACTAAGATCAACTATTCCATTACAGAAAAAAATCTTCTTTTGCCACCATTTATGCAGTCAAGCACTTTCGGTTTTATAAACAAAAATTCCAAAGTTATCAGATCACAAACCATTGCAATGGCTTTTCTTAATGAAATTGACCAATTTTAAATTACTAAGATGGCGACTTAAATTAGAAGAATATAAATATAAAATAATTATTAAAGAAAAGCTTAAATACGCATTGTCGTATTAAATTAAATGTGATTGATGATGATAAACCAAATTTATTTATATATATATATATATATAGACAATTAAAAAAAAAATTTAAAATTTAAAACAACCTTAAATTTACATAAAAACCCAATCATTGATAGTAGAACCAGATGGTGTTGACAACTTAAATGAATCACACGACATAACTATGCACTCTGATGAAAAAAACTCAGTTTCAAATATTTCTATAGCTAATTGTTTCATAAATCACCAAAAAAATCGACTGATAATCTCAGAAATTGGCCATTTACCTACACCACTAAAATTAATAAAATTGTATCAAAATAAACAACAAATTCTAGTACAAATTTTAAAATAAAATGTACCAAAAGTACAATACCATATTTATTAAAACTATTCAATTATTTTAAAGACTTCCTAATTTATAATATTAATTAAATTGATAGACCATCTAAATTTATTATAAAAGTAAATTGAACCATCAAAGTTTAGATGAAACGGAAGCTCAAATAAAACAACAATTTTATTTGCAGGTACAAGAGCCGATATTTTAAGACTTATGCCTTTTTTAAATATACTTGTAAATTTATTACGTAATTTACACTACCGAACTCGTTAATTAAAAGAATGGAGGCGCTGTAGTTACTGATGAGGCTTAGTATCTGGTTCATCCAAATTCTCTTATTAAATGTAATAACTGTTACATAGACACTAATCATGTTTTAAACTAATGTTTTGAATTAATAAATGCCAAAATTAATAATAATGCAAACGTATATTAACAAACAAAAACAAAAAATAAATTATATATGAAACTATAACAAACCTAATAAAAGAAGAAAAATTGTACCAGTTTAAAAACATTAAAAATCTTTTAGGTCCTTTCGCCACGGACAAAAAAAATGTCACCAAAAACTTAGGCTTCTTACCAATGAAACTGGGCCCAGCAGCACAACAGACAGGGCACAGATTGGCTGTGGTCAAACTCATGTATTTTTTCGTTTTAGCATCTTTCAATTCCAGAAAAACGTGTAAAAGGTCAAAGGCATGAGTGTAACCACAGTCATCATAGTTTTTGTGTGTATTAAGTTGCCTATTATACCGGCCAAACTATTTGTGTCAAACTGTAAAAGATGAAGTAGAAAAAAAAGGCAATACTAGCTTTCCTCGTGGTTACATATCTAATCTTTTAAAAAAGTTGCCAAAAAAGTTTAGAGCTTTATTTAGATAGTAATACTGTGCGAACGAGCAATAATAAGATTTTTCAAATATGTGACGCTTAGTTATACAGTGATATTTTTTTTATATTACTGACGCAACGTACATTGATCCTCCCAACTACCACTCTGTGCTTAAATGACGTATATTAATTAACTTAACAATATTCCACAATACTATCTATAATAATAAAGGAGCGGCCAATCTCGTCAAATCATTTGACTGCGCAAAAGTTACTAAAGCTCTTTTGTACGTCCCGCGCCCAACCCTCGCTCCAATCAGCGTAACGACCCGCAATTGTTCCCGCGCTGCGTTTCTATAAATTTAACCTGCACATAATTATTGATATGTTTTGCGCACTCTACAAACATATCATTTCTCTGCAGCATATGACTGGTAGTCATACCGCAATCTTTACAATTACATCAATCACCTAAATAACACATTCCCAAGGTATACTCTAATACCAGTGTGTTTATAACTGCTCCTTACTAATGTAATGTGCCCTGCATACATTTTCATGACCCAACTGGTCTGTGTAAGCTTGACAATCTTTTGCAGTTATTGTGCAACTTCAAAGCTTCAAGCACAAGCATACCCCCAACGACTGTTACGTATAAGACCTCAATGCCAGATACGTTGTTAACATACAACCCCAAGGCCTTGTGCCAGTGTATAAATAACCATCTTTTTTAGCCTAATACAACCCCAAATCTGGCAGCGTACCTGGTATGCTACAACTATCAAGTACCTCAATGACCTCAATGCCAATGTACTTTGTTTTACACACCTCCAAGACTTTTCTCAGCCTTTGGGTGAATAACCTCAGACAGTTGTGAAGTACCTCAATGACCTCTTGTCAATGTACTTTTTCACACCTCAAAGACCCACTTGATCTATGTGTGAATAACCCTCAGGTTCTCAGATAACACATGTACAATACATTAATAATTATAAGCAATGCTAACAAAAAAATACGTGTAACATATGATTGCAATTTTTTTTGTGATTTTAGTGTTTACCAGTATTTTACTTTTTTCCTAAACAAAATAATCCTAACAGTTAACAGTTAATTTAATATAATAAAATGTAAATTGTGGAATAATGTCTAAATTTTAAATAGTATGTATAAACTGTAAATTGAAAAGAATTGTAAATTGTATATTTAAAATATATGTACAATGTTGTTAAAAAAATAAAATGCCTTAAATACCTAACTATCCATGAGGATGACTAATGGTCTGCAGTCGTGTCTGAATCAATTTAATGAAGAAATTGCAAATTATTGAATAGTTTGAAAGATGAATTGCACCTGCAAGAAAAAATACCTGGCAGGCCATACATTGTAACTATTGTAAATAAAAAGGTAGTTTAGAATATAAAAAATGATGAAATATTGGATAAGATCTTTTTACCGATGAAACTTGGTTGTTGTTAATACTTTCACAAAACAATTTTACATTCAACAAGGCAAAAAATAAACAGATCTGTATTTATGGAACAATGCAGAGCGGTATTGTACTATAATTTTAGATAGATTTCTTCAATAATTACACTACAAACAAGCTTATTTTCTTGAATAGGCGACGCGTCCATAATCAAGTAGAAGTAATTTAATGATTATACGCGTGCAAATGCTTCCAACCTCTTCAATTAAAATAGATGACTTGTTAGGTGGTTTCTTCTACAAGTGCTGTTCCTTTTCTAAAACAGTTTAATAGTTTGTGATTCACAAACGTCAACTTTGAAATTATTTCTTTTTTGTTAAAACTATTCTAAAAATAATATGCAGTACTCAAATAGTTAAGTGCTTCTTGACAAATTAAAAAAAAAAAATTGGCAGATTGTACAACTGTATCTTTCTCCGCGCACCCCCGCTTACTTTACCACGTTCAAGGCTTTCTTGCATTTTGTTTTATGCTGTATAGTTATAACCACCAAAACAAAAAACGTGTACTGTCGACCTTTGGAAGAAACACAGTCTCTAAACATAATGTCTTTAAGTTAGTTATTTTACACTCACTTTAGTTTTGATTCTGTCTAGCACATTCTGTTTCATAACTAGAAAAAATACAGAAAAGAAAAAAAAGAAGAAGAAAACAAAAAAATAAAGAATAAAACATAGGAACATGGAATATAAGAGAATACATAGGAAAAGAAGCTGAACTGGTGGAAGAAATGATAAATCAAAAAATAGAAATATTAGAAATAACGGAAATAACGGAAATAAAAAAGAAAGAGCAAGGGATAGTAAGAATACATAGAGAATACTGGTTAATGAGGAAAGAAGTAAAGGAAAAGGAAAGAGCAAAAGGAGAAATAGGAATGATAATAAATCCGGAAAGAATAAAAGATACAATAAAAGAAAAACACATAAATGAAAGAATTATAACAGTAAAAATAAAGCTAGTTGATAATGAAACCTGGACCATGATAGTAGCATAAGGACCGAATGAAGACGCAAAGAAAAAAGAGAAAGACAGTTTCTACAATAATTTACAACAAGAAATAGACAAGAAAACAGAAAACATAATGATACTTAGAGACCTAAATAGGAGAGTAAATAACGGAATAGAAGAGGTAATGAGAAATGAATAACAATTGAAAAAAAATTAAAAACTATGCATTGAAAACAATCTGGTAGTAACAGACACCAAATTCACACACAAGGAAATTCACAAATACACAAGAAAACAACCAACCAGGAATGAGAAATCAATTATCGACTACTTCCTAGTTAACAGAAAGAACTGGAACAAGGCAACGAATGCAAGAGTAACAAGACAGGCGGAAATAAGAAGCGACCACTATTTACTACTAATGGACATAAAATGAAAAGAAAAAGTTAAACCAGACAAAAGAAGGAAGAAAGTCAAAATACAAGCAAAATACCAAGAAATACTACAAAAAAAATTAAAGAGAAAGAAATAAAAACGTGCATAGAAGAAAAATAGAAAACGTTCAAACAAATCATACTAGAAATTGCAAAAGGAAGCTGTGGAGCAACAAAGATATAAAAAACCAGTTGGTCGACAGAGAAAGTCAAGAAAGAGATAAATAAAACAGAGAAAATAATAAAAAAAAGAAAAGATAAAATCATGAACAATTTGGAAAAGAAATAAATGAGATCTTCAACCGGAACCAAAAACTATTGTACGGAACGTTTAAACATCTAAAAAAAAAGAACACAATATGATAAACATAAAAGATAAAAATGGCAAAATAATAACGGAAGAAGACAAGATAATAGAAAGATGGAAGCAATACCTCCAAGAATTAACAGAACAAAAAGTAGATGAAAACGATACAAGAAAAGATGAAGGAGTGATACAATTGAAAAAAACGTAAGAAATAGAAGAGATTAAAAAAAAAAGTAATAGAAGCAATTAAGAAATTAAAAAACAAGAAGGCGCCAAGAACAGATGATATAACGCCAAAAATGATAAAATTTATGGGTAAAGAAGAAATTGCAGAAATAACGGAACTAATAAATGACATCATCAGAAACGGGAAAACGCCAAGGGAATGGAATAAAAGAATAATCCTACCCATACATAAAAAATGAGATAAAAGAAAATGTAAAAATTACGGAGGAATAACACTAACGAGCATCCCAAGCAAGATATTTACAAGAATAATAAAAAAAAAGAATGAGAGACAAATTAAAAAATACAATAGAGGACAGCCAATGTGGATTTAGAAGAGGAAGAAGCACACAAGACCTAATATTTATAATAAGACAGCTAAGTGAGAAGATGATAAAAAACAATAGAATAATGCACGTATGCTTTGTTGATCTCGAAAAAGCATTTGACAGGATAAAAAAAGATGATATATGGAATGAACTAGAAGACAGAAGAATTGAGAAGGAAATAATAAACGTAATTAAAACATGCACACAGAAAACAAAAACATAGTAAGAATGAACAACGAGAAACCAAATGAATTCATAACAAAGAAAAGGGTGAAGCAAAAATGCGTGTTAAGCGCATTTTCAATTGTTTTAGATAAAGCAATAAAATAAGCAAAGAAAAATATGAAAACAATAAAAATAGGGTATTGGAAGATGGAAATAACAAGAATAGCAGAACTACTATTTGCAGACAATGTGGCAGTGATTGCAGAGACAGAAGAAGAGCTTCAACACAACATGGAAATAATAGAGGAGCAACTAAAGAAAATAAACATAAAAATAAACTATGAAAAAACAAAAACCATGATAATTGCGAGAGAAAAACTGAATCACGAAATAAAAATAAAAGGAAAAATACTAAAACAGGTTGAACAATATCTAGGAACAATAATACAGAGCAACGGAAAATTTGACAAAGAGATAGATGACAAAATAGGAAAAACAGCAAAAATATATAAAATGCTAAAAAACACTTTCTTCAACAGAAAAGAAATAACAAAAACTACAAAAACAGTAATAGTTAAAAAAGTAATCAGAAACATGGAAAATGACAAGAAAACAAATAGAAAGAATAAATGCAATGAAGAAGAGATTTCTTAGGAAGATCGAAAACAAAACAAGAAAAGATTAAATAAGAAACAAGACATACAGGATGAATTTACAAATAAAACCAATTCAAGAAAAAATTACGGAAGGCCAAATGAGATGGTATGGATATATCAGAAGAATGAGTGAAGAAAGAAACACCAAGAAAATATATGAGACAAGAGTAACAGGAAAACAAAAAAAGTAAGACCCAAAAAAGAATGGAACAGCGCAATAAAAGAACAGACCACAAAAAAAGAAACACTTGGAAAGGAATAAAAAAGATAGCAAAGGATAGTAAGAATTGGCGTAAATATTATATAAATTAATAATACGCCATACACTGAAAAGTAGAAAGGCAATAGAATAAATAAATAAATAAAAACATTCTGTTCCAGTTGTACCGTTCTTACAGTCATTGATCTTCCTGGCCCTCGATTTTGTTTCAATGTGTATGTTTCACAAAGATGTCAATAAATGTGTTTGAACATTTTTTGGTCAGAGATTATTGGTTACGGCGAGGAAACCGTTCAATGTACAATCGTCTAGTTTGTAATGAATTGCGATCAGCAAGTCTATACATGAAATGCATGTCAGTTATCTCGGCGTTTGTATAGTGATTCATGGTAGAGGAATTCACTAACTATTAAAGACACGTCAAACAGCCAAACATCACTCTATCTAAACAACTGCGAACGATACTTGTAAAGATCATTGACGAGACGTATTCAAATAAAATCCACTTGTACATTACTAGATAAAACAGCCGTTCCAAGTTATTGTTAACAACTTTTTGTACTTGATAAACTCATTAATTTTTT
This sequence comes from Tachinus rufipes, assembly GCA_963932245.1. Lineage (NCBI taxonomy): Eukaryota > Metazoa > Arthropoda > Insecta > Coleoptera > Staphylinidae > Tachinus > Tachinus rufipes. Next base: position 75,194,597 of record OZ010743.1, on the reverse strand, counting down.
GTACTTCGTATACTCATTGGTGTACGCCATACTTTTAATTACAAATATCAAATATGGTTGTCACAAATATTGTTCACCCTGTATTTTCAAACCAAAAGAGTTTTTCAGAAATCATCATAGGACAAAATATTCTTAGAATAAGCCAAGGACCCCTTAAATTTTTGCCGCATGTTTACCTAACACCCTGTATATCATACAAAAAAATAATTAATTAAGTAATAATCCAATTGCGGTTAAATTTAATAAATTTTGAATATCTTACAGACAAAATTAACTATATTGTTATATAGTTTGTTAAAATTTATTAATACTGTATTGTGCAAAGAAAGTTTACAGTATTTTGTTTTTGTTAAACTAATATTGAATTTATCAGCCCTTCTTTGTGTTATAATTATAGATTTCGTGATTGAGTGGGGATCTCGCAAGATTTTAAATACAACCATTGCAATGTGTTTCTGCAGAAATTTATCTATTATGAGAATGGTGCAACATTTAATTAAATGTGTTCACAGCTTTTAATTATCTTCATTTAAAATATTTGTAAATTTAAAATAACCATTAAAGGTATTGTTTTTTTTTTTTTGCTACGTTAAATATGTAAATTTGAAATACGTGCTCCAATAATTTAAACAGATTAATGTAGCATTGTCATGAACACTAGAATAGAACTATTTATATAATATTTTTGTCACTTTTATAATTATTATTGAATTAATTGAATACAGTAGGTGAAAAAAAACTAAGTATTAAAATTAATGCGAACCCAATTGGCGAATAACGATTCTGATGATGCATGTGATAAATTCTTTAGCTTTCAGCCGAACTGAATGTTTCGACAGATTCGTCTATAGCGTCTCTAATTTACTTAGTAATTCGGCTGCGTCGATGACATACACACCGCATGTCCGGTGTATATCGGGATTGGGTAAAGGTTAAACGCTCAGAAAAAGAATAGGAACAAAAACAGTTATTTTTGTGAAAAATCAAGTCGTGTAACTATTTGTGCGCGATAATTATTTATTACTTTAAATATTATTTAGTATAAATAATATAAAATTAGTGTAGCCCTGCTGTTTGTATTATTCATAAAGTAGTCCGTAAGTGTTCTTCAATCATAAAACAGATTTCTGCATGAACAAAAACTCTATCCAACCATATTTTTTCTTATATTATCAGTAAGTATATTTTTATATTTCGACACAAATTTATATTTTATTATAAGAGTGCTACAACAAAATTTTGTTAATTAAATACGTTTACAACTCTCAATTATGTTTGTTTAAAATTGTCGTAGACGTAAAATATAAACTATTTCTACATACAGTATGTATACGCAATTACTATTATTATATATTGTATAAACACTCAATTGTCTATTTTTAAATAGTCTATGTAATTTTATCATCGTGTACTCGTACAGGTGGAAACCCAATTACAGAGCATATAATAAACTAAAAATTAAAAAAAAAAAGAATATAAAAATAATACACATGACAAAAAAAAAAGAAAAGTATAAAGACACATTCTGAAACTTTAAAATACCAAACATTAAACATAGTAATTAATTATGCACGCATGTTTCACAAGAAATAAAATTATAGCTAAAAGAAAAAGTATGAAATAATGAGTTAGGTCAAAACCTTGATCAAGATAATAACCAAACTTGTTCATATATAAATATTTGATAAATTTACTTTTAATATTGTCTAATAAATTAATATGGGATTGATACTGTTGATGCCGAATTAACGCTGCATATTCCAGCTTACACCGGACTAGAGTGTAATATAGTAAAAAAATACAATGAGTATTAAAAAAACTTTTACATGAACGTTTTATAAATCCTAAACACTTATACTACGTATTAACAATTACATTAATGCAATCTTTAAATGTGAGTTTAGAGTCAAATACTACACCCAAGTCTATTTATAATATTTTTTTCGAGTACTTCATTATTAATAGAGTAAGGAAACATACTATTATACTAAATAAAAGAGGTCCCAGGTTTGAACATTGCGGAACACCGGAACTTGGAACAAACTTATTGGACTAGATAAATAAGAACTATAAAACTACAAAGTTGTTATAAAAAACAAGACTAACTAGTTTTAGAAACAAAATATGATGAGTTGTCTTATCAAATGCTTTCTTCTTAAGCGTTAGCAACACTTTTGTTCAAATTTCTTTGAATTTGTCTTAATTTTTGATAGAGTGGAGCAGTGCTTCTGCAGATAGGCTCGTTTACTGCCGGAGGTTTCTTAGCTATAGGAGCTTTTTTAAAATTCCTCTTTTCTCAACTTTTCAATGAAAATATGACGGAGCAGATTGCATTTTGCGCCTTGCATTATACGCTCCAGGTTTTCTAGCTTTTTTGTGTCCAATTCTTATTAGTACTTCATCATTTCTCACTTTTTTAGTACATGGTATTTTGAGTATCCTACTATATTTTGAATTATGCGTTTTATCCTTGTCTGCTTGACTTCCAGGTTTGACCTTTATACTCTTGTTTAATTGAGAGTAGCGGTTTTTAGTTTTATAAATCCTGTTCTAGTTACTCAATTGACGGTTTTCTCATAATCAATGAAACATATGCATATCGGTTTTCTCACTTTACAGCATCGCTGTAGCTGAGTCTGCATACAGAATAGTGCCTCTCTAATGCGCAGACAGTCTCTGAAGCCAAATTGCTCTTTGCTTATTATTTCTTTACACCTCCTGTTGATAAGGTTTTGTACAGTTCGCAATAATAGTTTTAGAGTGTGGACTTATTAAAACTTACTACAATAGCGTTAGTTTTCTTAAGAATAGATCTGTTTGGTGTCATAGATTTTGTTGAATATTTGTGTAATGTTTGTGATGTTATCAGCGTCTAGAAGTTTAAACCATTCCACCGGTATTTAGTCTGGTTGAAAGCCTTTCCGTTTATAGATTCTCTTATAGCCATTTCACTACACTTACACTAGTAATGAGCAGTTATAAAGACACTGGTATTAGAGTATAACTTGGGGATGTGTTAATTAGGTGATTCTGGCAAGACTACCAGTTGGTATTATGCTAGAGAGAAATTATATATTTGTTAATTGCACATAATATATTAATAATTATTTTCAGGTTTAATTTATAAAAAAGCTGGCGGGAACAATCCAACCAACTTGCGTCAGTTGTATAATGGGAAGTTTAGCGTTCATTGCATAAGTTGTATAGAACATTGTCTTATCACTGGGCGTAACACTATACATAATTTCTCTGTAATAACAAATACAGCTTATTTGATATTATAAATAATTATGACATGTGGTATTGGATTTGATGTCTGTTTTACAATAAAAATTAAATTTGCACAATATTCAATTAAAAATTGTAATTGCAGAATAATATATTAATCGCTTGATAAAATATTTGAAAACTTTCCATTAAAATAATGATTGCTTTAAAAAAATAAAAGACGCATATAATCATAAATAGTTTATAAATGATTTGAAACTCCTGATAAAATTTTGACATCTTTCAAGCAAGCAAGGTTATAAGAATGTAAACAAATAGACTAGAGCGTCACAAACGTACATTAGATGGTTACATAATTCCAAACATTTATAATCACCCTGTATATTAAATAAACGAGTAAATATATAAAATCATATTTTTGTAACTAAAAACTGCCTTTCAAGTTTAACAACGTTTACTCTTTTTACTTTGCAAAACTGACTTAAATTGCTTGTATAACAAGAATTGAAATCTATGCTGGTGGTCTGGTAATCTTAATGGGCAATTTAAAATCAGCTCAATGGTTCCGGGAGCCAGATAGTAGCTTTTGCCTGTCTAGGGTGGTGATCTATCTGCACGGCGTTTAGCCTTGCTTCCAGAAAAGCTAGAGATGCGTTATCATAGGTAATATTAAGGATCTTTCCTATGTGACCATCCTCTAAAACGGGGAGGTGGTGCTTCCTTGAAGGTGAACAGTGTTCTATACAGCTACCGAGTGGCCGGTGCCTTGGTTGTTTTACATAAAAGCTGAAATACCTGATTTTAAATATTAAAAAAATGGTTTTTGCCATTTATACTATGTTTGACTGTTATTTAGGACCGTAATATTTAACTTATAATAAAATACCTAATAAAATATTAGCAGAATAACCTATTTTTTAGCGAAATTATTAGCGTATTCATAAAAGTCAGTTACAGTAACGGATTGTTAAATTTGACAACCGCAAAATTATTTATACTTATTCTACCATAAAAACAAGTTTGGCATAATAAATAACTATCAGAAATGAATAAAAAATAATATTTAATAATAACGCAAAGTAAATAACATGTATTTCTATCAAATTTATAAAAATAGTTTTGACGTTTTATCGAATTGTGAGGTTATGTTGTCACATTTAATAGTCATTAAACTTAATTAGCTTTTATGAATACGGGCATTAATGTATTAAATGAACTTTCAAGTTAGATTGTTCGGCTAATAAATTATTAGGTGACTTATTAGGAGTTAGATATTACGGCCTTTAATTAAGTAATTGAGTATTTTTGCTTACCTCACTTGGCAAAAAACACTTATTGTATATTAAGTCAGCTTAAACAATTGAAAAAAAAATTCATTGAATAATAATAGATTTTCCAAGCTGCTAAAAGCGCTTTGTCTCATTGGGTAATATAAACCAAGATAGTTTTGGTTGTGTAACCATCGCTAGAAATTGGTAAAATAGTAGTCAGCGAACAACTAATATGAGGTTAAGTAATAAACTGTTGACGTGACAGTGACATATATCCTCCAATGCAAAAAACAGATGTTTTTTTTCCTTATTGAAACTATTTATGTTTTGCCACCATGGTATGGTAATTTATATAATATTCTACATGGAAAGTAAGAGCGCTCGTTTCTGATCTGTAGTACTCGCTCCAGATTGGTTCCGCTTTGCAAAATTCCGGAAATAAACAATAAATAAAAAGTCATATCCCTGCTGCCGATTTGCAAATCGGAACCAATCAGAAGCGAGCGCTCCCGATCAACAAGCGAGCGCTCTTACCCCAACGGGTTTGTAGAGGTAGGCGTAAGCGGACCGCTCTTTTTGTTTTAGATACTCCATCTCGATAAAAGTAGTTGTTTTATTGGATGAAATAGACTGATCTCCATGTCAATATTTAGAAAAATTGTAGAAGTGTTAATTTCTTCAGTATACAAAATAGCAGAAATTTAAACATTGATTTTAAATGAGAAAAAATCTGCTGATAAAATTAAATATAAATTACAGATAAATATTCTAGAAGCTGAATTAGAAATCAAAATAAAACAATTAAACGAAATGAATTTATTTATTAGTTACTGCAAAAAGTGCAAAAACAAATTTAATTTTTATTGAAATTGCAATTACATTTTTAAATTGTAATAATAAAAATGAAGCTTGTTTTTGCATTAATAAATAATTTATTATTGTAAACTTGTCTTGGAATGCCATTAATTATTAAATGCATAATAAAAATATCAAATCAAATATCATCATCGTTCCGTATATCAATCGAAGTAAGGTTACGGCTATGATCGGTTGCTGAAAATCTTGGTTGATTTATGGAACGGCAGCGGTTATGATAACCACAAAATTTAAAACTGAAAAGTTAACATATTATGGACTCAAACCTCATGAATTTATTAATTATAATTAATGGTTTAACCTTTGTCCTTAGCGCTAGTTATATATTTTTAATTTCAGTGCTTAATCCTAGATGATTGTATGAATGAATGTTTGCTCTGTTGCACTCAAGTCTTCCCAAAACAACTTGGCAATGTCCACATTCTAATAAACCCTACAAAAATAATTTATTATAATATTTTCTTGTATTTATTGCCGTAATATCCAACGCATAATATGGCAGAATAACCCAACTTTTAATTTAATTTGTTTTATTTTATTAACACCTCTCAGCAGCTAACATTAAGGCCCTTAAGCTCATGAAAAGTTTAATTATCTTTTAATTCATAATGCACACAACGGCCTAACTACTAGACACACAAAACATTAGACGCTAGACGAGTAACATGTGAAGTTTTTGTTTACTTTTATTTGCATTTCAAATTTACCGCCATGAATTACCACGATTTATAGAATTCACCGACGTTCGTTCATGGTGAGTGCGGTCGCAACCCTTGCGACTTTTATCAGGTAACCGCGTTCCGTATATAAACCTGTTTCAGGATAACCGGGATTTCGGTCGCTTCGGTTGATATACGGAACGCACTAATATATTAATATTTTTTTACTTGACATTTGCTATAAATATAACAAATTTGGGGTAAGTATATGGTAAACCCTCGATATTGACAACTTATAAATGGTGGGCCATCTTTTGGTTGAATTTTGAATTACATGTTTCTACCAACTCTGTCAATTTTTGCGTCACAATTAAATGACAAAAGTGTGGTTAGATACCTCCAAAGACAGAAGATGCATCGTTTTACTTTGGAGCAACATTTTGAAATACTTAAAACTTATTTTGAAAATAGGTCTCATTTGTCTGCAACAGCGCAAAAATTGCATACGTTGTTTGCTGGTAGACAATGCGCGCATCAAGCATACTAATCTGAGATGTTCTTCCCAAATTTGTCGCTTCTGTGGCTCGAAATATACGTGAGAACCCAGCATCATCAACTCGGCGCAGAAGTCAGCAAATTAACATTCGGCAAACCACTCTAAAGCGGATTCTTCACAAAGACCTTGGTATGTTTGCTTGCAAAGTGCAACTCGTTTAAGAAATTAAAATAGCCGACCTTGGTGCCGTTTTTGCTTCGCTAAGTGGGCTTTAAACGAATTGGTTGTTGACCCAAAATTTTAACCGAAAAATCATCTTACATCTTTTCAGAACAGAAAATCCACATGCCATAGTCAAGAAACTAATGTATCCAGGTTACCGTTTGATGCAAATTTTGAAGTAGTGGCGTTATTGAGACATTTTTCTTCAAAAACAATGATGAAGCCAACGTTACTGTTACCTTAGATTGTTGCAGAGGCATGATCACTGATTTTTTGTGGCCCAAATTAGAGGAACTTGATCTACTGGAGCTCTAGTTTTAACAATATGAGGCACATGCCACGATGAATCTTCTCAATGAAATGAAATTTTTGGACGGCTGACTTCGCACGACAATATATAAGTATTAAGTAACGACAAAACAAAAGTTTACAACGACAAAAAAATGCATTGTCCAATCAAATAAATTTTACGACTCCAAAATAATACAATCCACAAAAAATAATACATTACACAACAACACACAACGTTGCACTTCAGAATAATACATGGCACGACAAAAAATATATTCCACGATAGAATTATATATTTCACGACCAATAAGTCTCACACGAATCTTTCTGAATCGTCAATATTAACCAAAAGGATAAGCTGAATATGCATCCCGTATCCAATAATTTTCTTTACCATCACATCAAATATTAAATAAATGATATCAAAATAAATTCAAAATAATTAAATATTTAACATAGAAAAAAGTGTATTAAAAGACACGGCTTTTAGATGCATTTACAAACCTTGCTAATACATACAAGCTTGGCTATAAACGTTTTGCTAGTGACTTAAGAGCATACCGACCGCTAACTTGATTTGTAGTATTTTAACAAAAACGGCAACTTCCCCTTCATCGCTGCTTCTACAAATAATTTGATCGATTTAATTTTTTACAAGTACATTTAGAAAGGATTAAACTTGGATATGTCGAAGTCTTTTAGTCAAATAATAGTTAGGAAATAGCCGAAAAAAACCATCAAATGTAGAAATAAATGCGTTTTTCTGTATTTTTGAATGCATTTAAATGTTGTCAAATATATTTTACTGTCGTTTAATATACTTTTTAGGGATGTTATTTAAAATTTTCTGTCGTGCAAATAATCTTTTTTCCGTTCGTTTCTCCTATTCTGTCGGGCCGATAAATCTAACCCGTAAATAATATTGTTGAGTAATAGAGGCGCAAACAGGTGTTATAAAAATATGCGAACTATTGCGAACATCATTCCTTCTCATATATTAGTTGCTTCTCACTCAGCTAAGTTTCAAATCGACAGGCTGGCTTCACAAGCAAGAGTAAGTGATATTTTCATGTTCTCCTGTCACCACCGCACACACAAAGTAAGTTTTGTAAACAGCAGATTTCATTATTTCATTATTCATCCAATTACTTTATTATTGTTTTGGTTAATCATTGTATGCATACTTTGTAAAATACATATATGGTGTTAGGTTAAATTGATACTATAGTATGATGTTGTATGTGATGTTATTTTATTCTAGCGACATGTTTCGCAATTATTTTTGATGTCATCTTCTAGGTCTGTAACATGAATACACAGAAAAGATAAAATACATATACAAGTGATGGTATTTATATGGATTTATGTAAATTTTATGTTTAAGTTTTCTGTGTGTTAATATTACAGAGTTGTGTGTGTGCGTGTGTGTGTGTGTGTGTGTGTGTGTGTGTGTGTGTGTGTGTGCAGTTGTGAAACGACCACAACGCGTTTTGGATGTTCGAAATGGTCAGAATAAAACGTCTAAACTTATGACTATGCATCTATGCAATATTTAGTTTAACCGAGAGTTTAACAAAAAAGGTTTAAAGAAAATGAAATATGAAGAAGGCATTTAACGAAAAAAACGTAATGGTTGTTGCAACAAATTTGGTTTGTTTGTATAAACTTCTAACTAAATAAGAGCAGCTAAGAGGAATTTATAATCAAAATGAATTTACATTAGCTGATTTTTTTTATCTAGCTTAACACAAGCATATGCCATTATAAAACTAGAGGTGAAATTGTCGTTCTAAGTTATGTGCAATACAAACGCTATAGCAACAGTATCTGCAAAAATAAATTTATTTTTAAAAATTTTTTGGCTATTAATAATATTTTTGAATAAATAATTCAATTAATTCTAAAAAGTATTTTTAAATCTTTTAACAGATGCATAAATTTTAAGCTGTTCCGATAAGCAGCCTTTGTTGATAATTCATAATTACTAAGTTTAATTGCTCAGTTTACTTACAACATCCACAGAAATATCTAATCGACTCGAAAATATATGTACTTTTTACACATTTATTAGTTTAATTCTGTATTTTTTAAAGCAATAACATTAAGGCTACATAATATTTTTATATAAAAATATTGTATCTATGCCTCGAGTAACTAATCTTTCTTGTGATGTCATCATTTAATAATAATTATGGACAGTCTTGTGGATGTAGAACACTGCCAGCCACACTTATTTTAATATGCTTTAAGAGAACTGGAATTTAGTTGGAATTAGTTATTTACGATTAAAGATTCTTTTAAGAATCGTGTAGAGAATATAAAGGACTCATGTCGTGTGGATCGGAAAAGGTGGCCCGAGTATTTTATTGGCTTCAGTGTCTTTTATTTTCATTAGCAAAACGGCAAACGCTTAGACCACATCGAGCGCAACTTAATTTTCATGATGCCCCCAAAGAGCACCTGTGCCATAAGATTTGTTTGATCTGGATTAACTTAAGAAAAAATAAGGAAAACAAAATTATATATTTTTATCAAGAATTACATACAAACATTAATTTACTTTTCCCAGTTCAACGTTTTGACTGGCACATTTCCAGGCTGTAAATCAAACCTAATCAATAAAGAACTTCTAACACCGGAGAAACTCGATCTTGTGCAAATTGTGGTTTATTTGATTTTGTGAAAAGGGGGTCTCATTGCTTATTCCCGCACAAATAAATTACTTTTGTGCGCTGTCAAATTCATATCAATTATTCATTGAAAACAAATTTTTGACAGTGACTGGTAGACGTTTTACATAAATTTTATTTAATTTAATTCTGTGTTTATAAAATAGAAAAAAACTACGACAGGATTAGGAGGATCGATATTTCTTGTATCCATGTAATATTACGCCAATAATGACAATTAAGCTGCTATTTACACACGTTGTCAGATGCTTTGGCGTTTAAATCGGTATGTAACACAATTATATTATTTTAAATGCGTTCATAATATTGAATATATACTTTTCTTACAGCTTTTATGCGTTGATGCTCTTTTTGTCGTACTTATTCATTCCGGGCACGCGGTCTATCGAAAAACGAGCGATCGATCTAAACGAGGTCGCTGATTTTGTGGATGTCATCGAAACACCTGAAAATATTGAAAGTATTGAGCTGCCGGATTTCAATGCTAATAGGAAAGATGATCTCTTCGATTTGGAACCCAAACCATCAACATATGGTCAGATAGATTTTATGGCGCGCGGCATATCTGATAATAACATCGATGCACAAAATAGGTACGATAAGCTCATTAATTTTAAAATGCACCAATTTCGGCATAACTTTGCTAAAGCTAAGTTTAAAAGGCGTCGACGAAATTTACCAGGAAGTGGTACTTACTTAGGGAATTTGGCTGACGCAACAAATGATGCATATCTTAAGATGCAAAATTACGCGGCTACATTAATGGTGATATTAACCACCACTAAGAAGCCAATTAAAAAAGATGCCATAAGTAAACTTAGTATAATCAATTTGCCAACGGGAAAGCAGCATTTTGATAGTAGTGCCAAGAACTCAAATTTGATATCAGCTTATAGTTATACGTCACCATCAAGTATAGTTTTAGTTAAGCGAAAACCATCTAAATCTGTAAATGAAATGACCACTCCAGCTCGCATTTCTTTATTTACTCGTAGTAATCCTATTATTAACAATCCTATCATTAGCCATCCTGTTAATAGCAAAGTTCAAGAGAGCGAACCCAAAAGACTTCTTAAAGATGACTATGCAGACCCTTTAATATTGGCAGATGGTTTTGGAAATATTGCAGAAGATAGTTTGCAGAAACTCAAATTCAAACGGAACGATGTATCACTTCCATATTTTGATAACAGTAATTTGGAAGATCTTCTGAAAATTGTAACTATTTCGGATGCACAAATTAAAGATACAAAAAACATCGAATCGGATAGAATCATACCCACTCGACAAACAGTCATTGTAACAAGCCCCTCTACACAGATACAATCAAAAGAGACGACACATGTAACACCATCTTCTACAAAGTTGGTAACAACCAGTCAGAGTGTTACAGAAGAAGTTGTTACGAATACTACAAAAAGTGTTAAGCCTGTAGAAACTCCAACCAAAGCACATAGTGAGACTGTACTAACTCAGGCACAAGTTACAAAAAATGTAGAGAAATTAGTTTCGTCTACTACCAGCAAATTTAGACAAAGTGCGACGACACTTAATCGCAATCCATATAATTGGGAAAACGAAGTATTGCGTGAAGCAAACATCAAATTTAAAAAAGGAGCTGAAGTAGTTAACACACGCAGCGCCGCCACTCCAACAACAAGTAAAGAGAAACATCCTGCTTCTGAATCAACCACTGCCGCTGGTTCTCCAAAATGTACTGGTGGAAACTGTGATAAAGTAATGCTTGATATGTCACACGTATATAATGATACAGCAAGCGATTGTAATAGCGAAGACAATAGTACAGGTAAATATTAAAATATACAACTTTATAATATTTTCGACTTATTTTATATTTATTACAGTTGCAGATTCTGGAGGATATGATATTCCGGCAAATGATGATGACGATGATGGTTGCAAGCGAGTCACTACTACCGAATGTGGATATGCTAAAAAAACGACTTCTCAAGGAACCACAACTAAGAAAAACGGGAAGTGCGCTGAGGTAGATACATGCGATTCCGGTGATGAAGAGTTGGAGCAGAACAATTGCGAATCATCTAAGAAATCAGACGCACCTAAATATACGTGCAATGATAAAAAGAAGAAATTTAAACCGAAACCAAAATTTAAAAACAAACATCGAGTGCGTCGTCAGGTGAGTGCTAATCCTAATCTCTATAGTACGGCTCCGCAATATACTATTTTAAAAATGAACAATTTAAATTTACCAAACATTCCCAACTTACCAAGCTTATCAAGTTTTCCAAGCTCATTACAACAAACACCGACCGTTCTACCAATGATAATATCTCCACATACAGATCAGTCGCGATCATTAGACTCTACTCAAACGTACGCATCTACATATACATCACCATTTCCAAATACGTATACATCTCCTACATATACTCCATATTATTCGACTACACCATCATATTCGGCATCGTTTGCACCATCATATGGTTCGTCTAATGCACCATCATATGCCTCATCATTGCCACCAATAAATCCTTCGACATTGTCTATGCAAAGTCAATATACAACGTTTTCCATGTCATCTGCAACTATGGCACCATCTATAGTTATTAAAAAGTCCGTGGATAAAAACATACTTAACACAGTTATCGAAAATTTAAAAGTGGTCGATCAGAAACTTGCTGAAGCTGTCGATCCATTGCATTCCGCACAGGAAGCATTGGATCTTGCAACAAAATGTGAAAGCACAACTTCATGTGCAGGAGGTGGAGGGGGTGGTGGCAGTGGTGGTAATGGCGGCGGTGCCGATAATATTCTAATGGATATAAGTGATTCTGAAAGGGCAGCACTCCATAAATTGGCATACAAAATAATTAATAATGGCAATAACGCTTTCAAAATAAAACGATCTTATTCCAAAATTTCTACACAGGTTCCAATCTCTTCCGAACATGATGCACAAATAGCGAAGCGCGGGTTAAAAGTTCGAACAACAGCCAGCTTTAGAAAAACTAAAAAAACCGAAGACGACCTAAAAGCCTTTAAACTAAGAGACGAAAAAATGCGTCGATTGCAAAGAGACCTAACCGTGGCAAATGAATTACAAGGATTATTAAACCGAATTGTAAAAGATAACAAAAGAAAAAATCGTAGAAAACGTATGACTACGCAACTGAAACACAAAGAACCATTGCATGGTGTGTACAGGGACTACAAAGAAAAAAAATATGATAAAGATCGGAATTATGTCAAACATGAAGAACGCAATATTAAAAAAAACTCAAATGAGACTGATAATAAAATTTATCACACAACTGTAACAAAGAAGAATACAATAGAAGATTTAAGTAGTTCTAGTACTACACCTATGGCAGAGGATAACAAATCTTCAATAAAACCTTACAAAAAGAAAACTAAACCAAAAAGCATTTGGAGAAAATTGTTTGGAAAGAGAGATATAGACAATAGTTTTTTAAACCAGGACCATCAAAATTCCCAGTTCACGGATCGATAGCGCGGAAAACAAAGCATTTAAAAAAAAATAAGGTGTGGTCCAACACCCCACACCAATTTCATTCGCGTGTACAACGAAACGTGTTTGATAAGTACATGAATTTGGCAAATTCGGATGAGGATTATGATTATACCGAAGATGATGATTTGTGGACAATAGATACTAATTCACTAAATAAGTTTACTGTTAACGAAATTTCACCAAGTACACATACCTATCTATCACAGAATGGTCCTGAACAAAATAGGATATTGCCAGAGTCTGGGGAAGAATTTAATATAAATTTAAGTTCACAAGGAAAAACATTGTCAAGCAACCCATTGTCACTAAATACTCAATCTGAAACTATAAAATTAGTAACAAACATCGAACATACTAATTCAGAACTTTCATCGAAGTCTGGAATTGATATTGATTTGAACAGTGATAATCCTTTTAGATCGCATTCTCCTAATGTTGAAAGTCAGACGATTAGTTTATATAGTGATAACAGTTCTTCTAATAAGTTTTCAATTAGTACTGTCCCAAAATTAGAAAATTTAGAAGAAAATGCTTATCCTGATACACACAATTTACAAACAAGTTATGGGAATTTAGAAACAATGTCAAGTATGGACAAAACTGCTGATATTATTCATCAATCCACTGTTTCATTTTCTAAAGATGGCTTTCAATATGATTCTACTGTTGATGATACAAACAATTTATATGCTAAACAGTACATTCAAACCACATCAGAGAAAAGCAAAAATCAACACGGTCACAAAAGTTCTTCTTATAAATTTTCAATTAGTACCGCGCCGTCACTACAAGTTACCGAAAGTTCATTAAAAAATACTTATTCTAGCACTCACAAATTGCAAACAGATAATGAAAAATCACAAATGATGACAAGTAGAGATATAATTGATAATACAAAAGAACATATGACTGAATCAACACTGTCTACTAGACGGAATATTCAAGCCTCATCAGAAAAAAATATGGCATTGAACTCCAAATCAGTCAAAACAACTGTTACATCTAGTGATGTGGACAATCCAAACAAACAATTTGATCAGAAAACTACTTCACATGCAGAACTAAATACCAAACATGATTTCAAAAATCCCACTGTTCAATTTGATCAATCGCTATTTGACGTACACTCCAATACAGTTTCACACAACAAAAACACAAAAGTTTCCAAACCCAATAACAATGAGTTTGCAACTATTACCACTACTATATCTGAATTAGTTGATTCTTCTTCTGATAAATCCACGCATTGGTTTACCGTAGAATCTACCACACCTGCCTTATCTGTAATCCAAACTAAATTAACATCTAAAAAAACAGAACACGATAATCAAATTAATAGCTTGGTATCTGTTAAAGAAACATCTCCAAAAAGTCAACAATCGACTAGTACTATCAATAATAAACCTTCTGTTAATCAATCCCACACAACATTTGATGAGATGCAAGCATCTATTAGTAAGCATAAATCATTTTTGCAAGAAAAGTTTACTAATGAAATGACACCAACGGCTATCACTCTTGAAACTACAAGTGATATAGATGAGTCTATAACTGAAAATCCTAGTGCCGAAATGACTTTGTACACGTTACCATCAAGAACCAAAGGCGTACCATATAAAATTCAAATGAGCGGTACGGATATGACTAAAGCTGCTGAAGAAGAATTGTTTACAGAAAATGACATACCTGAAAAAAATGATTCTTTGGTAATAGCTACATCGACAGAACAAACAGGACAAACGGATGAATTTGGGGAAATAAAAACAATCACATTAATGGAAGAAAAGACTATTTTTGTTAGAGAAACAAGTAGTCCCGAATCAGTTATAGATAATGATGATGATACATTATTAAGAGCTTTTACTACAATTAAAAATGAAGATAATGTAATAGAACAACTAGTTGATGATAATGAAACGGATAATAATTTTAGCAAAATGTTTGAAGCTACAACTTTAGTTTTGGATGAAGATGATAACGTTTTGAAATTTTCTAGTAGTTTTCCAGATAATGAAGACATTGACTCATCACATATTACTTCAGAAAATGAAGATGATAGCCAATTTCCAAACAACAGAAGTAGTTCAACAAACAGTAAAACATTACATACTACTGATAAAGAACATGTTGTCACTAAACCATTTGAAGACAAATTAGAAACAATCTCGGAGAATACCGTCACTGATGGTTTTACATTATTACCAGAACATGAAAATGAAACTACGTCATTTTCTAATACGCAAAACTTGTCATCTGAAGATAATTCTTCAGGTTCAGATGAATCCGGAAGTTCTACAGAAAACAGAGAAATTAGTCATTCTGAAGAATCGTCTCATGCTACACATTTGGAAGAATCGGAACGTGTACAACACACTGAAACTACGGAACACGTTATAGAATCTGACAAAACTGGTACTAGTTCTCAAGAAGCACTTACTACCGAAACTGTTAAATCAGAAAATGTGGCACATAGCGAGCAAGCCGAAACCATAGAAAATGGTCATAGTTCTGAATTATTATCTGAGAATACAGCACATACAAAAGAGTCTGATAGTATAGGTAATAAAACAGATGCTGGAGAACTAGAATCTGCCAAAACTAGCATTACTTTTCAAGAAGCACATACTACCGAAGTGGTTAAATCAGAAAATGTGATACATGATGAGCAAACAGAAACTACAGAATATGGCCATACTTCTGAATTATTGTCTGAGAATGTAGCCCATACAAAAGAATCTAACAATATAGATAATAAAACATATGCGGGAGAACAAGAATTGACCAAAACTGGTACTACTTCTCAAGAAGCACTTACTACCGAAGCAGTTAAATCAGAAAATGTGGCACATAACAAGCAAGCCGAAACTATTGAAAGTAATGGTCATAGTTCTGAATTATTATCTGAGAATACAGCACATACAAAAGAGTCTGATAATATAGAAAATAAAACAGATGCTGGAGAACTAGAATCTGCCAAAACTAGCATTACTTTTCAAGAAGCACATACTACCGAAGTGGTTAAATCAGAAAATGTGGCACATGATGAGCAAGCAGAAACTACAGAATATAGCCATACTTCTGAATTATTGTCTGAGAATGCAGCCCATACAAAAGAATCTAACATAATAGAAAATAAAACACATGCGGGAGAACTAGAATTTGAAAAAACTGGTATTAC
Source organism: Tachinus rufipes (assembly GCA_963932245.1). Lineage (NCBI taxonomy): Eukaryota > Metazoa > Arthropoda > Insecta > Coleoptera > Staphylinidae > Tachinus > Tachinus rufipes. The sequence continues at coordinate 75,178,169 of OZ010743.1, read as the reverse complement.
TTCTCAAGAAGCACATACTACTGAAGCAGTTAAACCAGAAAATGTGGCACATAACGAGCAAAATATCACACACAATGACCAAGTAGGAACCACAGAATATAATCATAGTTCTGAATTACTATCTGAGAATGCTGCACATTCAAATAAATCTGAAAATGAAGATCATAAATCACAAGACGGAGAATCAGACTCAGTCAAAACTGGTATTACTTCAAAAGAAACACCTACTGCCGAAGCAGTCATCTCAGAAAATGCACATAACGACCAAACAGAAACCACAGCATTAGGTCAAAGTACTGAACTAGTATCAGAGAATTTAGCATCTGTTACTGGAGATTATAAAACACATGAAGGAGAACTAGAATTAGTCAAAACTGGTATTAGTTCTGCAACATCACCTGCTACCGACTCAGTTAAATCAGAAAACGGGGTACATAATGAACAATCAAAAACCACAGAAAATGGCCATAGTATTGAATTAGTATCTGAAAAAACAACACATATAAAGGAATATGCTACAACCGGTATTACTTCTGAAGAAGAATCTTCTACCCAAGTGTTAAATAAAGTGTATGATGGTCATGCAGAAACTACAGAATATGGGCATGGTTCTGAATTATTATCTGATCATTCAGCACATACACTAGAATCTATTAATATGGAACATGTAGAAACCATTAAACCTGACAATGATTTAACCAGTGTGTCGCTTCAGTATGCAGCCCATCCAATAGAATCGGGATATCTAGAACATACTGAACCAACAGAAATTACCGAATTAGGTAGTAATGGTTTAATAGAACATAGTAATGGGGCATCATATTTACATCCACCGTTTAACGATGAGGAAGGAAGTAAGACCACATATACTTCATTTAATGAACATACGCTAGTAGCAGAATCGGAGCGTACCAAACAATTTCCTGGAGAACTAGAGCAAACATATAATAACCACATTCTTGAGAACACTCTTGGCCTTGGATACTCACCGCATGTAGCAGAATTGGCGGTAGATCAAAGTTCTGACGAATTCTCTGAGAATTATTCCTATTCGTTAACGGCAGCATCAGAATATAATATTGCTTCTGTTTCCGAAATCAATGAAGGTTTTTCTGAACTTATAACTCCTGAAATTATAACACCTGAGTTGGAACGCACAACGATCCCAGACTTTGAACCAGCAAATGTTTTTTTAACGCCTTCGGAATATGACAAAATGTCATTGCATAGTTTTTCTGAGAGCAAAGATATATCAAAATATATAACTTATAGTACAATTCCTGAGCAGGAATCCATTATTGAGAATTTCAGTGACAATCAAAATGCTGTTTCTATAAAATACACGACAGAGGAGTCTATGAATGAATCTAGCAATACAATATATCAACAAAATAATAAATATTACACACCAGTAGATATTAGCATCACAAGTAATTTGGAATCATCCAAGTTAATAGGTAATAAGGAAAATGTATCTTTTCAATTAGATCAAACAAATCATAAAACAAATCACGCTTATACTATCGAAGAGCAAAATCAAGACGAACATCAAACATCAAGTGAACAACTTACGCAACATAAAAGTCAATCCTTTGACGATGAACATAATTTATGGTATGGAAATGAATCAGATTCAATGCATGCAACGGAACATGCCACTCAAAATAATGGACATTCTGATCAAATTTCAGAGCTCAAAACGGACAAATACAATACGGATAATATTTATACTATTGTGGAAATTGCAAAGGAACATAGACCAACAGAGCCTGAGCAGGAAGGTAGACATTCTCTTGAAGAAACTTTAGAACATGATGTCTTACATTCAACAGAAGCATCAACTTTTGCTTTTGACAATAACTCTAAACATATAAGTAAAATTTTGCCACAAGACCATAATATTAAACACGAAGATCAACAATCAACACATTATAAGCATAAAGGTTTACATGAATATTCTACAGTGGATACGACTTATAAATATGTAAATGAACATTCAAATCCAGATACTATTGACCATGAAAGCAAACATCCAATAGAACATAATTCTAAACAAGTATTTGAACATTTAACTGAAGTGTTTAATGACAATGAAAATAACTCTGAACATGGAAAAGAACTATCAACAGCAGAGAGTATTCAACTGACTTCTGAACGATCAACAGAAGAAGTATCTCATGAATTTGAACATATCACACAACATGAAATTGAGCACGGAACTGAGCATAGTAATGAACAATCCACAAGGGAAACATCTCATGAGCTTGAACAAAACAATGAACATATTAGTGGCCAATCAACGAATGAAGAGTCTCATAAACATTCAACTGATAACTATGGACATAATTCTGAAATTTCAACAAAAGGAACATTGCGTGGACTCGAACTTACCAGTGAACGTGAAGTTGAATACTCAACGGAGGAAGTATATAATGCGCTGGAACATACCTTTGTAGATAACAATAAGGTTCATCAAAATGGTGAATATACCGCCGGATATAGTTTTGAAGAACTTAGTGAACATTCAACAAAGCAAGTGTCTGCTTTTGATTACAGCTTGGAACATGAAGGTGAACATTCTCTTGATCATAGCACGGAACATGTAGGTGAACATTCTACAGAGAAAGTATTTCACGAACAAGAGCATAACGCTGCACACGAAAATAAACATTTGCATGAACATACTGACGAACATTTAACAGAAACATCTCATTCACTTGAACATACTACTAAACAAGAAGATGAAAATTCAGCCGAAATTACTGTTTTGTCAATTGGTGGGCATCCAACAAAGGAAATATCGCATGTACTCGAGAATAGTTCGGAACATGAAGGTGAACACTCAAATGAACATTCAACAGAGGAAGTCTATAATGCGCTCGAGCATAGATTAGAACATACAAGTGAACATTTTACCGAACATAGTACAGAACATCAAGTAGAACATTCAACTAAACATGACACTGGCCTTGAAGAAGAACATTCAACCAACCATAGTTCTGAACAAATTGGAGAACATTCATCAGAACATGCAACTGAGTTTCTAGAACATAGCTCTCAACATGAAGGTGAACATAGCATTGAACATGGAAGTGAACATTCAACCGACCTTAGTTCTGAAACAAATATTGATTATTTAACAGAGAAATCTGAACATTTATCGGAACACAGTTCTAAACATATAAGTGAACATGTAACAGAAGAAATATCTTATGCACTCAAACATAGCAGTGAGCATGAAGTTGAACATAATTCTAAACAAATAACTACAGAACACGAACCTCATACTTTTGACCATAGCAACGAACACGAAGTCGAGCATTCAACTGAATATATAAGTGAACATGTAACAGAGGAAGTGTCGCATGCACTCGAACATAGCAGTGAGCATGAAGTTGAACATACAACCGCACATAGTTCTAAACAAATAAGTGAACATACCACAGACCACAAACCTCATACTTTTGAACATAGCAGCGAACACGAAGTTGAGCAATTATCTGAATATAATTCTAAACATATAACTGAACAAGAAGCTAAAAATTTTACCGAGCACAGTTCTCAACATGTAACAGAGGAAGTGTCTCATGCACTTGAAAATAGCAGTGGGCATGAAATTGAACATACAACTGAACAAACTAGTGAACATACCACTGAGCAGGAAACTCACAGTTCTGAACACAGCAGCGAACACGAAGTTGAGCACTCAACTGAATATAGTTCTGAACATACAACTGAACATAAAGCTGAACATTTAACCGAACACAGTTCTGACCATATAAGTGAACATGCAGCAGAGGAAATGTCTCCTGCACTCGAACATAGCAGTGAACATGAAGTTGAACATACAACCGAACATAGTTCTAAACAAATTAGTGAACATAACACAGAGCACGAACCTCATACTTCTGAACATAGCAGTGAACACGGAGCTGAACATTTATCTGAATATAATTCTGAACATATAACTGAACATGAAGCTAAAAATTTTACCGAGCACAGTTCTCAACATGTAATAGAGGAAGTGTCTCATGCACTTGAAAATAGCAGTGGACATGAAATTGAGCATACAACTGAGCATAGTTCTGAACAAACTAGTGAACATACCACAGAGCAGAAAACTCACAGTTCTGAACACAGCAGCGAACACGAAGTTGAGCACTCAACTGAATACAGTTCTGAACATACAACTGAACATGAAGCTGAACATTTAACCGAACACAGGTCTGAACATAGAAGTGAACATATAACAGAGGAAGTGTCCCATGCACTCGATCATAGCAGTGAACATCCAATAACTGAGCACGAAGCTGATCATTTAACCAAAATTCATTCTGAACATAAAAGTGAAGAACCCATTGAACATAGCACAGAACATATTAAGATGGATGATGAACCTTTGTCAGAAAATATATCGCACGCAGTTGACCTTATCGCTGGACATGAAATTCAAGATACAAGACAAGAAACTACCTTTACTTCATATCATTCAACAAAATATGATACTGAACTTATTGGTGAACATTCTATAGTACATAGCGCGGAACATGAAGAAGAACATTCAACTAAGCATAACACTGAACATGAAGAAGAACATTCAACCAACCATAGTTTTGAACAAATTGAAGAACAAACAACAAACCATTTAACTCATTCAACGGAGAAAGGCGAACATTTAACTGAACTCAGTTCTGAACATGTAAGTGAACATGTAACAGAAGTCAAACATAGCACTGAACATGAAGTTGAACATACAACCGAACATAATTCTGAACAAATTAGCAAACAATCAACAGAGCACGAAACTCATACTTTTGAACATAGCAGCGAACACGGAGTTGAATATTTATCTGAATATAATTATGAACATACAACTGAACATGAAGTTGAACATTCAACTAAACACATTTCTGAACATATAAGTGAACATAGCAGCGAACACGGAATCGAACACAGCAGTGAACACGGAGTTGAACATTTATCCGAATATAATGTTGAACATACAACTGAACATGAAGCTGAACATTCAACCAAACACAGTTCTGAACATATAAGTGAACATGTAACAGAAGAAGTGTTTCATGCAGTCGAACACAACAGTGAACATGAAATTGAACATTCAGCCGAACATAATTCTAAACAAACTAGCGAACAATCAACAGAGCACAATCTTTATACTTCTGAACATAGCAGCGAACACGTGTTTGAACACAGCAGTGAACACGGAGTTGAACACAGCAGTGACCACAGAGCTGAACATTTATCTGAATATAATTCTGAACATACATCTGAACATGAAGTTGAACATTCAACCGAACAAAGTTTTGAACAAATAAGTGAACATGTAACAGAAGAAGTGTCTCATGCACTCGAACACAGCAGCGAACATGAAATTGAACATACACCCGAACATAGTTCTGAACAAAAAAGCGAACAATCAACAGAGCACGAACATTATACTTCTGAACATAGCAGCGTACACGAAGTTGAGCATTCAATTGAATATAGTTCTGAACACACAACTGAACATGAAGCTGAATATTCAACCGAACACAGTTCTGAACATATAAGTGAACATGTCACAGAGGAAGTGTCTCATGCACTTGAGCACAACAGTGAACATGAAATTGAACATACACCCAAACATAGTTCCGAACAAATTAGCGAACAATCAACAGAGTACAAACCTTATACTTCTGAACATAGCAGTGAACACGGAGTTGAACATTTATCCGAATATAATGCTGAACATGAAACTGAACACTCAACCGAACACATTTCTGATTATATAAGTGAACATAGCAGCGAACACGGAATTGAACACAGCAGTGAACACGGAGTTGAACATTTATCAGAATATAATGTTGAACATACAACTGAACATGAATCTGAACATTCAATCGAACACAGTTCTGAACATATAAGCAAACATGTAACAGAAGAAGTGTCTCATGCAGTCGAACACAGTGAACATGAAATTGAACATACAGCCGAACATAGTTCTGAACAAATTAGCGAACAATCAACAGAGCACAATCTTTATACTTATGAACATAGCACCGAACACGTGTTTGAACACAGCAGTGAACACGGAGTTGAACACAGCAGTGAACACGGAGTTGAACATTTATCTGAATATAATTCTGAACATACAACTGAACATGAAGTTGAACATTCAACCGAACAAAGTTCTGAACAAATAAGTGAACATGTAACAGAAAAAGTGGCTCATGCACTCGAACACAGCAGCGAACATGAAATTGAACATACACCCGAACATAGTTCTGAACAAATTAGCGAACAACCAACAGAGCACGAACCTTATACTTCTGAACATAGCAGCGTACACGAAGTTGAGCATTCAATTGAATATAATTCTAAACACACAACTGAACATGAAGCTGAACATTCAACCAAACACAGTTTTGAACATATAAGTGAACATTTAACAGAAGAAGTGTCTCATGCACTCGAACACAGCAGTGAACATGAAATTGAACATACACCCGAACATAGTTCAGAACAAATTAGCGAACAATCAACAGAGTATAAACCTTATACTTCTGAACAAAGCAGCGAACACGGAGTTGAACACAGCAGTGAACACGGAATTGAACACTTATCCGAATATAATGCTGAACATAAAACTGAACATACAACTGAACATGAAGCTGAACATTCAACCGAACACAGTTCTGAACATATAAGCAAACATGTAACAGAAGAAGTGTCTCATGCAGTCGAACACAGTGAACATGAAATTGAACATACAGCCGAACATATTTCTGAACAAATTAGCGAACAATCAACAGAGCACAATCTTTATACTTATGAACATAGCACCGAATACGTGTTTGAACACAGCAGTGAACACGGAGTTGAACACAGCAGTGAACACGGAGTTGAACATTTATCTGAATATAATTCTGAACATTCAACCGAACAAAGTTCTGAACAAATAAGTGAACATGTAACAGAAGAAGTGTCTCATGCACTCGAACACAGCAGCGAACATGAAATTGAACATACACCCGAACATAGTTCTGAACAAATTAGCGAACAATCAACAGAGCACGAACATTATACTTCTGAACATAGCAGCGTACACGAAGTTGAGCATTCAATTGAATATAGTTCTGAACACACAACTGAACATGAAGCTGAATATTCAACCGAACACAGTTCTGAGCATATAAGTGAACATGTCACAGAAGAAGAGTCTCATGCACTCGAACACAACAGTGAACATGAAATTGAACATACACCCAAACATAGTTCCGAACAAATTAGCGAACAATCAACAGAGTACAAACCTTATACTTCTGAACATAGCAGCGAACACGGAGTTGAACACAGCAGTGAACACGGAGTTGAACATTTATCCGAATATAATGCTGAACATAAAACTGAACATACAACTGAACATGAAACTGAACATTCAACCGAACACATTTCTGATTATATAAGTGAACATAGCAGCGAACACGGAATTGAACACAGCAGTGAACACGGAGTTGAACATTTATCCGAATATAGTATTGAACAAACATCTGAACATGAAGCTGAACATTCAACCGAACACAGTTCTGAACATATAAGCAAACATGTAACAGAAGAAGTGTCTCATGCAGTCGAACACAGTGAACATGAAATTGAACATACAGCCGAACATAGTTCTGAACAAATTAGCGAACAATCAACAGAGCACAATCTTTATACTTATGAACATAGCACCGAACACGTGTTTGAACACAGCAGTGAACACGGAGTTGAACATTTATCTGAATATAATTCTGAACATACAACTGAACATGAAGTTGAACATTCAACCGAACAAAGTTCTGAACAAATAAGTGAACATGTAACAGAAAAAGTGTCTCATGCACTCGAACACAGCAGCGAACATGAAATTGAACATACACCCGAACATAGTTCTGAACAAATTAGCGAACAATCAACAGAGCACGAACCTTATACTTCTGAACATAGCAGCGTACACGAAGTTGAGCATTCAATTGAATATAATTTTGAACACACAACTGAACATGAAGCTGAACATTCAACCGAACACAGTTTTGAACATATAAGTGAACATTTAACAGAAGAAGTGTCTCATGCACTCGAACACAGCAGTGAACATGAAATTGAACATACACCCGAACATAGTTCAGAACAAATTAGCGAACAATCAACAGAGTATAAACCTTATACTTCTGAACAAAGCAGCGAACACGGAGTTGAACACAGCAGTGAACACGGAATTGAACACTTATCTGAATATAATGCTGAACATAAAACTGAACATACAACTGAACATGAAGCTGAACATTCAACCGAACACAGTTCTGAACATATAAGCAAACATGTAACAGAAGAAGTGTCTCATGCAGTCGAACACAGTGAACATGAAATTGAACATACAGCCGAACATAGTTCTGAACAAATTAGCGAACAATCAACAGAGCACAATCTTTATACTTATGAACATAGCACCGAACACGTGTTTGAACACAGCAGTGAACACGGAGTTGAACACAGCAGTGAACACGGAGTTGAACATTTATCTGAATATAATTCTGAACATACAACTGAACATGAAGTTGAACATTCAACCGAACAAAGTTCTGAACAAATAAGTGAACATGTAACAGAAAAAGTGTCTCATGCACTCGAACACAGCAGCGAACATGAAATTGAACATACACCCGAACATAGTTCTGAACAAATTAGCGAACAATCAACAGAGCACGAACCTTATACTTCTGAACATAGCAGCGTACACGAAGTTGAGCATTCAATTGAATATAATTCTGAACACACAACTGAACATGAAGCTGAACATTCAACCGAACACAGTTTTGAACATATAAGTGAACATTTAACAGAAGAAGTGTCTCATGCACTCGAACACAGCAGTGAACATGAAATTGAACATACACCCGAACATAGTTCAGAACAAATTAGCGAACAATCAACAGAGTATAAACCTTATACTTCTGAACAAAGCAGCGAACACGGAGTTGAACACAGCAGTGAACACGGAATTGAACACTTATCCGAATATAATGCTGAACATAAAACTGAACATACAACTGAACATGAAGCTGAACATTCAACCGAACACAGTTCTGAACATATAAGCAAACATGTAACAGAAGAAGTGTCTCATGCAGTCGAACACAGTGAACATGAAATTGAACATACAGCCGAACATAGTTCTGAACAAATTAGCGAACAATCAACAGAGCACAATCTTTATACTTATGAACATAGCACCGAACACGTGTTTGAACACAGCAGTGAACACGGAGTTGAACACAGCAGTGAACACGGAGTTGAACACAGCAGTGAACACGGAGTTGAACATTTATCTGAATATAATTCTGAACATACAACTGAACATGAAGTTGAACATTCAACCGAACAAAGTTCTGAACAAATAAGTGAACATGTAACAGAAAAAGTGTCTCATGCACTCGAACACAGCAGCGAACATGAAATTGAACATACACCCGAACATAGTTCTGAACATATTAGCGAACAATCAACAGAGCACGAACTTTATACTTCTGAACATAGCAGCGTACACGAAGTTGAGCATTCAATTGAATATAATTCTGAACACACAACTGAACATGAAGCTGAACATTCAACCGAACACAGTTTTGAACATATAAGTGAACATTTAACAGAAGAAGTGTCTCATATACCCGAACACAGCAGTGAACATGAAATTGAACATACACCCGAACATAGCTCTGAACAAATTAGCGAACAATCAACAGAGCACGAGCCTCATACTTCTGAACACGAATTTGAGCATTCAACTGACTACAGTTCTGAACATACAACTAAGCATGAAGCTGATCAATTAACTAAAAATACTTCTGACCATAAAAGTGAAGATTCCATTGAACATAGCACTGAACATATTAAGACAGATGATGAACCTTTGTCAGAAAATATATCGCACGCAGTTGATCTTATCGCTGGTCATGAAATTGAAGATACAAGACAAGAAACTACCTTCACTTTAGATCATTCAACCAACCATAGTTTTAAACAAATTGGAGAACAAACACTAAACCATGTAACTCAGTCTCTAGAACATAGCTCTCGACATGAAGGTGAACATTTAACTGAACATATAACTGGACAATCAATAGAAGAAATATCTCATGAACCCGAACATAGCATTGAACCTGGAGGTAAACATTCAACTAAATTTAGTTCTGAAACAAATGTTGATTATTTAACGGAGAAAGGCGAATATTTAACTGAACTCAGTTCTGAACATGTAAGTGAACATGTAACAGAAGTCGAACACAGCAGTGAACATGAAGTTGAACATACAACCGAACATAGTTCTGAACAAATTAGCGAACAATCAACAGAGCACGAGCTTCATACTTCTAAACATAGCAGCGACCACAAAGTTGAGCATTCAACTAAATATAGTTCTGAGCATACAACTGATCATGCAGCTGAACATTTAACCGAACACAGTTCTGAACATATAACTGAACATATAACTGAACATGCAGCAGAGGAAGTATCTCATGCACTTGAACCCAGCATTGAAAATGAAGTTGAACATACAACCGAACATAGTTCTGAACAAATTAGCGAACAATCAACAGAACACGAACCTCATACGTCTGAACATAGCAGCGAACACAAAGTTGAGCATTCAACTGAGTATAGTTCTGAGCATACAACTGAACATGAAGCTGAACATTTAACTGAACACAGTTCTGAACATATAAGTGAACATGCAGAAGAGGAAGTGTCTCATGCACTCGCACATAGCAGTGAAGTTGAACATACAACCGAACATAGTTCTGAACAAATTAGCGAACAATCAACAGAACACGAACCTCATACGTCTGAACATAGCAGCGAACACGAAGTCGAACATTCAACTGAATATAGTTCTGAACATACAACTGAACATGAAGCTGAACATTTAACCGAACACAGTTCTGAACATATAAGTGAACATGCAGTAGAGGAAGTGTCTCAAACACTTGAACATATTAGTGAACATGAAGTTGAACAAACAACCAAACATAGTTCTGAACAAATTAGCGAACAATCAACAGAACACGAACTTCATACGTCTGAACATAGCAGCGAACACAAAGTTGAGCATTCAACTGACTATAGTTCTGAACATACAACTGAACATGAAGCTGAACATTTAACCGAACACAGTTCTGAACATATAAGTGAACATGCAGAAGAGGAAGTGTCTCATGCACTCGAACATAGCAGTGAAACTGAAACTGAACATACAACCGAACATAGTTCTGAACAAATTATCGAACAATCAACAGATCACGAGCCTCATACTTCTGAACATAGCAGCGAACACGGATTTGAACATTTAACTGAATATAGTTCTGAACACACAACTGAACATAAAACTGAACATTTAACCGAACACAGTTCTGAACATGTAACAGAAGAAGTGTCTCATGCACTCGAACATAGCAGTGAATATGAAATGGAACATACAACTGAACATATTTCTGAAGAAATTAGCGTACAATCAACAGAGCACGAACCTCATAGTTTTGAACAAAGCAGCAAACACGGATTTACGCACTTAACTGAATACAGTTCTGAACATACAACTGAGCATGAAGCTAAACAAAACACTTTAGATCATAAAACTGAAGATTCCATTGAACATAGCACAGATCATATTAAGACAGATGATGAACCTTTGTCAGAAAATATGTCGCACGCAGTTGACCTTATTGTTGGGCATGAAATTGAAGATACAAGACAAGAAACTACCTTTACTTCAGGTCATTCAACAAAATATGACACTGAACTTGTTAGTGAACATTCTATAGGACACAGCGCGGAACATGAAGAAGAACATTCAACTAAGCACAGCACTGAACATGAAGAAGAACATGCAACCAACCATAGTTTTGAACTAATTGGAGAACAAACAACAAGCCATGTAACTCAATCTCTAGAACATAGCTCTCAGCATGAAGGTGAACATTTAACCAATCATATAACTGGACAATCAATAGAAGAAGTAGTAACTCATGAACCCGAACATAGCATTGAACTTGGAAGTGAACATTCAACCAAACTTAATTCTGAAATAGTTATTGATCATTCAACAGAGAAAAGCGAACATTTCACCGAACACAGTTCTGAACATATAAATGAACATGTAACAGAGGAAGTGTCTTATGCACTTGAACACAGCAGTGAACATGAAGTCGAACATACAACCGAAAATAGTTCTGAACAAACTAGCGAACATTCAACAGAGCACAAACCACATATTTCTGAACATAGCAGCGAACACGAAGTTGAGCATTCAACTGAATATAGTTCTGAACATACGACCAAACACGAAGTTGAATATTTAACCAACCTTAGCTCAGAACATATAAGTGAACATGTAACAGAGGAAAAGTCGCATGCACTCGAACATATCAGTGAGCATGAAGAACATAGTTCTGAACAAATTAGCGAACATTCAACAGAGCACCAACCTCATACTTTTGAACATAGTAGCGAACACAAAGTTGAGCATTCAACTGAATATAGTTCTGAACATACAACTGAACATTCAACGGAACTCAGTTCTGAACATATAACAAAGGAAGTGTCTCATGCACTCGAACATAGTAGCGAACATAAAAGCGAACAATTAACGGAGCACGAACCTTATACTTCTGAACATAGCAGCGAACACGAAAATGAACATTCAACTGAATATAGTTCTGAGCATACAAGTAAACATGAAGCTGAATATTTAACCTACCTCAGTTCAGAACTTATAAGTGAACATGTAACAGAGGAAGTGTCTCATGCACCCGAACATAGCAGTGAACATGAAATTGAACATAAAACCGAACATAGTTCTGAACAAATTAGCGAACAGTCAACAGAGCACGAACCTCATACTTCTGAACATAGCAGCGAACACGTAGTTGAGCAATCAACTGAATACAGTTCTGAACATACGACTAAACATGAAGCTGAATATTTAACAGACCTTAGTTCAGAACATATAAGTGAACATGAAACAGAGGAAGTGTCTCATGCACTCGAACATAGCAGTGAACATGAAATTGAACATAGCTCTGAACAAATTAGCGAACAATCAACAGAGCACGAACCTCATACTTCTGAACTTAGCAGCGAACACGTAGTTGAGCAATCAACTGAATACAGTTCTGAACATACGACTAAACATGAAGCTAAACATTTAACAGACCTTAGTTTAGAACATATAAGTGAACATGAAACAGAGGAAGTGTCTCATGCACTCGAACATAGCAGCGAACATGAAATTGAACATAGTTCTGAACAAATTAGCGAACAATCAACACAGCACGAACCTCGTACTTTTGAACATAGTAGCGAACACGGAGTTGAGCATTCAGCTGAACATAGTTCTGAACATACAACCGAACTCAGTTCTGAACATATAACAGAGGAAGTGTCTCATGCACTCGAACATAGTAGCGAACATAAAAGCGAAGAATCAACGGAGCACGAACCTTATACTTCTGAACATAGCAGCGAGCACGAAGTGGAACATTCAACTGAATATAATTTTGAACATACAAGTAAACATGAAGCTGAATATTTAACCGACCTCAGTTCAGAACATATAAGTGAACATGTAACAGAGGAAGTGTCTCATGCACTCGAACATAGCACTCAACATGAAATTGAACATAAAACCGAACATAGTTCTGATAAAATTAGCAAACAGTCAACAGAGCTAGAACCTCATACTTTTGAACATACCAGCAAACACGGAGTTGAGAACTCAACTGAATATAGTTCTGAACATATGACTGAACATAAAGCTGAACATTCAACCGAACACAGTTCTGAACATATAACAGAGGAAGTGTCTCATCCACTTGAACATAGTAGCGAACCTAATTCTGAATTAGCTGTTGAACATTCTACAGAAGAAACATCTCATTCACATGAAAATAGCAGTGAAAATGAAGTTGAGAATTTAACTCAACATACATCTGAACATGAAGGTGAACATTTAACCGATCACGATTCTCATATAAATGAACACATAACAGAGGTGTCTCATGCACTTGAACATAGCAGTGAACATGAAATTGAACATACAACCGAACATAGTTCTGAAAAAACAACAGAGCACGAACCTCATACTTCTGAACATAGCAGTGAACACGGAGAAAATTCAAGTGAATATGGTACTAAACATACAACTGAACATGAAGTTGAACATTTAACTGAACACGGTTCTGAACATATAAGTGAACAAGTAACAGAAGAAGGTGAACTTTTAACAGGACAAAATGAAAATGAAGCTTTGTCAGAAAATATATTACATGCGGTTGACCTTGTCGGGCATGCAGGTGAATCTTCTGCACAAGATGAAAATAGTTCTGAAAAAAATGCCGAACATTCAACAGAGCAATTAACTACTTCTTCAGAAATTAGCAGTGAACATGAAAATGAACAATCAACGGAACATAGCTCTGAAATGGTTACTAAACATTCAACAGAAAAGGTGCCTACTGCACTTGAGCATAGTAGTGAGCATAAGGTTGAACATATGTCCGATTATAGTTCTGTACAAATTGGCGAACAATCAACGGAACAAGTACATCATTCTCCCGAACATAGCACTGATCATATTGGTGAGCAATCAACAGAGCAAATATCTCATTCACTTGAACCTAGCACTGAACATGAAGGTAAACATTCAACGGACCATAGTACTGAACTAGTTAGTGAACATGCAACAGAAAAGGGCTCTCATGCACTCGAATATAACACTGAACATTCTTTCGAGCATAGTTCTGAAGAAATTACGAAATATTCAAGTGAAGTAGTACCGCAATCGATTGAACACAGTACTGAACATATTGGTGACCATTCAACAGAAGAATTGTCCAATTCAGTTGAACATAACACAGAACATGAAAAAGAACATTCATCCGAACATACCACTGAATATATTGGTGACCACTTAACAGAAGAAGTGTCCCATTCAGTTGATCATAGCACTAAGCATGAAGATGAACATCTAACAGATCATAGCACTAATCATGAAGAAGAACATCGAACAGATCACAGCACTAAGAATGAAGAAAAAAAATTAACAGATCATAGCACTAAGCATGAAGAAGAACATCTAACAGAACATAGTACTGAACATTTAACAGATAAAGTGTCCACAAAGTATGAAGGAGAACATCATACAGAACATAGTATTGAAGAAATTATTGAACATTCAACTGAGCAGGTACTTCATTCGCTCGAACATAGTATTGAACATATTGGCGACCATTTAACAGAATTGTCCAATTCAGTTGAACATAACACAGAACATGAAAAAGAACATTCATCCGAACATACCACTGAATATATTAGTGACCATTTAACAGAAGAAGTGTCCCATTCAGTTGATCATAGCACTAAGCATGAAGAAGAACATCTGACAGATCGTAGTACTAAGCATGAAGAAGAACATCTAACAGAACATAGCACTGGACATTTTGGTGAACATTTAACAGAAATAGTGTCCTATTCAGTCGAACATAGTACGCAGCATGAAGGAGAACATCTTACAGAACATAGTATTGAAGAAATTATTGAACATGCAACTGAGCAGGTACCTCATTCGCTCGAACAAACGTCCAATTCAGTTGAACATAACACAGAGCACGAAAAAGAACATTCATCCGAACATACCACTGAATATATTGGTGACCATTTAACAGAAGAAGTGTCCCATTCAGTTGATCATAGCACCAAGCATGAACAAGAACATCTAACAGATCATAGCACCAAGCATGAAGAAGAACATCTAACAGAACATAGTACTGAACATTTAACAGATAAAGTGTCCTATTCAGTCAAACATAGCACAAAGCATGAAGAAGAACATCATACAGAACATAGTATTGAAGAAATTATTGAACATTCAACGGAGCAGGTACCTCATTTGCTCGAACATAGTACTGCCCACATTGGTGACCATTTAACAAAAGAAGTGTCCCATTCAGTTGATCATAGCACTAAGCATGAAGAAGAACATTTAACAGAACATAGTACTGAACATTTAACAAATAACACGAAGCATGAAGGAGAACATCTTACAGAACATAGTATTGAAGAAATTATTGAACATTCAACTGAGCAGGTACCTCATTCGCTCGAACTTAGTTCTGAACATATTGGTGATCATTTAACAGAAATGTCCAATTCAGTTGAACATAACACAGAGCATGAAAAAGAACATTCATCCGAACATAGCACTGATCATTCAACAAAAAAAGTATCTCATTCAGTCGAACAAAACACTGAACAGAAAGGAGATTACTCAACCGATTATAGTTCTCAACTAATTAGTGAACATGCACTCGAATTAAGCTCTACACATAAAATTGAGCAGAGTACTGAACATATTGGTGAACATTCATCAGAGGAAGTTCATTCACTCGAACATATAACTGAGTATGAAGGTGGACAGTCAACCGAACATAGTACTGAACTGATTAGTAAACATTTGACTGAAGAAGTGTCTCCTGCACCTGAACATAACAGTGAACATGAAGTAGAACATTCAACTAAACTTAGTTCTAAACAAATTGAACATTCAACTGAGCAAGTACCGCATTTTCTTGAACATAACACTGAATATGAAGGACAACATTCTACAGAAGAATTAACTCATTCAGTTGAACATAGCTCTGAACAGGAAGGAGAACATTCAACCGAGCATAGTTCCGAATTAAATGGCGAACATTTAACAAAAGAAGCTTCAGTTGATCTGAGCACTAAACATGAAGGTGAACATTCAACTGAACCAGTACTTCCGTTGTCTGGGTCTAGCAGTACAGATAAAGGAGAACAATTAACCGAACATAGTTCTAAACAAATTGGTGAACATTTAACAGAAGTAGTAACTAATTCCGTTGAACATCACACTGAACATGAAGGAGAACATTCAACTGAACATAGTTCAAAACTAATTGGTGAACATTCAACAGAAATTTTTCATACGCTCGAGCATAGTTCAGAACATAAAGATGAACATTTACTCGAGCATAGCACTGAACACGAAGCAGCACATGCAACCGAACATAGTTCTGAACTAATTAGTGAATTTTCAACAGAGAAAGTGTCTCACTCTGTTGAACATACCACTGAACATAAAATTGAAGAATTAACCAAACATAATTCCGAAAAAACTGGCGAACATTCAATAATTCATTCTCTTGAACATAGTACTGAACACTCAACGGAGCATAGTTCCAAAATGATTAGTGAACATTCAACAAAGGAAATATCTCTTGATTTTGACCATAGTTCTTTTGAACACAGCACTAAAAATGTTGGTGAACATGTAACCGAACATAATACTGAAAGTAAAATTGAACATTTAACCGAATATAGTTCAGAGACTGGTACTGCAAATGGTGGTGAACAGTTAACAGGACATAATACTGAATATTTTACGAAACATTTTGACAATGTTACAAAAGAACTGATATGTGTAGGATGTCAAAATGTAACTGACAACACAACAGATATACATACAAGCAGTCTGAACGAACATCAAATTTTAACAGAACAAGTAACTCAGCATTCAACAAAACATAGTTCTGAGCATGAACAATATACAAATAAAATATCTCATGCATCAGAACATACTTTTGAAAATAAAGTAGAACATTCAACAGAATTAGAAAAATCTTTCGGTTCTGAACTTGTTAGCAAGCATTCAACAGAACATTATAGCACACATATTACTGAAGAAATGTTACATGTATCAGGAAGTGGCTTTGGAGCTAGTGAACATACACTAGAGCATAGTACTTTAGGACATACAGGCGAAGAATTACATAAAACTGAAGTACACCCTTTATCAGATCATAGTTCTGAACACATTACTGAACTTTTTCATTCTTCTGAAATTACGACAGGTAGTTCAGTAGCCCAAATTGAAAAATTGACAACTTTATTTCATCATAATTCGGTGCATGAAGCTGAACATAGCTCGCAACATGAATTTGAAAACACAATTGGTTCCCATTCTACAGAACAAACTATTGTGCATAAAACTGAACATCACCAATCTGAATTAAGTCATTCAATAGAACATACTTACTCTACAGAACATACTTTAGAGCATATTACTGAAACATCATTCCATGCTGGTGAACATACTGGGGAAATAGTTCATTCTTCTGAACATAAGACCTTAGAATATGTTAGTTCTAAAAGTACCGAGGGAGTAACGGTTTCAGGATACTCAAAACCTGATAGTACGCATATGTTGACTGGGGTGCATATTTCCGATCATATAAATGGATCAATTAAGTCAGATAATGCTAGTGGTAGTAGTCATTTTAATGGAGAACATTCACACACACTTGAAGGAAACACTGAAAATGAAGGCAATCAAAAAACTCCAACAAATGCTTTTGTATCACAGAGTATGGCAACAAGTGAAAGTGATCATCAGTATAGTACATACTCTACTAGTTCTTCGACTTTAGCACACCATGAAACACATACATCGACCGACAAAACTGCAATCGAAGAAAATTTTGAATCTAAAACTTTTGGAATTGGGAGTTCTGACGTTGTATCATTGCTTGGTCAAAGCAGTACTGCAAATTTTTCATCGATGTCTAATATTTTATTAAGCGATGAAACTGCAACAACTGCAAATCAAATTGATTTAGAAAAGGTTGGTGCAAAAGGGGGACATTTTACAGAAAACTTACCAGGTTTATCAATAAACGCAGAAACAGTGACAGTATATTTGAGCAATGATGATTACGCAACGCAACTAAATTTAGGTTTAATAACTCACTCAACAACTGAAAATATACTTGAATCGTCAGAGCTTACTACAAATACAAACAGTATTGAATACGTGACATCAAGTTTACACACAGTGACAGAAGAATATGTAAGTTCAAGAAATCATGACTTAACTCACACGCCCATAGCTACAAATTTTATAAAGCATTATGATAACGTTACAACAGAACTGATTTGTATAGCATGTCAAAATGCAACTAACAACTCATCAGATTTAAGTACAAGCAGTCACAATGAACATCAAAATTTAACCGAACTAGCCAGTACGGGTAAAAATGTTTTCACAATTACGGAATACTCTGCCAGTGTCTCTCATCAATCGGAACCTGCGGAAAATCATAACAAAAGTTATCATTCAATGTTGGAGAATACAGAGACCTATTTTACGTCTACGCAAGCGCATTCTACAAATACTGAAATGCATAAGACAGTTTCAGAAATATCTAATCATACAGAAAAACATGTTTTACCTAGTGAAGATCATGCAACATCTAATACGCAGTATCAAGAACATTCAGAGTCAACTGGGGTATTAACAACCATTGGATATTTAGATGTGCAGAATACACATACAGAATTTAAGTCTAGTACGGAAAGTATTAAGAATATCCAAGACAACAGTAGCATTCATATTAATGAATACACAACAGCAGCAGATACAACTTCAAATATTAGCATGACTTCAATACAGACACATGGCTCTGTAGAATTTTTAGACACGCATGGTACTACTGCGGAAGGCAATCATTCTAACACAATAACACACGCCGAACAAGTCGAACACAACACAATAACACATGGAGCTAGTACTGTAGTGGAATTAGGTTCAAGCACGATTGCTGGGGAACATAAATCTATTGTAATGTATGAAAATATAACGAAATCGCACGTAACGGAATCTAGTGCTAATTTCCACGTAACGGTTCATGAGGAAAACGTAGATATATTGCATGTTTCTGACCACCCACCGCATTTAGACAATTCCACATTGCAAGGAAAACTGGAAATGGACGTTTCCGAGCATCCATCAACTCTGCACGAGATTGGAAAGGATATGTTAGAACATCATTTGCATAGTACTACAATACAAATTGAAGATTTAACGTTATCTAGTATTAATGATACTGTATCTAGTAAACATGACGAAGCCCATCCGGAAATGCACATAGACGAAGAACATTTGTCAGAAGTTACAAACCATACAAGTACAGAAAAACACTTTTCTAGTGAAGATCATATAACATCAAGTATAGATCATTCAACATCTACTACATATCACGAAGAACATTTAAGTACTACATACGTTCCAACTACTGAAAATGTTTTAGAAAGTCACGGTACTAATGACTATAATAAAACAAGTACAGACTTAATTACGAACAACACTGAATTGTATCCAAATGAATACTTAAGTAGTACTATAACACACAAAACAACATTTGGCGATTCTGGGGAACATAGTTCTAAAGCAAAAAATCCAGAAATTGTCATAGACGCTCATCATACAACCCAGATTATTGTGAAAGTGAATGCAACTGATATAGCTTTATCGGAAATTCATATGAATTCTGAGGAACACGTTTATGGTGGAGCTAATACTGTAATGCACTATGAAGAACATCTATCAAAAAGTAACGAGAATTTAACAAGTTTAGGAAATAAAGAACAAATCGGTTCGAAGGACCATTTATCAACAACTAGCATATATACAGGTGTTGAACAAACCACTCATCTTATTACTGATGTAAATATAACAACCATTAACCATTTATCAACAAGTACAGCACATATCTATGAAGAACATACTATTGAAGAGCATCCAACCACTAAAATGCAGACAATAGAGCATAGTAGTTTAGAACATGCATCTACAGTTAAAAATATTTTAGGTACAAGTACAACCCACTCTAGTGAAGAACATTATAGTACAAGTGAACACTTAGCAAACGATAAAGAGAATACAATCACTTCTTCTGAAAAATATAAATCAACAAAACATTCTGATCAACATGCTTCGGAAAGTATACCATCAAACGACGAAGAAGAATCTACACATTTAACGGAACAACATGGAAAATTAACTGAAATTCAAAATCACCCTTCTAATGAATTTTCCGAAACAGAAGCGCAGCCAACTTCTGAATCGAGTGTGGATACTAAAGAAACTGTTTCTGTTTTATCCAATACGTTTTCGACAAAGTCTCAAGAAGATATTGATTACATAGATTTACAGGCTAAAACGGATTTTAATTCCTACAAATCGGAGTCTTATCACACAGAACAGACTACACAAATCAATGGTGCCGATTCTTTTGAGGCCTTATTACCCAACACGACATCACACACGGGTTTATATACAATTATAACGGAGCCCATAGAAATAACTAATACTGAAGAAACTTTTTTATCAAAGGATGTTGACGAAAAATTTTCAACAAATGAAAACACGCACATTAAAGAAGTTGAAGGTGAACAAACTAAGCATGAAGAAACTAATACTGAGAGACCAGTGCCGGCTTATGAAGTAATGAATCATTTAGTTAACTTAGAACAATCTTCTCATCACGAAGAAGGTCTAACGCATGCAACGATGGTTAGTGCTGAAGGAGAACATCATTCTAATGCACACGATTATAGTCATGGGGAGGAGGGTGGAGGATATAATCACAAGCATATGTATGAACATAAAAAGCCTGAACATGATACATTGCATCACGGAACAACAAACATGCATAAACATCCTGTAGAAGCGGAACAAGAGTTGACGGAATATCCGCCTAATCGAGAAAATGAAGATGAAATTACAGTTTCGGCAGAGCCACATGAAGGCCATTCAACGGGAGATCATTTTACATTTGAAAAAGAACCAGCTCCGATGGAGCATTCCGTGCATTGGCATATAGACGAAAGTGTTACACATAGTACAGAAAACCACGGAGACAATGATCAGGAATCTTATCCAGAACATGCTAGTACTATAGACAATTATGGACATAGTGACCATGATATATTAGAACATTCTCATGGAGAGCATGCTACGCACTTAGATGAACACGTCACTAATAGTGATTATGAACATTCTGAGCATACACATGGTGGAGACATTACGCATGCACACGATCATGAATCACAATATCTAGAGCATGTAAATGAACAAAGCCAACATACTGAACAAGAACTGGGAGCTACTCATGTAGGTGAACATGGTGAACACGTAACCAATGCTGAACATGAACACGCATATGATCACTCTGAGCATACTCATGGAGATGAAGGTTATACCCATGCCGAAGAACATGGCTTAGAACACCCGGAGCATACTCATATGAAAGAGGGTGTTACGCATATAGAGGAACATGGCGAACACGTAACCAATGCTGAACATGAACACGCATATGATCACTCTGAGCATACTCATGAAGATGAAGGTTATACCCATGCCAAAGAACATGGTTTAGAACACCCGGAGCATACTCATTTGGAAGAGGGTGTTACGCATATAGAGGAACATGGCGGACACGTAACCATTGCTGAACATGAACACGCATATGATCACTCTGAGCATACTCATGGAGATGAAGGTTATACCCATGCCGAAGAACATGGTTTAGAACACCCGGAGCATACTCATTTGGAAGAGGGTGTTACGCATATAGAGGAACATGGCGAACACGTAACGAATGCTGAACATGAACACGCATATGATCACTCTGAGCATACTCATGAAGATGAAGGTTATACTCATGCCAAAGAACATGGTTTAGAACACCCAGAGCATACTCATTTGGAAGAGAGTGTTACGCATTTAGATGAACATGGCGAACACGTAACCAATGCTGAAAACGAACACGCAGTTGATTACACCGATCATACTCATGGAGAAGAAAGTTATACTCATACAGAAGAACATGGATTAGAACACCCGGAGCATACTCATTTGGAAGAGGGTGTTACGCATTTAGATGAACATGGCGAACACGTAACCAATGCTGAAAACGAACACGGAGTTGATTACACCGAACATACTCATGGAGAAGAAAGTTATACTCATACTGAAGAACATGGTTTAGAACACCCGGACCATACTCATTTAAAAGAGGGTGTTACGCATATAGATGAACATGGCGAACACGTAACTTATGCTGGAAACGAACACGGAGTTGATTACTCCGAGCATACACATGGAGAAGAAGGTTATACTCACTTGGAAGAAGGTAGTACGCATATAGATGAACATGGTAAACTCGTAACTAATATTGAGCATGAGCACGGATATGATCACTCTGAGAATACGCATGAAGAAGAAAATTATACGCATTCAGAAGAACATGGCTTGGAACACCCAGAGCACACTCTTTTGGAAGAGGGTGTTACGCATGTAGATGAACATGGCCAACACGTAACTAATGCTGAAAAAGAACATGGATACGATCATTCTGAACATGGTTTAGAACACCCACACCATTTAGAAGAAGGTGGTACTCATATGAATGAACATGGCGAACACGTAACAAATGCTGAACCAGAACATGGACATGAACATTTTTCTCATACTCATGAAGAGGAAGGGCATTCGTTTTCAGACGAATATAGATTAGAACACCCAGAGCATAATACTCATATTGATGAACACGGAAACCATATAACTAATGCCGAAAGTGACCATGAACTTGGACATTCAGAGCATACCAGTGATCATGGTTTAGAACATATCGATTATACTCATGCTGAAGGGCATGGAGAACAAGGATTAGAACACACAGAACATACTCAAATTGAAGACGGAAATACGCATTCTGAAGGACATGCAGATGAGCATGCGTCTACTATAGAAGACCAAGAACATGGTACCCACCCCTCCCATGATGAAGAGCACAAAAACCTTAATGCAAGTATGTTAGAACTATTATTATTGACAGCAGTATGTGGTCCTAATTGTTCTACAACTACAGCTTCTTCTTCAATGTTTGGTGGACTTCATGGAATAAAGGAAGGTGAGTTTTGTTTGTATATTTAATTTGAGGTCTGACAATTGTGTAATGTTGTTTGTGAATTAATAATATTTGATGTGTGGTGGTAGTGGTACTATTTGTGTTTGTTTTTCTTTTACAATCCGAAAATGTTATATAAGTATATACATGATTATAAAGTTGTTAAATAGAGATTGGAACATACTACAGTATACTTCAGCTTTAATGAACTACAAATACGAGAACTACTTTATCAGTAGATAGTATTAAGGACATCAGCTAACACTTTTTAAGAACAAAATAAGTCATCACTAATTCCAAAGAATAAATTGAGAAGATGTTGGCATACTATTTGTGCACTGTGGATATATTTATAATTATATTAAGTTATTCAAACAGATGATAGTGAAAGTGTAAATTATAGATGGCTTCGAAACATAAAATGATAATTTTTAAATAATTATATGGATATGGTATTGACACTATAATGGATTTAGCAGCAGCAGTTACATGAAAGCACGGAGTCTTCAGTGTAAAAGTTTAAGTTTTTACCAGTGAAATGTTATTATAATAATTAATTGTCAGACCTGTACATTACTATTTTCAATACAATTCAGTAGTATTTACAAATATTACAACAAATATATATTTTAGGTGAACATCATGTGACAACATCTGAACATTATATTTCCAGTGAAGGTGTGTTATATATTTAACTTTGCATTAGAATGATAATTTTTGATTTAAGGTGATCACTTAACTTCATCGGACCACACTGTATCAAATGAAGGTTAGTATATAACTATAGCTATAACTAAAACAAATTGCCGTGTAAGCATAATAAGTATAAGTGTAAAAGTTTAAGTTTTTACCAGTGAAATGTTTTTATAATAATTAATTGTCAGACCTGCAAATTACTATTTTCAATACAATTCAATAGTATTTACAAATATTACAAAAATATATATTTTAGGTGAACATCATGTGACAACATCTGAACATTATATTTCCAGTGAAGGTGTGTTATATATTTAACTTTGCATTAGAATAATAATTTTTGATTTAAGGTGATCACTTAACTTCATCGGACCACACTGTATCAAATGAAGGTTAGTATATAACTATAGGTATAACTAAAACAAATTGCCGTGTAAGCATAATACAACATAATCAATATTTAAGGTAGATAGAAATTAAATCACCTTGATACATTGTTTAATACAGATCATTTTATTTAGATAAGCATAAAGGAGAAGATCATCATTCAGAATCCACTCATGGTGAGTTTAACGATGCACACGGAATTTAGACCGACACATATTCATTCGCTTTTAGCATCGCCCGGTCGAGTGATCACTACTACAATCTGCCACAATATATACATTGACTTACCAACACACTTTCCAAATTCAACTAGGCCTGTGCCTAGTTATGAACTGTACTACACGACAACCTTAAAGCATTACGAAGTAATAGACGACGAACATTCTGACTCGACTGTCAATTTAAATCAGTTCCGTTCTATGAAATTGCATGACTTTGATTCTGTAACCGAGTCGACAATTGAGACCAAATCTGTTTCAGTTGACAATACACATACTACTAGTCAGAACATGGAACACGGTGGTGAAGATGAACACGTCAAACCGGAAAATAATCCAGGAATGTGTAATTTTGGAAATGCTAAGAAGACGTGCTTTTGCTCGGTAGATAGTCTGGTAAAAGATCTACGGCAAAAGGCTGTGGAAAAGAAACTAAATGCAACAATTTCAAATTCAGTTTGCGAAATGTATATTCCATTGCGTGAAGGGATCAAAATTGGAAATTTGCATAAACGCAGTAAACGGTATGCCCGTAGAAAGCGCGAAGTTCATCCAAAAAGAGAAATTATAGCCAATTCTGATATTGAGGCAGCATTGGCTAAAGATATTGAATTTGCAGATAATGGTAATAACTTTAGAATATAAACAATATTTAATAATGTTTTATTATTTTTAGAAAATAAAAAATACGCTACACCTGGTTCTAAAATTAAAATGCCTTGTGCTGGTGGAAAAAACATTTCTTCTAAGGATTACACTATAAAATGGACCACAGGAGATGGGCAGCCAATTACGGGTAATGTTTAAATTTAATTTATATTTATGCATTTTGAAATTACCATACCATAAACAAGAAAATCATTTTTAATAAACACGATTGATTTTTTTAAATTACGAGATTTATGCACCTTAAATAGTTACGGATTGTAATTTTCGGGAAATAATGAATTTAAATTAATGAAACTAAAACCACATTTATCTTAAAAAACACAACTAAACTCACAAAAAAAATAAAAAAATTATAAAATTTGATGTTGTTTGTTGTTCATTTTTTAACTCGATAACTAAATTATATTAGTTAAGACTGTAAAAACGTTAAATTTAATTACAAAGTACAGCGCTAAAACAAATCTAGTTAATATGTCAATTAACTACATTTGCTTTTTTAAATTTTGTATGGTCTATTATCACGTATTTTATAATTGAGTATGGTACTTAGTTCTACTTTACTTTAATTTAATTTGTACGCCTATGCATAGAAAGTTGGTGTGTTGTTGGTGCCTGTTGAGACAGAGCAGTAAATATCGTTGTTTACACTTACCAAATCCGGAAAAACCGTAAAGTTAGTTTTTAATTGATAAATATGTAATAGGTTATTTCATAATTATAAGTTTTATAACGTTATACAAACAGTTAGCATTACATGACTAATGCCAATCGACAACCAATTTTTTTAATTAATTTAAAACTAATGTTTACCTGTGGCTTGTTTGACACTACTGTAATGTGATACCGTTGCGCAATACCAAAGTTGGATGACATACCACCATGTGGCGCCGAACAAATCAAATATTGCTACTAGTTTAATTCCGTGTTTAACTAAGTAATTCAAGAACATGCGATTTAATTTGATAAAAGAAATGGGCGATTGCATAAGCTTGTTTGCCAAATAAAATTATTAAAAACAAATTAAAGAAATTTATATAAAAACATATATTAAAATGAAATGTGGCTGAAAGACCACGGTCGATAGCCAGTTTAACAAAAACGCTATTGTATTACCTTTTTTTCTGTAATTATCTGTTTGATATATTTTCTTTCTGTATGTAATTCTTTGTTGAATAAATATTATATGTTGTGACCACTTCACCATATCGCTTCCTATCTCCTGCCATGTGAAACAGTTCTCCCACGCCCATACCAGTTCAGTTTCGGATGTTACGTAGCCATGAAAGGGTTCTCCTGCCTGTTGATCTTTTGCCTTCGATACGCCCCTCCATTATTAGCCGTAGTATGCTGTATTTTTGGTTACGTAATATGTGACCGAGATATGGAGTTTTTTCTTTTTTTTATTATTAGCAGTAACTCTCTTTTTTTATTCATGTTCTGTAGAACTGTTTTATTTCGTACTTTTTTCGTCCAAATGCCTATATTTTATTCATAGTGTTTGTTTTTAGAGTCCACGTCTCCGCTCCGTACAATAGCACCGCACACATGTAACATTGAGCCGTGCGGCATCTGTCTAAGTTTAATGTTCCGTCACATAGTAAATGTTTCCATTTCATAAATACGCTTCTAGCTTGTTCTATTCAGGCCTTTATCTCTTTTTTTTGCTGTTGTTTAGTTTTATGTCCATGGTTCTGAGGTGTTGTTCAATTTTGCTTACTTTCATTACTTTAGTTTTTGATATATTCATAGTTAAGCCTGAGGCGGAGCTCTCTTTGTGTACTCGGTCCAGCATGTGTTGTAGGTCTTCTTCATTTCAGAGAGGATACAGGAATCATCTGCAAAGCGTATATTGTTTATCCATCGATCATTTATTTTTATACCCATTTCTACGTCTTCTCTTTCTCTGAGTAAGCATTAAAGAGCATGGGGGACAAGATACAGCCTTGGCGGACTTCTAGCTTTATCTTTAGTTTGCTTGTTTCCTCTTGTTATTGTTTTTGTATGTCTTTGCCATTCAGCCCCATTTTTTTCAGGTCTACGATTAGTTCTTCGTTAACGCTTTAGTTTAATTTTATTTATGAGAAAATACAATAAAATAGCTATTCTTGATGTTACTTATTTGATATTGAATACTTCGTACCAAATTCAATGGTCGTTTAAAGTATTTTAGATGATATTTTACGCCATAATCTTTATTTATTATCAACATTTGATCTTCACTAACATTTTCTAAACACTCTTTAGTAAATGATGAATTAAATAACCGGCAATTATATACAATACAATAAACTTAAAAAAAAAAGTTCACGGTTTGTAAATACTCAATAGCCAATTCTAATGTTTTTCACTCTTTTCGTCATTTTTTTAAGTGCTTTCAACATATCGTGAAAAGCATGTAATCTAAATGACTTTTTATTTACATTAAACAGACGCATTCTTTTTCAATAATTTCATTGATTAAGCTTTTTATTTTAAATTTTTATTAAGGAAGTGTCTAGCCTAGTTTTTAAGTTAAGCATGACACACAACCATGACAAAATTGTAAATACTCCTGGTAATATTATTAAAATACTTTGCATAAATTTATATGCATTTGGAGCAATGCCGAAACTAGGATTTTGAGCCTTAATAAAATAATTGTTAGAAAGTACCAGTACGGCCATAAACTGTTGAACAGTCTAAACATTTGCATTAAATCTCAAAAATAACAAAATCCGGTCTTGAAACATCAAAATTGTATTCATAAAATGTCTAAAATAGCAATATCTGGCCTTGAAATATCAAAAAATGTAATAATAATAATTGATTAGTACCAACTACAAACAGCAATATTCAGCATCTCACATATTTTTCTCGTGATGGACTTTTTGGTGAACCAAGATTATTAGATTTGTTTCTTTCAACTATTCCAGAGATTACAACAATTACTGTTGAGGCTGCATTAGGAAATTCTAATAATTCACTTACAACTTCTGTTGTTAAAGCTTTTCTTCCTATTACTACCAAATCCAAACCCCGCGCCTCATCTATCATTATTCTAAGATGAACTTTTTTTTTTTTCAAAATGTGATATTTAAGAATTACATACTATGCCACAACAACATATAAATACCTTTTACTCTCGCTGAAACATCACATTGAAGACTAGATTTAAGCAGTCCGTCAACATTGACTTTGAATATTTGTGGCTTATAAGTCTCAGAAAATACTGAATTTGGAAGTTTATTCCATTTGTCGATAGTACGGTTAGAGAAATTTCTTTTAAAAGTTTCGGTCCTACATCTCTGAACCGTCAGTAAATATTTGTTAGAATTTCTAGCAAGCTTTGTACTAAGAGTAAATATTTGTTTAGATGGCAATATGTCTCTTATTTCTTTTAAACAATGTCTATTAAAATATCTATAAAAAATGCAAAAATCTGCAACATTGCGCCTGTGTTGTAAAGTATCTAAGTCATTAGTCAATTTTGGATCGGCAATGATCCGAATAGTTTGTTTCTTAATAGATTTTAGAAGAGGTAGTGTTTTCGATGGTCCTCCCCATACTTCGAAACAATATTCAATACAAGGATAAGTTTTGTACTATATATGCAAAAGTTGAACAAAAGTAAAAAACTTTTTACATCTATTAAGAAATTCTAATACTCTAGAAACTTTTGAAGCTATGTCAACATGGTCGTTCCAGACAAGATTATATAAGATTGTAAAACCTAAAAGACAAATTGAAGAAGATTTGGATATGGATTCGTTGTTTAGTTTAATATTTGATACTGATGATACCTCGGATTTAGATATTGAAACGATAAGTAGTTCAGTTTTTTTAGAGTTAAATTGACCATGTTGGAAGTGGCTCCATTCAGATAATGTTTTGAGGTCTTTGTTTATAGATGCTACAGATTCTAACCTAGAAATTTCAAAACGCTGCTATATGTCGATATGGTCTTTAGAAAGTATGAAGTATGAAGGGTGCTATCATCTGAAAAACTGAATAGGACTTAAGTTATTTGAAGAAGTTCGTTAATGTAAATCAAAAAAAATTGGGGTGAGCAGAACCTTAAGGAACACTAGCATTTATTATTTTGTTATCAGAGTTAAAACCATCAATTCTAACTATAATTTTTCTATTTTCAAAAAAACTATTGATAAGATTTACAGTTTATTTATCAAGACCTATACAATGGAGCTTGTTGACAAGATTAGGATGCCATACCCTATTAAACGCTTTGGAAATGTCTAGAGCTACTGCAAGATTTTCTCCTTGTTTGTCTAAAGTAGAATTCCATTTGTGAATAACATAATTCAGAAGATCTGTTGTTGAACGTTTTGATCGAAATGCATATTGAGTATCTGAGAAAAATTTATTTTATTTTAAGAACTTGGCAATATGAAAATTAATATATTTTTTCAAAAAATTGGACAGATTGGAGAATAATTCAGTTGGTCTTTAATTTGAAGAATTAGACTTGTCTCCCTTTTTAGGAATAGGTGTAACATTTGCAATTTTCTAACAATTTTCATTTGCAAATGTTTTAGAAATGACAGGAGGAGTTTCATCTATACCTGATGCCTTTCTGATATTTAATTTAAGAAGATATCTTTTGACAACCCGTTGCCAAAAATGAATTGGACCTATTATTTTTCCACTAGCCGGCATTGTAGGTACAGCAATGGGAGGATTTATAATAGTAGAGTTAGATGTAAATTGGTTTGCAAAAATATCTGCCTTTTTTTTAGATTGATATGATCATATCAAAAGGGCATTGAAGATTTTGTACTACCTTTCCTGCAGTGATGTAGATTGATTTGCACAATGTTAAACATTAAACTTACCGTTATTGTTCCTGGACGATCAGCGGTGGATTTTGATCCACGGCCTTCTCGGCGGTTTGTGTCTCTTCAGATTTGCTGTCCTCCTTCCTGGAGGCCGCCAAAACTCGAAAAGAAATTTTGGAGAAGCCTAGGAAGAGTATACCTCATAGGTTTGCCACCTTTTTTCAAGCGCCCTTATCCATGAATAGGATGTGTTGGGTTCCCTTGGAATCGGGTTTGGAATTCATCACTCGTTAGGTTTTAGTGTTAATGGTGTTTTGCTCCGATCCCTCCTTAAAGAAACATTTCTGAAAATGTTTCTTCAAATTAGACATTTTTCAAAGAAATTTACCCACAGCTTAGCGACCTGTATATAGGTATATAGGTACATTTGGATTGTCTGAAGACTATTTTCACCATTCACGTATAAAAATTTAATTTTTTAATGTTTTTTTTGCATTTTTAGCGAAAACTATGCATTTTGGTCAAAAATTATCTCTATTAAAAATTGTAGAGCGGAAAATTTCCAATTGATATAGGTCATTTGAATTTTTCTATAAATTTCCGTTTTTTCGCTAGAAGGCGCGGAAAATAAAGTATATGTTTTATTTTTTTGAACTTATAGCCTAAACTATGCATTTTGGTGAAAAATTACAAGAGATTAAAGTTGTAGAGCAAACAATTTCCGATTGATATTGGCTATTTGGATTTCGCGATAGTGAGAGCATTTTCCGCTAAAGAATGTTTCGCAAATTGTGACCTTTTGCTGATTTTTTGGGTTTTCAACCAAAACTATGCATATTCCGGAAAAATTATAAGAGACCAAAGTTTTAGAGCAGAAAATTTCCGATCAATATAGGTTTTTCGATTTTTCCAATAATGCGTGCATTGTCCGCCAGAGCGCGTAAAATCGTGACTTTATTTTCCGCGTCCTCTAGCAAAAAAACGGAAAATTATAAGGAAATTTAAATAACCTATATCGATTGGAAATTTTCCGCTCTACAACTTTTGTCTACAGTCCTCAGTCAGAGAGGACTACTGCAAACCCAGAAAAGCAAGGGGAAACTATCTGGGTTCCAACTTCCCAAAAAAAACCACTTCATTATGACAGGAAAAGTCAACAATGGCCTCGAGTCAAAAATTGTACTTTCCTGGTCACGCAATATCCGCAACTGGACCGGCTGGAGGTGGGGCAATTGCTCTACGCGGCTGCCGATAGGAAGAATTGTAGTGAAGTGGTCCCGAACCTTCAGTAATGAAGGTGCACCAGAAGAAAAACTTTTAATAGAAGTAATTTTTGGCCAAAACGAATATTTTGCTAAAAATGCAAAAAACTATTCATAAACGCATAAATTAATAAATATATGTTTATTACTCCAAAACCACCCTTTTTTATGCGTGCGCAAGGTGAAAATAGTCTTCAGACAGTCCAAATACACCTAATTATACAGGTCGCTAAGCTGTAGGTAAAGTTTCTTTAAAACTTCAATTTTTTGTCTAATTTGAAGGGACTAAGATGTTTCATATATTTTAAGAAAGTTTTCTCAGAAAGGTTTCTAATATTGTTTGGAATTAAATTGTAAATTTTAATGTAGTGGTAATTTGAGCTCATTTGTGACTTAATTCACTTTATTTCTAGTATTAAGTGAATGATTGTTTTCATGTTGGAAATTATTGAGGTTGTTTGGCATTTTATACACTCAAATATACATAAATAATAAAATGTTATTAATTTCAAAATACGAAAATGTTTTATATATTCACTATATCCAAGGCCTGATGGCTCTACTTTGTAGGAAGAACATCCTATTTTGAATAACATAGGGCAATGTAGGCCATCTTTAAGATTGAGATAGACAGTACGGGTCAAAATTCTTAATTAAAAAAAATTCTGCATAACTTCTTTGTCAATACATCTCCATGCATTGATCATTTTAGATCTAAATTAATATAGAAACATAGAAACTTTGTATTGTTACTAATTTCCTGATGGTTTTTTAACGAATATGTTAGAGTGATAGATTTCTGAGGGTTTACAGTTAAAAGATTTTTGCAGAACCATTTCTCTGCCTATGAGTAGTATCATCCGCAATAAAACAAAATGTCCATCTTTAAAAAGTTAAGAAAGATTAATATGGGCCCAGTACTGAACCTTGTACATCTATAGTTATACTTACAAATTCTGAATTTGACGTGTGCACAACACACGTTGTTTTCTACAATGCAAATAGGATGACAACAAACAACAGCTTTTTGGCTTAATATAATAATAATAATTGTGTTTTATTTTAAAACATAATACACAACAAAATATTTACATATGAACTAGTTTCTACAGACATATATGATTATGTAATTTGAGATATGGCGAAGTTCAGCTCAACATACAATATGTTTGCTGTTTTTTAACTTAACTTACGTCTAAAAAAGTTGAAAATATTTTGTTCATAAAATGTCAAAAATAGCAAAATCCGGCCTTGAAATATCAAAATATTGTTAGAAAGTAACAAAATCCGACAATAAACTATTAAAAAATATTGTTGAAAAACAAAATCCGACATAAATTGTTGAACATATTTTTATAATCTGTCAAAAATACCAGGTTTTGACGTCGGGGTCATGCTTGTAGGCTCTTCTGCATTGCATACCATTGCTTACAACCAACTACCGTTGATTTAGAGACTTATAATATTAAAAAAAAGTTTTACACATTTTCGGTATACACATATATATAATCCGTTAATTACAATTAAACAAAGTGAATGTAGTAAATGTCTTGATGTTATTGCAAATGAAAATTTAGCATTGGTCATAGAAAACAAACCAATAAAATTACAGTGTTTAACATATTAAGACCCGTTGTACCATATGTAGTTAACCTAACCTTCAGTTAAATTTGACATTGATCAACGCCGTACGGGTTGTACCATATGTCGGTTAACTGAACTAAATTATTATTTTTTCTTAAGTTGATGGCAAGGAATTTCCGGATATCTAGGAAATTCCCTAGATTAATATTTCATGTTCAAATGTTTAGTTAATTGGTAATAAAAAACTTGTGCTTTATTATAATATATAATTCAATTAATCTTTATTTTGTAAATTATTATAGAATATTATAGTATCATGGATGTTTAAAACAAAATCACTAATCTTCAGTGGACCTGAAGAAACTATTTTGTTAATTTTTTTTTAATAGAAATAATTCTCAAAACAGCATAGGAAATAGGATCATCATTTTCAACTAACAACAACAACAACTATAAAGGTACATTTTATATATATATATATTACCGTAAAAGTCGGTTACAAGAACGCGGGCGCAAAAACCGTTGAGAAATAATCAGGAACGTTCTGCTACCAATGTAGCAGAAACCGTCCTAAATATAGCAGTCTCAGTTATGTTTAACAGAAAAAAATGTAGTTCACTGCCCAACGGTGTCCGTTTAACTTAACTTCAAGACGCACGAGTCCAATGGTACAAACGGGCCTAAAATAAAAATGTGGACCTTTTTCCAATGAAAATTAATAAAAAATGTGATTTCTGATGGTTTATCTGAATTTTAAGAGAATCCCAAAAATTAAGATCATAATTTAAAAAGAACATAGATAGACATGTTGTTTTGGTACCTACTATCACATATTTAATTTTCAGTCAATTTGGAGATACTCACTTTTTAAGTATGGTCCAAAAGTAATTAATTACCCATATAAACATAATTTTAAATACATGTTATATATTTATAATAATTTAAATTGTATCTATTAACTGTTATAGTGCCAACGTCCAGTTTAAAATATAACAAGAACCCATGATAGCTGTTGTTTTTGCTATAAAACAAATAATATCACAATAATCAAAATTGAAGGACAAAAATTTATACTATAATTAAATAATTATATTTGTAAAGAATAAATCCGAATTAGATTTATTATTTTATTATGGTATTGGATTAAATAAAATAAAAAAGTATGCTGCTAAGTGTATTTGGTGTTATTTTATTATTCATAGCGATAATTTTCGTCATGTCATCTTCTGGCGCTGTAATAATACATAGAAAACTTGAAAACACAAACTAACATTGAGAAGTATGTAGTACATTTAGTACCTAAGTAAATTGTTGAAAATGGATTTTAAGTCCAGCAGTATTATGAGACATGATAGGGCGGCGTATTGACATAAAAGTATATAAATAAATAATGCAATATTACTTACATATTATGTTTTGTTGTTAGTGGTTGTTACATTTGCAACATAACGTGTGTGAGGGTTTAGGTAGGTTATAAGCGGGAGTTTTGCCCGAGTTGGTACATTAGTCAAGTGTTATTGATATTTGTGCGAGATGGCGTTAGTAATACAGTTCGGGTGATTATTTTTATTTGATATTTATCAGAAATATCATTTAGAAACTGTAGATATATTTTAAAATTATTGTTAATTTAATCATTTAGGCAAATTATATTTGGATTATTTTTTATTTTATTTATTTTGTGTGATTCTAGAATGAGTTTATGATTATTAAAATGAATGTGTTTAGAGAAATTTGAAATTTTACTTTTGTGAAGATGAAAAAATAATAGCGGTTCGATGTAAATTAACGTCACGATCACGCACAAGTCGTTGAGGTAAAATTCCACATGACGTTATTCTTCTTAATTATATTTGTTTATCAGATGTTCATTTTTATTTAATCTTACTTATTTTTATCTTAATACATGTTTGTAAACATCACAATTTTAACATTTAATTATTAGATTTATATTATCTTTCTCAACAAAAAAAAGTCGTACAATTAGTTTAAATATTAGTTATTATTCTAACTGCTAATATTAAAGACAACAAAATTAAAAATAATAAACAAGGTTTATCAATAATAAATAATCACAGTTAGGTTAGTTATTTACTTAGATCAAAAACAAATGTGGCTTCAAAATTGACCGTGGTTAAGTTAGAAAACTTACAACCTTGGTGGTTAACTGCTTGTGATCTGTTAGTCAAATATGACACTAGAAGGTTACATCCCATAGTATCGATGTTATACGCAATTAACTTCCTCGTTCAAAATAGTTTTCATTTTGTTATGAATATAGTAAGTGAAGTAACTTTATACTTTATTATAATTTGTTGGACTGCTTGTTTTATATTACTTTTGCGTTTTTTAGTTTTGCCAGCAAATTCTTAACTGTTTGTTGGTATTTTTCTTAAATATTAATGCAAATTTTTATATCTTTATTTGGTTTGCTAATTACAACCATTTACCATTTAATTTTACCATTTTGACCAACTTTTTGTCAACAGTTGCTTTAAGAGAACTTGATACACTTCTATACAATTGGCCAATGGGTTGAAATTTTTTGTTAATTTTGTTGTCAACTTAAAATAACGTTTATGCTGACTTTATAAAATTTCTAGTTTGACAGCGTTTTTTTTTTCTATTAGTGACGTTTGATTTCATTATATTATAAAAAATCAAGTTTCTTTTATACGTATTTATATTTTTCATAAATGATGCTATGACTTAGAGCTGCCTTATTTCCATACGACTACGAATAAGATGTGATAACCATTTATTTAAAAAATATCATTTTTTTGCTTATAATATTTTTATTTGATCTTATGAACTTATGCACATATTTATGCAAATGCCATCTATGTGGCATAAAATTATATGGTTTTTGTCATAAATGGTTGGTTTGGTCTTCAGTAAGGATTGTTTTGTATTTTGTTTGAAATTTTGGTAGCTTTGCTGTTATTGTTGT
Organism: Tachinus rufipes; assembly: GCA_963932245.1. Taxonomy (NCBI): domain Eukaryota; kingdom Metazoa; phylum Arthropoda; class Insecta; order Coleoptera; family Staphylinidae; genus Tachinus; species Tachinus rufipes. The sequence continues at coordinate 75,141,764 of OZ010743.1, read as the reverse complement.
TCAATATGAAGATATTATATAGTGCGTTTTCTGAAAGTGTATGGCATTTTCTTACATAATGTCCTAATAATATGCACTTTCTATATTTTTGCTGCTCATTATGTGCGAGTGTTTTATGTTTGTTTTTGAGCTGTTGCAGCTTTTAGGGTTTTAACCTGTGCTAAAGCCTGATTATGGTAGGTTTTGTCATTTTCTAATGTGTGTGTTGGCAGTTTCTTGTTGTTTGATTTTTGAATATTTGATCATGAATTTATTCTTCAAATCAGTTTTGAAGTTACATTTACTTCCTTGTTTTCTTAAACCCTAAAACAAATGTCTTTCATATGCTGTGAGTAAATAAAATTGTAATAACTACTACCGATATTTGTTTTAAATAACCGAGTCAACACATGCTCAACTGCACCGAGTGTCGTATATTGATTGCTTATTTTTAATCTAACGGGCAATGCATCTTAATTTCTTTTCTGGTTGGCAACTATTTTATGTGACCGCATCATTTTAACACAAAAAAGTTGTGCTTCTCAATCAAATTGAACTTGTACATAATTATTAAATACTGCTCAATAAATAATTATAGAATTTTTTTTATCCAAGAGTGGATAGGTGGTGATAATTTCTATCATAACACTAATACTGTAACACCAAAGTATTTGTAAGAACTTCGATCACTGTCACTTAATTAAAACAACCCCCCAGATACGTTTTTCAGTGTGTTCATAACTGATCACTATTGTTATACTTACAATCTCAAGTCCTCATCAGCCAGTGTAAGTTCTTTTGCAGTTATGCAATCATAAGGTTCCAAATGCCATTGCACAGCATGATGCGCTCTGTGCAAGAGCGTTTTTTGCGCTCCATCCCTCTGTTCATAGTAAGAATGTCAAGCGGACGATTGCGTTTTCTTTACATTTTTTGCTAGCAAATTTTTATTTTATTCTTTTTACGTTTCCAACGTTATGAAGTTAAGGTGGTTATCTGCGCCCCAACTAAGTTGCGCCCAGTGCGGGGGCATCAAATATTATTATATTTTGATTTACACACTCACAAGGCCGCTTGGTTTATAAGTATAAGTTTATAATTTTTTTATTTATTTTTATCAAAAACGTTGCTTGAAGTAAATACGTATAATGCTAGCTTTGCTCCTCTGTACTGCTAAAAGCCGCGGGCTGCTAAATCCGATTTTTTGGTCTTGATACAGTATATACTATATATTACTTTTAATGATGTGAAGGAAACTAAGTTCATTATTTTTTAGTATAGCGTGGGATCAACAATATTTTTTTCTTAAAGTTATTATAAAGCGTTTTATTTCAAATTCAATTTTTAAGGACTTGATTTACTTTGGTTGTTAACTACTCATATAACAATCTAAAACTAGTATATACGCTGTAGTGCAGATATGCATAGTGTTTAAACTGAAGTGAAAATTAAAATTTAACGTAAAAATGTAGATTTACTGGTATATTTTTAAGAAATATCATATCTGTTTTTGTCTAATGATTGGTGTTAATTAGCTTCAATAGAAACATAGGGTATTTAATATATGTAATACCTTTTCAAACGTTGTAAGACTAATGCCCGTATTTATAAAACGTCATTAAATATATAATGATTTGTTAAAATTATAACGAAACGTTTAATTGAGTTTTCGTATTCATAAACACTCATTAGCAATAATGTTCATTAAATTATTCATTAAATTTAACGCACTATTTTTGGTCCATTAAAACAAAACGAATCATTAAATTGACACATCTGTTTGATTTAGAAATGTCTAATTATCTGTATTAATTCACAGTATTTGAGGTTATATTGTATAGGTTAACATCTTAATAACTTATAAAAAACAAAAGTAACTAAAAAGTTACTAAATAATTTAACTAATGACAATTTTTTTATGAATATTATTATATTTTTAATGTTCATTAAATTATAATGATTCGTTTGATAATGAATCGTTACAAAAATGAATACGGGCATTAAACATTGATAAGAATAATTTAAAATATAAAAATGTTTTCTTGTATCTTGTTATTACTTATTTGAACACATGATGTTAGAAAACAATCAGTTTGAAATAATATTCGAAAGTTATTATTGCATCATATATTAAAGCTACTTTTAGTTTTTATAATACTTATAATTTTTTTTCAAATAAATACATAACAGGTTAAAATAGAGATATATCTTCTATCTAAAAAACAATAAAATTTAGTTGCTTACTTATTGCTTTATAGACCTCTTAATGTTTATGTTATTTTCAGAAGGTAAAGTTCAAGAAACAGGATCTGGGTTTCTTTTAATAGAAAACATTGTACCTCAAGACGGTGGTAATTACACATGTACTATTTCAAATAATTCGACAGGGATAAGAAATTTCAAGCATCAACTAATTGTCATCACTTTACCAAAATTTGATATCAACACTACTATTCTTTACGAAATGAAGAACAAATGCCAAATGGAAGATGTTGAAGTAATTAAGATGTATTTTTCATCAGATATTGGTAATCTAATTTGCGGAAAAGAACATCGAATATGCTCTGTTCAGCCATCCAATGCTCACTGTGTGCATTCGAAAGGCCAAACTGATAAAGTAAGTTATTGAAAAAATAATACGGCTGTTTATAATTTTCCGTTACTTTTAGAATAAGGGTTATATATTTATAGCACTTATATTTCACGTGGAACCAATGAATTCCATCATTCCAGCACTTAATGTAACGGTTTGTGATGTTGTATGTCAAATGAAAATCTACGCCAAATTAGTGTCCGTTATTGTCAACAATATACAAGTCTTTGAGACGCAACCTGGTTAGTATTTTATTACTTATTTTTATAACAGATTTTAATTTTATATTTGTATTTACAGTAATATATCATCAAGGAAGAGAAGTGAAACTGTTGCCAATTGAGAAAAATTTTACAAGTAATGAAACTACAGAGTCTCCTAAATTAATAATTGGCTGCCCACCTGGTTTCGGCTTAGAAGACGAAAGGCATATTTGTAGTAAGTTATTTAATTTATTTACAGTATGGAAATAATCATCTTTTTTATTGAAACTTTTATATCAAACAGTCTAGTCACTATCCGAAAAATATACACATAAATACAAATGAATCAAAGGTAATTTTTTTTATATTGTGTAGGATAAAAAAGTTTAACCTTAAGTTCTTGATCAAGATTTCCTATGAGCTTCTTTGTCATCTTGGAAAAAGCAAAAAAAAGCGTTTTTTGCAATAACTAGGTTCCCCGACGTGATGCAAAAATTGAGACCATATAATTTTTGGTTGATTTTTTTACGTATCAAACAACAAAGCAAAAAAAATTAAAGATTGAAACCGGGTTTTTGCAGTGTTTTTCTTTTCTTGTGAAATATATCAAAAATTTTCAAATAATATAGCCGCTTTTAGCGCGTTGCAAAGTTGATTGCAGCGTGCTTCATATCAAACATGCGTCACGCTTTATATTAGAGCATTTCCTGGAATTAAAAAAAAGAGATCCTAAATTGTTGCGGAACATTTTTCGGCATTTTAAGCAATTATTTCAAGGATTTCAGAGTAATGATACGTATTTTGAAACAAATTTGTTGTGAAAATAGACGATTGTTTAATTTGCAAAAAACCTTTTATCGAAAACATTTACATAGCCAAGAAAGTTTTTTAGCGGCGAGCGTGAAAAGAAAACATTAGCGTATGTTAGAAACTGTTGATTTAGTTAGTGTTCCCCGTGCGTATTACAAGAATATGAGAATAAAAGATTGGCGTCGCACAGTTTGGCAATATAAACATTTTCTTTTTTAGCAAACAATCTGAAACTTGTAAAACTGGTCCAAATTAAGCTAGTAACTACAGTAAAAAAATAATTAATTAATAAATTAGTTAAAGTAAAAATGAACAAATTAAATTCTGAAACTTATGAAACTGGTCCAAATTAGGCTCGTGATTACAAACAAAATTATTTAAAAAAATATATTATTAAATAATACGCGCTCAATGTCTTCTGGCTTGAATTTCAAAAGCTCTCAGCGTTTAAACAAAATTGAAGTTTATAACTAATTACTATATTTTATGATAAATTTAGTTTTTGATCTTCCTACAGATTCATTTATTTTGACATGAATTATTTCCTGAATTTGGTTTGTTGAATAAAAGAATAGTTTTCAATTTTGTCAAGAAATTTTGGGCAAAATCTTGAGGTTAAGCTATTCTAACTTTTTTTACACAAAATTTAAAAACTGGCACTTTTGATTTATTTGTTTTTTTAAATGTACACATTAACTGGACTATCAACAGTAGTAGTTATAGTAATAAATGTTTAATTTTAGTTGCTTGTGGTCCAAACAGTTTTAGTGAAGGGGACGAAGCATTTTGTTCACATTGTCCTAAAAAGCAGTATCAACCAATGGTTGGATCAAAGTCTTGTCTTGTTTGTACATCACCCTTACAAGATCCCAATTGTCTTACAGCTATGGTACGCATATATTTAACACAATTTTTATTATCATTAACCATAATAATATATATTTAGATAATGGATGGCCAAAAATTTAAAATGATGGCAACTGTTGCTGGTGGTGTCCTGGTATGTGTGTTTGTAATATTTATATGCATGCATTGTAGAAAGGACAAAATTAATAGTTCGTCAAAAAGATCAAACAGAGCATTGGAACATACAAAGAGAAGAAACCGTTATGCAGACATTGAGAAACAAGAATTACTACCAGATGGTCGTAAGGAGAGGAAACGGAGACGGAGTAATGCACCTAGTCCGCCTCCACCTGACTTTAATTAATAATAAGAAACACTATTTTAAGTACTTATACATTTTTATTATTTTTAGTCTTTAAATATATGTGCCTATAAAATTACATTATTTTTCTAATAGCAAGGAAACAATATTTTAATCTAGCCAAGCCATTGGGGGCGGAATTTTTTCGTCCGGTGATATTTGTGTTGTTGTTATTGCTTTTATTGGTGTTTTAGGTTTAGTACGCGCTGATATCTTTGCGCTTTTCAATGGAGTCTTCCTCAATTCGTTCTTATGTGGAAATAAATTCTTAGCTGCATTAATTCCAAAGTTACGATTCCGAGTTATATCACGAAGTACTTTTGAAAATCTATATCTCTGCTGCCTGCTATTATTCCTTTTCATATTTGCTAAATTTACATCATGACCTGGATTTAAACCAACTCCAATAATATTTTCTACATCTGTTGTATCAACCATTGCACGAAAAGCGGATACTGCGCGAGATACACCTACCTAAAAATAATTTATTATATTTTATTATTGTTTCAATTACATATTTTACATTATTTACTTGGCTATGTTTAATATGGTGCTCAACCAAATCAGCTCCCATCAATTCGTGGTGAACTTCCATTCGTATTGTAACAACTTTATTTATTAAGAAGAGTAACACCATGCATGATAAAGTTCCCCACAATGTTAAACATACACATGTTAATGTTTGAATGCCAAGTAAATAAAATCCTCCTCCTAGAAATATAACATTAATGTACATAATGGTTTAGATTAGTATTATGTTTACCATGAATCAACCCTTTTAAACCATTGGTTGTTGTTAAAGGTACAGGATTATCTGCAAATATACCAACAGCCAATACTCCTAAAATATAAATTGGTTTGTAGTAACTGTATTATTAAATGCTACGTACAAACACGTCCAACAAATTTTAAAGGCAAAAATTGTTTATGTTAAAAAGTATGAAATTGTGTCGTTTTAGGATTATGATCAGAAACTTTACTAATGTTTATGTAAATGGAAAAGACTGCTTTCCAAGACTTTAATTATCTAATTAGCAAAAATAAATGAATTTAGTTAAAAGTTAAGTTTTTGTTTATTAAATATATTTTTAGATAGTTATGGTTTATTTTTGAGACTAGATTTTAAGATATAGATTCTACAATGTAAATGTTTAAGGATTTCCGATATCAATGAAAAAGAAATTTATAGTAGATATAATGGGTATGCTAAAGTTTGGCAACAGTTTTGTAAAAACAGGAAAGGCAGATTATTTGGTACCTACTGCTTATCTTTAATTTTGCAAATGTATAAGATGAGAAAATATAGTATAGTATAGGGTTTTTTAATAGAGCAGATGTAGTCCACGAATTGATTGTTAATATTCTCCAGTAATGTCATTTTTAATAGTTTTGCATAGTTATAATTGAAAAAGGAATGCAGTAAAATTGATTACAACTTTGAACAAAAAAACTGAAGATTTGGTTTCAAATTATGGCAAATAGTATCCATTCTACATTCTTCTGTTACTCAATTACGTCTCAGATTTAGAATTAGATCAATCAAATTTGAAGCCTTGAGTTGTATTTATCACTATCACAGAAAAACGATTTTACCATACATGATTGGTTGGAGTTAATTCATGTAATATTAGGAAGATAAAAATTACTGGCCATTATTGTACTATCAAAAATCTAAAAAAACGGTACAATAATATCTCTAACGTATATTTATTTAAGCGAAAAAGTTAATTCTAACCCAGTCTCATAACTTTTTTAGATTAACATAACATGAAAATCTTACGTCAAACAACAACTTCTTAAAATAAAATAATCATTCTCAAGTTTTGGAAAGAGCTGATAGTCACAGGGGGTGAGGCCGGGACCGTAAGGTGGATGTTGTAATTCTTTAAAGCCATATTTATTGATTCCTTTTTGGATAGTTTGTGCTTGATGCATCCTATCGTGCAGAAGCAGAGTTTTCTGAGCATAATTGTGTTTTTTTTTTTATTATTGCCGCTTTCAAGTTCTTAATTGTCTTTTGGCATATACTCAATTAAGAGAATCTCTTCAGCGTCTCATAAAATTGTGGCCATCACTTGATGATATGAAAACAGTAAATACAAAAAATACAAAAATAATATTTATCTAAAACTCTTGACAACTTTAACAAAATGACAGTAGTTACTTCCAAATAAATCAACAGAATGATTAATTTGATTATATAATTTGTTTGTTCTACTGTACCAAAAAGACAAATGGGTTTTTGAACATATATGAGGTGTGTAAATGAAGTAATAAGACTGTTTTTTATTTTTTTTTATTTGATTAGTTTTACAATTTAATATTGTCTTCCTTAAAATAACTTTCTTGGGAAACCACATAGCGCCGTAGACGGCTTTCTAATCCTTATAGCAGTGCTAGAACTTGGATACTGGAATAGCTTTCAGCTAGTCGATTAGTTGAATGTTTTCGAGGGTACCAAAATCATGCTTCTTAAGTTATTCGAATAAAGCGGATGGGGACTCACACGAAAGTTTTTACTGGTCAGAAACAAGTTTATTAAAACTGATGTATGACAAAGCGCATTGTCGTGATGCATCCAGTTGTTTTTGATGTTTAGTTTTACACGCATGACCATTCAAAATTTTTCAAAAACCTTTTGATAAAAGTGTTGATTGACCGTTTGGCCTTGAGGCACAAACTCATTTTAGACGATTTTCTGACTATCAAGAAATCAAATCAGCATGCACTTGCTCTTCAACTTGCTCATTCTTGCTTTTGTGGTTCTTTGTTGAAGTGTGTTATTCTATGCTTTGGCGCTTGGCTATGGCTACTGAAACATCCGAGACTCAACTATTAGTGTGACACGATCCAAAGAATGGGGATAATTTTTTTTTAATCAATTCTAAAAAGTCAAAGCATTTTTTTCTCTTGATGTTCTTTTGGTCGAATAAAATAACTCTAGCAAGTTCAAACTTGTACTAAAACCATACAACATGTTTACGAGGGCAGTTCTTCTCGCGTTCTAAGTGTTGCTAGATCGAACGCTCCGTTGTCAGTCTCATTTCTTAATTTACTAGCTTATATAAATGAATAGAGCCAGAACACTTTTTTGTAACATTTTTGAGTGACAATTGTCGCCTAAGAATAACAAAATTGCATTTGGACGAAAAACAAATATTAAAAATATTTTTAAACAATACACAAAGTAGACGGTTCATACACGGACAATCTATTGAAAACAACGTAGATACTTCTACAAATCTACTTCCCAGGCTGTACCGCGTTGGCACAAATCTGGAAAATTGTAAACTAAATTTACCATAAAATACTTTGAAGTGAATTTTGACAAGAAGCTTACATCTAAATTAGAGATACTAAAAAGTCTTTTTGACAATGCAGAGCTGCGGTGAAAACAAGAGTGACTGCGTCCAAATATAATGCTATTTTTTGTACGCAGCCGATATATACATACGGGGCACTGTGTTGATGGCCGAAAGCTAGACAGAAAACGTATACAACACTAAATGTGTTAAGGACAACAACAACTGCAACTATAAAGGCAATGTCGTGTCTGTCGCCCCTTGACATTTACGTCAAGGAGGTAGCGACAATGGCTGCTTTGCATCTGAATGCAGTTAGATTTTGGCACACTGTAGAGAGGGCAAACACTGTACCTTTCTGAAGGAGGCTGTTAAGAAAACACCTCTGTTAGAAGCGCAAACAGATAACATATTACTCTTATTTGTGTTTCAAAGATCTTACAACGTGTACAGTAGAGTATAGTAGAGTGTCCCTAATTGCTATAAACAAGTCTAAAATCGCATCAAAGCCATTTTTTGAATGTCACCTTGCCCTTACTTTAGCAGTCTTTGAAAATAACATCGAGTTTTACTACTCAAAAGCTTCAATAACTTACTAAAAATTAACACACACAATGCACTGAGAAGGCGTTGAGATGACACTTTTGGTTGCAGACAAGCAAATAAGGAAAATGGCTGCTAAGACAGCCGATTACTGTGAACTTGAAAACTATAACAGCAATCTTGACAGGATACTGCTAACTAAACACATGCACACAATTCGTATTGGAGACAGTCCAACGTGTAGAGGATGTGAAATGGATGACGAAACTATCGAGCACATGCTATGTACATGACGGGCTCTTTCATACGATAAAGAGTCTATGTTGGAGAACTGCTGGCTTGACATGACCAGTATAAGAAAGACGCCTCCTAGAGTTGCACTTGCATACATCAGCCACATAGGGTGGGTGAATGCCAGGGTAACGGAATGAGGTCACCACTGGAAGAGGTATAAAGGGCCTAATAAGGCTTACGTGCAGTAGACTTTGGTTTAGCCTCCAACTCTAAATTCAAATGTAGATAACCAAATGTAGACTATTTGTAAATATTTAAAAAAAATTCTGGACGCTTCATTGCGTCATGTTCAATATAGACGTTTAAAGAATATTTAAAATAAATACAAAATACATAATACACAATAAAATACATATTATTTCAGATGGAGTACCCTACACTTATAGTTTTTTTATTTCTCGTTTTTTTTTGTAAATAGTTTTGATTATTTTGAGCAATATTGTTATAATATAGGGTTTTTTGAAAATATAAATAAAATATTATAAAAAAGTTGCTATTAATGTTATCATAAGTTCAATATAATTGAGAAAACAACAAAATATAAATATCTTGGTACTTAAATAACCAATAACATCAACCAAATACCTCAAATAAAAACCTGAATAGAAATGGCCTGAAGTAGATTCCTCAAAATTTGTGCATTTTTGTGTTTGGCAGACCAAGTTAGAACTATATACAAAAATGGTAAGATGTGTTTCCTGTTCTCTTTTTAGGAATGGAGGCATGGATTCTAAAACAACTAAACATGAAAAAATTAGCGGTTTTTGAAATGTCGTGTTATATACGCATATTAAAGATATCTTGGACGGATAAAGTGTCAAACATTAACGTACTGGAGCATATGACCAGACAGCTCAAGATTGCACCCACAATTCAAGGAAGTATACTTAAGTCACATAATAAAATGAGAAAAGTACGAATTGCTCTAAAAAAGCATGTTTTATATTTTCTTTGTTAACTTGACATCATATAAATAAATAATTTTACTTTTAATATGTGTATGATCATAATTTGTTGTTATTATAATAACAAATTAAATACATATTATAAGTAAAATCATTTATTTATATAACGTCTACAAACATGTTTCAATTTATCTAAAAGTCTGAAGTTAGTTAAACTTAAAATTTTTATTATTATTGGAGACACTACAAATTATTTACTTTTACAGAGCAAATATGCATGTTTTTAATTTATGGGAAGGTACATAAAAATTGCGCTGCTGCTGTTTGATGATATTATAAAATTTCTCACTAGCAAGATTCAAAATTTTGAATTTTTAATGTTTTATGTGCAATAGTCTTTTTGATGACAATTTCGACCAACAAGGTTTTTAGGAATAATTTACTTTTTTGAAAATAATATAAATGCCAATAGACAGGAGATGTGGTTATGCATGACGGTATCTTTGCTCAGGAATAATTTACTTTTTTGAAAATAATATAAATGCCAATAGACAGGAGATGTGGTTATGCATGACGGTATCTTTGCTCACTTTTTTATATTGTCATTTAATCATATTTAATCAACATATAATAAATGATGAGCGAAACGAACCTGTTAAATGGGCACTACAATTTCCTGATCTAATGTTTATTCTACAACAATTAGCAAGTAAGAATAACTAAGAAATTGTATTGTGAGCTATCAATGGTTGTCATGATGCTATAAAACTTGTCAGTGAAGTGTATAGAATAAATTGTTATCTGCTTCATCCTAACGTTGGAATATTGTTGAATATCTCTCTTTTATTTAAATCTTGAATGAAGTGAGAAGTTTTAAAGTTTATTTGATAAAGATGATTCATAAATTGATTGCAACAGTTTTTAAAAATGATTGAAATACTATTTTTATAAAAAAAGCTTATTGTTGACTAAAATTTAATTTGTGACATGTCCACCTCTTCAATGATACAGTGACAAAATGCACTTGTTATTTAACAATTTTTACTTACAAAGTTCTAACTGTGAGCTAACTACAATTTCAAGACAATAAAAGGTAGATACAACTAATTTGTGCACATCTCAATGAAGACAAAACTTTGTTTTACTGCTATTTTCATATAATTGAATGCAACATTTGAATTTATTTTATTTCTCTGCATGTATTTTTTTTTTATAAATGATTTTTTCAACAAGTTAACAAGTAATTAATAATAAATTATTACAAACCCCATATTCCGCAAACACCATGAACCGAACTTGCACCAACTGGATCATCAATACCCATCTGTTGACAAACATCAATTCTTACTAATTATATAAATTAAAAAAATAATTACATACTTTATCAAATAATGGCATTGTAAAACAAGCAAGCAATGCTCCAATTGCCCCAATAAGTAACGCTTCCCAAGCTGAAAGAATATATTATAGACATTGTATTATTTTTATTCGTATTATATTTACCTCTATATAAAAAACAACCAGCAGTTATTGCTACTAAAGAACCTAAAACGCCATTTATTATGGAAATTACTTCGATTCTGCCTTTCTGAATAATAATTGAATATAAAATACTGACGGTTCCTCCGCCAAATGAGGACATCATTGTCATAACTGCTCCTCTGGCAGCATACTGCCATTTTTCGCCACTTAACTAAATAATTTATACAAATATTAGCATTAAAAATTGAGTTAAACAAATAATTCTAGTTGTGTAGCTATGCCCGTATCTATAATTCTATCTTTAATTATATAAATAATTATAGACGGAATTAAAAAAAAAGAGTGTAAATTGCACAAATGATTATCAATTTGATTTGAAAAATTAAGAACAAGTTTTTACTTTTCTTTATAATTCGCATATAATGTGAATAATAGCTTTTTTAACATAATTTATCTATTTTGTTAAATGCATACATTTTTTACGTTGATTGTACAAAAAAACAAGATATAATTATAGATAGTGTGAAACGGGTATAGTCAACAACTATTTTTTAGAAGATTATTAGATTAAAATTTAAATAAAGTTTTTCTGAGCTATTCTTAAACGTCAATTACCACCAATCAATTTTTAAACTGAAGATGTTTTAACAAACTTAAACCAACAGTTATCCCACAAAAATGAACCTACTTTTTAGTAACAAAAAAAATATTTTTTTGGCTCATATGTTCATTATGAGGTAATATAATACGTTTAGAGCTTATATGTTCATTCTAAGATAATATAATACGTTTAAAATATGTCACCCCATATGTACTTCCAGAATTAAATGCCAACCATCCCCACCACAACACAAAGAGTCCCATAACAGCGTTAACTGGACTTCCAAGTGGCAATGGAGCAATTCCATTATCATATCGGCCTATTCTTGGTCCAAGCATTATAGCTGCCGCCATTGCCGCTGTTCCGCCTAGAAGTATAGAAACGTACGTTAAAGCAAACAATAAATGTTGCACTGTTGCTTTCACACCATTTTCACACGCAACGATTTTAGATGTCGCCGTTTAATAATTCATTAATGTAGTATCACATAATGTGTTCACATAAGTCATAGTGCAGTTTATTCAAAAATACATATAAAATATTTAATAAAAACACATAAATTACAGTATAAAATTTAAAAGACAGGAACTCATTATAATCATTAAATGCATTTTTCAAGAGTATGGTTTACAGCCTTTTCATACTTCTTCACAGACAGCTCTCTAATGGTAACAGGCAACCAATTATAAAAATTAATAGCATAATAGTTTATGCCATTCTGGCATGTTTTTAACCGTATAGATTGCGGATATATATTTACTTGTACGAATGAAAATCATATGTTTGAAAGTTACATTGATGTAACCTAATATACTTTAAACATTCAAATATATAGATACTGGGTAAGGTTAAGATTAAGAAGTCTTAAACGAGTCTCTGAAACAGTCTCTATATCCAATGCCTGCCAAAATTCTGATTACTCTTCTAAGCCAAATGCTGCTGAGTGCCACAAAAACAATTAAACCGTAGCTTATTTGACTATGAAACAATGAAAAGTAAGCAGTCATTAAGCAATTCTTTGATACGGATGTTTACAAGTTGCAGCTACAAAGTAACCATGCATACTCCAATTCAGTTTATTCCTTTTGATCCACTATGTAGCCAGTTTATATGAACGTTGACTGGAATCGGTTGTGGAGCCAACATCTTTATCTACATTAATTAAGGTAGTGTCATCCGCATATAACACAACATTTCCTAAAGTAAATATTGTTAGATAAATCATTAATAAACATTAGAACAAATGTCCCTTAATACATGACACAAGTGAATAAATATTAATCTTGAAAAACGAATTAATCGTTGGGCTTGTGCATACGCGTCTTACAAAGACGAAAACAAGTTACTTAGAAAATAAAAGTAACTTGCACATTACAGTTAGTACTACTAATACTGCAACATTGAAAAAATAAAATTGAAAAATGTGGTTAAAATTGGTCATTAATTAATATCTAGACTATGCAACACTAGAACAAGTAAAACATGTTTGCATAAATGTACACACAGTGTCTCAAGTATTCTAAATGTAACCTGCAACAATGTCAAACAGTCTAGAAACTACAAAATATAAATATATAATAAAATAGTCTAAAATCATCTATATACGCCTTTCGAAATTTATTTCTCATCAGTATGGCTTTACTTTAGACTTAAACATAATTTTGAATTAGATAAATTAACTTACTTAGTCAGTCAACTCGGTCTCGCTACGAATATATCATTGGTGTATACCATTGTCATAAGGACTTATACATAAAAACCTAAGGGTGTCAGATTGGGTAGCCACTTCAACTAAACAATCAAAATGCGGAAGGTGTAAAACGCCATTTTGCAAAAACCACATTTATCATAAATTTTTTTTTCTAAAAGTTCTTGCAAGTAATGTTGAAAAAGGTATTCATTTTTAGTCAGTTAATTTGGCAGCACAAAGGGGCTAATAAGTTGCTCGTTAACCGGCCCAATTATTTATTAAAAATCTGTTTTCAACCGTCTAGATATAAATATTATGACAGATATTTAACCCGTTACGTGTAAACGTTGCTTTATCAATCGCCAATACAATAGAGGTAAAATTTTGAATTTCCGAATACGTTTGAAAAACTATTGGCAAAATTGCAAATGTTAAGGATGATTTGCAGGTTGTAAAAATTGTACTTTTTGTAAATCGAAAAGGGATGATTTTTGCGCAGTATTTGCCAGACAATCTGATTTGAGACACCTACTTGGCAAAATATTTTTTTAAAGATTACTAGAAGGATTTTTTTGAACAATGTTTAAACTTTATCTGAGTAGCCCTATTATTAGTTATCTGTAATCAGCTTTTCTTTTTCTCGGTAAAAATAAAGTCGCGATGTTGACAATTTGTTGTTACCAAGCTAGTTGTCAGCCTGCTTAATGGGTCTATTCTGAACATATTTTAACATCGATGTTAGCTAACATCGCTGTAGAAATTGATTTTTAACCAATCAGGTATCGAGTTTTTTAAATATTGCTTAGCAACGTTCAAAATGTTAATTAACACCGCTGTAAAAAATGTTCAGAATACGGCTATAAGTCTTTTGTATTGTATTGCGTCTATAAGTGTGTAGTTCCTATTAATGATAAAGTAATAGATAGTGAAAAAAATTCTTGGGATTAATCAGTCCATAAAAATAAAATTACAAAACTCTACGGTAACGTAACGCAATTTGCACTCAAATCTATTTCCTTTTCTATACTTTAAATATACTCTTCTTAACATATTATTTTTATTTATAATCATAGTTTTTTTTCTAAGCTTTACTTTTCATGCAATTTTAACAAACAGTATGTTTTTCCGTCTTTTTTTTATACAAACTCTAAATATTTACTCTATCAATTACTTTTCCAATTAAATTAAAAAGTAAATATATTACTTAGTTTTATTGTATCTCTTTTTTAAATATTTAATTTATTTTATTAACATTCATCTGCAGTTTCCGTATATCAACAAATTTGTTTACCCTTAGAATCATCTACTTTTATTTCCTCACATGTTTTCTCTAAAACACATTATCTGTATATGACAGTGTCTATATTTTTTGGTTTTTAATTTCTACCCAACCCAAATAATAAATAATAACTATTGGTAATAAATATTGGTGTGCCTTTTTACCTAACACAATTCAATGCTGTTTACGCGAGCTGCCAATGTGAGTGCTGTATGGCATTGAAGTATTCTTAAGTTTTTTTATTTGGTGATTTTATTTTTCAACTATAATTTAATATACTCTTTCCTAAATGATTAAAAAAGTACTTCTTCTCAAAAAAATATTCTAACTTGGATGACTAAAAGCTTTCCCCTTATTTAGTTTTCAAACTAAATTTAATTCTTTCAGTTTAGTTATGTTTTGATTACTATTTTGTTTTGCCATTGATTGACTGATTGAATAACTGAAAAATATGCTGTCAATGGCTGCGTTCAGGACGACTCATCGCTGTCAATCATTCAAACTGAACGGGCGGCGGGAATCATCGTTTGCTGGCAGCGCTTGACATTTGACTCATCATACATTTAGGTACGCTTTTATGCTGACAAAGCAACTTATTAGCCACCAGCGTTTAATCGGCAAATATATAAAAAAAAAAAAAAATTGCTTTTCTCCAATTGATGAGTCATGAACGCAACCATTAACTCGCTTCTGCAGTGTTTTAACTGATAATATGAAAGGATGTAGTGTGGTTTGGTTTTTTAAATTTATTTCTTTAAACGATTTGTGGTATATCAACAGCATGCGATATAGGTAAGTTGGGATCGAATCAGCAATAATATCAGTTTTTGTACATTAAAAACTGCAAGTTTATTGCGCAAATATTCATGTAAAGTAATAAATGACAAATTTAATGCACTAGTGTCTTTATTTTTTAATTTATCTTTGTTATCGTTACTTTCTTTTTAACCAGGCATGTCAAATGCACTCACAAAAGTTAAGTACTAGATTTGTTAAGTGTCTGCAAATGTTTGTGCGTTTACACATTCTTGTTCGGTATATCTTGATAAATGACACTCAAAAAATGTTTTGTTTCTAACACCTTAAATATAATGTAACTAGATAAATATTGTTTTGTAATTACATTTCAATTAATTTATGCAAATATATAGTGACAATCCATGCAATAGGTGCATACCAGTTTTGTTATGTTTGATATCCTGAAATCTTGTCGGTTAAACTGAAGTCTGTGTACTATCTGAAATGTTTATTGCTAACTCAGTGTTATTTAATATTAATACTTAAAGAAACATAGGTTAGTGTTTTGTTACATCAAATCTTTCATGTGTTCCTCTTACTTTTTTTTTCTTTACTCCGTAACGTAATTAAAGATATCTTGACAAACACAAACTTAAATCAAATTTTTAAAGTTTTATACTGATATCTCTTTTGTATGTTTGGTATTTTGGTTACCTTATCATTTACCAGAGAAGCCATTTGGTTTCCAGACTCATCTTATGTCTGCATTTATGCATTTTTCTAATTTTATGATTAATAACTTTTTTTTTTAATCTATTTTATTACTACAGCATATATTTTGTATTTATTTAGTACAATAAGTACACATATATTTTTTTCTAGTATTAACACAATTGTTTAGTTTTATGAAAAGTAATTAAACTATTGTCAGCAGTAAAATAAATATTTAAATGTTGTCAGTATAACTAAATTATAACATTTTTAAAGGGCCAGATAAATTGAAAAACAAAAATACTAGGCATAACATTAATCACAAACTTACCAATGAGATGTACCGGTCCTGAACCTGCTATATCTACAGCTCCCATCTGTTTTAAGAACCCATGTGGTCCCCAAACCCATCCAGCAGGAATGCAATATATTAGTGTATTCCAAAAACTGAATAAACAATACGCTTTGAAGTTACATCTAAAAAAAATAAAATGTTTCTTATTAAAACATTTCAAACTTTAGTAGAAAATAACATTATTGCATTTAAAGTTTATTACGATGTATTGCAGAAGCGCAAAAATTTTTCATTTTATCTTATTATTTTTGTATTTTGAACTGGTGGCGTCTATATACCAGCTTAGCAAAGAATCACGCAGGTACAACTTTACGGCCTCACTATTTTTACAAAGGTTGCGATCGAACTTTAATTATCACTAAAGTATGACTTTTAACGTATGATTAAATAAATAATTGCTTTCTAAATGCTTAAATGTTCAGTATACAAAAAAATATATTAAGACACCACCTTCAGCTAAATTTATGGTTTCGCTAGTTCATATTTGTGTACTATCTTATATTAAATTTAATTTATATTAATGTTTTTACAAAACATAATTTTTTTATATTCATTTAAGACATATCTTATTTATATATAATATTTAATGTACCTTTCTGCCATGGCTCCACTAACAATTGTTGTAGCAGTTGTGGCAAATGATAACTGAAATATAAACGCTGCGTACATGGCTCCTTTCAAAGGTTCATCAATGTCGGGATCTATTAGAAAATCTCCAAATGATATAAAGCCATTATTTATACCACTTCTTCCAAAAGAAAATGCATATCCAAACATCCAATACGTTAAACCTATAAATATAATGTTTTAATTAATATTACCAATTTCATTTTGTTTTTGTTTAAATGTAATGTATAGTTTAAATTTTTTTAAAGTAAAACAGTAACAACTGAAGGGGTTGATGGATAAAAGTGTTGAGTTAAATTAAATTAAGTTAAATGAATAGATGATTAACCTACAATAAACTGTTAATTTATTCGCAAAATCATCTTTATCCATCTACTTCAATTATAAAAGCGATAAATAAACTAAGTTTTATTTTAGCAAATAATGTAATTAAATCTATCAGTTTATTTTCATGTGTTAAACCTAACAAAAATAATATTAGTTTTTTTAATAATTATACTTGTATTTACTATATAGTACATGTGCAATAAATTTACATTATTTTAATGCAATTTTTCTTTTTTTAAACAAATGCCATACATAAAGGTAACTTAAAGTACTTAAATACTTGAAAAAAGCTTTTATTGCATGTTTTTTTGTAAAAATTAGTGATATAAAAGACAAATGGCACATAAGGGTAGATAGAATAGATTAAAATGTAGCTACCTACTGCAATTATGTGGTTTTTATAAAATACTTTTTGCACATTTTGCATTTGACAACAGTGATCTCTTTCAATAATTGATTCCATTTTTTATTAGCTCCAACTCAAACTTTAGCTACTAGCAAGAAAGTAGTTTTACAAATCCTATTGTTAAATTATTCATGTAAACAAAATTATGCTAGAGGTCTTGCGTTTACACATTACCGCTTGAGTCAAATTAAAAAACGCACTATTTTTTTCTATAAAACAACGCGAGAAAGGCAAAATATGCAGTGAAAAAACATAACTGTTGAAATCCATCTTAATTATCAATAAGTTAGAATGTTAAACTCTGAAAACAATTATCCGTCTTCTAATGTAAATTTAAAGTTAAAAAGTTAAGCATACACCGGAATGGTTTTCAAGAAACCTGAAGAAGAAACTAGTAGATGCAGAAGCAGATAGCTTGTAGCGCTTGTAAACCTACCATAAAATCCAGCAATTTGCCACAAACTTATCAGCAATATCAAACAAAAACTATTTAAAAATACCAAAAAATTCAGCAACTATGTTTCTACTTTGGAAAAGAAAAACAAATTTTTAGTTAAAATACGCGGGCGGTATTCTATTGCAAAAGCAACGGTTATCTTGTCAAAGCATTCTTGTAGTACCTTAACACAGGCTATGCTAAAAAATGCTTGGAAAATGTGTAACTGTTGAGAAAATAAGATGTACACAAATAGACTAAAATACATTGATATTCAAGACATTCCTCATAAGTACTTCTACTAGTTAAATCTTGAGATTTACTTCTTATGGAGCACGTGTGTAAACAACATAAAATGGAAAAGAATGTTTTTTTTATTAATTGACCAAGTAATTTCTAATTTGTTTTGATAAAAGTTGTGTTATTGGTATAGGAGAAACAGGTTTTTAAGTATGCTCTATTTCCTAAAGAGCAGGTTGTTGTATTTTGATTATTGTATATTGCTGGTCTAGATGGTTAAAATACAAAAAAACAGAAATAGGATTGGATCAGGGTTTAAGTGTCGCACAGCAAAACTTTAACGGTGCAAGTAAAGGGAACAGTGCACTAGTAAATAGAATATTATCATAGCACACAATACCAATTTTCAACAAATTAATGTTTGCTTTTATGGCAATAATTAAAAAAAGATTGTCATTAGTTCAATAGTTATAATTTTTCATCATAAAAAAAACCAACTTAAATAGAAAACACAATTTTTAATTAATGATGTGGCGTGTTTATACTTATTGACTTTATCCAACCTGGCCATAACAAGTCCACAATTTATACAAATACTTATTGTCGTTGGTCGTACATATTAAATTAGTGTTTTTGTCATGAAATTGTTTAATATAATTAATATTTTTACTGTCATATCATAAAACTCTTATTTTTTTTATAATTATAGATTATTTACAATTTAATATCTTTATCGGTTTTGAAATGTTTATATCAGTTACTTATAAATACGATCTCTTGTAAATAATATATTCATATTGAATAATAATAAGTAACTGTAAAACTAAATATATTTAACAAAATCTAAAAAGAATATAAAATTATTTTATAAACAACTGTAAAAATGTTTACTATCTATCTATTTTTGCTATAATCACATATAATTATAATAATAACTATTAATATTACTTTATACATGTATGATGTGTAAATAAAAACTATGCAGGTTTGACGTTTACCCAGTTTGAGGTTATATAGCTACCAGACGTCCCTTCCATAAAGTCTACGCGAAAAGTAACTTGAGTCTACACTCTTTATAAGCGTAGAAACTTCAAAACATTTTCTTTTTGTGTGCTTTTTGTAAGTTTTTTGGTGTATTTCTCACAGGCAGGTATTTTACTAATACTTGCTGCATACTTGTTTACTCCCCTCAAACATTCTATAATGAGTACTATCAGTTGAACTTTAAATCAAATAGTTAGTAACGGTTTTTCTGGTTTTTCTGTTTTGCCTTTTTTTCATAAACATAAACATTTTACAAATTGTAATGTGTTAGTTTTACAATCCCAGATCGCTACAACGTTGGCATAAATCTTCTTAGGCTGATAAGCCAAAAATCTAAACTAACTAACTAGATGGCTACACCTGGTTTATTCAGTTATCTGATAGTGTAAAAACAGTGTACAGTTTGTGTCTATAGAACCTATCGTATACATACACAATTTTTTAACATACTCAATCATTAATGTTGCGCATATTTTACGAAACGAGGAGTTATGGCGTTTTATTAAAAAAAAATTACATAAATTCTACAGTAGCTTAGTAAGTATGTTAATGTTTTGTTTGCATGCTCTACATCTGATGTCTAAAACTTTCTATACACTTTATTTTGAGAAGCAAAAAGCAATTCTGATTACAGCTTTTCCATATTATTAACGAGTTTTCTGTACATTGGTTTTTCTTTGTGTGTTAATAATTTGTAATGGTTGTTGTATTTAGTTTGGTCAAAAAAACATAACTTGTATAGTTAACAAACTAAATAAATCTTATTTTCAAACTTGAAAGCCTGAAAAATACCCCTTTGTATGAAAATTACATCATTTTTAAATCAACTCTAAAAATTTTAAGCTTTGTTTGCTAAATTTGCATAATTTATCTAGAATTTCAACATATCAAGACAATATCAAGAACTTTTTTATAATCAATAAAAGTTTCAATTAAATTTTGTTGTTGTATTTGTGATTGTACTACATTATCTATGGTTAGTTGTTTTTTGCATTTTTGGCTTAATAAATAATAATAATAATAATATTATTATCATTTTCTTCACTGGATTCTGAATTTTCTTATACTTGACGGGAGTCAAATATGTATTAGTTTTACTGTTGTCATAGGTTTTAAAGATGACAGATGTTTTTAATAAGGTTTTTTAACAATAGGGCCATTCACACGGACACTTTTTCTGACAGTTTTGGAGCGTACGCGCCAAACACGTTAGAAAAAACTGTGTGTGTAAATGCGCCGACATGTAACGCGCTCGGGGTCTGATTACCCTACGCGCCTGGTTTGGCATGTTTTAACTTGCATAGCATTCACACGGACACTTTTTCTAACAGTATTGAAGCGTACGCGCCAAACAAGTTAGAAAAAACTGTGATGCTCGATTTTCCTACGCGCCTGGCATGACATGCGGCGTCAGTATTGCAGCTGATTTGTCAGTTATTTAGGTTAATCAATCAATCACTCTTAAAAATATCTTCTTGGAGTAAGGACAATTTAGAAAAATTTATTGAGTTGTATAGAAGATTTTCATGTTTATGCAAAAAATTAATCCAGCAAATATATAATTTTTTCATACAAAACTAATTTATATAAACCTAGTAAAAAAATAAGTTAGTGACCAATGTATAGAATAAATTATTAATTTTAGATAAGTGCTTCAGACTTGCATTGCAATCCTAACACAGTTGTTTAATGCAGTATACGATACAGGGGAAATTCCAAATGGCCAAATACCAAAAAGAATAAGGCAGAGGAATGTAGCGACCACCGTACAATTAGTCTAATGAGGCACTTTTTAAAGATCTTCTTACACATAATACATCAAAAAATATACAGAAAAATAGAAAAACACATAGGCGAAACACAATTTGGGTTCCGCAAAGAACTGGGCATCAGGGAAACTTTATTTAGCCTACAAGTCCTAACACAAAGATGTAGAGATGTAAACCGGAAAATATTCCTATGCTTCATTAACCTGGAAAGGGCGTTTGACAAGCTACAACACAACAAAATGCTAGAAATATTAAGAAACACTGGAATAGACGACAAAGACCTTCGTTTCATCTCAAAACTTTACTGGCAACAAACAGCGAACTTCAGAATTGGAAACAGACTTACAGTTGACATACAAAGAGGAGTTATACAAGGATGCGTCCTTTCTCCGCTAATATTCAACATCTATGCAGAGCAAATAATCAAAGAAGCTCTTGAAGGGAGAAGTGAAGAAGACCTATCGATAAATGGAATTCTAATAAATAACCTGCGATATGCAGATGATACAGTACTCATTGCAGAGAGTATAGAAGCAATGCAGGAAGTGCTTAACCGGGTACATGTAGTATGCGGAAAGTACGATATGAAACTGAATATAAAGAAGACGAAGCACATAATTGTAAGTAAGGATCTAGTAGGCAACCATAATATCCAGGTCAATGGCGTTCCTCTTGAATACACTAATAAGATAAATAACCTCGGATGCACCCTGAGTGATGACTGGGACCACTCAACGGAAATCCGATGCCGCATTGAACAAGCGAGGGCAGCATTTAAACGTATAAAGAAAGTATTATGTGGGAAAGACCTAAACTTAGCACTACGAATAAAAATGCTTAGATGTTATGTGTTCTCAGTCCTTATGTATGGAGTGGAGGCATGGACACTAACTGAAGCAAACCTTAAAAGAATAGAGGCCTTCGAGATGTAGTGCTACAGGATACTCCGCATCAGCTGGACGCAGCACGTTACAAATACCAGGGTTATGGAAACACTTAAAAAAGAAACCGAACTAGTACAAACCGTAAAGACCAGAAAGCTTGCATATTTCGCACACGTAATGACACACCCAGAGACATACAATATCTTACATATAATCATGCAGGAAAAGATCAAGGGAAAGCGAGGTGTGGGAAGACGAAGAACATTTTGGCTAAAGAACCTCCGACAGTGGTTTGGACTAACAACAGAGTCGCTGTTCAGAGCAGCGGTCAGTAGAGTGATGATAGCCAACATGATAGCCAACGTTCGCTAAGCGGATAGGGCACTCGAAAAAGAAGAAGTGGTCAAATTAATTTTTTAATTACTTTATTATCTTTAATAAATCGCCAATATTTTAGAGTAATTTTATTTTTACTCAGGGTTCTACAATAAATATATAAACCAGATACAAATAAGATCAAAATAATAAATGGTAAATGACATAACAAAATAAATATAAATTAAAAATATTAATTTACATATTATGATTAATTTATCTATGGTTTTTTTATGTCATTTACCATTTATTATTTTTATCTTAATTGTATCTGGTTTATATATTTATTGTAGAACCCTGACGAAAGAGTAAAATAATTCCGAAATATTGGCAATTTATTAAAGATAATAAAGTAATTAATAAATTAATTTGACCACATACTCAAGATTAATAATTTAGGCCTAGAATTAGTATCGTACCAGTTAAGAGTTAAATTTCAAGCCCGGCACTAAGTAAAAGTTTTCGCCAAGTTGGAATTCCACACGACACGCTAAAATTCGATTAATCGGCAACTCTCTATGCTGGCCGACGTGTTTAGCGCGTTGACTATTTTTGCAACACGCGCAAGGAGTGGCACTCCACCCGGCATGTCGGAGTGACACTCGACACGTCGCGCTAAACACGGCGTGTTTGGAGTGTCCGTGTGAATGGCCCTATTGTTCCTGTTGATATAATTATTGCAATTATTTTTGTATACTTTTGCGTAAGGTATTTGTCAATTTTTTTATGTATATTTTGTAGTAGTGTTGTGATCTGATAGAATGACGATACCTATGAGATAGGTGAACTCTATTGATTTGATAGTGAGGATTATATCTGGACAACTATTGGTTATTGATTTGTTAATAAGTATAGTTCTATCACAATATAATTTACAGTTTTATTTTCTAAGATATATGGGTTTTAGATATTTTTTGTTAATAAGTTTTTATTTAAGTGCAAGTTTTTGGAGTACAGTTTTAGTTGCAGCGTTGTGTCGTTTAGTGTAATAGGTAAAAGCTAGCATGCAACCGGTAGTTTTATGTTCTATTGTCTCTTGTTCTGCGTTAGATCTTCTACTATTATTATTGCTGATAGATAACTTTTTTAATCTTTAACTATGTGTTTTTTGTAGCTGCAAATATATATTACTTTATCTTTTATGGCTTGTATGTTTTTTATCTATTGCTATTGAAGCTTTGTGCAGTTTGCTATACTTTTTGAGAAAAGAGTAAATTTGGAGGTTTGATATTTGCTTATTATGTAGACTATCTATAATATTATAGTTAATACTTTCTATCTTATTATATCTATTTAACATGTCAACATGTTTAATTAGTTATTCCAAATGAATGCAATAGTACTACATATGTAACTATTGCTTTGTTAAGTTTTTCTTATTTAGACTGATTAAATGTGATCTAGTTTAGTTGTTTACTCAAAACCTAAATACTTATATGCTTGTTTATTGTTTGTATTGTTTGGTTGATTAATTATAGTTTTTATTCTATTTTTCATTTTCTAATGCATTTATATTACATTTGTTGATTCTAAATTCCATATTAACATCTTGGTATACTTTTTAGTTATTTTATTTAGTTAGCTATGTTTTGTACTAGTATATAGTTTAATGTCATTTATATAGAAAATATGGTTGTTTTTTTCCAGTAATACTTTGTTTTTGTTGTGTGTTTGGTGTAAATCCTGATTTTGTTTTACTAATTAATACAGTGAGTAGGTTCAAACATAGGCAAAACCATAGTTCACTTAACAAATCAGTTTACTAAATTTTAAAGCGGACAAAGCTTTTATGAAGTAAATAATTAAATTTTATCACAATTTTATTTTAAATTTTGAAAAGCTTCAGAAATATGAATTGCTTTAGAATTCAATGGTCTAAATGGTTCAAAGAACTGTAATAATAAGATTGTTCCACCTCTTGTATAGCATGTGGCACAATTTTGTTGAAAAAAGTAAATTTTTATATCCATACTATCTATCTCAGGTCGCAAAATGTTGACACGTCTCAATAGCGCACTCCATCGACTGAAAGTGTTCTTTTAGCATTATATTTAAAGACATACGGTTCAATAACACAATTCGACCAAAATTTGAATCAACTTCTGCTGAATAATACAAGAGTGTTTTGAGCCCCAGATACAATAAGTTTGCTTATTTTTATAAGCATTTAAATAAAATGCGCTTTGACCTAAAAAACTTTTTTATTTAGAAACTTGTTGGTCTTGCTAAAAAGTCTCTTTTTCCATGGCTATTACAAATTTGTCAAACCAAAACTGGCGCACCAATAAAAAACAATAAAGATCTTTAAGTACGTATACGTTTAATCTGCAAACTATTGATAAATACGACAAACGCGGTAACTGTAAAGGATCATAATTCTTACTTTTTAGGTTTGTATATTTTTATTAATATTACTTACCTCCCAAAACAATATCAACTACATTTTTCATCATTATGTTAACTTCATTTTTTATGGAAACACATCCGGATTCTAGCATACCAAAACCTGAAAATAAAATTCATTAATTGACATAAGTATAAAATTAATACACATTCTTTTCACCAAAAATGTTTTTGTAATAAATATATTATAAGTAATATTTTCTATCTAATTAGAAACCTTGTTACGTTAACTATTAAATAAAACGCTGATTCTACAGAGACAAATTTAAGACATTAAAATACATCAATCATTATTATGTATACCATTTCTTTAATTTCAAGTTGCAAAATGTATTCTTAATTGAATTTCCACTGCCCAGTGCTTTCAACATAACAAACAAAAAACTCTTGGCGTTCTTTGGCGGTGTATTTATAATAAAACTGGTATAAAAACTTAAAGCAAAATAATACATTTTTGACAAATTTTATAATTGAATAAATCCATGAAGTTTTTTTTGTATAACATACAGTTAAAGTTAAGAATAATTATAAATTATGAATCTAATCAATAATTTTTGATATTTTACAAGACTTGTTTGTCGTGAAATACATAATTCTGTTGTGGAATATACGTGCCATGTATTATTCTGAATTCCATTGAATTTTGTATCGTTGCAACACTTTTACTTTGTCGTTACATTTTGTCTGGTTAAAGTTATTGTTCTAAAAACTTGTTTTGCTGTTGAATTATTATTCTATTCATGTTATCGTGGCTTTTATATTCTTACATTACCCTTTTCTGTCGTGGAAAGAATTTAAATATCGGCAAATATATTTTACTGTCGTTTAATATACTTTTTTTAGTGTAAAGTATTTTTTTGTCGAATAATATATTTTTGGGTCGTGCAAAACTTTTTAAAGACTTTTTTTAAATTTACTGTCGTATAAACATCAACATCTTTTTACACGTTCGTTTATCTTATTTTGTCGGGCCGATAAATCTATCCCGCTTTCCTATAATAAAAACGTTCAATATTTATGAGTACTAAAGTGGTATGCTAGAAATGCCAATATATAACGGCGTAGCAATTATAATAGCAAAGAACACATAACAAAATTGCTAAAAATTGTTAATCCAATATCAACAAAGTAATTTTAATACAACTCAACTTAAACTTGAAAATGAAGTCCCAAAGCAATCAATAAGTAAAGTATGTCATGGTATTGGTAAGCTATATCTCAAACAACAAAAAAAACTTGGTTGGATAGATATTATAGTTATTATGTATGACATTTTTTTTTTCTTAGCAACAAAACCACAAAAATCAGGCAACCAAAGACACAACTTTATCCAAGCAGTATAAAAATAAAAAAACAAAAACTTGAGTCAACCATCGGCCTTGATATTGCCTATTTTATTATAATAACAACCTTGACAAAGTTAAAAACCTTATGTAAACCAGTATTTTGCATAAGTGTTTCTCATTCATAATAATGTTAGTCCATAATTTTCTTGCTATTTTCAAATACGTTTTTATAATTTTTTTTTTTAATATTTTATTCTCCAACAAGCCTACTACGTAATGTCAACAATTTCAAGTGTAAATAGTAAATTTCAGTTTAAAACAAAAAAAATCAATTACACAAGTCTTCCAATACCATCAAATATCAAGTCTTTTGTACTATTTTTTTTATATAACAAACATGGTACTGAATTCTATTCTGATAAAAACTAAATGTTAATCCGTTTCGGCCAGTTAAATTCCCAAATATATGTTTTTTAATAGTACATTACTTTCTTTGTGATCATACATATTATCAAATACATAATATCACCCAAACATTTGAGTTTCTAAAACTAAAAGCAATAATTAAACAATGGCTAAAAGGCCACGGATACTAGTTTTTTTTTCTGGACGGATTAATTTATAATAATATTGTATTGTCATTTATATTAGATTGCTAATTATAAATAAAAATATTGTGTATAGCTCTAGTTAATAGTACATTTTATAAAAATAATATACTTTATTGTAATTCTTACCTGTTTGCATAGTAAATATCATAAATGAGCTAGTTATTATCCAATTTGTATCTTCATAATTAATATCATACAGCCACATGACCGTAGAGTTTTCCGAGGACATTTTTAATTTATTTTTGTTATTAATATATTTGAAACAATTTCTTTTAAAATCTAATCCACTCCTTGCACACTTTATGAATGGCACTGCTCATAAAATAGAACAAACACTTTAAATATTAAAGTGTGCCTTCAAAACAACATGTTTTATGCATGGGGATATCCCTTCCATTCTTTTTTCTCTTCGTCCATCGGTCGTCACAGCATTGTTTGAATTAAGTAAGGGGTAAAAAATATTACAAATTGTGGTAATAGATTCAGGTTAAACAACAATTTATATATAAATTATTCTGATATTAGAAAATTCAATTTCTTGATAAAAAGTGTATAAAGCAAAACAAATTTAAGTTAACAACGTTATATAATGACAACGAGTAAATTATTTATAAGGTTATTTAAGAATAAAAATGTTTTTATTTAGGAAAATAACATTCACTGATATTTTACATAATAAACTAGTTCTTACTACAGTTTATATTTAATTAGTTTTTTATTAATTTTAAACCAATTAACTGAATTTACGATTATTAAAATATAGTGGGTACTATACTCTTTACGTTTCTTTATGTCAATCATTTTACAGTAGGAAGGTTTCTTAAAGCTAACTTTAACATAAAGTGTGATTTTAGTTAATTTTACTATTTAATGTTAAATTTGTACCGACTATTAACAATTTACTAAAATCGATATTAACTAAAATTGAACTACTGCACTAATTGCACTAATTGTAACTTTATTTAACTATTTTTTATATATACAATATAAATGTGCATTTTTCCGTAATTTATGTTCGACATGTATAAAATGACATAACAAGTGTTATTTAAAAAAAAAAATAATTTATTGCAGAATAAAAATCTTCTAGATTTGCGGTTGTTTAAAGTTTAGACAAATTTTTAAACAAAAAATATTATGAAAGAATAAAACAATTTACTATGCTTTTATCACAAATTTATTTTTACGAATACATTACTAGTTTTGGCTTGACTAGAGTCATCTACACATGTTAATGTATTATCTGTTAAAAAGGCTAGAATAAACTTGTATTAAAAAAACATAAACATAAACATAAACACAGTAAATTGTTTTATTATTTCATAAACATGAATCATTACGTAGTAGAGGCATGGATATACCAGATACCCGACTCGCGTTATTATTTTTCTTTAAGTTCCGTCTCCTATCGGAGGTTGGAAATCATCGCAGCAATTTTGACTTTATAGTCATATATATATATATATATATATATATATATATATGACTATAAAGTTAAATATATATATATATATATATATATGGGTAATTCCATTACTTTTCGACCAATTTGAAAAAGTCGACCTCTTTGATTTTGCTCAAATTTTCAGTGATCAAAATATAGATGAAAAAAATGAGATTCCCAAAATTTTGGACCTTATAATAATGCCGTTCAAAATGACACACATTTGAAGGGCAGAAATTTTACAATAAAACGTCTTTTTTAGCTTATTTTGTATCTCAATTTTTGGGCTTCTAGAAAAAGATAAAAAGGTCCACAATGTCTCAAACTATTTCTTATTACATGTACTTCAAAACCCATATTTTTATGTTTAATATCGTGGCAGTCATTTTGATATATTAAGCTTCAAACGTTATTCCAAAAAAACCCGTAAATTTAGCAGAATTGCAAAACTTTGCTATCTTTAAACCGTTCTAACTTTGTCAAATCTCTACAAAATTTAGGCTACAAGGTCTAGATTTCTTCGTGTTTAATCTCTTTTTAAAGTAATCACACAAGACTTATAGAATCAATACGTATACACCACTATTTTGATGCAGGAAGTTGCACATATTTTCGCGATCTTCAAAACTTGTAATTTTCAGGTCCCAAAAAAGCGCTGTCACCCTATGTCAATTTTAGTCAAAATTTCAGTAAATATTCTTTGGAGCAAAAGAAAAAAGGGTATCTATATGAGAAATGGTATATTGGGCATTATCAAGAATTTTTTATTATTCAAAAATTGTCAAAAATGGCAAATCGCACATTTTTGTATCTCAGTTTTTGGGCCTTTAGAAAAAGATAAGAAGGTCCACGATGGCTCAAAATATTCCTTATTACATGTACTTTAAAACCCATATTTGTCTATTTAATGTTAGGGCAGTCATTTTGATACATCAAGCTTCAAACATTATTCCAAAAAAAACCGTAAATTCAGCAAAACTGCAAAATTATGCTTTGTTTAAACCGTTCTAACTTTGTTAAATTTTAAAGAAATTTGATCCACCAGG
The DNA here is from genome assembly GCA_963932245.1 of Tachinus rufipes. NCBI lineage: Eukaryota > Metazoa > Arthropoda > Insecta > Coleoptera > Staphylinidae > Tachinus > Tachinus rufipes. Next base: position 75,112,174 of record OZ010743.1, on the reverse strand, counting down.
TCTATATTTCTTTGTATTCAATCTATCTTTAAAATGATTACATAAGACTTATAAAATCTATACATATTCACCACTAATTTGATGCAGGAAGTTGCACATGTTTTTGCGATCTTCAAAACTTGTAATTTTTAAGTATCGAAAAACCGCTGTCACCTTATGTCAATTTCAGTCAAAATTTCAGTAAATACTCTTAAGACCACAAATAAAAGGTTATTTATATGAAAAATGGTATATTGGGCATTATCAAGAGTTTTTTTATATTCAAAAATCGTCAAAATTCAGAAAATCTAAATCACTTTTTGTCTATCTTGCTTTGTTTTTGAGATAGTCAACAAATACAAAATATTTAAAAAACTTTTTATTTAGCAAAAAAACACAAACAAATCAACATTACTTTAACAAGTGTGCATTGATGCAAGCTTTTGATACTTGTTTAAACAGTTTTTTTGGTTCGGTTAGTGAAATTTGATAAAAATGCTGTTCAACATAGAGAATACGCAAATATCATTTTTGTTTACGGACTCTGTAATGGTAATGCCCTAGCAATTGAGATTTCCTGACAGAAAACAACTTTTTTGACCCTTTTTTTAGTGAAAATGTTCACCCATATTATTATCAAAAGTAAAACACCTACAACCAGGCGACGTAGCACAACGACTTGCATTTTCTCAATGGCTTCTTGATAATTCCCAATATACAATTTTTCATATAAATAACCTTTTTCTTGTAGTCTGAAGAGTATTTACTGAAATTTTTACTAAAATCGACATAGGGTGAAAGTGTTTTTTCGGGACCTAAAAATTACAAGTTTGACAAAATGACTGCCCCAACATTAAATATACAAATATGGGTTTTAAAGTACATGCAATAAGGAATATTTTAAGCTATGCTAAGCTATTATGATAATGCCCGATATACCATTTCTCATATAAATAACCTTTTTTCTTGTGTTCTAAAGAGTATTTACTGAAATTTTGACTAAAATCGACATAGGGTGACAGCGCTTTTTCGGGACCTGAAAATTACAAGTTTTGAAGATCGCGAAAACATGTGCAACTTCTTGCATCAAAATAATGGTGTATACGTATTGATTCTATAAGTATTGTGTGATCACTTCAAAAAGAGATTAAACACGAGGAAATCTAGACCTTGCAAATCAAATTTTGTTAAGATTTGACAAAGTTAGAACGGTTTAAAGAAAGCAAAGTTTTGCGATTTTGCTAAATTTACGGTTTTTTTTGGAAAAATCTTTAAAGCTTAATATATCAAAACGACTGCCACGATATTAAACATAATAATATGGGTTTTAAAGTACATGTAATAAGGAATAATTTGAGCTATCGTAGACCTTTTTATCATTTTCCAGAAACCCAAAAATTGAGATACAAATTAAGCTAAAAATTACGTTTTATTGTAAAATTTCTGACCTTCAAATGTGTGTCATTTTGAACAGGCAATATTCTAAGGTCCAAAATTTTGGAAATCTCATTTTTTTTATCTATATTTTTATCCCTGAAAATTTGAGCAAAATCAAAGAGGTCGACTTTTTCAAATTGGTCGAAAAGTAATGGAATTACCCATATATATATATATATATATATATATATATATACGGACAATCGCCTATTTACGGGCGATACATTTTCTACCTTTTAGAGGCGATCAAAATTTTTAGTTAAATAACAGCATCACGCTATTCAGCGATACTTATTATAACATGAAGCAGTAATATATTTTTGATCCAATCATTACATTCACAGATATTTACAAAATAAATTTAAAAATTGAAGACAAGGTTTATTGTTTATCCGAGAGAGTTTCATTTGCTGCCGATTATTTGTGGTTTGTGTCTTAATAACTGTGACCATGCTAAAATGCAGTAGGAAAAGGTTCAACTAAATGCCACCAGAATTAAGATAAATTGCAGTATTGTATAGCTATTATAAAATGTGTGTAAAAGACCACTAGGCGCCTTGAAGTGAGCGTTTATGTGCGCTTGGAGCGTGCGTTTGCCTCAAAAGTTTTAACGCCTGGATCAGGTTAAAAGTATGCGCAAAAACGCCTCTATAAGGGATTTAACATTTGTTTATTCTATAAAACAACAGACATTTTATCTAGTTTATGTTAACTAAATTTTGCATCTACTTTTAACCACTTTTTTTGCCTGACTCTACTGAAACCGTTGTTTTGGCCCTAAAATGCGGGCCGAAACGACAAAGGCTTGTAAATTATTTGCAGTATTTAATTAGCTGTAAATCACGAATTTGCATGATGACGCCATACTTTAAAATCTGACAGTAGTGAGACAGATTATAATTAATATTGAAACTTTTTGAAAAATGTATTTATTTGGGGCAGGCAAAAAATATTGAGTGTAATTCGTACCAAAGTGCTTAAGCAGCCCTTCGCTTTTAGCAACATGAAGAAGCAAAGCAATAGCAAACTGCTAAAGCCTATTTTCAACCCTTGATACACGATTCACTACATACTATAGGCGTTTTAGCTTTTAGTTTGATGATTGTTTGTGTAGAAAATATATATTTCATAGCTAATTTTAAACACACACTTTTAACTTGTTCGAGGCGTCTAAACTCTAATACATTGTTTATATGCCTCTGATGCAACTATGATATTTGTATTACAAAAAAGAACAAACAATAATTGCTTATAAATTAACAAAAAAAAATGTGTACTAAGGTCAATAAGTACCTGTAATAATAATAATAATGCACATTATTGTAACTACATTAGCTGTTGCGTTAAACCGGCAATTTATACTCATTTTTTGGTAATTGTTTTATGTACGTCATATATCTTGTTATAATTTTATCAAGTTGTCATATATTATGTTATTTTGTTAACAAGAATGTTATAATGTTATCATGTTATAATGTTATCCTGTAATCGTGTTATCGTGTTATCAAGTAATCGAGTTATGATATTAGGTTATCATGTCTTAATGTTTTTTTTGATAACATGTTTTCACATTGTCAAGTTTTCATGTTAGTATGTTATCATGTTATCAAGTTATAATGTTAACATGTTATCATGTTATCATAATATCATGTTATCATGTTATCATGTTATAATGTTATAATGTTATAATGTTATCATGTTATTATGCTATTATGTTATCTTGTTATCTTGTTATTTTGTTATCTTGTTATCTTGTTATCTTCTTATCTTGTTATCTTGTTGTTAACTTGTTATCTTGTTAGTTTGTTATCTAGTTATCTTAATATCTTGTTAGCTTGTTATCTAGCTATCTTGTTATCTTGATAGCTTGTTATCTAGTTATCTTGTTATCTTGTTATCTTGTTATCTTGTTAGCTTGTTATTTTGTTATCTTGTTATCTTGTTATCATGTTATCATGTTATCATGTTATCATGTTATCATGTTATCACGTTATCATGTTATCATGTTATCATGTTATCATGTTATCATGTTATTAAAATGTTTTGTTATTGTGTTATCAAGTAATCATGTTATTATGTTATTATGTAATCATGTTATCATGTTATCATGTTATCATGATATCATGTTATCATGTTATCATTTTATCATGTTATCATGTTATCATGTTATCTTGTTATCATGTTATCATGTTATCATGTTATCAAAATATCATGATATTATGTTATCATGTGGTCATGTTGTTATGTTATCATGTTATTATGTTATCATGTTATCATGTTATCATGTTATCATGTTATTATGTTATTATGTTATCATGTTATCATGTTATCATGTTATCATGTAATCATGTAATCATGTAATCATGTAATCATGTAATCATGTTATCATGTTATCATGTAATCATGTAATCATGTAATCATGTTATCATGTTATCATGTTATCATGTAATCATGTAATCATGTTGTCATGTTGTCATGTTGTCATGTTGTCATGTTATCTTGTTATCATGCTATCATACTATCATGTTATTATGTTTTCATGTTATTATGTTATCATGTTATTAAAATGTCTTGTTATTGTGTTATCAAGTAATCATGTTATTATGTTATTATGTAATCATGTTATCATGTTATCATGATATCATGTTATCATGTTATCATTTTATCATGTTATCATGTTATCATGTTATCTTGTTATCATGTTATCATGTTATCAAAATATCATGATATTATGTTATCATGTTATCATGTGGTCATGTTATCATGTTATCATTTTATCATGTTATCATGTTATCATGTTATCTTGTTATCATGTTATCATGTTATCAAAATATCATGATATTATGTTATCATGTTATCATGTGGTCATGTTGTTATGTTATCATGTTATCATGTTATTATGTTATCATGTTATCATGTTATCATGTTATCATGTTATCATGTTATCATGTTATCATGTTATTATGTTATCATGTTATCATGTTATCATGTTATCATGTTATCATGTAATCATGTTATCATGTTATCATGTAATCATGTAATCATGTTATCATGTTATCATGTTATCATGTTATCATGTAATCATGTTATCATGTTATCATGTTATCATGTTATCATGTTATCATGTCATCATGTTGTCATGTTGTCATGTTGTCATGTTGTCATGTTATCTTGTTATCATGCTATCATACTATCATGTTATCATGTTATCATGTTATCATGTTATCATGTTATTAAAATGTTTTGTTGTTGTGATATCAAGTAATCATGTTATTATGTAATCATGTTATCATGTTATCATGTTATTATGTTATCATGTTATCATGATATCAAGTTATTATGTTATCATTTTATCATGTTATCATGTTATCTTGTTATCATGTTATCATGTTATCAAAATATTATGTTATCATGTTAAGATGTTATCATGTTTCATGTGGTCATGTTGTTATGTTAACATGTTATTATATTATCTTGTTATTGTGTTATCAAGTAATCACGTTATTATGTTATCATGTTATCATGTTATCATGTTATCATGTAATCATGTAATCATGTTATCATGTTATCATGTAATCATGTAATCATGTTATCATGTTATCATGTTATCATGTTATCATGTTATCATGTAATCATGTAATCATGTAATCATGTAATCATGTTATCATGTTATCATGTTATCATGTTATCATGTTATCATGTTATCATGTCATCATGTTGTCATGTTGTCATGTTGTCATGTTGTCATGTTGTCATGTTATCTTGTTATCATGCTATCATACTATCATGTTATTATGTTTTCATGTTATTATGTTATCATGTTACCATGTTATTATGTTATCATGTTATGATGTTACTATGTCATCATGTTATCACGTTATCACGTTTTCAAGTTATCATGTTATCATGTTATCATGTTATCATGTTATCATGTTATCATGTTATCATGTTTTCATGTTTTCATGTTTTCATGTTATCATGTTATCATGTTATTATGTTATCATGTTATCATGTTATCATGTTATCATGTTATCATGTTATCATGTTATCATGTTATCATGTTATCATGTTATCATGTTATCATGTTATCATGTCATCATGTCATCATGTCATCATGTTGTCATGTTGTCATGTTGTCATGTTGTCATGTTGTCATGTTATCTTGTTATCATGCTATCATACTATCATGTTATTATGTTTTCATGTTATTATGTTATCATGTTATTAAAATGTCCTGTTATTGTGTTATCAAGTAATCATGTTATCATGTTATCATGTTATCTTGTTATCATGTTATCATGTTATCATGTTATCAAAATATCATGATATTATGTTATCATGTTATCATGTGGTCATGTTGTTATGTTATCATGTTATCATGTTATTAAGTTATCATTTTATCATGTTATCATGTTATCATGTTATCATGTTATCATGTTATCATGTTATTATGTTATCATGTTATCATGTTATCATGTTATCATGTAATCATGTTATCATGTTATCATGTAATCATGTAATCATGTTATCATGTTATCATGTTATCATGTTATCATGTTATCATGTTATCATGTTATCATGTTATCATGTTATCATGTTATCATGTTATCATGTCATCATGTTGTCATGTTGTCATGTTGTCATGTTATCTTGTTATCTTGTTATCATGCTATCATACTATCATGTTATCATGTTATCATGTTATTAAAATGTCTTGTTGTTGTGATATCAAGTAATCATGTTATTATGTAATCATGTTATCATGTTATAATGTTATTATGTTATCATGTTATCATGCTATCAAGTTATTATGTTATCATTTTATCATGTTATCATGTTATCTTGTTATCATGTTATCATGTTATCAAAATATTATGTTATCATGTTAAGATGTTATCATGTTATCATGTTTCATGTGGTCATGTTGTTATGTTAACATGTTATTATATTATCTTGTTATTGTGTTATCAAGTAATCACGTTATTATGTTATCATGTTATCATGTTATCATGTTATCATGTTATCATGTTATCATGTAATCATGTTATCATGTTATCATGTAATCATGTAATCATGTTATCATGTTATCATGTTATCATGTTATCATGTAATCATGTAATCATGTTATCATGTTATCATGTTATCATGTTATCATGTTATCATGTTATCATGTCATCATGTTGTCATGTTGTCATGTTGTCATGTTGTCATGTTATCTTGTTATCATGCTATCATACTATCATGTTATTATGTTTTCATGTTATTATGTTATCATGTTACCGTGTTATTATGTTATCATGTTATGATGTTACTATGTCATCATGTTATCACGTTATCACGTTTTCATGTTATCATGTTATCATGTTATCATGTTATTATGTTATCATGTTATCATGTTTTCATGTTTTCATGTTATCATGTTATCATGTTATCATGTTATCATGTTGTCATGTTATATTGTTATCATGTTATCATATTATCAAGTTATTACGTTTCCATGTTATCATGTTTTCATGTTATCATGTTATCATGTTATCATGTTATCATGTTATCATGTTATCATGTTATCATGTTATCATGTTATCATGTTATCATGTTATCATGTTATCATGTTATCATGTTATCATGTTATCATGTTATCATGTTATCATGTTATCATGTTATCATGTTATCATGTTATTATGTTATCATGTTATCATGTTATCATGTTATCATGATATCATGTTATCACGTTATCACGTTATTACGTTATCATGTTATCATGTTATCATGTTATTATGTTATCATGTTGTGATGTTGTCATGTTATCATGTTATCATCTTTTTATGTTATTATGTTATCATATTATCAAGTTATTACGTTTCCATGTTATCATGTTTTCATGTTTTTTTGTTTTCATGTTTTTATGTTATTATGTTATCATGTTATCATGTTATCATGTTATAATGTTATAATGTTATTATGTTACCATGTTATCATGTTATCATGTTATCATGTTATGATGTTACCATGTCATTATGTTATCACGTTATCATGTTATCATGTTATCATGTTATTATGTTATCATGTTGTGATGTTGTCATGTTATCATGTTATCATCTTTTTATGTTATTATGTTATCATGTTATCATGTTATTATGTTATCATGTTATCATGTTATCATGATATCATGTTATCATGTTATCATGATATCATGTTATCATGATATCATGTTATCATGTTATCATGATATCATGTTATCATGTAATCATGTTATCATGTAATCATGTTATCATGTTATCAAATTAACATGTTATCATGTTATCATGTTATCATGTTATCACGTTATCATGTTATCATGTTATCATGTTATCATGTTATCATGTTATCATGTTATCATGTTATCATGTTATCAAGTTATCACGTTATCATGTTATCATGTTATCATGTTATCATGTTATCATGTTATCATGTTATCATGTTATCATGTTATCATGTTATCACGTTATCACGTTATCATGTTATCATGTTATCATGTTATCATGTTATCATGTTATCATGTTATCACGTTATCACGTTATCACGTTATCACGTTATTACGTTATCATGTTATCATGTTATCATGTTATCATGTTATCATGTTATCATGTTATCATGTTATCATGTTATCATGTTATTATGTTATCATGTTATGATCTTACATACAATGTTATCAAGATATCATGTTATCATGTTGTCATGTTATCATGTTATTATGTTATTACAATACCTTGTTTTCAAGCTATCATGTTATCATGTTATTATGTTATCATGGTATCATGTTATCATGTTATAATGGTATCATGTTATCATGTTTGTTATGTTATAGTGTTATCAAATTATCAAGTTATCATGTTATGATGTATTCATTTAAAATATGTTATTAGGTTATTCTGTTATCGTTTTATCAAGTTATCAAGATATCATGTTATCAAGTTATCAAGATATCAAGATATCATGTTATCATGTTATCAAGTTATCATGTTATCATGTTATCATGTTATCATGTCAACATGTTATCATGTTATCATGTTATCATATTATCATGTTATCATGTTATCATGTTATCATGTTATCATGTTATCATGTTATCATGTTATCATGTTGTCATGTTATCTTGTTATCATGTTATCATGTTATCTTGTTGTCATGTTATCTTGTTATCATGTTATCATATTATCAAGTTATTACGTTTTCATGTTTTCATGTTTTTATGTTTTCATGTTATTATGGTATCATGTTATCATGTTATAATGTTATCATGTTATTATGTTACTATGTTATCATGTTATCATGTTATCATGTTATCATGTTATCATGTTATCATGTTATTATGTTATCATGTTATCATGTTATCATGTTATCATGTTATCATGTTATCATGTTATCATGTTATCATGTTATCATGTTATCACGTTATCATGTTATCATGTTATTATGTTATCATGTTATCATGTTATCATGTTATCATGTTATCATGTCAACATGTTATCATGTTCATATGTTATCATATTATCATGTTATCATGGTGTTATGTTATCATGTTGTCATGTTATCATGTCAACATGTTATCATGTTCATATGTTATCATATTATCATGTTATCATGTTATCATGGTGTTATGTTATCATGTTATCTTGTTATCATATTATCATGTTATTACGTTTTCATGTTTTCATGTTTTTATGTTTTTATGTTATCATGTTATCATGTTATCATGTTATCATATTATCATGTTATCATGTTATAAGGTTATCATGTTATCATGTTACCATGTTATTATGTTATTATGTTATTATGTTATTATGTTATCATGTTATCATGTTATCATGTTATCATGTTATCATGTTATCATGTTATCATGTTATCATGTTATCATGTGATCATGTTATCATGTTATTATGTTATCATGTTACTATGTTATCAAATTATCATGTTATCAAGTTATCATGGTAATATAGTTTTATGTTATCAAGCTTGCATGTTATTATGTTATTATGTTATTATGTTATTATGTTATTATGTTATTATGTTATTATGTTATTATGTTATTATGTTATTATGTTATTATGTTATTATGTTATTATGTTATTATGTTATTATGTTATTATGTTATTATGTTATTATGTTATTATGTTATTATGTTATTATGTTATTATGTTATTATGTTATTATGTTATTATGTTATTATGTTATTATGTTATTATGTTATTATGTTATTATGTTATTATGTTATTATGTTATTATGTTATTATGTTATTATGTTATTATGTTATTATGTTATTATGTTTATTATGTTATTATGTTATTATGTTATTATGTTATTATGTTATTATGTTATTATGTTATTATGTTATTATGTTTATTATGTTATTATGTTATTATGTTATTATGTTATTATGTTATTATGTTATTATGTTATTATGTTATTATGTTATTATGTTATTATGTTATTATGTTATTATGTTATTATGTTATTATGTTATTATGTTATTATGTTATTATGTTATTATGTTATTATGTTATTATGTTATTATGTTATTATGTTATTATGTTATTATGTTATTATGTTATTATGTTATTATGTTATTATGTTATTATGTTATTATGTTATTATGTTATTATGTTATTATGTTATTATGTTATTATGTTATTATGTTATTATGTTATTATGTTATTATGTTATTATGTTATTATGTTATTATGTTATTATGTTATTATGTTATTATGTTATTATGTTATTATGTTATTATGTTATTATGTTATTATGTTATTATGTTATTATGTTATTATGTTATTATGTTATTATGTTATTATGTTATTATGTTATTATGTTATTATGTTATTATGTTATTATGTTATTATGTTATTATGTTATTATGTTATTATGTTATTATGTTATTATGTTATTATGTTATTATGTTATTATGTTATTATGTTATTATGTTATTATGTTATTATGTTATTATGTTATTATGTTATTATGTTATTATGTTATTATGTTATTATGTTATTATGTTATTATGTTATTATGTTATTATGTTATTATGTTATTATGTTATTATGTTATTATGTTATTATGTTATTATGTTATTATGTTATTATGTTATTATGTTATTATGTTATTATGTTATTATGTTATTATGTTATTATGTTATTATGTTATTATGTTATTATGTTATTATGTTATTATGTTATTATGTTATTATGTTATTATGTTATTATGTTATTATGTTATTATGTTATTATGTTATTATGTTATTATGTTATTATGTTATTATGTTATTATGTTATTATGTTATTATGTTATTATGTTATTATGTTATTATGTTATTATGTTATTATGTTATTATGTTATTATGTTATTATGTTATTATGTTATTATGTTATTATGTTATTATGTTATTATGTTATTATGTTATTATGTTATTATGTTATTATGTTATTATGTTATTATGTTATTATGTTATTATGTTATTATGTTATTATGTTATTATGTTATTATGTTATTATGTTATTATGTTATTATGTTATTATGTTATTATGTTATTATGTTATTATGTTATTATGTTATTATGTTATTATGTTATTATGTTATTATGTTATTATGTTATTATGTTATTATGTTATTATGTTATTATGTTATTATGTTATTATGTTATTATGTTATTATGTTATTATGTTATTATGTTATTATGTTATTATGTTATTATGTTATTATGTTATTATGTTATTATGTTATTATGTTATTATGTTATTATGTTATTATGTTATTATGTTATTATGTTATTATGTTATTATGTTATTATGTTATTATGTTATTATGTTATTATGTTATTATGTTATTATGTTATTATGTTATTATGTTATTATGTTATTATGTTATTATGTTATTATGTTATTATGTTATTATGTTATTATGTTATTATGTTATTATGTTATTATGTTATTATGTTATTATGTTATTATGTTATTATGTTATTATGTTATTATGTTATTATGTTATTATGTTATTATGTTATTATGTTATTATGTTATTATGTTATTATGTTATTATGTTATTATGTTATTATGTTATTATGTTATTATGTTATTATGTTATTATGTTATTATGTTATTATGTTATTATGTTATTATGTTATTATGTTATTATGTTATTATGTTATTATGTTATTATGTTATTATGTTATTATGTTATTATGTTATTATGTTATTATGTTATTATGTTATTATGTTATTATGTTATTATGTTATTATGTTATTATGTTATTATGTTATTATGTTATTATGTTATTATGTTATTATGTTATTGTGTTATTATGTTATCAAGTTATGATGTTATTATGAAATCATGTTATCAAGTTATGATGTTATTATGATATTATGTTATCAAGTTAGAATGTTTATATGATATCATGTTGTCATGTTATATTATGTTATGCTTATAAGTTACCACATAATCGTATTGTCCTACTATTATTTAGTATGTCATTATGATTATTATCATAACATTAATACATAATACATGATAACATGGTTCACATAATAACATGATAAAGTGTTACATAATAACATGACATCACATATTGACAACATTATTACTTCATAACAACATGGTTAAATTTTATTATGTTTTGCATTGTAACAATCCTATGTTTACTTCTTGTTGTATAATACAAACCTGAAACTACTGGTTTTATATTTATTTGATTTTAATCCAGATATGATTACAATACTTTAAATTTGTTTAATTTATATAATTAATAAGTTAATTGTTATACTTTGGTACTTATTAACATCGAAACTACAATTGTTTCTATGCATAAATGACACGTTACATAATTTAAATTCTTTAGTAAAATAAATAAAAAAATTATAAACCACAAAATATTATTTATCTTAATTCCATTATTATACGAGTTCATTGAAAGTAAACAGACAAAAGGTTGAAAAGCCATAAATGGGCAAGGTCATTCAACACGTTAGGGAAATATTTTAAAACTACTTGCTGTTATATTTTACTACTCGTTTTTTGCATATAATTTTTTCTATAACTTGGCTTTTTCAAGATTTATAAAAAAATGAGTTGGTAATATTTTTGCTAGTATTTATATACTTTAATTTGTTTACATAAAACAATTTTGAAAATAAAAATAAAAAAAAACTAAACGCTATAATTATATTTATGTCATTATCTATTCTTCTGCTTTTAACTACAAATTTACAGGTAACAATACTAAATATATTGATAAATATTAAGCACTGGTTATGTCATGTTTATGTAATATTCATCACTTTACCAGGTAATTTCAACAAGGTTTTGCTTAGGATTGTAATAGTAGCGGCGATGTTTAAAAAATATATGTTGTTGACATGATACTTCAATTTCGTTACATCGACGAAGAATTAACTACCTGAATATCGCATTGCTTAGTAAAAAGAATTTATCGTAATCTTTATAGATATTATTTTATAATAATTGCTTAAAATGTATTATAACATTTTATTAGATCAAATATAATTGATTTGAATAAAAAATGCAATCATGACATACATAGCGACACTGAAATTTGCTTCAATTGACATTTGCATAAAAAGACAGGAAAATATTTTACACAGTAGACATGTGTAACTGTGTGTTGCCTTTTCTTATATCACCAATCGTCAATTCTCTATTCTAATAAAACCATTCTAAAAAGTAAAAAATTAATCTATATATTTTTACCTGCTCTTTTATTACGGTAATTATAGAGATTTTGTATATGTAGACATAATTAAGCCAAGAAAAACCGGAAGATTAGTATTTCCCTTTATGACAGAATCATGCAGTTGCGGGTCACAAGAAAAAAACAATCACCTGCTCATAAATCAATCAGTTTAATTATATTAATCATATTATCATCATTAATGAATTGAGAAGTGTTTAAACACAACTTTGAAAATGAACGATCTTCTTTTCCAGAATAATATCATTTTACATTAAATCAAAGTGAATCAAATAATAATTAAGACATTATAAATAAAATAATATCGAATAATAATACTTTTAGTTACTTGGAATAAAAAATAACTAAAACCTCTTATATTTTTTTTAATTATTGCATATTTCTTTATCATATTTGCTAAAACAACATCAATCCAAAATTAAACTAATATTATTTCAGAGAACTAGTAATTGCGAATCTTATGATGACGATCGCACGTTATAAACTTGTAGTGAAAAGAGAACGCACATGGCTTAAATTTTAATTATGGCGATGGAACCAATATATAATTTTTCAAAAAATTCTAATTTGTGCTAAATACTTATTTAATAATCTAACTAAATTATATATTTTTTTAATTTGATTATAAAGTTTTTAGTAATAGATTTTGTTTAATTTATTGTAAAATCATTATGTTTATTAGTTTTAACTAATGAAATAGATAATATCAAGATTTTTTATTTAGCAATATAACCTAATTTGTAACATAAAACTATGATAATAAATCATTTTAGAAAAGATGAAACAAATGTTTATTAAAATCTCATTAGAAAGCATTAATTCTAATCCGGATGCGACTGAAAGGGTACATATAATAATACGAAAAATAGCATTTATTGCTTTACTCCTACCCTTTTTCATTAATTATTAGGATATATATATATATATTGTAATTTAAGAAAAAGTGTTTACTGTTTAGTAAATTTGTGATAGAGTGGAGAATATAATTTAGCGATGTTTTATTTAGTAAAGTTTTTAGAAGATGGATTGTATTACATTTGTAATCAACGGCAAATAGATCGTAACGAGAACAATTCTGTAAGGAAAGTTTGCTACAAAAATTTGGGAACGTATGATGCGAAAGTATTATTTCGCGGTGGTAAGTAATATCAAATTATTTAAAATAATAACTTAATAATTTACTAATTTATTTAATAATAAATTCTGTAATATTATTTTTAGAAAAAGATGAGATGGTGCTGAAAATGAATGAGATAGAAACGTCCCAGGAAGACGAAATTATTCCAAATCGACAAGGTAATTTATAATTTTATAAATATATTTAATTTTTTTTAAATTATTGTGTTATTTCTATTGTAGAAGATGATTCTCAGGAAAGTTTGGAAAACGTAAACGCCACTAATAAAATTAACATTTTACAAAATATATCATGACATTCAAAAGAAATATTACCAACAGAACAGAATATTATATAAAAAAAAGTTACTAACATTTCTTTTTAATTATTTTTTTTGTTAAAATAACATTGTTACTGTTGTTTCAAATAATTATGTATAATAAATAGTTCTAAATCTAATTAGAGCTTCTTATAATCATTTACAAATAATATTCAAACAATGATTTTGATTTGTGGATGCCTACTGATGCGTCTAGCAGCTCATACAAACAACTTATTAGAAGCTTAGACGCCTCGAACCAGTCAAAAATAAGCGTGAAAAATCGCTAGAAGCCTCAAACTGGGTGTTTTTGTGCGCCTGGACCGGGCGCTTTTATCAAAAACTTCAACGCCTCGATCAGGTTAAAAGTATGCGCAAAACGCCTCTATAAAAAAGTTTGAAAGTGATAGGAATGTAAGATTGTTTGTTTTTATGCATAATAGTTATCGTCAGAGGTAGTAACGCAATGCCCCCTATTTATTTATTAAATTTAAATAATAATAGTTATGTTTTATTAAATTTATTATATTATTAATAATCAAAACAACTGACATTGTAACGTAAGTAAGTCGTTCACTTACTGACTAATTCTAGTAATTAATTTTTGGAATTAGCAATTTTTTGTTTTTTTATTAAACAATTTTTAATAAAATATTCAATGTTTATTCTTTTTTTTTAATTCAATATATAGCAGTTGTTTCAGTACAATTGAGTAATTATTTATTTCTAATAACTAAATCGTTTGCATCAAACTACTTTTTGATTGTACTTTACATATTTATTATTTTGTTTATTAATCAATTGAATTATTTATAAACAAACATTTTTATTTAAAAAAAATATTTAATATTACAAAATATTTATCTACGCTGCAACTCCCAAGATTCAATGAAAACAACATATGTTATTGAGATTTGTGCATATTTCTTAAAACCTGCTGCAGTAGCCATCTAGTCGAGCAAAATTAGTACTAACCGCTAGACGCCTCGAACTGGCTGTTTATGTGCGCTGGTGCGAGCGCTCGCTTCTAAAATTTCAACGCCTCGATCAGGTTAAAATTGTGCGCGAAAACGCCTCTATAAGGGAGTTAACATCTCTATATATATATATATATATATATATATAGTTCATTTGATGTGAGGTTAAACCGTTTCCTCAAATTTCTCGCGTTTATAAAGTGAATAATTGAAAAATGCTCGGGGTTTGGTGTTTTGGTAAATAAATTTGGTTATATATTTTAACAATATTTAATCTTTGTGTAGGGTCAAAAGCTAAAATCAAATATAAAACTTATAATATATTGTAACAAAATAAAGAAAACACAACCAATCAAATAGTTAGAAAAATGAAATACTAACCTAAAAGCAGGTAATTTGCGGTAAACAAATAGGCTTGTTGCTGCAATGTTACCCAAGACACGTTTTTCTTTTTCTTGGTTATTTTTAAGTAGCCGGTTAGTCTGTTTTACTTCAACTCGAAGTTATACTTCCCCTGATGTTGATATACAGCATTTTCTCCATCTCTTTGGGGCCTGCATTTTTTTCTTTTTCCTTCTGGTCGGCCTTGTGTGATCTGTTTTACTATTCTGTTGTTGTCTATACGCTTGATTCTTATTTCAATATTTTCTTTTGTAATTGATTAAGTTGTTTACATCTTGTACATTGCACATCTCTTATATTTTGCTGTTTTTTATTTTGTCGTGTAATGTTTTTTGTTGCACTATTCTTAGGAGTTTTATTTCGCTTGCGCTTATTACTTGCTTTGTCTTTGTTGTGTCTGCTTTGGTTTCTGTGACATATATTATTAGCAATACTACTGTTTGTATATCCTTGTTTTTGACTCTGTTGTTAGGTGTTTGTTTCTTTATACCAAGTTTTTGAAGCATCCTGATACTCTTGACGCTTTATTAATCTTTGCTTTACCTTCTTCATTTACATATGTTACCATTTCTTTTTATTTCTATGCCTAAGTAGTTGAATTTTTTAACTTGTTTTATTATTTTGTCTTCTATCACTGGCTTGCAGTTTTCTTGGATATTGTCATACATTTTGTCTTTTCTGTATTTATAAACATGTTAAATGCAGAAGTCTTTGCAGCTCATCTTCACTGTTTGCAAGGATTACAGCATTATCTGCAAATCATATCACATTCACGATCAAATTTGTCATTTTGTATCCATGTTTTTTAGTAGTTTTCTTGTTATTTTGTTCATTATGAGATTGAATAAAAATGAGTTTAACGAATACCCTTGCCTTATACTTGTGTTGATTGGTATTTGTTTTGTTGTATTAGCCTTGACTCTAATGCCAGTTGTACAGTTGGTGTTTAGATTTTCAATTATTTTTATGATTTTATGTAGTATGTTATTATTTTTCATTATTTTTATTATGTCGTTTAGTTTTATAAGGTCGAATGCTTTGGTTAGATCCACAAAGCACATGTATAGCAGTATATTGTATTTTTTTGTTTTTCTGCAAACTGTCTGATGATATTGTCTCTGTTGTGGATCTATTTTGTCTGAAACCTTGTTGTTTTTTATTAAGAGGAATAATCTGGTTAAGTTTTTTGTGTATGATCTTTGTGAACAATTTGAGTGTGCTATTTAGTAAGGTTTTTCCACAAGAGTTCTAAAGCTATAACTATTTTTCCATTTTTATATTTGATTATTACATAGTCCTGAAACACGTCTTGCAACGAAAAGAACCACGAATTGACGCAAATAAAGATACCGCAGCGCGAGTTTCTTAAAAGTCTAAAGTTATTGATGCTGCTTGGATGGCCTACGCAATATACTCGTAAACAACATTTTTTGCATGCTTCTACCAAAAGCTTTATATAATCCGGACAAAAATTGATTAATTGGATTCAAAGTTAAGACCAAAAATATGTTTGTAACTTTATTTTTTATTAAAATTGTTATCTAATGTTTTTAAATAGTCTAATTGGTTTTTAAACAATTTAATAATAATAATATTTTATTATCCCAACAGGCATATATGCCTAATTACAGGGTAATGTTACAATAATCATATTATAAACTAACAAGTTTTAATATATTTAGTACTAATTGTATAAAAATGCACGTAGTTGTAGCAGATTAACTGAAAAAATATCTAATTCTGGTGGCAGATCATTAATAGTACGCATGATAGTGTTCATTGGTGAATAGAATCCAATATTCGTTTTGTTATTGGGAATGACGCAGATATCCTTGGATCTTGTTCTCTCCTGAGGTACCCGAAAATTTACCATTTCTAGCAAAACAGGACATTCTAAAGCACCAGTAGTAAGCTTGAATCCTAAAACCGCCATTGCTGCTTTTCTTCTTGTTTCAAGAGACTGATAGTTGAACATGGTGATTTATTCATTGTTGTTAAACTCTTCTCTTCTTGGGTAGAAATGATGTTCTTGAATATATAAGTATTTAAGTAGTTTACGCTGAATAGTTTTAATTTTGCGTTTATGTATTTCGTAGTAAGGCGACCAAACAGATGAACAATATTCTAATTTGCTCCAAACAAATGAGCAATATAAAAGTTTTAATGACGCTGAATTGCTAAACTTTTTAGCATTTCGTAAGATAAATTCTAATGATTTTGAAGCAACATTAGTCATAGATTCAATGTGATGGTGAAAACAAAGTTGAGTGTCAAAAACAACACTTAAGTCGCCGAAATTTGATACTCTAGTAAGATTTTCTAATCCAATTGAGTAGTCATATTTAATTACAGTTTTCCTTAAGCTAATTGACAAAACATTGCATTTAGAGATATTTAGTAGTAAGTTGTTATTTTTACACCACTGACCCAATTTGTTTAAATCATCTTGTAAGTAAAAACAATCATTAATACTGTTAATATTTCGAAAAAGTTTTAAGTCATTGGCGTATAACAAGTAGTGTGACTGAAAACAGGTACCTATATTGTTTATAAAGAGCAAGAATAATAATGGTCCTAGAGCCCTGAGGAACACCTGACTTAGATAAATAATTATTAGACCTAACATTTGAGATTTGCACATATTGTGTACGATTTTTTAAATATGCAGATAAAACTCCAATCAATTTGTTGCTAAATCCGAATGAGTTTAGTTTTAGCAATAAGA
This sequence comes from Tachinus rufipes, assembly GCA_963932245.1. Classification (NCBI taxonomy): domain Eukaryota; kingdom Metazoa; phylum Arthropoda; class Insecta; order Coleoptera; family Staphylinidae; genus Tachinus; species Tachinus rufipes. Next base: position 75,093,474 of record OZ010743.1, on the reverse strand, counting down.
TATTATGGTCGAGTTTATCAAACGCTTTACTAAAATCGGTGTAAATAACGTCGACATGTTGTTGCGAATCCAATGCCTTTGAGACATATTCAGTAAATGCCATTAAGTTTGTTGTTGTTGACCGACCTTTGCAGAAACCGTGTTGGTTAATATCCAATTGATTTTTAACATTGAAGTAAATATGGTTACATAATATAGTTTCAAATACTTTGGCGACGTTATTTATTAAAGTAATTGGACGATAATTTGCAATAATTAATTTGTCTCTTTTTTTTGGTACAGAATACACTTTTGAAATTTTCCAAAGTTCAGGGAAACTTTGTGATGACAGTATTAAATTGTATATATGTACTAAGGGAGTTGCAAATGTTTGAATACAGTCTTTTACTATGAATAACAAAATTCCATCTGGCCTAGATGTTAATTTGGAACTTAATTTATTAGCAACCAAAATGACTTCGTTTTCAGTTGTTTTTGAATTATCAAAGAAATTACTTTGCACTTTAGAATATACAGACTGAGGTGCGTTAGAAGAAATATTGTAAACACTACTAAAAGTCTCAGCAAAGCAATTCGCAATATCTTGTGGAAAGGATAAAGTCCGATCTTCATGAACAAATAGAGATGGAAAAACAGATGTATTTTTAATAGCATGAATGTATGTCCAAAAATGCTAGGGGTCATTTTTTATTTGTCTTTCAGCAAAACTAATATATCTCTTACGATCTTCAGATATGATACGTTTAACAGTTGTGCGTGTATCTTTATACTTGTCTAAGTACCAATTTGACTTTTTTGATTTATACATCTTATAGTAATGATTTTTTACTATAATCACACGAATCAAATTATGACTAAACCATATTGGATATTTTTTCCTTTCAGTATCAGTTGTATATTTAGGAACATGTATATTAAAGGCAGTGTTAATATTATCATATAACTTACTACAGGAATCATGTATATCATAACTACTTAGAACGTCAGTCCAGTCAATATGCTGCAGATCTTGGTATAAGTTTGCTAAATTGAACGCAGAAGATCGCATAGGTTTATATGGTGTAGATTGATCAGCGATAATTAAAACAGAAACAACTAGAGAAGGATGATAAATATTTTCTTTTACCAAAGGCAATTCGGATCTGTTAACAGTGCAATTAAATTTGGAAGAAATCAAAACCAAGTCAATTGTATGAATTTAAAACATTATTTTTTTGTTTAAGATTATTGAAATTACAAAATTTGTTGAATAATGACACAGTTGATTTTATAGAATTAATATCAATCAATTCCGGAATATTAAAATCACCTATTATTAATATATTGTTATTAAAATCAATATTTTCTTCTAAAAAATTGTAAATACTATTGTAAATCTCAATATTAGAACATGGAGGTATATACAGAACTACAATTATGAAATGGGTTTTAAATTTGAGCATAAATTTAATAATATATAAAAGTTTTTGATGATTAAACTAGGACTTTAAAGAAGATACAAAATTAGTCGATTTTTTTTCACTTACACACTTACAACTTTTCACAATAAAAGGATAGTCAACTAAGAATTTATCTTCTTAAAAATAAAGTGATTAAAAAATGTATGCTGCAAACCTTCTAAATACATTTAATAATTTAAACTTTTATAATAAGAATACAGCTTAATAAATGCACTACTCTATTTTTAAGTGAAGTTCAGAAATTTCATTTTTGTGTAATTTCTATTCTAAATATTTTAACTATTTTATTAATTTAGTCATCATTAATTTTTGTCGATGTAGGCCGTTTAAAATTATTTTTTTTTTATTTTGTGTTGTTCTTTAAAGTTTTGCAAAGTTTGTAAGATATCACTTCTCAAAGATTGGTGTTTTAGCCAAAAATGCTTATGTTTGTATACAGTGGATGTGCTTATAAAAAATTAAATTCTGTTTATCAACAACTTGAACATAGGAATCCCTATATCTTCATTTTGACTGAAACCAAAGTAAACAATAAAAATCCAGATCGCTTTAATCTAGTAGATTTCAATTATCATCATCAACATTATTTTGCTGACCAACAGTGTGTCCACATTCACATACAACAAGCATATTCTAGACTGACGACGTACGAAATTAGTTATAATAGCATTGGTTATTCTAGCTTATTTTTTAAACTAAAACTTCCCGATAAATTTATTTTTGTAATTGGCATAATCAAAATTTTTTTGATGATGTTTCTAAAAGTTTTGACAAGTTTTTTTAAGGTAATCATAGAAAAGCTGAAATAATTTTGTTAGGAGATTTTAATGTACATAATACTGGATGGTCACTCATCTTTTATAACACAATCCGGACAACAAGTTACAATTTTTACTGATTTTCATAATCTTATCCAACTTATTCAGCGACCCATTTTATTTTCCGCGTGATGAATTTCTTGGTGAACCAAGATTATTAGATTTGTATCTTTCAACTATGCCAGAGATTACAATAATTAATGTTGAGGTTGTGTTAGGAAATTCTGATCATAACATCTGTTCATAAAACTTCTTTTCTTATTAATACATAACCTAAACCGCACATCATCTATTATTATACTAAGATGAACATAGTAAAAATGAAAGTATTTTTTAATAATTTTCTTTTCGATACTCATAGCTTACATTTTAATGATTCACATATTGCAGCAGAAACTCTCACAAAAACAATTCAAAAAATCATTGAAAAATTTATTTCCTTCTCTGTTATTAATCCAAAACAAAAGTACTTGTTTTTAATACAGACAAAACAGGCAAGCAATAAGAAGCAAAAAACATTTAAGAAACGCATCAGTAATTGTTCCAAACAGACTAAACAGGATTAGTTAGCTCTTAATTATTGTGACAATCTAATATAAACTGAAAAAGATAGGATTGACAGAAACAAAGCCAATCAAATATTTCAGCTTTCCATAAACAAAAACAAAATATAAAACAATAAATTTATTGCAAGGTAGTACAAAATCTTCAATACCTTCTCTTTTAAATAATTAAAACAATCTAGTTACTAATCTATAAAAAAAGGCAGATCTTTTTGCAAACAAATTTGCATCTAACTCTACTATTATAAATTCTACCATTACTATACCTACAATGCCGGCTAGTGGAAAAATAATGTTCAATTTATTTTAGGAAACAAGTTGTCACAAAATATCTTCTTAAATTAAATACCAAAAATTCATCAGGTATAGATAAAATTCTACCATTTATTCTTAAAAAAATTTCAAATAAGTTAGTTTTTATTTTGACTAAAATATTTGCCTTATCATACAAAAATGAAACATTCTCAAATTGTTAGAAAATTGCATAAGTCTGATTTTTAAAATTATAAACCAATTGCATTATTGTCCAATCTGTCAAATTTTTTTGAAAAGTATATTAATTTTTACATTGTCAAGTTCTTAGAACAAAATAACTTTATTTCAAATACTCAATATAGATTTTGATCAAAACGTTTGACAACAGATCTTTACAAATGAAATTTTACTTTAGGCAAACAAAGAGAAAATCTTGCAGTAACTCTAGACATTTTCAAAGCGTTTGATAAGGTTGGATATAAAAACTGTAAATCTTGTCAATAGTTTTCTTGACAATAGAAAATAGTTAGAATTGATGGTTTTAACTCAGACCCCAAAATCATAAATGTTGGTATTCCTCAATGTTCTGCTCTTTTGCCAACTTTATTTTTAACAATCTTCAAACAACTAACAGTTCTATTTGTAGTTTTGCAGATAATAGCACCCTTTATACTTATTGACAATTCTAGGTTAGAATTTGTAGCATCTATAGATAAAAACCTCAAACCAGTATCTAAATGAGGTATAGTTAGTATCAATCCATATCTTCTTCAATTTGTTTTCTAAGTGCTACAATCTCACATAATCTTCTCTGGAACAATTATGTTGTCGACATAGCTTTGAAAGTATCTAGAAAATTAGGATTTCTTAATAGATGTATTATTTTTTTTAATTTCTGTTTTACTTTTGCATATATATATATAAAACTTATATTTGTCCTTTTATTGAATATTGTTCCCAAGTATGAGTAAAAGCATTGGAAACAACACTAACTTTTTTTAAACTCTGTTCAAAAACGAACTATTTGGAAAATTGACTAATGATTTAGGTACTTTACAACATAGGCGTAATGAATGTTGCAGATCTTTGCATTTTCTATAGATATTTTAATGGACATTGTTCAAACGAGATACAAGACATATTGCCATCTAAACAATTATTTATTTGTAGTACAAGGCTTGCTAGAAATTTTAACAAATATTCACTGACAGTTCAAAGATGTAGAACTGAAACTTTGAAGAGAAGTTTTTTTAACCGTACTATCGACAAATGGAATAAACTTCCAAATTCAGTATTTCCTAAAACTTATAAGCCTCAAAGATTCAAAGTCAATGTTCATAGACTGCTTAAATCTAGTCTTCAATGTGATAGTTTTACTTGATAAAACTCAAAGGTATTTTTATGTAATTGTGGCATATTATGCAATTCCTAAATATCACGTTTTGAAATTTTAAAAAATTATATCAACGTAATAAATGTGGTTTTTACGAATTTTAATAGTTTTGAAAGTGCTGTAGCTTGTAGTCAATATTATTCCCAAAAACCAAACTTTCAGGAGTTTTTCATGTATTTATAAAAACAGTTTTTAGCAAAAAAATTATATAGAAACAAACTACTGTGAAATTTGACATTCTCACAGCATTTTTAATGTAGCGCTGTTTTTGGAATTTTAGGCATTTTCTAAACAGCATACGATTACTAAAATTAACAAAGGCTAAATAAAAAAAAATTAGTTAATGTACGAGGAATTACAAAAAAAATAAGATTTTGTATACTATTTTCCAATGTTGCTACGCTGAAAAAAAAAATAGAAAATAGAAATCATGATAGAAAAAACTGAAAATTTAAAAAACATCTTTTTTTGATACCTACTAAAACATATTTAATTTTCACCAAATTTGGAGATACTCAATTTTTGAGTATGATCGAAAAGTAATAGAGTTATCTACATGTGTTCTATGAGTAACTTTGTTATTTTAAATGTTACAGAGTTGGTTAAATTAGCAAAGTTGGGCAGAATTTCTAGAAAACAGTAATGTCATTTTTAAATTTGTCTATTTACTCTAGAGTAAAACTAAAAAATGCATTCTGTAGATATGTTTTGAGCAGAAGCACCTTTCTTTCCCTTTTTTCGGCTCATTCATTTCATTTCATTTTATTTCTTTTTTTTGCGCCGTATTTTATTTTAAGGAAAATAAATTATTTTTTATTTTTCTATTGATATCATTTATTCATCTTCACATATATTTCTATTCTTAAATCTGCTGCCTCATGGTGAAGTTCCCGCATAGTTTACTCAACGATGCGAAATTCTCTGCGCGGTAAGTTTTTCTTTTGTAACTATCCCTTTAAAAAGTAAGTACTCTAACTGGTACAGGTAATAATAATGTATTAATACATTTATATTCATTAAGTTTTAATTATTTGATGTCTCCTTTGCATAACCGCGACCTTCCCATGTGGCATGGCTTAATTTTAAATTATGTTTTTAGGTATTTAAGGATCAATACACGTTGTTATATTTACTTAAATAAATTCATCACGGCGTACGACGCATTATTTTTTCTACATCCACACGCTGGTCCAACCCACTACCCTATAATCCGACAAGCACCCGGAGGTTTTGTCACAGTTTTATGTAGAATTCAAATAGGTTAACAAAACGTTTATAACACTTTTGGTTTTTGAGATATAAAGCAAACTTTTTTCTGATTTTAAAAATTATAGATTGTTATATCTAATTTAATTATTTTTTTTCAAAATTTGCAAGAACAAGAATAAATTGATAAAACAATTATTACTACATATTATAAGAGTGCCTTGGAATTAAAAAATACAATTAATATAATTTTTCAATAATTTATATTAGTTGACAAATTTAATACTACAAATGTAACAAAAGTTGACTACTGTGTTTAAAAATAATAATATGGCCGCTTTTACAATCCCCAGTTAAAGCATAGTTATACCTAGTATAACGCACCTCTTAAGCGTCGCACATATCATATTCGTAAAAATAAATAAGGAAAACAGTAGAATTTGTTGCTCAAATTTTAGTCTTTTTGTTGTCACTATTTGGTTTAAACATATTTACGTTATAGAGAAGACAATCTAAATTTGCTTATAAACAACTTACGGCACAATTGACGTTTCAATAGGTTATCCTAGAGAATAAACTAACTTAGCATTTGTAAAATGCATTGCGTGTTATACCAGGTATAACTGTGGATTAGTTTATCAAACGATTGTAAAAGCGGTCCTTAATACGTCAAAAGAAAAAGTGATACGTTATTTTGTTACTTTAATTGTAATAAATCATCTGCATTAGCTAGTCATAGACGGACACATTTTTCGGCACATTTGCATGCGGCAAGACAAAATGCGATATGCGGCAAAAGTCTCAACTTGCAAGTCACACAGTGCAAAAGTGTTTCACCATAAACGTACACATTTGCGTGTTGTTGACAATTTATTAGTAAATATAATTATTTACGTAGTGAGGCAAAAATGAATAGTAAAGCCGTCGTTTTGAAATAGTTACGCCGATTTACTTGTGACAGACCAGGACGACAGATAAATTGTTTGATTGGCGTGGACGTTTATGTTGTAGGTCGTAAAAATGCTCGCCACAAGAAAATGTTTTCTCGCCGCATGCAAATGTGCCGAGAAATGTGTTCGTCTATGGCTAGCTATTGTATCTAAAAACTTGCATGAAAAACCTGAAAAGTAAAAAATTCTCTAAACCAAAAAATGCCAAAATTAATTTAAACCAATCTTATTTGTACAAAAAATTGAACTTACGTAACGTATCTAAAGAACAAGCAAGGAACATTTTAAAACAAAATATTTATAAACCTTATTATTATTAAAAAATTAAATTTATGAAAAAATATTCTAAACTAAAATCATCCATAGACGCGTTTCGAGGTTTACCTCTCATCAGTATGGCTTTATTTATTTAAACTTAATAATTGATTTTTAACTTACTTCGTTAACATTGTTCACCACCACAATTCAAAAAGAATATTTTAAAGGGTGTATTGGCTAATTATACTAACTGACTTAATGACTTTATTTAATGGCTATGGTTTTACAACTGTCTCATTTGAGGACATTGCGTCTCTTCTTTATATATTTCTTATTATTATTATATTATTATAACAGATTGTACTCAACAGATCTTGAAAAAAGACTACTAACTATTTTCTCAACCAATTTTACTTTATGACTAGCCTAAATTTACAAATAATGAATTATTCAACAACAAAAATACGTTGTCAACTATGTATTCAAGAAAATAATGGTCATTTTAAAGTATTTTTACATTAATTATTAATTTAATCTATAGTGATTTTAATTTTAATAAAAGATTACATCAGCCATAGTCAAGCTGAAACTTGTAAAGTATTTGTAAGAGTAAACTTGTGATAAAAACATAGTAAATTGTTTTATTATTTCAGAGAGATTGTTAATAAAATTATTGTGTATGTTATTGTTTTATAAAATATGTTGATAATTAATTTTAATTGATCCAATAAACACAAAGAAATTCAAATTCTAAATTCTATTTTTTGCAAATTTTAAAAAGTAATAAAAAAGATATAACAATTATACATTTTTGAAATCAGCAAAAATAAGCTTTTTAATGAACCAATGTTTGGGTAATGACTACATCATGATTACAACTGTAAAAACAAAACAACATATAATTTTTTTTTTCTAATAAATTTTTACAGTTGCTGAAGTGTCCAAGGTAACGATAGTTAGTAACAGTTTTAGATAAAAAAACAATAATTAAAATATTTTCAAGGTAACTGTAACTTGTTAACACCATGTATATAAGGGGTGTAGTTTCAAAAAGTACAATCTCCACCGTAATAAGTTTTTCAGAAAAAAATTCTTAAAACTGATTTCTGTGCGTTTTGAGTTATTTACAAAACATTTGATCAATAAATTATCAAAAAAATCAAATTGCAGGTTGCATAAGGTCTTTTTAATCTGAATCTTGTCAAAATCATTTCTTAAGTTAAAACTAAACTAAAAAAATTAAAAAACAAAACTCAATTTTATTGTAATGTATGAAACATTTTTTAGTATTACGTTATAGAATGCGTAATTTGCTACAAGATGGCATTACTAACTCAATAATTTCAAAAAGTGGAGTTTGTACTTTTTGATACTACACCCCTCATATGCTTTATCAAGTTTTAATTTTATTAAAATAAATAATTGTGTATGTTATAAAATTTTAATTTAACGTCAGTTAAATATTTTATTATGTAGGGTTTTCTAACAAGAGGTTTCATTTTGATATTTTAAAAAAACGGGTATTTTTAAGAGAAATCAATAAATGTTTATTTCATTGTATTGAGGAAGGTATGCCATTAACATTTGAAAACGATATCAGTCAAATGGGCGCCACAGTTACGGTTGCAGTACCACATTCTTTTCATGAAGTTTTCCATGACCAATTTGCACATTTGCGGCTGTATGTCCTCGATAACTTTACGAATTCCATCTTAATAGCCTTGAATCAATTGTGGAGCATTGGCATAAAACTTATCTTTCACGTGGCCCCAAAGAAAAAAATCTAAAGGTGTTAAATCACAAGATCTCGGTGACCAATTGTGATCACCTCTTTGAGAAATAACACGGTCAGAAAACTTTTCTTTCAAAATTGCAATTGTTTTGTTGCTTGTGTAGCACGTAACGCCGTCTTGCTGAAAATAAACGTCGTCCACATCAATATCTTTCAATTCCGGCCATAAAAAATAATTAATCATAGCTCGGTAGCGCCAGCCATTCACCGTAACAGTTGTACTAGCTATATTTAAAAAAAAAGTAGGGTTTAATCACACCGCCAGCCCAAAAACCGCACCAAACAGTGACACGTTAGTTCTGCTTATTAACTTAGCCTCCAAGGTGAAAATGGGCCTCATCACTGAAGATGATTTTTCGATGAAATTCCGGATTATTTTGATGCATTTGAAGGACCCAATCAGAAAAAATACGACGTTTATGGTGATCGACCGGCTAGAGTTTTTGTGTTGACTAAACTCTAAAAGCCTTAAGACTTAAGTATTTATGCAAAATACGGTGTAATGTCGTTTGTGGATTGTCTAATTCCAAAGATCGACGAGGAATTGACAAACCTGGGCTTTCTTTAACACTACGGGCTACATCAGCAATACTCTTATGTGTTCTTGAGCGATGCTTTCCACCAGGGTTACTATTGCCGGCCGAGAAGATGCTTTACGGCGACCAAAAAGTGCTTTAATTTTGCGAACTGAAAAATTTTCACCATTTTTGTAGTAAATTTTAATAATTTCAATGCGTTGTTGAAACGTGTAACGTTCCATTTTTAATAATGACGTAGTTTTTACTTCAAAATTGACAGCTGCCCAAATAGCCTGCTTTTCAAAATAAAACTTCTTATTGGAAAACCCTTTACAAAGTGAGAAGATAGGAAGACCATATCGGGACTACACCTTGTGACAGATTAAATATAAGGAATCACCAATCAAAATTTGCTGGTGTTATTTTTAAACACTCTCTATACAATTAGTTACTATAGTTTATTTAATTTCAATTTGTTTTAATGCGCCTTACGTTAAACCAAATACATACAATTATCACCTACAACAAACACCTACACAACACCTACTTCAAACAGTATAGCATTTGTACAAGTATTTAGTGCCTGCATATGTACGTATAAACAGTAGATTCAGCACACAAAGCTGATTGTTTGATAATTTTGATTTCTAGCACTATTAATTAATTTCAATTAAATGGACTATAAAAAGTATCTTTACAGTCGACAGATATCAGTAGTATATTTTATCGTTAGGCAACCAACCGTATTGTATATGAAGTTGCATATAATGATTTAGCAAAACTTAGATACTCATTTGTTAAAAAATAAAGAGTAAATCAACATAATAATAATAATAATAATAAAAAACTATTTTTACAAGACAGTATAAAAAATAACAATAATAATGACAATTAAAAATAATTATAAGGCATTGAGTAATGACCCTGCTTTTCTTAAATCCAAACTTTAAAATATATAATAAACGAATATAGATACAGAACTACTTAAAATTTAAAAAAACAAATATAAACAAATATCATAAATAATATAAAAAATATAACATTCTGCAAGTATTATATTGAAAACATATATTATTTTTATAGTCTGTATTTTTTAAGTATAAATTGATATTATTTACAATACATCTTTTATTACATACTACAAATTTAACTCCCATGTTAGTATATGAAGTAGAACTAGAACCGGTTCTTTAGTACTGCTACCCTCATAACGAACCCTAATTATTGTGCAAAAAGTCCGCCCCTTCCACCCTTGCTACAAATTATATATACGAGTATTTTAATATGCTATATGTTGCAAATGCACGTTTAAAATAAAAATAGATCTAATTTCGAATAATTTTTGTAAGAATATTTCAATTAAGAACTATCACGATCACGTACTAATCATGCAAAATTTGGAAATCGTAAAACACGTAATTCTTTTTTTAGGAAAATGTATTAATTAATTATACTGGAATACTATATTGTGTAACATTGTGAGTGCACATTTTCAGAAAGAAAAAATTAAAGCAAAAAGTGAAAACGACATTTTATAGATTCAAATGGAAGCTTTCAAATGTCTTTAATTAATCATATAATTAAAAAACTTTTGGCAATATAACAAAGCAAGCATTTAAATAACTCAAAATAAGCTATCATAATATAATATCAAAGCATTTTATGCCTTCCGCCAGGTTGGGCTTAGTTGTTCCTGTTTGGTTACGCAAGGTATCAGTCCTCAAAAGTTAGAGGGGGGACAGTTATTCTCAAAAGTAGTTTGTATTTATAATCTCAGACTAACAGACTTTTGAATCAAGCAAACTTGATTTTTGAACATTCTTCAATTAAGTAAAATACATCTACAATTAAGCCTTTTTCGTAACTATTTTTAAACTAAGGAGTTTTTCTTATCAGTTTTTAATCGTGTAGAACCTAAACAAGTTTTGCAATTTTGTTGAGTCTATTAGTAATTACATACGTACGTTGTTTTTAGTACGAGTGTTGTAATTGTGTAAGTCTGCATTTGTTTGGTAACAATTAATATTGATAAAACGGGTGTACCGTCACTACTTTAATAACACTACGATGCAAAGATAATATTTTATATAAAATAATCATAGGTAATATGAGTGTGACACAGAGAAGCAAAGTACGCTGTTCATAACATAACAACAGACACCAAATAAGCAAACATTTTTAAGAGATAAATATTGCTGAAAACTCCAATTTTATTAAGAATTGACGATAATTTCTAAAAATTTAGCAGACTGCAAATTCATCTGCACACAGATTATACTTTAAAGTTAAGCACATTTTAGGTTTTTTTTCATTATATTGTCATAATTTGTTACTAGTATACCAATTTTGTGCTTTGCATAGATTAGAGCATCTGAAAAATTGTGTGCTACATTTGACAAAGTTGTAGCTTACTTAAACCATCAATGGCTATAGTCGTTTATAAATATAATAAACAAAAGCGAGCCCAATACTTTGTTTAATAGATAACATATCAGAAACTTTTATAAAACTAACACATTGAACTCTATTGCTCAAATAGAAAGAAATCCAACGCTAATTGGTAGAAAATTATAGAAGAATAATTTTCTTATAAGAATAGACTTGTCAACGCAGTCAAAAAAGCTTTTTATAAATCAGTTTTAACAAAACAAAGCTTATTACAGCATTGGTTATATTACTTATATTATAACCTTTGCGGAAACTAAATTGTGATTTACAAAAAAATGTACTTGTTGAAAATGTTCTCAATAACTTTTGAAAGTATTGAGAGTACTGATATGGGGCAATAGTTTTACTTAGCAACTTTTAAACATTATTATTATTTCTCTAATACATACATTAATTAATTTAGTAAAAAGCATTATAGTTTCCTTAATGGATTAAGTACAAGTACATTCAATTCATTCATATCTTTGCTGTTTTTGTTTTTCAGTTTATTAAAGATATCTTTAACATTTTGACTAAAAATTTTACTATATTAAAAATAACTATTTATACATGGGCAATTCCACGTCAAGTGAGCAGTCCATTTTATGCGATCCTCTCCGATTTGGCTCAAATTTTGTACACTTATTTAAGTACTCAAAATATGACTTCATGCCAAATTTCAGACTTCTAGGTCACATAGTTTGTCTCGTAGAGCTAATTGAATTTTACGGCAATTTTTTAAGTTCAACTTTATTTTTTTTTTAAATTTCATTTATTTTAATTGCATTTTAATCTGGAAAATTTTTAGAATAGTCATAATTGATAGGAAATTTCTCAAGGAATCGAATGTAGGGGTCAGATTTTTTGATCTTGTCGCGCACGCGCAGAAAATGCAATAAACCAGTTTTTTTCAAAAATTCATATTTCAAAAGTTGCCACCGATTAAAACTCCAAAAGTATGTACTTTAAGATACTTGAATAAAAATTTCCCACACTAGTGGTAGTTTTTGCTCTAGAGTCTTTAGAACGCACAAAACCATTTTTCAATCAAAATTTTAGCACATTAATATGCAGGGTGTTAATGAATAGGGGTAACAAAGTTTTAGGATGGGTAGGTGGGTTCATTTGAGACACTTTTTAATTATAAACTTATAGACAAACATGTTTACCTTAGAAGCTGCACGTCAAATTTTTTTTTTTTTTATACAATATTTGAAATATCTCTCTTAAAAGTCTAAATTAAAAAAAAAACAATAGAATATAAAAATTATAGGCAATTAAATTGTCCATCTTTTTTGAACCGTACTTTTGTCATAAATTAAAGAATTTTTTTTTTTATTTTTGTTAAAAATTATGTTTAAAAATCAAAAATTTAAAAAAAAAAATAAAATTCGAAATTAAAGGCCATTCAATTGCGCATTTTTCACCTAATAACATGTTTTAATGTAGCTCCTACCGATTGTGTGCTATTAAAGAAAAACTTCAAGGGGAACATTTTTTAACCTTACTTAAAAAAACATTAATAGAATGTTACAAATTTGACAAAAAAAAAAAAATATGTACAATACGTCATTTTAAAAGTTTTTTAAAATAAAAAAAATTATGTCTAAGCCTTATTAAATTCTAATAATTTTAGTTTACGAGTCTAATTTTATGATCAAAATTTAAAATACAACAAAAATATTATAATTTAAAACATATATACCGAGTATATTGATGTAAAGTTTCATGCTATACCTAATTAGCAAGTACTCATTTGCTTTTTTAGAGACCCAGGGTATGCATCTGACTCAAATCTGGAAGCTAATGATACTTGTTAAGTATATTAATTTTAAAAATTCAATGGTAGTGCGACACGTGTTCTTTTGAATCTTAAGGTCTGAAATTTCTTATGGCATACTTTGTATAAAGATCATTTTCTGACACAAAAAAAACTAAAAACCAGTCTAATATCAAAAATTTTGATTAAAAAATGGTTTTGTGCGTTCAAGAGGCTCTAGAGCAAAAACTACCACTAGTGTGGAAAATTTTTATTTAAGCATCTTAAAGTACATATTTAGCTGCTTTTGCCCAAATCCCATCGGTTCTAAATTTTTTTCAGGTTGAAATGCAATTAAGATAAATAAAGTTAAAAGTTGAACTTAAAAATTTCCGTAAAATTCAATGGCTCTACGAGGCGAACTATGTGACCTAGAGGTCTGAAATTTGGCATGAAATTATATTTTGGGTACTCAAATAAGTGTACAAAATTTGAGCTAAATTGGAGAGGGTCGCGCGAAATGGACTGCTCACTTGACGTGGAATTGCCCACATACAGATAAAATAAACTTTACGTTTTGTATAAAATTAACATTAAAAATACGCGCACTAATATTACAGATTTTTCAAGTAAATCAGAATCAGTAGATTGTTTTGAGTTCATAATATGCCACATAGCATGTGTATTTTTTTTGTCTTCTTCTTTTCTTTATCTTTTATCTATCTTCATCTATTCTATCTTTCTATTGTCTCCTTTTAATATCTCATTTTTTCCATCTGCTTTTCTTTCATTTTGTTACACTTTTTTAACTTATGTTTCATAGTTTCCTTAGTCTCTCCACACATTCTGCACATTTTTAAATCTTCTTTCATCAAAATTCTTGTTACTCGTTCTTCATTACTACATCTAAATCTTGCAATCATCTTTACTTTATATCTATCGCTCTCTAAGTATATTAGCAGTTTGTTTTCTAAAATATGTTTATAATTTGAGTTGTACCTATACTTTTTACTAGTATTTTCTTTTTTTGCTTTTGTATATCTCAATCTCTTTCCACAATTTCGTGCTATGTCTATCTTACAACTTCTCTCATTCTTTCAATTTCTTGGCTAGCATAATCATTTCAGTTGTATTAGTTTTCCCAGATTTCTTCTAGCTTTCCATTTTTTGCTCTCATTCTTGTAAGATTTAATATTTGTGTCTTTGTTTGATTCTTTCTTCATACCTCATTGCTTTTTTCCTGCTTCTACTCTTAACTTATTTTTTTTTTTACTTTCTCTAGCACATCTTTAACATTTTACATGTATTGATTTTATTTTTTCTTGTTTCCTCTATTCCTATATTTCTGACCCATACAATAACATACTCTTAACTAAACTATCAAACAGTTTTATTACCAGGTGCTGGTCAATTTCTTTTTCTCTCATACACTTCTAAAGTTTTTTTTCTATTCACACTATCAAATGCCGCCTTTAGGTCCAAGAATAACGCATATACTTTTTTTCTTTTTTTCTGTTATTTCTTTTTTGACCATATGGTGTAAAATATATACGTTATCCATGGTACCTTTTCCTTTTCGGAAGCCGGATTGTCTGGAATCATCTCATTCATACCCAGTTCTTTATTCGGCTTTTCTTCTAATATCATGGTGTAGATCTTTTATGCCGTACCCAGTAGTGTTATTTCCCTGCAATTATTTATATTATTTATTTTTGTTTTAGTTTTTGCTTCTATTCTTATGTATCGGGCATACAAGACTTTCTTCTAAAAACCCTTTTCCTTTTCATACATTTATTAACTCACTCAATCTCTCTTATTCTGCATCTTGGCGTTTTTTTTTTTCTTTAATGTTTTTTTCTTCTCCCATATCGCTTTCTTTGAATTTTTTTTTGCTTGCTGAATTGGTTTTTCTTCTTATTTCTTTTCTCCTCCAAACAAACTTTTAGCTTTTTTTACACTGATTTTTGTATGTCTCTTGTTTTTTTAGATGTTCTTTTTTTCTGCTTTTATTGCTTCTCCAGTGACTTAACATCTTTTGGGTTTTAGCTTTAGACTATATTCTCTGTTCAACCTTTTTGTTTTTCATTTTTTGTTTTTTTTATGTTTCTTTAATTTCCTCATTATCTCTTCTACATATGTATATTCCCTTTTTAATATTTTTTCTCAATTTTTTTAATTCCTGCCTTCTTACAGTTTTCCTAGTTAAGCTCAGTTCTAATAGCTGGTGGTCTGATTCTACTCTTATTTCTACTTTAATTTTAATTTGTTTGCCTTTTCCCACGCTGCTTCATTCACAACTACGTAAGATAATACTGATTGCCTATTTGTTTTAATATAAGTAAACTCCTTCATTTCATCTCCTGTAAAGTTTTTATTTAAAATGTTCCAACCCTTCCCTTCTATCATTTCTATCAGTTTATTTCCTTCTTTATTTTCTGTGGTATCCTTGAGTTTTTTGTTACTCGTGTGGTCATCTTGTTTGATTTTTTTCCTTTTTGTCAATTTTTGTTAAAGTCACTTAATAATCTTTTTTTTTAGTTTTTGGTACAGGGAGTTTATAAATGAATGGGATTATGTAATCACTTTAAATATGCCGCCTATTTAAAATTGTTTACTATACTACATATGTTTTCATATGTTTCCTTGGCAGCTGTCAAAGTTGATCTGTCAAAATAAATAGTATAGTGGACAATTTAAAAAAAACGGCACATTAAAATGATTACATAATCCCATTAATTTATAAACTCTCTGTATTAGCGCTTTTACCTTTTGTCTAGTGCTTTTTATACCTCTGCTCTATACTGTTACTCTTTTATATTTTTCTCTTTCCCACAAAACGTTTTGTTCATGTATTTTCTTATTTTTCATAACCCCATCTCCTTTTTTTTTTGTTTATAGTTGGTTGACATTTCCGAATCTATTCAGCCATGCCGGAAAATTTTCAACTTTTCTCATTTTTTGTCATCAATTCACGTCTTTACCATTCTAATTATATCAAAAGTATTTATATACTGGGAAGAAGTCATAATTCTTGTTGTCGTTCCCAGCCACGTTCCAAAACAAAATTCTGTTTGTCTGTTTTTTTTATTGCTTTAATTTTTTTAATATTCATTTTGTCTAATTAATTTTTTTTTTCTTTTTTTAAGAGCTGAAATTTGGCATGGCTTACTTATTTTGCATAAAAATCACTTTATGAGGGTGCAGATATAAAAATTCCACAAAAAAATATTAAGAACCAATCTAATACATATATGTATATAATCAATAGAGAGTTGTTAATAATTGAATTTAAATAAGAATTTATATCAAGAATTGTGCATGAAAGCATTATATCTTGTGTTCAATAAATATTGAAGTTTTTCAAATAGGTCACAAAAAATATTCATAATTTTCATGATATTTTTAGTGCTTTCAGGTTTTGCATTCAAAATATTATTAGTACAAACTTCAGGTCAATATTTAAATAAAGCGTATTAAAAATATTGAAACGTCAATATTTAACTTTTTAGAGTTTTAAGCCTCACCGCAACACATTGAGAAAGGCTTTTTCAGAGACGGATTTACAAAAAAGCTTTATTGGTTGCTCCTGTGCTTTTGAGCCTTTCCGCATTGCAAAATCTTGTTTTTACGTAACTACGACACTGAATATGAAAATCCGTTCAAGAGAAGATGCTCACTATATAATTAACAACAGACATGGCAATAATCACGTGAACAATTCCGTTGCTGCATTTTTTTCTCACTTCTATACACAATACATCTTTAAGATTTTTAAGTTCTTTTATCGGGAGGAGTGCAGAGTAATATATTCATCTCTAAGACAGAGTACTAGAGATTCATATTTTATGTACTTCTTTATTAATACTCTTAAAATTAAATATACCATATGGGAGAAAGGATAAAAGAATCAAAAAATTTTAAAGTTGTTTATAAACACATGTTCAAAAATGTGATTACCAGCATGTATAGAAAGTCTTAATTAAGTTTGTGTAACATCTTAAATATGACATAAGTTTGCAATTTTAACAAAAGTTTCAAGCAGCTTTTACTCTTCTCTTGCATCGATAAAACAAGCTACAACAATTTTCAAGCGCTTACTGTAATGTTATTGCTAATTCTCCTACAGCAACCGCCATTTGTAACATTGTAAGATTTCATATGCAGCAAAGTCCAAAAAAGCTGGTTAAGAAAACAATCAAAAAGTATTCCTTAACAGTTTCAAACAATTGTTGGGGTACACTAATGGCTTGTTAATATTCTACGAGTAAACCCATCAGAAAGAACTAACAAGAATTATTTATAAAATTTCATGAATGTTGAATAAAACCAAGAAAAGGGTGCATAGACTGAAGAGATGAGATTGTAAAACACTAACACAAAACATAGATCAAGGTTTTTTATGTTAAAATATAACTATAGTACATTAGTTGTACTAAAACAGTATTTCTGTGTATGCAGATATATCGGCACTATATGTTTCTACCAACGGATAAAACTTCCACTCATTATATTGGTTAATACCACTGTCGTTAAATCTTATTTAATTTACAAAAATAACTTAAAAACCGTTTCATCATTAATGTTAAACATAAAAAACACCTACCCTCAGCGCCAATTTGGTGTCTTTCAAACATTTGCCAAATATTTCTTTCAAAAAAAAAATCTACTTAAACGTACTAGGTTGCAACATCGGCTAATATTTTTATTAAATATGGAATTGATTAACGGCAACCGACTGCTAGATGTGTCTTTGAACAAATCTAAACTGCGTAATAATCAATCACAATATTGATAAGGCCACCAAGATGTATCTTAAAGTAACAA
Source organism: Tachinus rufipes (assembly GCA_963932245.1). Classification (NCBI taxonomy): domain Eukaryota; kingdom Metazoa; phylum Arthropoda; class Insecta; order Coleoptera; family Staphylinidae; genus Tachinus; species Tachinus rufipes. The sequence continues at coordinate 75,075,251 of OZ010743.1, read as the reverse complement.
CACTAATTTAACTTACAAAAATGTTACAAAAACGATTTTATCGGCAACGCCATCAGCCTCTAAGTTAAACAAGAACACTATCTACTGACTGCATTGTTTTTGTTTCCGTCAGTGAAAATGTCAGCTTAAACGTACCAGGATTCAACGTTGTGCTAGTATCGGCTAAAAGTTTCATTAAAGATAAATCTGAATAAAGGTAATCAAGAGACTGCCTTTGGACAAAACTAAACTGCGTAATGATCAAATGTTGACAATGCCAATAAAAAGTGTTCAACTGTAACTTACAAAACTGTCATGGAAACAGTTTTTTGAACAACCTCCAAGTTAAAAAACACTACCTACCGACTCCTCGAATTTGGTGTTTTATAAGAATTTGCCAAATTTTTTTTTAAAGAAAACATTAGCTTAAACGTAACAGAATGCAACATAATACCAATAAGTTTTTTATCAAAGATGGAATTAAACAACGGCAATCGAAAAACAATGATCAATTGACAGTGCCAGCAAGATATGACTAACAGTAATAACTGCGGCATTTGAAAAGTAACACCCAATACACCTAAGCTAAGCAGTAGTCAATTAATTTGTTCTTTTAAAATCTAGTAGTCACAAAGAACATGGCTCACTCACTTCATCAAAGACTAATTTGAAAATCAGGATGCTACACTGGCTTCAACTAGTACCTGGCCAATTTTTTTTACTACAATACTATTCATGGCGGAATTAAATGAACTGCAATTTACAGACACTTGTCAAGCATATGGTGAAGTCAGCAACATAGCTAGAATTCTTGAAACGCAAAATGTTGAGAGCAAACGTCTCAGTGCTTCCTAGACTTATGAGCCTTTTTGCATTGAATGCCATTGCTTACAGGTAGCTACGCCAATGATTGTGAATTGATCCATATTAATCAGAAAGAAATGAAGCGCCAAATTAACACAAATCAGAAAAACACTTTAAATAAAAGTTTTATACTTTAAAATTTTAATTGCTTATAACTTTATGGTATATAAAACGTAATGAACCATTCTGATTTTTTTAAATATTTATCAATCGTTTGCTGCCTAATGGCAATTTTTCTCGCTCGCACTGTACAATTTCAAATATTTCAGTCAGTATGATGTAAGTAGAGTTGCCTATATTAATTGTAAACACAACTGACTTTTTGAGTTAATAAAAACAACTAAAAATGATTAATTATAATTTTATCCAATTTTACTTGAAATTATATTTTTATTTTAGTGTTATATTTTTATTTGTGTCGCATATAATGATGATAATCAAAGTTTAACATAATATCGTAATTATATAATCTGTGACTATATGTGTTCTTTAGCGTCATGTGGGTTGCCTATAACACAAAGAAATTAAATAGTTTTTAATTTTAAAACATTAAATATATTTTTACATAAAATAACATGGAAAATATTTATTTAAATCTAAAATGCATTATGCATTTAAAAAAAATTAATTTAATATTATAATTCTTACATAAAATTGGTTTTTAATAATAAGTATATTTTATAAAAAAAAAAATATTATACACTTAAAAACATATTTTTCTGTATATAATTTTTTTAAATTATTTATCAAAATTTTAATTTAAAATATTTTTTTATGATATGTTCATTGTTATTTAATTTTTAAACCTAGTTATATGTTGTTTGAATTAAATTTACGAGTTGTAAATTATTATTATTAATAAATAATAATTTGTAATAAAATTATAAATAATAAATAATCCGATCGCTAATTTCATCCCGCGATTGTTAATATTAATAATGTATGTCAATCGACGGAATGCTTCGAACTCCACCTGAGTAATTATTGTCTAAATAAATGAGTAGCATCATTAAATTATTAATTAATTTAACAAATTATACCTTGCCATCCCAAGCACCACGTATGCAACAGTTTGATCAATTATTGTACGCTCGTTATTTTTCCAATCCTCAGTGTACGGCAGTGGTCGGCAGCGCGCGGACGGGCGCTTTTTGAATTTCCCGCTGCTATCTTTGACAAGTGACTATCGGCCGGGCCGTGCAGTTGATGTCAGTAGTGAAGGAAAATGGCCGCCAGCGACGATGAGCCTATGCATCATTTATACGAAGTTTTTACCACTTGTTTTAATAAAATCGCGAATAAAGCACCAGGTGAGTTCTTTTAGATGTATGTTTTCGTGCGGCCCGTGGAATTGCGCGGATATTCCGTGGTTATCTTAGAAAATCGGTGTGTTTTGCCTTAACGGAACGATGCGCGTGTAATCCAAAACATTATAACAGCTTGTCTTAAAAACACCAAATCCAGGTTGAACGATCTGTACAGACGTAAACAATACCCTTCTTACATTTGCCACCCTTAAAATTATACTCTGATAACTTGCTGTTATCATATAAAAATATCATCTTCATATACCATTATTGTCAAATCCATTGTGTACTATTTACCATACACATAGGGCCCCAAACGTAAACCCTAGGTAGTATTAAGCAGTGATTGTGATTTTAATAAAGATACAACTTGTTCGTTTTATATAAAAATATAGTGCAAATTTTCGGTGTAAACAAAATAGTGTTTTGTGGAACTTTCATTTCATGAAAACCCATTTAGGTTAAACACCTAAAAGCTCGCAGTGTTGTGCTTCAAGTAGTGCCCTTCATAATATATTTCAGTGATCATTTAAATGAAATAATAATAAATAAACAAAGAACTACTTTTGTTTACAATTCAATGTTTATGAAACGTAGTTATCTAAAAATATAAATAATATATTTATAACGAAGATTTATTGCTAACTATTTTTTATTAGTAACAATAATAGATTAATTTACAACTATTATTAATAGATTTTCTTAAAAAAACTTGTAGAATATGTTACTTTTTTTCTAATTGTTCAATATTCCAAATTTGCAATATCTATGATATAATGACAAGTTCTAAAAAATATTGTTATTTTAAATTAAATTCATGACAATCTAGTTAAAAAATAAACCTAAATCTAAAAAATAGTTTTTAAATAAATTATTGTTTATAGTGTTATTTTTTTGTTACTATATAGTTACAAAAAGTAAACATGATTTAATTATTTAATTTTTCAATGTTTTAATAATTACTTTTTACTATAAATGTGCACTACATACAACTCACTTACTCAAAAAGTAAAGTTCTATCACTAACTTGGCAAAAGGAAGTAAGAATATACCTATATGGAATGTCAGTGTGAAAATTGCAAAGAAATAAATGATAAAATTACGTGAATTATGACACTTATTTTCAATGAAAATAATATAGTCTCACAATGTTTTCAATTAGATTACTTATTCAATTTGAAAATATTCATTAATTTCATGCTTATTATACATTTGTCAAATATACATTTATAAATATATCATACTTAATTAGCCATCTTTATTAAATGATATAATAAATTTGCTTATTCACGAATATGGTTGCCCAAAAATTTATGAAAATATCAAAATTTTGCTATGATGTTTTATGTCAGTAAGAATTGATCAATAGTCAAGTAAAGCATCCAATTGTAATTTTAGAGCTTACTGACTTCAAGAGCTTGCTAACATACATTTTAATTTGTAAATAAAGGTAGTTAATACATTCCTATTTAAGACAGAAGTACCTAATTTTATAACTAACTATGATGAAGGTATTATGTTTAATATCAGAATAACCAATAGTTGGGATCAACTGCACCACAAAATGTCATTGAAATTAGCCAAAAAATAATTCAGCAAATATGGAATATTTTGTTCAAGGTCGAATAATTTGTCATTATTTTTGTTTTCTATAAATTTTGCGATTGATTCTGGTTATTCAACATTTTCTATTTTTACGTTGGTGATTTTATAGTGATCTGAAATGTTGTTTACTATATAAATAAGCTTCTTAATAATCATTATTATTGTTATATAACACGAAATAGCTTACGAAAGCGTATATAATTGAATCAAATGTTGCTGTAAAATATAACCTTAAAATTTAACCGTTGACAGGTGTCAGAACAGTGCCAACTATTTGTTAAATAAATCCCACTATTAATTTGTACGATCATATTTTTACAGAAATTAATGTTGCTACTAGGCTTCACAAAATTCAAAATAACTATTGTCAATGAGATTTTTATGCGTTATAAAGGTTTACTCATTTCGCAAGGTTAATTTTGTTTTGTTAGTGCCGATATATTCATCTTTCAGTAAAGTGCTTAGTAGCGTTACTAATAAGTAAACTGTTATTTATCTGTCAGTGACAACCTTCAAATCAATTCTACAAATAGATAAATTAAACGTATTACTCAAGCTGTTTTGTTTGACATGATTGTAAATGCAAACCAATAACAAGCAATAGTACTACAACCGTTTTACTAAAACGTCTTTCTTTTTCTTTCTTACAGAAATATAAATAGCTATATTTTTCTCCCAAACTGTACTAATCTTATAAAAATATTGTAAGCGTTCAGTAATTAAGTGACATAAACTGGAATGAATATACCCAAATTTCTTACAAGAGACCTTTAAGTTTACTAAACACTTTAACAATATGAATGGGCGAGGAAAAGTGACACTTTTGTCTTTAAAGGAGTTTTACTTTTCTCCAATCAGCACTCTAAATTATTGCACACACAAAAATTAACGACAGTTTAACAGATCAAGGGCCGATTTATTCACTTTTCAATAAAGTACTTATTAGTGTTACTAATAAGATTGCCATGAGTAAACGTCTATGTAACTGTCAATAGTGACAACCTTTCATCAAATCTTTACAAGACTAATAATCTACACGGACCACTTTGGCCCGCTAGTAAGAAAATAACAAAAAGAACATGACCTTAAGCTGTTTTGATAAACCTGGATGTATCCACAAATAAATAATAACAAGCAGTGGTGCCACAACCGTATCACTAAAAAGTCTGTTTTTCTCACAGAAATATATATTGCTATTCTTTTCTTCCAAACTGTACTACCGGTGTAATTATTTTTATTGTGCGTTTTGCATAGCTTCAGAAGTCTTATGACTTGTTTAAAGTGGGTTGATGGGACTACCGGCTTATTAGGTGACTTTTGAATCACTCCGGCGGATACAGAGCAAGTTATTATTTCATCATATTTTGGGGATCGAACCCCGGACTATTGGCTGGCTTACCATAGAAACGTAATAAGCGTTCAGTAGTTACGTTACCTATAAACTGGGATGAATACACCCAAATTTTATACAAGAGGCCTATAAGTTTACTGAACACGTAACTAATCAATACCTTACCGAACAAATGAATAAACCGGCTTAGGTTAATTAAATGTGTTTTATTCTATAAGTATTGAATATTGTGTGTGTTTTTTTATCACAAATTTATTCTTATTAATAAAATTACTAGTTTCGACTCGACTAGAGCCTTCTACAGATGTAATAAGTCATAAGTTAAATCAGTTCAAGGTTTCTAGGTTTTATTTGAATTCATTCTGCAAATGTGTGCTTAAAAGGCCTAATATTTCTCATTATAGCAAAGAACACCTAATACATTGAAATAGACCAAAAAAGAAGAAAACTGGTAAATGTAATACGTTAACGCTTATATTACCAAATGAAATAGATCATTTGGTTTTTGGCATTTTAGTTTTTCACTAATAGCAGGATTGAGAGTTTTGATAGCTTGTCAACTTAAACTTACTACTCATTTAATTGAATGCATAGTTGCTTTAAATCACACCATTCATTACATATCTTTTACAGCATGATAGGTTTGACTGTCATTACCTAACCAATGCATATTATTTATTTAGCTGTTTATGAAGATTTACATTATCTCCTGCGATTTTGTCGCATAATTATTTTCAATCAACTTGCATTTTTCAGTATGATAGCTATAATTTCTCGTTTTACAGCGAATTCAAAAATAATAAACTTATATAAAACTTCTCAACATTGAGGTGAAGATATTCTTTTTGAATTACTTTTCTGAAAATAAACCAAAACGGGATTGTTTAAGTTTTTGAAATTAATAATTTAATAATAGTATTTAGTAGTGCAGAAAATTGCAGAACGTTTCGAATAAAATTAATGAAATGTGTTAAATTAGATAAATTGTATTATACAACTCAATCAGTTGTCAATAAAACATATCTCAGGAAAATTATTGATGATAATTGAAGTTTATCGCCCTAAAAGTTTGATTAATTTTATTGGCTGGGATATATTTAATTAGATGTTATTAAATTAGTTATATAGAAAAGGAATTATCGTATATTTTAATTAACATGTCATAAAATCAAATCATTTATTTATTTATTACTAATAACTACTAGGTATTATATATATATATACATATCAAAAACATTACAAAACCTATTTAAATATAGAATCGTTGTGGATAATACATTAGATCATAAATTCAAGTTGTGATATTAAAATTGCAACGACTGTAACAGAATATCATAATAAATTTAAAGGGATTTAATTATATAGCTCTAGCCAAATTGCAAGTATACAAGTTATACAACAACTTTGATGGCAACTAACACAACTAAGGGATCAAGAAGTATACACAAATGCAAATGTTACATATAAATTAGTCTCACAAAAGTCTAATTAAATATATATAACTAAATTAGTATGTCTCTACTATTAATTATATCACCACAGGTCAGCATGTTATACATACTAATTTTAATTTTCATAATAAAATATTTTACTATTTGTATATTTAAAATCTTATTGGATTTTTAATTGAAGTAGACTATTGACTCATATTAGTACCTAGTTCTTAAATTATTTTTTTCAAACCATGTCTTATATTTTATAAATAAATGTCTATATCTGGATAGAATAACTGTAAATTAGAGACAAATACACGCTTTTTCTAAAATTAAACCTCGAATGGGGCATTGGAATCTTAATCTTAACTATTTATTTGTGAAGTCGTAATAGAATTTCCAATTTACTTTATTTTGGACTTGCATCCTTTGCGCTGGTGGGCTATGCTAGAGCCTAGATAACACCGATTTTTGGCACAACATATTATTTACAGCTGTGTTGGTTGCTGACGTTGAATACTAGTTTAATAAATGATTGTATTTTTTGTACGACGGGAGTTTTTTATGTTATCTACCTAGCTTTGAAAACAAAATGCGAAAGTTTTCTTATGTCAAGTTTCAGTGACATTTTATAGTGCCATCTCTAAATTTGGTTCTAATTCTGCAACTGGAACTCAAGAAGCGTCACAATTTTGTTCGAAAGAAGGCAGTACCTTGAAGAATATCTGAGACTATAATAGCAGCGGTGAAAGCAGTTCAAATGGGGCAAGGAATCTATTTATGATGGTTCAAAGTGTAGAAGACTTCTGGAAGCCCCAACTGACAAAATGATCAATAAATTTGGTGGTGTTTACCGGCGAGTAAAAGTTTTAGTTATTTCTAGAAAAATAGGAATATCAAGTGTCGGCGCGATTGATTCCTAAGCTACTCAGTTCCGAACAAAAACTGACGACAAATTTGCGAGGAAAATTGAACTGTATTCTAAGAAATAGACTTTTATAGAATTGTAACTGGGGATGAGACTTGGGTACAATACTGGGCTTCTCTCATAAGTCTATGAGATGGACCCAAGAAAGCTCCGCTTTGATCTACAACTGCAGGGCGCATAAAACATGAATTGTTTAAGAAGTAGTCAATGAATGCGGCTTAAAAGAATTACAACATCAACCTTACAGTCTTGACCTCGATCTTTGTGATTATTATATTTTCCAAAAATGAAAAACTACTTAAGAAGGCGTCGTCTTTTATAGAGTGGCGGCATAAAAAAGTTTAAGTCAAATTTTGGTGGAAGCAGTTCAAATGGAGCAAGGAATTCATTCATGATGACCCAAAGTGTAGAAGATCTCTGGAACCACGAACTGACAAAATCATCAACAAATTTGGTGTTAATTGACCGCCGAGTAAAAGTTTCAGTTATTTCTAGAGAAATAGGAATATCATGTGTCAGCACGATGGATTCCTAAGCTACTCAGTTCCGAACAAAAACTGTTGACGACAAATTTGCGAAGAGAATTTAACTGCTTTATTTCAAGAAGAAGACTTTTATAGAATTGTGACTGGCGATTAGACCTGGGTATACCACTGGGATTCTACCATAAAAGTCCATGCGATGGACTCAAGAAAGCTCTGCTTTTGATCGACAACTGCACGGCGCATAAAACACGAATTGTTCAAGAAGTTTTTAATGAATGCGGCTTTAAAGAATTACTTCAACCTTACAGTCTCGACTTTGCTCTCTGTGATTATAATTTTTTTTTCAAAAATGAAAAACTACTTAAGAAGGCGTTGTCTTTTATAGAATGACCGGATATGCAGAATTGCAAAAAGATTTTTTTATAAGCATAGCGTTACTAGAAAAACGTTGGAATAAGTGTGTTCGTGCTAATGTTTCTTACAATAAAACTTTGTTCTGTAACTCTTTGTTTTCACTACTAGGTAGATAACATAAAGAAAACTTTTCTTGTAAATTAGCTTTTATATAGAGAGAAACATTTATTTGGGTATGCGATGGTTTGGATGTTTTTGCTATGCGACAGATTAAGTAAATTTTTTAGGTTATATGAGCGCCATGACATACTAATCGCAAAGGTGTCATATTTTCTTTTGGTTTAAATAAATCATCAACAAATTAATTCAAATCTACCCATTGAAATATACTGCAATTTTGTGGCACTTTTACTAATCATAACAATAAAATTCTTGATTCTTCTAATCGAATGTCTAATGATCAGTAAAAATATAATTTTTTTTGTAAATAAATAGGTTTGAAAAATCTAATATTCAGACCCGTCTAATTATTGAAAATATCGATAATTCAATGTTATATAATATTTATATAATCTCTATTCTTTTAATTAGCTATGGCAGACATATGAAAAAGATATAATTAACGACGAAATATAATTATCTACTACTAATTAAAATGTTTCATGCCGATAAAATAATTAAATGTACTACTTTTTACGTTATTAACAAAATTATAGAAAATAATCGATAAGATGTAGAAGGATGATGTTATTTTCATATAATTAAAATCTTATAAACAATGCAGACTATTACCTTGTCTTTATTTTTTTTAGAAAAAACGTTTTATTTATCATTTTTAGAGTTTGTACCCTATGTTTAAACTTAATATTGTGAAGATAACAAAATAATATCTATTGTAATCTTAATATTTATTGGAAACAACAGAATTTAAGCAAAATAATCTTTTGAAATACACTAACTTCCATTATACTATATTGTAATGACATTATAAAATAAGTTTTATCCCAAATTGATGAATCAATAGATTAATTTTTGACTTTGATAATAATCTAAGTCAAAAATTAAAAAGAAAATGTATTATCATGTTGATTTAATTCCATAACTATAACACGCAGTAATAATATTTAGATAAACAAATAAATGGAAAAAACCCTGTTATTTTACATGGCCTCAGCGCTGATTAATCATTGTATGCAATACGTATCTAAATAATCATGTTTTTAATGAATTGCTAATTAATACGAAATATATTAATCGGAAAAATTGCATATTTATCACTGAACTTTATCAAGTGATACAATTCATGCGTACATCACTATCAATTGTACATTATTGACTATGTATAATCATTAATAGTGCACCCTAAGGTAACAGGCAGACAGCGATTACAATATAATCAGATATAGCAAGCTCTTTAAAAAGTATGAATTGTAATCATTACCGATATGTGATAATATTTATCATGGAAGGAATACATATTTTGTTTTAATTTCTTAATATGCGATGTCAATTTAGATAGTTTGCGGCAGTGGCGGAGCTAGGATTTTTGGGCCTTACCTGCTTGTAATCATGTATAGACAATAAATATTATTCATATTGATTTACTAATAAAGTAATATGGACTTATGTGTTTTGGGTTATTGATTTAAAATATTTTTTTTTATATCTTCTAAGTATTTTATCTGCAGAAAAAGCTACTCCCACGTTGATCCTCTTTCTTATGTCAGAATATAATTTGGTCCTTAAAGATTTTTTTTTCAAAATGTACGTTTAATAAATAATTGTCAAAATATAGGTCAACGATATTTTGGTTTTGAAAGTAAACAAAAATGAAACTAAAGACAACATTGCAAAGTTTATTGTACAAATAACAAGGTTTTTGTTGTTTAGTTAAATAAAATCAATTTGAAATTCATATTTATTTCAATGATGTCATTATTTTATTTATATAGAAGATCTATTAGAATTAATAAAAATTGCATATTTATAATAGATGATAAAAATACTTTATGTATTTAAAGAAATACCATACATGAAATATTCTTTTAATATGTTAAATATTTATTGCATGGTTCAAAATTATGCATACACATTCCAGAATCACATTTCCTTGAAAATTAGTCAGAATTAAGCAACGTTTCTTAAAAACCTATAATTCTCGTCCCACATAATATTCACTGATCATATCTTTCACTCAATGGTAATTGGAAATGTCTAGTTTGAACCAACAAATCCCTCAAAAAAGTATTAACTTTTTTGTCATTAGTAATGAATTTATATGATTCATAAAATATTTAAAAATAGTCCGCCATGCTTTAAAGCAATTAAAATTAGGGCGACAGTATTAAATAAAAAAAGCAATCGTTCATTATACTACTACTGTAAGACAAATACATTAATAATTAAAGAGCGACTGAAATGTTCGAGTTTCGATTGAAAACACGCCGCCGACGAAACTTGAAAGTTTTTAATTATAATGCGGTTTGGGTCTTTAAAAAACTTGTAATTATAGGTCAAAACTGGATAAGACAATTATAATAAAGCTAAAGAATTGTGGATATTATAGATCAATATTTTTGTATTATGTGATGTCTTCTTATCATTTTCCAAAGTAATTTGAATTTCCAAAATTGGTTTAATATTTAACCGGCGTCATACATAGTTATAAATAATTTATAATTTTTTTCGGTCTGTATCTGCGTACTGCGCATATGGCGTTTTGTGGAACTGTAAACTCTGATAACTAGCATCTAAAATCCTCCGTTTCGAAATGGAAACAACTATCTAATAACGATAATGATATACACCTGCCTATTAAGCCAATCGCACGATAAATATTCTAATCTAATATTGACTCACTCTCTTGTATATCCAACGTGTTATATATTATTAAAAGCACATGGATTGCTAAGTTTTCCTTAATATTATCTATGTATTCAATTGATTTAATAGATACTTGTTAAAGTGTTGATAACCTATCCTCATTATATACGTCCAATTATTGATACTATACCAAATTACTTTTATAAATCAATACTCGTTCTACAGCATGGCGAATATATTTTAAACAAAATTACTTTTTCAGTTTGACATATGAAGTACCTGGACTGGTTTCTGGATTTTTGAAATTATTGCTCGGCGAACCCTTATTTTTATATAAAGTTGAGTGATATCTTACTTACGAGCAATCATGCCGACGTGTTTCAATTACTGGCTGACATTATCATAAGATTTTGTTTATAAATATTATCGATTTTGTAATAAGAATTATCTTCTTGTTTTGAAAAGTTAGCATCGCTAAAACTTATTTGTAATGACATACGAACTGGATTAAATTTATTTATGATATATGAATGAAATTCATTTTATTTGGTAATAAGTAAAACCAAAAATTCCTTAAAATCTTAACATAAGGGTTGCGGTCACTAGCATAAGACAACAATTACTAAATCATATTTGACCTGCGGTGTTGTGTAGAGTTGTTAAAGAGTCGTTAAGACGTAAGAGGGCCATGCAAAATACAGTTTACATATTTAACTCATAATGTTAGTTCTCTGATTATATGAAATATAAATAATAATTTATATTATAACAATTTAGAATGATATTAATTTAACTATAGGATTTTTTATAATTTTTAATATAGATATATTTGACGGCGCGAGTTTGTTAGTTTGAGTCTCATTAATAATGTATTGCATATAATATTCATACATAATTATTGCAATAATTTTCTAAACAGTGAACAAGCTTTTTCTCTTCTATAATAATACTATAAAATATAAATACTAGTCGCTTCTGTTGTTTTACATTATGGTGATTAATACAATACGCACAATAAGCACCGTCAATATGAATTACTTTAGTATATTTCTAACAATATTCTTATAATAACTATTCTATCAATCATGAATTAACATTTGTTTATGGTGGCAATATTATACTGCTTTGAATAAAATATTAACATATATATAGTTGAAAGAATTTATTACACAAAATTTAAATGAGACACTATAATTTTATAATAGGTTTTTATCTTAAAAAAGGTTTATACTGCTTTTTTACAATTATAAATAAATTTGTCTTTTTAAACATTATCGACAATGTTTTAAATTTATTAAATGTTAAGTAGTTTTGAGTGTGCTTAGTACATTTGGATAAAGGATTTTGGGTTCTTTAATTAGGGAAACTAATCGTGACCGTAACTAACGTATCTGTGTTAAGACGAAAGACTAAACGGTTTTTAGAACACCCAGCTTATGATGGCTACATACCACGAAGAACACCACCTATGAGTAACAAGAGGTTTCTGACATTTGGCGATCACTTCTTATTTGCGTGCCCAATTCGTCTAGCGAACATTGGCAATCATAACTTTATTTACTGCTGCTCTAAACAGTGATTCTGTGGTGCAGTCGAACCATTGACGCAAGTTTATCAGATATGAAGATCTGCGTCTTCTCGCGCTTTTTATTTTGTGATTTTTTCCTTGGATGATAGGTGCAAGATATATGTTTCTGGATGCCTCATAATATTCACCAGATATGAGAGCTCTAATCTTGATGGTCTTGATAGTCTCGTTCATGCGATTCATCACGTTGCTGGCTCTATTCATACAGCTGATGCAAAGCATGCGGCGATAGCATCACATTTTAAAAGCTCCTATTTTTTAGGACCTGGCTCTGCCAGCTTTATACATAAGAACAGAGAACACATAACATCTCAACATTCTCATCCGCAGCTCCAGGTTTAATTCGTTCTTTGCTTATAGTGCATCTCTTCAGCACGTTTCAGAGGTTTACTATGAGCGTGGATTCTATAGTCGACCACCGGTATATCATCTGCATATCTTCAATTATTGAGTGGGATATTGATAATTCGTATAACATCTTTTGTCTCTTATAGCGCTTCTTTGAATATTTCTTTGGAATATATGTTAAATAGAAGCGGGGACAGTATACAGCTCTCTTTGTATGTTTAAACATTTTGCGAGCTTATCACATACTTGGACACTAGCTATTTGTTGCCAGTAAAGGTTTGCGATTATACGGAGGTCTTTATTGTCTTTTAATATTTCTATCATTTTATTGTGTTGCACTTTATCAAAGTCAACAAAGCACAAGAAAATATCACGGAATACATCTTAGCATCGCTGTACCATGATTAGTAGGCCAAATAGAGCTTCTCTCTTTTCAAGACTGCTACGGAAATCAAACTGCATTTCTATATTTTGCTATAGATTTTGGTGTAGTATACGTAGAAATTTTTTTAAGAAGTGACTTAAGTCTTTTTACTTATTGTGACAATGGTCGGTTTTATCCAGTCTGATGGAATAAGCCCGGTATTATATATACTATTAATTAACTGAGTTTTGTTTCTTTTTCTTGCACTACTTTATTTTTTTTTTGTTGGATTTTTATCCGGACCTATAGCTTTTTGGTTGTTTGCCTTCTGAATTGCTTTATTGACTTCTGATGTATTTATGGGTAGACCAGTTGAAGTACTTTGTGCATCATGGTTTTTTGTGTTTGATTATCGGCAAAAATCTACCCATATTTCGTTCGATGTCTGAAATCAAGTCGCAATTGCGATCAGTTAGTCTGTGTTGGCCTGCTTGTCGTCTAATCAGTTTTTTTTACTTTCTTATTGAGTTGGAACATATCATGCTTCTCAATGCATTCTTCAATTTCATTGCACTCTTGGGTGAACCATTTTTCTTTGGCAATTCTTATCATACACGGATAAAACATTTCTAAATTCAAAAGTTTCTTATTGACAAACTGATCAATAAAAATAAATAGATAAATTAACACCCAAAATCATTACAAGACAACACAAAAATTTGGTTACACCTGTTTGAGGAGCCTTGCGTCTTTCAAAAACTGGACGCACCTTCCCATGGACTCCTCTCTATTTGATAAAATAGACATCACGTTGTTAGGGAGCTCGAGCCGATTACGGTGGGGAAGGTAGGCACGGTATTCCTCCAAAATGTGCTTTACCGTTAAAGGGTCGTGACATGTTTGGCATGCTGGTTGTTCGTCGCCGGTCAGGAGATACGAAGAGGTCCAGATGGTAGGGCGACCTCTTCTCTCCTGTTGAGATCTACCGGCGACTTCTATGCCGCACGGCGAGCTTGATTTCTTTTAATTTGCTCTCGAAGCCAATTCATACTCTTTGCCAATTCTCGATGATTTTTGATATGACGTATCGTTTGAGATCATCGGGTCTTACGGGAATGTTTTTCGTAGGATCCGCGTCAGCCGCCTGACGGGCGGCTTTAATTGCCAGCTCGTTGCCCTCGATACCCACATGACCTGGTGTTCATACAAAGATAACTCTCTGTCCAAACCCGGCCAGGCGGAATATCGAAGCTTGTACTAGCTGGACCAGCGGATCGACTGAGTGCATAGACTGTATACTCAGGATGGCACTCGGCGAATTGGAAAAATGGAGGAACAAACTGTGAGATGACGTCTCACAGTTTAGCAGGGCTTTATGTAATGCATATAATTCTGCGGTGTATACGGAGGCTTCTTTAGGGAGAGACCATGAGTCCGTTTTCGAACCGTCCGGTTCGTATAGAACCGCGGGGAGTCTGGGTATTCGGCAACGATTTCAAGAAACTTGTTCTTCAAGATGTCGGGGCAAGTTTCTCGTTTGCTCTGGAAGATCAGATCCAGACGAGCTCTAACCTCTACCGGCATCAGCCATGGTGGTAACTCGCCAGAGCCGACCTCGAATATCATCGGATAATTTACATTTAGATTCTCCATTAGCTCTTGCGTTCGGACGCACAGCGGCCTACTGACGGTAAGCCTGAGTCTGTATTTTTGTTGCTGCGTTTTGTTGGCGTTGGCGGTAAATATGAGTAGTTTGTTACAACTAGTTGTTAAACGTTATATTGTCTGGCGATCATGTATGGATGAAGTTTTTCAAAAGTTGACAATTTTTATTGACGCTTTCGTTCACATATGCTAAAGAGCGAGAGCGTTTGGTGCAGAGATGGATGTTTAGTAGCAATTTTGTTTCTAGGATGAATGGTGTGATCTTGTGTACATACCTTATTGAACAAATGAATGCACACTGAACACGATTTGGCTATTTATTGATTTTTTGTATTTATTGCGAATGTTTTTTTTAGTATCTTTAAATACGTTTGTCACATATTTCAAATAAATTTTTAACTTACTAGGTCGTGGCGTAGTGTATTGTAGCACTATTTGATTGCTTGCTATTATTATATGTTTTGAAGCTGTTTTATTTGCGAGGTAGTCGAAAACTAGTGAAGCGTCAGCCTAGTCAACTTGGTGAATAAATTTATGATATTGAATGCTTCCATTTTTTTTTTGCTTGAGAATTACGGTATGATTTGTCTCATTGGAGAGAAACGTAACATCGCAAAACTTTCATCTTTGTTGTTATTGTCGAATGGCGACTTTTATCATTTATTTTATTAAAACCTCTTCTTTTGAGAATGGTCTCTTTGATATGTGGTACCAAGGTTTGCATATTTGTGCACTTGTACAAGATTATTATTTTGCATCTTGGGATATTGATTTTGCTATTGGCCATTTACTAAAAGTTTATTATGTTTTGCTGATGTTGGTATTAATGTTGTATTTCTAGCTGATCACGCAAATATCACGGTGTTATTCAGCTTTTTTTCTATTTATGCCATCTCTCCATGTGCCAAAGAATTTTTTGAAGATATTGTATGTTGAATATATTTTACTATATGCATCATTGTCTTTACATTTTTTATATTTATTCTGTCCAGTCTTACAGAAACAGTTCGTCTCCAATTTCACTAGAGCCAAATTATTTTATATGATGATTTTCTGATATTTTTTATGTAGTCAATATCATTTAAAATTTCTTCTGGATAATGTTGGATTCTTTCAAAGGTAATCAATGAAGCAGGTATAGATACTACAATGCATGTATTTGCATTGTTAGAATAGCTTTGGATGCTGAAAATGGCTTTGTGTATGCCTACTTTATTCCAGAACTCAAACCGAGCTTATATAATTTTGGTGGATAATGGTTTATGAGGCTTATTATTTTTGGACAAGATGACGAGTTTAGATTGTAGCCACTTCTTAGGGATTGTAGTTGTAGTAGATATTGTTGAACACTTTAAGTCAAACGTTTCAAATCTTCTTTATAAAGAAATTTTAGATACTTGGCTTATGTGTTGTCGAGATCTGCTGTCTATTCTTGCCTTTATTGCAGTGTGGATCTTCTATTATAATGCTCGGTCTAGTTTTGCCTCAAATATGTGTTGGTCATCAAATAGGTGTGTAGCACACATACTACATACCTCTTCCATGTTTTCTTGATTTCTTCCAGACTGATAATTGATATTTGTATCGTTATCTATTTAGTTGTTAACAGTTGTTCTTCTTGAAATTATCATGATATTTTTGTGTTGCGCACTTTTTTACTCTTATTTTTTTCCTAATATACTTGTGTATGTTTTTATATTCACATAATTTAAGTTACAATTCTTCTTTTTCTTCTTCTTTATTATATTAAGAGTTTTGTTAATTAGCTATGGTTTCTTTTGGTTTTAGAAACTCCTTGTTATATTTTTAACTATTGCGTTCATTTATCTAAAAAAAATGTTTTCAAATTCTTAGGCTTGGTTTATGCACTCTTTATTTTGACTTCACATTAAAGATTTTTGTAGATCAAATAAATATGTTTTTTGTTGATTATTCATTTCAAACTACTACAAGTAAAGCATAATTTATTTTTCAGTAATTTCTTTCTGCAAATTAACGTACGAAATCTAAAATATTTATTTGTTGTGTGACTTTTAAATACATGATATAAGTCGTTAAAATTATAATATCATAGTATTTTATTAAAATTATAATAACACTTTTATTTGCATCCGATGACAAATATGAAATTGAACCAAAATAAACATTTTTTTAAACTGTTATCTGAGCTTGCCTTATCGTACAAATAATAAATATCACATTTTGTATAATAATATTTATTATTATTATCTGCTATAAATATTAAATGTTTTAATAGTTTTTGTTAAGAAGTATAATATGAAGTTCGATATGGACTAGATTGATGACGAAACAAAATTACTATTGAATTTTATTTTAGTAATAATTAGCGCTCAAATTTTATAAACATGGTTTATTCAAAATTGCAATGCAATTTTTTAGGGAAGTTTATGTTAATATACAGGTTGTCTCAAATCAATTTTAAAACTGCTGAACACTAGCAGGAATTTTTCTTTGCCTAGCAATTGAACATACTGGAATAATTCATTTGTTAATACTATTGAATATTGCTTCATAAACTTTTAGATATTTTTTTCTAAATTTATGAATTATATATGTAATTTTGATATAAATATTATGGTACATGGTTCAATTATTCTACTCACTTGCTAAACTTAATCAATTTTTCTGTATCAGTCAGTTTTATTATACCTTGTAAAGTTTTATGAAATCGCTAAAAATGTTCACATTTGTACGAAGACAATAAATTATTTTATTGCTAGCGGGCTGATCTAGAATTTTTTTTATTAATAGTTACTTTAATCGAGTCCTACAATTATTGTAATTATAAACTATCGCAGACTATAAATATAACGATTAGTCAACAAGTAATTTTGGTATTGAAAATTTAATTATAAATACAAACAGCTTCAGATACTCTTGTAAATTTTCTCGACATCATGAAACATGCGTGCAAAAAATCATAGAGAAACATCTTCTTACTCTGAATTAATATGTATGTAAATTTAATCTTTATTCATGCTAAAGTAGAAATAATAAGATTTTATTTAAAATAAGTAAATTCTGGATTTTCCAAATGTAATTGTTAACCTAATTAATATGATTGCATTGGTGTCAATGTTGTTTTGTTGTAGATAATGCGATGGTGTATTTAAAAATTTAATCCTCATTACATCTAGCGGTGAAAAAGGTCAGTATATCCATACCTTTTAAAACTCAATCCGATTATAGCAAGAAAGCTGGCGCTTGTAGAAATATAAAATTAATCTTCTTGTTAACATTATGGAATGTCGTGAATTTTTAAGTATACATAACTTCTTTAGTTTTAAAATCGAAAATTACATATTTGTATTTTAAGTAATTTATAAAAATGCGTGTTTTAACTCGTAATTGGTTTCGAGTAAGTTAAATCTTCTTCTGGGGGTATAAGCGATGATGTGAAATGAGTCTGCAAATAAAACTAAAAATAATAATGTTACTGTAGTTTTATATTATATATTATTAGTTGGCATAATTTTAACTTTCCGAGTTGAGACCTGAAACAGAGTTTGTTGAATCTAAAATATTTGTTTATAGAGGCTGTGGCATGGAAACTTGCTGATTTGAAAGGTCAATAAAAGAAAAAGTATTTTTCGAATTGATTTAATTTTTTTTTATTGTATTGTACACAACCTGAATTTTTGTTTTAAGTGGTTTTAAAAATTACATCGGACAAATGGCGGCCTTCATTAGCGATACACTGAGCTACCCGCTTTTTGAAGTTTTGCTCTACTCTTTCGAGCATATCGACGGGAATGTAGGCGATGGCTTGGCGAATGTTGTTCTTTAGGTGTTGCAGGGTCCGTGGTTTGTCATGATTAAAAAAAAGTCACAGGAAACCAAATCGAGGAAGTGTCTCGGTTTACCTATCGAAGGAAGTGGAAGTGCTCCCTCAAAAGTTCCATTGAAATTCTTGCTGTGTGTGGAACCATACGTCCTCAAGTTTCAATTCTTCAAGTTTTGGCAGAAAAAATACCTCAATCATTTTTCTGTAGCGAACTGCATTTACAGTAACAGTGTGTTTTTTTTTCTCGAAAAAGCAAGGCCCAATTATTGCAACCCTCGACAATGTACACTACACAGTAGCACGTTCACAATGAAGTGGCCTTTCATGAAGTTCACGGGGATTTGTAGCACTTCAATAACGCAGGTTTTGTTTGTTTACGCAGCCGGAAAGGTGGAAATGAGCCTCATAACTGAAAAACACGAGGACGTCGTGAAGTTAAGAAGCGCTTCACATGCAGTTTGACGAGAAACAAAATTGCGTTCACTGATCTCTTAGACCACGCCATGTTTGTAGGGATGAAACTTGAGTTTGTTGTGAAGAATTTGTCTTACACTGCGATCAGAAATCGACTGAGACTTTTTCTACCCCGTTCTGACCACGTCTTGCTCATTGGCGCCTAATTTAAAGCAGCAAGTTTTTCTGTCGCACCTTGTATAACAGCATAACATTCATAGTTTGATAAGAAGTGCTGTTTATTAATTAGCTGAATTATATTCTAAAAAATTAAACTACATACTCTAATTACTCTAAGGCCCCGTTGCACCAACGCAACTAAAATTGTAGCTAAAGCTTGATGCTGGCTTACATCTTGAACTTTCCTTAAAATGTTTCGCCGACGCAAAATTACATCTTACATGTGTCAAGTCAGTCTTACATTTTAAGTTGTCAATGTATATGACTTGGATTATGTTTATTATTATATAAACATTGAAGGTGAAATCAACTTTGAAGTTAGAAATATTTTAGAGTAAGTAATAAATAAGTTGAATTGCATTGTATGCACTTGCGAAACGTATTTTAATGTGGAGGTAAGACCCTGTCACGTTAATTGGCACAACAAAATCTAAAACTTGAGTGGCTCTTATTGTAAGACCGTCTCAGCTGATAAGCATCTTAACTTTCGTTGGTACAACCTGGCATAAATGTAACACATATTACAACTTAGTTAGATAAATGGCCGCTTTGTGACTCATGTCACTTGTTGGTTCTTTTGATATAGTTTTCGATAACATTTTGGAATAGTGCCAGCTCAATTTTATGAACAGCGCTTCGAATATTGTCTTTTAATTCAGGTATTGTTTTTGGGTTATTGGCATACACTTTTTGTAAAAAAAACTGCAAAGAAAGAAATCTAACAGCTTTAAATCACATCTTGAATTCACATCGTCGCTTCTCGAGATAACTCTCCTTTCAGCTTTTGTCTGCAACAAGTCGGTTGTTTCGTTTGCTGTGTGGCAGTTTGCGCTGTCCTGTTAAACCTACAAGTCTTTGAGATTCATTGCAGAAATTTGAGGCTAGAAGTTAAAAGATTACTCTTGGATTTTTAGCTCTCCAAATGCGACAAAACTGTTTGTTGACATAGCCATCAAGTTTGAAGTTTGCCTCATCTGAGAAGATGATGCTGAATCACAGTTCACTTGTTGTTGCTCCAAGATCCATTTTGTGAACGTTCGGCGCTGCTCATGGTCTGCTTTCTTCAAAATTTGTGTCAACTGAATCTTGTTAGCATGCAAATGCAGATCTTTAGTCAAAACTTGCTGCAAACTGTTTCGTGAAAGTCTCAATTGCTGAGAACGATGGTGAATCGAGGTGGAAGAATTCTGGTTAACACTTACTAACTGCTACAATGTTTTTTTTTTTACACCAAGCTGCACGAACACGGATAGCTCTCTTTTGGATTTGAACTGACCCAATCGCCTATAATTTCTCGATTTATGTAATTCTCCATAACTAAACCTTAATGGTTACAAATGACAGCTGCGGTCTTAATGGGACATCCTATACAGTATTATTATTATTGTTACAGTTTAACAGTATTTACTTAACTAAGCATAATATATCATATAACAATCTATTCTATTTAAGACTATTATGATCGTAGCGGTCTTGATTTGTAGTATTTTAACAAAAATCGGCAACTTTCATTGCTGTTTCTACATACATATAATTTGATAATGGATTTATTTTTTTCACCAGTTTATGCAGAAACAAAATATTACTCCTATTATTCTTCTACAAGAAAAATTGTTATCTGGTTTTTAGAAGACTAATTTACTTATTTTTATCTCTTTTGTTAAAGTTTTATTACTTCGCTAATTGGTGGCAGGTGAGAACTAAATGTTAAAAATTAAACCACACAATCAAATAACAAATCATGTTATTTTTTTTTTGTAATAACATATTTTTGTTTTAATTTAATCATAGCTGCTGCAAAACAAGAATATTATTATTAATTATGATAGAATAATCTAACTTGTAATATGATATGTACTAATTAAAAACGTTCCGTTTATCAACGGAAACGGAACAAATAATAAATTATCAACACATGATCTGTTATCCAATTAAATTCCTAATATCCAATCCATAATAATTACATCCGCATTTTCGTCATGTACATATTAAAACAATGTACGCACTCAGAAGCTAGTTATAATTGAAAATTAAATATGTATAAAAAGCATATTGCAGACATTAAATGTTAATGTGCTTCCTTTAAAAAAAATGTTTATAAAATAGTTTCTGTGAAGCAACATTTTTGCCTTTTCTCCATTTAAATACAGAAAATTAAAACTTTTAAATATCAAAACAATGCATCAGTTCATGTAAACACTGGCTGACATTGTTTATTTATTCAAATTGGTACACTTTACTGTTTACAAAATTGAAGCGGACGACGTAAAACTTTATCGTGAATAATTACACT
Source organism: Tachinus rufipes (assembly GCA_963932245.1). NCBI lineage: Eukaryota > Metazoa > Arthropoda > Insecta > Coleoptera > Staphylinidae > Tachinus > Tachinus rufipes. Next base: position 75,053,426 of record OZ010743.1, on the reverse strand, counting down.
CATGTCAAAATACCCGCATTGTATATACATATATTATTACAAATTAAATTAAGATTGTCGATTGCATTTAATTCAATTGCATGCGAAAAATAAAGGTCAGTGACAATGGAAATGATTAAATAAAGAAATACAATGTTTGACAATGAGATTTATGCAGAACAAATTGTGGCCGTTGCGCTGCCAAAATCGTTTTATCAACTTGACATATTAAAGGAAGAACGAAGTTTGATTCAAAATTATATAATTAAGTTTATATTAAATCATAATATTAGTGTTTTTTATGGATCATTTCCAAGAATTGGTTTATATTTATGATCTCAATACAACTTAATATAATAAAAGCGATGAATAATTTTGTTATATTTATAGTTTACTTGTTTGCTTCCGAACATAAGTGATGTGCACACAAAATAAGTGAAAATTGCGTATAATTTTATTATATATTATAATTAATTAATACAATAATAATAAATAATTTTATCTACGTTAATGATCTTTTTTGGCTAGCCAAGTTTTATGTATAATTTTGCAGATGGTAGCACCGTTGTGTGAATGAATATTAGAAAAAGGCGCAAGGCTAATACAATTGTGCGTACTCGTGTATGCTGCTGCTATAGGTGTATCTGTTCTCCTCGCACACTAGCTATTGACCAACTCCTAATCTCGGGGAGGGTTCCCGACACTTGAAAAAGCGGATTTCTAATATTTTTTCACGATGCTACTATTGGGGGAGGGGGGGATATTAGGAAGAGGCGCAAGGCTACTCGTGTATGCCGCTTCTATAAATATGTTCTGCTCACACACAAGTAGCGACTATCTTGGAATCTCGAGATCGGTTCCTTTACTTCACTTTATAGAAGAAAAAAATCACATATTTTTTGACGATTTTAAGAAATACGATATAGCGTCTTTATAGACTAGGTTGGTATTAATAGCAGTTATAAACCAAGACACAAATTGTGTTTGTATTTTCTGTATGGTTACAAAATAAATAAATAAATGATATTGAATGGTATACCTTAATACTTTATTTTCACAAAAATAAAACTTTTTACTGTTTCTAAGATAAAATTTGAGATACCAAAGTTACTAAAAATTAAGCTAATCAACAAATATAAGTAGTTGCTTATAAAACTTGACTTGATTGGAATTACAATCTTATATAATTTTTTTTCGAACCAATATGTTGTTGATATAGCTTCAAAGATTTCTGGAAAATTGGGATTTCTGAAAAGATGTAAACGTTTTTTTTGCGCATATAAGCTTCATATTGATTTTTTTTAAATTTTGGGCTTGTGCACCCAAAACTACTTTATTCATTCTAAATTCGATTCAAAGACAAGCTATTAGATTGATTGCCGATTTAAAATTGATTATTATGATAATAATAATAATAACAATTAAAGTAATTCTTTAATATCATTTTGATTGAAAAGGAAAGTGGAAATGGAAATTATTTGCACAAAATCGTTTATACTAGATTATATAGTCATCAAATGGAAGCTTTAAGTTATGTTTAATTTCCGCAATCACATTAGGTTTTGAAAGTGGTTACCAATAACGTATGAACTCTTCTGATTTAGTTAAACTACTGCACGCACAACATTTCCTGCAGTGTTCAAAGGTACTGCATGACTATTCAATTTTGGCAGCTGTAGATATTTGTTTTGGGTCACCAGATTACATTATCTATAAGAGTTATTTATTTATGTATATATTTTGTTCATGTTAATTGTTGATGGTTTTTTAATTAAGATATATTTTTTACCGAATTTGTAATTACAAAACATATTTTTGGTGTTGCGTATATTTATCTAATGAATTGGGATTTTTAGAATGCTATAGATTTTTTTTTGTACTTACCAGATACGATGCCACATATTTCAAATTGTTATGTGTTGGTGGTTTTGTTATAAACTTAGCTTTGTCATTATTCCCATTCTTCACAAACATTATAGTTTCAAACATGATTATATTCGAAAAAATTTAAAATGGTTTTGCGTTGCTCAAAAGTTAAATTTGCTTTTGTCATTTTGTATAATTATTGTCAAAGCTACTTTGGCAATTATGCTAGTGACATCTCTAATGAGAACAATCGGGTTCTAGTACATATTGCTGCTGTAATTTAATTCAAGTTTTGAGATAGATTACTACACAAGTGTGGATACTTTTTAGCCTAATTTATGGATAAATTCAACAAAAGAAAATATTTTTAGGTGTTGAGTGTAAAAATGGATTGGTATAAATAGTCTATCCGGAAACACTCTATATGTGGTAATATCAGTAAATATGCTTATATTATAACAAACATAAATAGTTTAACAACAAAGTTTGTTTATTGTGAGGGGCTAACAATTGTATTTAATCTCCCCATGTTAGTGCGTAGGCGGTTGGCACACGTGTATTTTTATTGATAACAAACGAAACAAAGAGCTCATTCATCCAATTTGCTCAGTTGCTTTATAAAATATCTATAGTTACATTTAAAATTATTATAAATGATCAGATTATTCCGGAAATATACAAATGTACGATCGCCATAATACACATTGGCCAACATTTATGAAATTATGGTATATGTATATACTAAAGCATCCCAACCTCGACAAACTAATGGACTGGTTGTAATATATACTTTTTAATTTGCGCATATTTGTTTAAAGTTTGAATAAATAAAAATGAATCATAACTGATGCTCGTATTTTATTTTATTATGATGCAATCAAATATTTATTTTATTAATTAAATTAATTTTTGTTATCACTCCCTATTTTGTATGAAATATTTAATTTTTATTATGAAATTAAAATACATACATTATTGCACAACTTTCATTACTATTATAAGATTTGTTCTACATACGTTTATTAAAGGTTGCCATTTTGATTCACGCCGGCAGAATATTTTAGACAAAAATAAGAAAACATATTTAATTGATACAACTATGAATGGATACAAATTATTTGATTAAATTGTTAATATGTTTGATTTTTGTATACAAGCACGATTCCGATTGTTTTTGGGAAACTTAAACAGTGTATTTGAGTCATTGAGTCATCAAATGGATTAAAAAACATTATAGACATGTATCTTTAAATCTTTTCTAACGAAGACGCTGTTTTAAGTAAGCTGTGGAAATCCGCTGAGATAATTTAATAAGACATTATATCTATGGATGTACTGTAATACATAAAACTATTTGTGGTCTTTTCTTTTCATCCAAGATTAAACCCGGTTTTATTTCATGAGTTTTTTACAAATAACTTTAGAAATAGAAACTGGTTTCAACTCGATGGGGCTCCGGCACAGTTTAGATTAATAGTTAGAAAATGGTTAAATACAAATTATCTATAGGGTTGAATTGAATCCAGGGGTCCGGCTTCCAAGATCGCTTGATCTTATCTTTTGGATTTTTATATTTGGGGAACTCTAAATGATAAAGTGTATGAGACGCCAGTTAAAACAAAACGTCAATTAGTTTTAAAGTTGATGAGATGAGGCAAAATCGAATAGAAATATCAAGCGCAATTGATGCGTTGATTTGGCTTTGCAGAAAATGTATTGATGTCGGCGGACTTTTTTGTTTCATTGTGATAAGTTGAATACACTTTAAATTTCCCGAAAACAATCTACTCTGAATATTAAATGACTTATTTCACAACCGTTGGACAAATTAACATAGAAATATTTTTTTCAGTTAAATTAAGTTTTTTAATTTTTAAATATTATCTTCTTTCACGATATCAAGCTAGTTTTTTACGAGTTTGAACTAAAGTATGCTTTTTTACAATGTAACTAAAGAATCTGTCACATTTGTTATGGCTTTGTTCGTAATAGGTCTATTTTGCATGCAGTATGGAAACATTAAATTACATGATGTGCTTGCACTGAGTCCAATGTTTTAGTTTGACTTGGATTGTGGAACAAATGGCACTAATCCACGCCTACAAGGTTGAACATGGCTTATGACACGAGTAAATTGGCCTAATCAGTTCTTCAAACCAGTTTAATCAACCTACTTTGACTTGGATTATAGCTTAAAAGTTTATTTCTCTAATATTTGTGGTCTAAAAAAGAATTTAATATTCTGTTAATTAGCATCTTGAACATAGAAAACTTATATTCATAATAAAGATTCACATTGCTTTAATTCGGTTTAAAACATCAAAATTTGATGACCAAAATCCGGCAATAAGACTTTGGAAAAATGTAAAATTCTATTTATAAAATGTAAAAAAAGTAAATCCGGTCATAGAATATTAAAAGTATGTCAGAAAGAACGAAAATCTAGTAAAAACAGTTAAAAGGTGCAACACTTTATTAATAAAAATCAAAAATATCTATTGTCAGAAAGCACTAAGATCAGCCATAAACTGTTAAATAGTGCTACATTTTATTCATAAAATAACAAAAATAGCAAAATTTAAAACATCAAAATATTGTCAAAAAGCACCAAAATTTGGTCTTAAAATGTTAAAAGTACAAATTTCTGTTTGGGTTTGATCATAAAACATTAAAATATTTTTAGATAGAACAAAATTTAAATTTGTCCAAAACGGTATAAAAATGCAATCTTTAATCATCAAAATATTATTAAAAAGTTCCAACATTTGGTCATAAATTGTTGAAAAATGTAAAAACCTGAAGTGCAAGAATTTATTTATAAAAAGTCAAAAACAGCAATATTGTTAGAAAAAAAAATCAAAATCTATCCATAAACTGTTAAAAATTGCAAAATTCTAATTATGCAATGTCAAAAGTAACAAAATTTGATTAAAAATATTAAATTTTTCTCCGAAAGAATCAAAAAAACAGTTAAAAAGTGCAATATTTTATCTTTAAAAAGTTAAAAATCCGGCCTGGAAGCATCAATTATTGTCAGAAAGCACTCAAATCTGGCCATAAACTGTTGAAAAATGTAAACAAATGATGAAATATTAAAAATAGCAAAATCCAGCTATGAAATATGAAAATAATGTTAGAACAGCAAAATCCGACCATAATCTGTCAAAAGGTGAAAATTCTAATTATTGAGTGTCAAAAATAGCAAAATACGTATTTGTTGTATACAAATACGTATTTTGCTATAAAAATATTATAAAAAGCATTTTTCTTGAAATTTTAAACATTCTATTAAATCTTATTTTTAAGAAATCTTTTTTTGAAATATCAAAAATGTTAAAAAACAACAAAATTCAGCATCGACTGTTGAAAAGTGTAAACATTTTACCAGGATTTTTTTTATTGTGAAAATCTTATACAAGAACCAAAATCAATGTGTCGAAACGGCCTTCTTTATGTCTAGCATTGCAGGGCCATTGGTTACAGACTTATTCTGGCAAATCTTTTTTTTTTTAATACTATCATCTAGCATCTGCGGCAGTTTATCTTCTTTATCTACTTCAAATGGGTTTCTATTTCTAACTCAACTATTTTTCTTGATATAAACATTTTGTGGAGTATTTTTTAATTTCATTTTCAAAAATTCTAAAAAATAGTCCTCTCGAGAATATTGTTGTCATTAAGATCTTCCAAAAACAAGTTTAATATTGATGTTTTGCAATTTTTTTAAATTATATTATAAAATATATTAAAAATGCGTTTGAAAATGAAACTTTATCTTTTTTTAAGTAATTTGAGATTTTTCCGCGACCTGCCCAAATACCTATCGCGCCTCAAATTTGGGTCGCGGCGTGAGGGTAACTAAAGTTAAATGTTTTCTTAGTTACTCGTTAACAAGTGCCAATTGAAAAATGTCTACTATTTTTGATATGTTTTGTCTTAATTAAGAGAACGTGAGACACCCTGTTTATAAAACTTCTATACGTTCTGTGTTATTGTTCTCAAGTACAAAGAAGAGCATCTGAAAACGAGCTATTCTAATAGCTTAGATACTGTACAGCATTGGCGTTATGTTTGCATTTTCTGTAGATATTTCTATGGTTATTGTAAAACTAAATACAAGACATATTGCCATCTAAACAAGTATTCACTGACAGTTCAAAGATGTAGGACCGAAACTTTCAAGAAAGATTTATTTAGCCGCACTATCGATAGGGTCGTGGAAAAAACTTCCAAGTTTATTATTTTGCAAAGGGGTTAATGGAACCAACGGCTTATTAGGTGACTTCTGAATCATCCCGGTGTGTATAATGACCAAGTTTTTATTTAGTCAAATATCGGGGATCGAACCCCGACTGCTAGCTTGTTATGGTAACGCTCTTATCACTGAGCTATTTTCATAATCCATAATAATATAGTAATCTATTATGGTAGGCATCATTTAAAAGTAGCAAATTATCCTTCATCGATTTCACTATTTATAACTTTTTCCAAAAATATGACATACAACCTTGTAAAGTTGTGGTAACGAATTTTATCATCAATTATCACATTTTACAATTGCAAACAGGATTGTAACTTGAGGGAAGGGATATTTTTGGTCGATCACACTTATAGGAACAGTATATTTTGCTCTTATGGAATCACCCGGTATATACATTTTATTTAGATTATATGCACGAAATCTATTATTATATTTTATTATATCTACGTAACATGATAGATATTTTTAAACAAAGTATAGATTAATCAGATCTCATTGAAGAACTGTTATTAGACATTATAATCAAATCAATTCAAGATCTTACGGTATATTTATTGGATATGCGAAATACATAAAAACCCGTATTATACATATGCTGATGTTAGAATATTTTATTATATAATCTATATTTCACAAACAATATTAGTGTAGCAGCCGAATGAAGTGTTCATAAATATCATAACGGGCGGCACATGTTTATTTAGTTGTTCGAAATCTTATCGCAAATATTTCGGCAAGGTGAGGGATGATTCCTTCAAGGGTACGGAACTACTAATCTATTTAGTAGTAGTGCGTCGGATCGGTTGCATCACATCCGCACAGCAGCTCCCTCATTATAATTGAAAGTATTTATCGATTCGGATTGAAAGTAAAATAATCAGTTTATTAAAATATTTGTGTGTGAAATGAATTTGTATTAGTTATTGGACGGTTTTCAACGGAGAAAGGTTAGTTGGAATGATTGATGCAAAATGTCAACAAGTTGTTTTGATTGAGTGATTATATTTCAAAAAAAGTCTTATTATGAGTTGAGTGATTTTTTACATTGTATTTAATAATATTCAAATACTTATTATTATATTCTAATTAAATATTTAATTTTAATATTTCTATGAATATATTAGCATCATTAATTTTTAATTAATAATAACATTTCAAAACGTTATTTGATGAATGAATGAAATAGAATTCCTGTTATATTTTTACTGTTTAGAAGAATGTGAATAAAATGCTCGTAATATTCTTACAGTATTGTTAACTAAGAAAAAAATGCAATCGTAAAAACTTTTTGTCAAAACATTTGCTTCACTCGGCATGTTTCTATATATAGTGAAGGTATCTTTATCTTTTGCACAACCAAAATTCTTTGTGTTAATGATGAAGCATGTTAACCCATTCCTTATTAACACCATAATGAACCATCTTGACATCGAAATTCTTAGAAAGGTCAAAACAATTTTTATATATTTTAAATCTATTCATGCTTTTTAATGGTACATGATTTATTTGAATTCTGCACATTTCATTTAGTAATAACTCCCGACTATTTGGTGTAAGTAGTTGGAAAAAATATGTTATGATAATGGAAATATTTATTCATAGGCGGATTTTATTGTAACGTTAAACAAAATGTATAATAAATTCCACTTAATGGATGAGCCATTAATCTTCTTCTCTAACAAGACATACAACATAGTAAGAGTAAAGGTCGATAGCCTCTACAACTCCAATAACTATTATTTAAGTTTACAAAAAAAAAAAACGTTTCCTTAAAGAGAATTATTTGGTTTCTAAGTGATGATGCATACTAGTTATAGTTAATATATTTTCACCCATATAAGTTATTATATAATTCCTGTTGTAACTAACAAATTCTAAATAAAGTTAAGTAATAACACAATTAAACTATTCTAGAATTATGAAATGCTAAATTTATATTGTTAATAATAATTGGTTAATGGAATAAAATGTAGTATTACTCTAATCTCTTTTATTAATTGTAAGTATAATATACATAATTTTAACATAAATAATGCAAATACTGTATATTATTGTATGAAGTAAAGTATACATGGTCTAAGTATGTGTTCTAAAAATTATATCAGTAGATATTTGCACCCTCTCTCTCTCGTTTCAATCTACTAGGTGTAATCGTTTCGTGTGAAAAAGACCGGCGACCCTCCTTTATTGCATAAGGGGTGCTTTTCCCCTATGTAGTGCGGTTGGAATCGTAATAAAAATAGATTAAAATTAGGTCGTTCTACTTGTTGGAAGAAAAATCTTGCTTGCAAGTATTTAAATTTAATTTAAATGTTGAGTTGAGAATTAAGCATGTTTTTATATAAATTATAATGAACATATGGTAATTAGTTAATGCACAATTTATCAAATGATTGTTATCTTATCAGTACTAATATTCATTATCAATTAAAATTTCTAATGATCACGACTAAGATACATAAAACTACCTTAATTTACATTGTTTAGTTTGCTTTCTGGTTGCTTTTTTTTTGCATTTCTGTTATGTATTTTTAATTTATTAAAAAACAATATTTTGCAGTTTTGTTAGGACTTATTTACTCCTAACAATTAATTCAAATTGTCTATAATAGTTTAGAAAGGAACATATTGATTTATCTTTTCTGGCAATACAAAATAACTTGCGGTGTTGGACGAGCAACTTAAAGAATATATAGATGTTTGCTAATTTTGAGGCTGAGCTAGTTTAGAATACAATACAATTCTAATAGATCAGTATGTGACTGGTTATACAGGGTTAGTTAAATTTACCGGACCACCTAAATACGTTTTTGGTATTAAACAAGCTATCGTTTAAATATATTTTTATACAGGGTGTTCATTTCATTATGCAAATTTGTTAAACTTTATTTTTTTATATGGAACACCTTATATATTTTTACATTTTTATTGATTCACAGATTAATTCTGAGTATTTTATAAAATGCATCATTTTTGAGTTACACGCAATTAATTCAAACTCTTCAACTTCAAATTAAGGACATTTTCTCACAAACATACACATTTATTAAATAGACTTTACTTTAATAGCCTAATATAAGCAAAGTTGTTAATTTGTTTGCACCAAATTACTAAAATTACACAGTGTATTTTTTTCCACAACAAAATTAACTAACGTGAAGCGATAGATTAAATGTCAGGTTCTGTGCGTGCCGTGTTACATTAATTGGAAACGAAGTGTCGACATTTGCAAAGATATCATTGTATCAAATATATTTGTAGACCAAATATAGTTAAAATATCTAATAAAGTTATGCCCCAAAGTAAACAGTTTTCAAAACACAGAGTATTTAATTATTATTGATTAAATAATTACAATTTAGGAAAAACCAATGTTTAATTTTGTTTAAATTCAGTATAAAGATTGTTTAAAATGGCCACTGTTGCTCTCGAGGCACTTTTTTTAAGAGAGATCTGGTTGTTAACATGTCGTTGTTATTGCTAATTAGTTTTACTGTCTCAATAGCGCGTCTTTTAAGATTCTTCAAATGGCCCTACAAATAATAATACAACCAAGTTAAGTCTGGAGGGTTTTGTTTTTGTTTACAAATTGCACGTTCTTCAAACCGTTAACTCAAAGGCATGTCTTCAATAATTTCACACTAGATATTTACCGAAAACTTATGTTGATCATTTGTCACTGGTATTATGTGGATACTTCAAATCCTAATAGTAGTTGTTCTTTTTGTTTATTAATCTATTCCTTGTAAATGTTTTCTCGTCCATGAATAAATTTTGTATCGTATTCGGTTTTGAATGATCTGGCGGAAAAATTTCATACGATTAGCGAAATCTATAGATAACAGGGCTTGAACAGGCTAGATAAAAATGGATATAAACCATACTCGCGTATGTGTTACAATAAATTGTGCAGATACACGACTAACAAAGGTATAGTTAGTATAAATTTCTTTCAGTATGTTCTCTTTTACTTGCTGTATTGGACGCTCAGTCGACGGTTTTGAGAAAGTTTTGTGTTTACGAATCTGGTTATGCATTTATCGGTTTGGTAGTTGTTGGTTTGGAAGTTTCAAACCATATTAATTTTTGACAACAAAAAGCGTTAATATATTGGACATCGGTTTACTCTCACTTTGTAAAAGTAAACATCAACATTGTTAACAGAGAAATGAACCTTAATGTTAAGGCACTTTGATTTAGACTTTGTCTAAGCGGTATTTGTTTATTTATTTTGTTACTACTTTGTTTAGATTCCTAGTGTTATTATGTTTAGCATGTGTTTGCGTTTTAGTGCATATTCTTAGAAGGTATTACATTACCGCGTTTTTTTTTGTATGCCGTCGAATTTAATTATGCTGCGGTTATTACATTGTTCTGATATCTGAATTTGGTGTTAACATATGCTATAATGCATGGCTTCTTAAGGCAGCGTGGGTTAGTTGCTTAGATGCTTGCTTTTCATGCTTGAGTTCAAACCCTACTCTGCCGTATATTATTTGTGAATTTGTTCACCGCTTTGACCGCTTCGGCATTCATGGCTTCAGCGACAAACAAATTTACAAACAATAATCATCTCGCCTCATTTCATCACCCCATACTCGGAAAGACCTTCGGCCTGCTATGACCAGGTTGGTGAGGTCGATAGAGTATAAATGCGCTAATTTCATTGAGGGCTTCTTAAATTTAGCTACAGTTTAAGAAGTCCTGCTATAATGTAATACTTTATTAATTAAAAATTATGCTGTGCCAGTTCGAGAAAGGATCTTCCGGGCGGAATTATTCACAACGCTTTCTGCTACTGGTGGAATGACAATGATAAGGCTGTGCAATATCATTTGTTGCAAAACAAAATTTCTCAAAATAGCCATATAAAATTATTCATATCTGAAGGTGTTATTCTGTTTTGCACGATCATGACATTGACCGTTTTGTGTCTGCGGCTCAACTAGTCATATACATTTTACATATAAGTGTAGTATTTTTTTTCTTATTCTTCCCTTATACTTTATTGCGGTGCGTACTCTGGTAATATTAACATGTAAAATTAAATAACCAGTAGTAACGCTGTCGCAAAATAATGGCTTGTTGCTGCGACTATCTGTTGTGCAAAACGGATAAGGAGAGTGGATTATTGGTCAGTGTAAAAAAAAAAAAAGATACAGTTTACTAAAAACTGTGTGACCGGTAATAGGAGGTTCCGCGTAGTTGAAGAAAAAGAAACCTATAGCCTGAATGAAGGCTGCATAATGCGAGAAAGCGAAACAATACACTTGGAGACACACACTTTTATAGATAATAGGGCACTTTTTCTAACAGTTTTGGAACGTACGCGCCAAACACGTAAGAAAAAAACTGTGTGAAAATGCGCTAACACATAACGCGCTCGATTTTCTTACGCGCCTGAGTAAAATTTTGCGACAACTTGGAACTCCAAGCGACACGCTGCAATTGTTCAAATAACCGGCAACGCTTCATGCTGGCTGACGTGTTTACCGCGTTATGGCTTGGCTACACTAAAGTGAGAAAGCCGGGGGTCACACGCGGCATGGCCGGCTGAAAGCCGCGCGGCTCTGCACGGAAACAAAAGCCGCGCGGCTCTGCACGGAAACAAAAGCCGCGCGAGTTTTTGGACTACACTGACGCGGGTTAAATATTGTTGTTAATCAGTAAAAATGTACGACATTTAGCAAGAAAGCAGAATTTATTAAAAAAAAAAAAAGAAAACACAAGGGTTTTCATAAATTAGGTTTATTATTGTAAAATTAAATTAATAAAATAATCCTTTTTTAGTTCAATTTTACAACAATAATATATTTTTTAGTCTTTTATTTTATATTAATAAAATTTATACTAGTTTTATAACAAAACTTTATTCAAATTTAATTTCAAATAATTGAAATGTATATAAATAGATAATTTTATTAATGCTTGCCACAGGTTGCTCTTAAAACCAAATTTGGCCGCACGGGATTTTATGCCGCGCAGGTTGTGCCGGCGGCTTTATTTGGCCGCAGGTTTCAATATTTTAAGAAAGTTTTTAAGCAACTTTGTCGGGCGACACGGGCCGCCCGGCAAAGTTGCTTTAGTGTAGCTTCGCCATTAGCCATTTTTGCAACACGCGCCACGAGTGGCACTCTACCCAGCATGTCGGACACGGCTTGTTTGGAGTGTCTGTGTACATGGCTTTAATAAATATATTTATTCCTAGGTAGCGCCGGCTTTGCATGTACATAAATAAATGTTATTGTCCCTATTTGCGCGTTTCAAGTTTGATTTTGCATGCGAATGCATCTATGTACTATTGGTGTCGTTTAGCGCTCTCATGAGTCTCATTCCACGTTTGTCTCAGGAGTGACCGGTCACCATGTTTTTGGTTCACTCTATGTGATCATAGTTATAATTCTCAATCATTCCGGAGATACAGCTGCTTAAAGTTTAATAAATAATGTTTTATTTTCTTTTAGGAACTGTTCAAAAATTAAACTCTGAACCTCAATACTATTGTCAACTTGTTTTATTAACAGCATCATTCAAAATTTGAACTTTTAATTCTTCACGTGTAGTTGGTTTTATTATGTAGGTCATTCTCACAAACATAATCTAATAAACCATTCTATCGCCCAGGAAAAGATTGGTTGAGGTACTGAGTCACTACACACGCAGTTTGGAGCGGAGATCCATCATGCTGATAGTACATCCTGTTTTGTGTTGCCAAAGGAATGTTATTGATTAATTTTGTTATTTTGTTTTACGGCAATTGTTGGCATCTTTCACCATTTATACGGTTAGCTACGATAACAGGATCAATACAGCTATTATCAATAATACTTGAAAATTACGTTCTTAAGTTGCGTGTAGATTTTTATCACACCAATCATGACTGTTGTGATTGTTATTTACACTAAACCAACATAAGTTTTGCCTCATCCGTGCACAGAATATGTGGTATTAATCGGATATGTGTGCGCATCTACTGACAGTCGCATCTCAGCATCTCTTGGATACAGATCTTGCTGAAAATGATAGGGATGCAAGCAACAGCGATTTAATGTTCGATTAACTTGTATTTGTGTCTATTACATGTGCTTAAATTGCACCATTTTTGATACGAGCACTAGCACCGTTAGTACGAAAATTGTTGATAACTCTTTTAGGGATTTTTTGGCTTAGAACACTACTATTATATTCTATAAAAATCGCATTTTTTGTTTAGTGAAATCAATCAGAAATTTTCCGTAGAATCCAAATCTGGCGCTATTTCAAGCCTATAAGCCGCAAAAGCCATAAAATCAATTTTTTGTTCTCAGTGGGCTGGGCAAAAAAATCATTTTTTAGATTTTTTAGTTGACGTATTTTGATGTACATTAGTTAGAAAAGTTTTAGGGGTCTAAAACTCAAAAAATCTGCAAAAGTAGACCTATTCTTCAACATAAACTCTTACAAATACACTTTTAGTCGCGCTCAGAGGAACAATACACCAAATATTATTAAAAATTTGAATTCTGGGGACAATTCCACGTGGAAAATAGTCAGTGCTCATCGGCCGTAGAAAAGTCTATCTAGAAAGAAATGTTTACAAAATTTTCAGACGAAAAATGCGTTAAAAATTAATTATTTTTTCATATTTACAAAAAATATTATAAACAAATTAGGCGCCCATAGATTTAGTCTAAATTTGTGCAGCAAGCGCAAAAATTATGAAACAAAGAATAAAACTTCTGAAATGAGCTTAAAAAAATATAAGCCAAATAATCTTAAAAAAAAAAATTAAATAAAGGAAAAATGTTGTAGAATTTTAAAACAACAAAGAAACTAAAAAAACATAGAATTTTTTTAAGGGTCTTATACCAATCAAAAGACTAAGACTAATTAGTTATAGAAACGGAAAAAAATACTAAATCAAATTTCTCAATGCACTCCCCCCCCCCCCCCCCCCACCCCGCTCTGGTTCGTTTGAAATGGAATTGCCCATATACGGATTGGATTAGTCAAAATTATGGAAATTTAGTAAATTTATTTTTTTCAAATAGAACACTGTATATTTGACATTTTTTTATTCTAAAATTAATTCTTCAAGTATTTTTTGTACATTTTTTTAAAATAAAATGCATTATTTTTTGAGTTATAAGCAATTCAATTCATTCAAAATCCTGAACAAATAACAAACTATCATTTTAATGACAATTGAGAGGTAGCTCATTCCAAGCCGTTCAGTGATTTCAGTTTTAAACATTTATTTTAATACTATTTTAATTTAAAAAGAAATGATTTGTATAAAAAGTTCTTAAACTTTATTTCAATGGGAATTTTTTTAATTTGTTTGCACTAAACTACTAAAATTACACAGATCAGTTTTTCGAGTTGTGTGCGTGTTGTGATACAATAATTGCAAAGGAAGTGTCGACATTTGCAAAGATATCAGTTTTCACTGTATCAAAGCGCAAATCGACAGATTAGATATATTTTGGGGATCTGTGATCGTCGTAAGTAATTAACAAGCTCTTAGGATACCATTTTGCCAAGAATTCTTGCTCATATAATTACACTTGGTCTTGTTAATATTGTTATCTTACTAACAATCATAAAGTTTAACATATTAATGAATCCGTTGGCTTTTAACTTATTAATAGTGAATAGAAAATGAGTAGTATTGCGGGCGACTTCAATTGTTTTGCGTCACTTAGTACGTTTCTGAGCCCGCATACGCGTTAAACTAATGTTCTTTAACGTCCAGAGAAACACTTTTGCATCCTTGTTCAAGTGAAATTAAACAGAGCGTACCCAAAGTTTAGTATAATTAATTAAACGTATTTAATAATTAATATAGAACATATGGATATAACGTTAAATTTCTAGAAAGTTTAAAAAAGTATTATTCCTACAATATAAATATTTATTAATAAATTTAAGTAGTGCTTATTTAAATTCGTGTTGGATAAAACGACTTTATGTGAAGTTCTTGAAAATCTAGCATTTATTTCATACTAATGTTTTTGAGCTGTCATTAAGGGTGTGTACAACAGAATAAATTTTACTTTTTTCTCCAAAAAAATAAAGAAACCCTTTTTAATGGTTGCTACCTCAATTTATTGTAATCATACTTGCGTTACGGTTTTCAAAATTTTAAAATCTTAAATGGGCCGTCATTAATACCTGTATTTCCTGCAGCAGGGCTCTTTTAGAATTATACAAATGATCGATTAATGATCCATGACATATTGAAGACATATATTTGAGTATTAAAATATAATGGTTCCTCTTACTGCTTAATTCGGTTAAGTTTTTTAATGCAAAAATTATGCTTGTTTTGCTTCTTAATTGGGGAGTACACAATTCAAGATTGTTTTGTAACGAATCGTCTTCCCCCGTAATAAATATCGACCGCATGTACTCACACACTCGTACAGCGAGTAGCAACAGCTGTTCTCTATGTCTCCATCCTTTTTCTTTAAAGGTACCAAACTCGTTTCGTGTCCACAGGTAGTTGTGACGACCGATATTTTTAATGTTTGCTACGAGCATTTCATGCGGGCTTTAGATTTTTTTTAATGAAAACATAAATACGCATACATACTTTAGAAACCATTTACTACGAGTCCGGCTTCCCAAAATGATGAATTAGCTTTGCCAGGATAACCCACTGCGTTCTGAATAAACTTTAATTTATGCTTGGAATTTAATTATAATTTGGCAACAAGGCACAGCACACCGTGTCTTAACCAAGGAAAATAAAGAATCCATGATATTGGCATATGTTTGATACGTATATGTAAATTTTATTGACAGATAGAGAGCATGGGAAAAATTAAAAATAGATCCTTGAAATGTATGTGGGGGACTTTCACTGTTCTTCCACCGCTTGCTAGCTTACTTCCCTAGGGGGTATGTTCTTAATGCATTAAAAAAACGATGCATAAGTGTCGTCTCCATTAACTTAATGATAATGTCAAAGTTTTCGTTATTTATGAACAATTCCAATGACGCGTTTAATTAATGGTTTCTTACCCCTTATTATACTTTTAAGGCTCATTTCTTTACAACTTGCATTAAAACAATTAACCATTAAAAGGTACAAAATATTTTAATTAGAATATATAAATTACAAAATTAAGTGTATGATTAATGATTTTATAGTTACAAAAAATGGGATAATTATACTATAATTGTTCTATTTATATGGTCAACTAACAAGTTTATTAAAAGCTTAAAGGCATTTGAATTTGAAATTAATTGCATTTTTCTCAAATACAATAAACCTAATTATCGTGCCAAAAATCCCTATCTAGCTTTTACCTACTATATTTAGTCATAAGATTAATCTTATAGGATGGATGGCTTTAAGGCAAATAAAATTGGGATGTTAATCTACTATGGCGATTATCGACCATATGCAAATTTAGATTATGAAATCAAATTATTATTTTACTCGAAAAATTTATCCTGGTCTAGATTTTTTAAATAAAATAAGTTTGCGAATCAGATCTGATAAAGATCGATTTAAAATTAATAATAATTATAACTAATTATGTTGAAAATATTGTTTAAAGATTAAATGAAAAGTACGGACGGACGGACGAAAAATTGAAAGGAATAATTTAAGCCATATCAGCGACAACAAAAGTTGTCCAGTATGTACTAATTGAAGAATTGTTTAACTCGTCACAGAGCTCAATAATTGAACATCAATTGCACTCGATGAGGTGAATGCGTAATGCATAAAAGCATTAATTATTTGCTTAGAAGGTGCAACTTTTATGAATTAAACTAAAATGACAATCCGCTTTATTATCTCTTGTAGTGTGAGCTTAAAAAATAGAGGCTATGTCAATAAGCAATGGTCGACTGTGGAGTGGTAGCTTTATTGGTTTCCATTATTTGAAAATGAAGCAGGCATGAGTTTACTGTGAACGTAGATACGTGTTTACTGATATTTTCGAACGAATCCGCTCAAAAAATAAATCTTTGCGCATGTTTATATAGCCGTTCTGGAACTTTTAATTTTGGATTTTGGGGAAATGTTATGGATCATTGATACAGCAACGATTCACAAACAATTGACAGTATACTTAAAAATTGAGTGGGTTGCAACCATTTAAATGAAGTTATTTTTGATTAAAAAATATTAAACAGTTTAGTTTTGTGTTTCAAAAAGAAACTAATGGATGATAGATAACCGCTTTGCCAAAAAATGTAATACATCACCTACTATCTACTATTTGCATCTTGTTTTCGAATATTTTTTCAATTTCTTTGAATTTGTGCTAAGAGTAATTTTATATACTTTTTTTACAAGATTTAAATGGTTATTTACAACAAACCTTTTGTGTTACGTTCTTAGTTGACGATGGTCGAAGTCAAAGATATGTGGCCACTGCATTAGAAAATTAGCAGTCTACGGTTTCAAGAGTAACGGGTGATAAGTAAGAGTTTGGACTTAGTAAACATTGACTTCAAGAGACAAGGTGACAAGTAATATCGAAACAAATAATTTTATTCTTATATTAAAGGTAATATTTTGAAAATATATTAGTTGATCGCAGCAAAAGATCCATGGTCGGCTATAGTCCGCAGTTTTCTTGGTATAACACTACATAAGCGCTGGACGTTTTCTTTGTTGATTTTTTTACACATTTTTAATCTATTTATTAACTGTAGTACGTGCTTTCTAATTATTCTTATATACTAGAGAATTTAAATTTCCAAGGAAATCTTTAATTGGACGACATTGCGGCAAATTTGTAGAATTTCTGTTTTTGGCAGAAAAGGCATATTGTTTGTTGTCAGAAATTCTTCTTTTTTATCTTAATGAGAAGACGCCTTGTTGATGTTTCTCAATGAATGAAAACAAGACTTTTTAAAAACAATGTTTTTTCATACACTTCTTAGTTATTGGTGAGACTACTTGGTTTGAACGAGGGTTGAGAAATGTTCTTTGGGTACTACAATGTACAACATAACTTTTGATTTATTTTTTTAAGATATATTTTACAACAAAACTTGTCTTTGAAATGTTGTTTTGTGTAAAATATGATATTTCCAGGCATTTGCGAACGACTAAACGGGAAATAACTTTTGTCGTTCAAAATTTAATTTTTTCTTTGATAATTTTTAAGCATTGTGTATAATCTGGAGACTTTAGCTGCTTTCTGCACCTAGTATCAACTTTTTCAAGTATCTGACATACGGTTGTGAGCAATTCAAATTTCTTGCGGCTCTGCATTGGCTAATTTTGGCTTGGTTGTCGTCTTTTTAACCATTTGATTTTCTTTTTACAATCTTGGTTGCTTTTCTGCCGCTACCAACCTTCTTAACAGTTTTCTGTTTGTTCAAAATATTCTAAGTAGTACTTCTACAGATTTTCTCTTCCCCCAAATGTCTATACAATTTTTCTCTATTTTTATTATAAAACTGCACAATTCTCTTTCGATTTGAGTTCTTTATCTGGAAGGCCAGTCTAGTTAAGAAAAAATGTGTTGTGATTCTTTTAGATAAGAAAAGAAACTAGGTTCCGTGTACTTCCACGATGTTGCGTGCTTAAAGAACCCAATAATATTGGTTGGAAAATTAAGGGAAAATGTCTATATGTGGTAGTTTTAACCGCCGGTGATTAGCCCTGGCTGCAGAAATAGACCCACGTTAAATAAATGACATTCTAACAATTAAAGAAAATTTAAAATTGCAACTTGACACAAAATTGTGAACTAAACATCAATTTTTTTTGTCATAGGCAACATTGGTTTATTGTTTTTATTGACTTTCACGCTAGGCCAACTTGGTCCTAATTTTTTAGTAAGTAAGCTTTGATAAACTGGGGAATGCATAAGAAGAGAAGGTCGTAAGAGGGCAACACAACATTTGGAGATAACCTATTTATACGTTCAAATGCATTGCGTATCAGACACTGTACTTCAAGGCACTTACAAGCTGAACTGTACAATACTCGAAATGTACAAATTAGTAGTCAGATACAGCCAGTGCAATTTTAGAAACTTTTTCAAATTTTGGTGGTGGATCCGTTATGTTCTGTGAAGGCATTTTTGCAGAGGCTCGCACAGATTTGCTGGTTATAGATAATGATTGCTGATCAGTGTATACGTGATATTCTAGAAGCACATGTAATATGCTTTATTTATCGGTCACAGTTTTGTGTTAGTACATAAAAATGCCCGCCCGCATACTGCTCTTATAGTGCAAGATACACTAATGTGGTAGGATTGCAAATTTTGGGTTGGACTTAAACATCATAGAACATGTTTGGTATTGCATCGGTTGGAATCTACGAAATATTCGCGCACCATTAAGTAGCCTAGCCTAAGTGACCCAAGAGGTATAGTTGTTAATTAGAATTGTTAGAATGTAGCACTATGTATCAAGACTATCATACAAGACTTTTTTAAATTAATTAATTTTAGGCATTTTTATTTGTAGAGTGTATTTTAAGTCTAGTTTATCTGTGGTATTGGGAGGTTTTTTTTACAGTATTCCAACAGTTATCACTAGTTGAAGATGTGAGGTTGCGCGTGCACCAATTCTTGAGACAGTTGAACTTTTTAAAGATACAAAGATCTTTATGCAAATTGCGGACTAACTCAAAATTGGTTAACAGGTACCTACACGAGAAAGTGCTTTATTACGTGTTGTTTAAATTTTTGGTAATGATGTAGTTTTAACTAATAAAATGAAACCTCACTTATTTATTGCAAAACTTATTACTTCTGGATTTGATTAATCATAGGGAGCCGAGGTTCCTAATAACAAACTTAAATTTAATTAAATGGTTTTAATTTATGTATGATTTTATGAGCGGTTGTCTTTTTTACTAGTAAAGACCGCCTATTTTGAAAAGTTCTGATGTTTTTATTGTAATAAAGACTGTAGACATGGAGGTTACGTATGGGACACAATATCAGATAAATGTCCGCTTTGTGACTGCTGGCACTCCTTGGTCCTTTTGACAAATTTTTTGATGACGTTTTGGCATAGTGGCATCTTAATTTCATCAACAGTATTGTTCTTGGGTTATTGGCATACATCTTTTATTTAAAAAAAAAACTAAAGATTGAAATCAACGGCGCCAAATCGCATGATTCAAATTTTGTCTGCAACAATTCTATTGTTCTGTTTGCTGTATCTTACGGTAACGAACGTTAACGACGTTGTCCGCATTTCTAGCCGCATTTTTAAAGAAGTACGATATAATTACTCCGCCAGCCAAAACAGTGGCTTGTGGTGGATGCATGGGGCGTTAAAAGATCTTTATTGGATTCTTAGCCCCCTAAATGCGACAATTCTGTTTGTTGGCTTAGCCATCAAGTTTAAAATGCACCACATCACCGTTTACTTGTTGCTCTAAGATCCATTCTGTTAAAGTAAGTTTGGCCTTGCTCATAGTCTGCTGGCTTCAAAAGTTGTGTCAACTGAATCTTGAAAGCATGCAAATGAAGATTTTTAGTCAAAATTTGCTGTAAACTTCTTCGTGAAAGTCAATTTCTGAGAACGGTGACGAATCGAGGTGGAAGAACGCTCTCACTAAATGCTGCACGAACACTGACTGGTCTTTTCTGATTTTGAAGTGACTCAATCGCCGCAAATTTTTGATTAATCGGACAATTGTACAACGGGAGGGTGCGTTTTTGTGACCGAAAAGTGTACGACATCTTCGAACCGTCTCCGTAAAAATCTTATCATTTCGGTAGTGGATTTCACATTTTTTATGTTTTGTGCGTTCGTGTAATTCTGCATAACTAAACCTCAATGTTCACAAATGAAAACGGTGTATTACCGAACAGAATTTCAAATTGGCGGTCTTAATGAGACATCATTTATTCTAGATGTCGCCGAGTAAGTCTGTGTTTGTTGAGACCGAACAAAAAACTTTTCATCTAATTTTACTTTACGGGGTTACTTGTATGCGTATTGTATGGTGCGGGCATTTGCATATTTTTTTAGTTAAATTGTAAATTTATTTATTTTATAGATTGGCATACTTTTAGCAGTGTCTATTGGTTTAGTTTTTTAATCTGTGCCGAAAACAAACTAATACTTTGTAAAGCCTACTTATTAGTAATTAGAATTACTAACAAAATGAGATTATCACTATCGGCATTTTTGTCTTATCATTAAGTGTCAGCTTCCGTAGAATTATGTCTTATCGTAAAATTACTTGATGAGTTGCTAGTTATTGCTTTTACCTATGTTATGTATTTTGACATGAAATTCATGATTGAAAGTGCCGGATTTATCTCCTCGTAATTATGCATATTAAGGCAGTAATAAATAAACTTTAATCAAAATTGGTCATTTAATGTAATAAATGTGAATTTCGTATGATCACTGATTAATCCACTGGTATTAGATAAGTGTGCTATTGACAGTAAATATGAAAAACATGAATAGTTAAAAAAATAAACGTGAAATTAAGCTATAAAAATCTTTCGACAACAATTTGTAAATGCAAATGAATCAATAAAATAAGCATTAAAACAAACTACGTTTATATTTTGCCGGCTTTTAAAATTCTACCAGTTTAATTTCATGGCATATCATTACCAACCATAAGCAACCCAGTTTTGTTAGATATTATTGATACAATTTCTGCGCATATCTTAGACATTACAAATATCACTTTGCGATGTCGTAAGAACATAAGCATGCAAATTATCAAGATGTAATACATTATAATTATAAATGTGTATAATTAATAGATTTCCGTGCCCCCGAGTTATAAAAAAACCTGGCCGTGTTGCCAAGCTCTAAAAGATAAACACGATCCATCGCCTTTAGATAAATTTAGGATGAATTATATCTCATTTATGAATATTTAATTCTTTAAATATATTAATAATTAATCAGAATTAATATCGAACTCAATTATATTTTGAATTGTAGTCGTGATTACAACATTTCAACTTTATATCATTATCGTTAAAAAAACTAATTTTTAAGTACGAACTCGTTAATTCTCAATATAAATAATAAACTCTAATTACAAAACGAGGCTTCTAATTGCATTTTAATAAAACGTTTGCAAAGAAAATTGCTTGCTTGAAATATCTCGTGTAATTCCTGGCTATCACACAGAACTATTTATATATTAATTGCCCCACATATTTACTTCCATGTAACTACCAGAGAAAAAGTACAAACTATACAGAAGTAGTTGGAATTGTATGTTATTTCATATCAACATACGTTCATATTTCATAGATTTGAATATTTGATCGTCAATCTCTTATTGATCTAGAGCTTTTGTCAGAATTTACTTTGTTTTTATAAATATTTCTTTTGTAAGAATTATTATATTTAATGACAGGTTATTATTTTTAAATAAAATATTAACGGCAAATTTTACGATTTTCTGATCGGTGAAGAAGCTACTTTCGAAATAATAGTTTTAAACAATTACTTCCAGTTAGCATATGTTTTTAATTTATAAAATATGTTTTTTTTGTATTCATTTTATTAGCGAAAACTAATAAACCTGCATAATTTTGTTTAATTATCCTACTGACATTTATTAGCTGTAAAAATTAAATTGCTATAAAAATCATTTGTTTATCACATTGGAATAAAATATTATAATAACTAAACCCTTTTACTTTCTTCTGGTTTGTCCTTGTAATTTAACTGTATTATATGTACAAATTTCCTTGACAGTTTCTATGAATGAATTATATTTCAATCTATTAACAATAAGCTGTAATTGAAAGTTTTTAATTTTTTGTGAAATAAAAACACATGTATTTGATAATGTAGTTTAACCAATTTTATGCAATGCATCAAATAAAGCATTTTTTTAACGATACCTAACCGCAAATAACAGATTTAGATTATTATGAGAGGAATCCTACTAATTGGGATTCCTAATTCTAAAATGTTTTTGCGTGTTTAGAGGTAAGTGCAAGGAGTAAAACGAAGGTTTATAATTGTGATTATATAATTATTTTTCTGTTGGAGTTTTCAGCTTTTTTGTATGATTTGTGAGAAGTTCAGTGGAATTTTAAATACATAACATACACAATATAATAGCACACTTAACGTTAATTTTAATCTGATATACTTTTCAAAAATAATTATATTTATTTGATCAGTATTTTGAATATGTGATTTACAATAAAGTAAGTAATATTCTAACCTCACCCAAGTTCGGATTAGCTTTATATAACCTATTAATTTAATTGTTATTAAAAGCTAATAAAGTAGTAAGTAGTAATAAATAATTGCACACTTCACGACAAACAATACACTTGTCGAATTAACCTAATAAAATTTTGACTTCGACTAATAGGATTGAAATAATAAACTGGATACATTATTTTGGCGATTTTGTAGTAATTAATAATTTATTCCAATCACAATAACAGTGAATTGCTTTGGTTTTTACAAACCGTGTGTGACATCGTGTAGGTGTAAGCACAATTAATTTGTTTCAATAATTATATTTACTTGTCTTTGTGATAACAATAAATGTAGGGGAACAAATTTGGTCGGAGTCGAGATGTGCTGTTGTTTTTATTTTTATTGCAAGAAACTACAAAAGCTGGTTTATCACAAACGGTTTATTTTAATAGATCGTTATTCTTTATAGCTATAAAAGTAACCCATTTTACATCTATGCTCTGTTAACAGCTTGAGTTAAATTAATAGAGTATAATCCTTGAGAAATTAAATTAAGCAAAATAAACAACTTAGAGCAAATATTGATCATCGACACATAGATGGAACTTATATGCAACTGTTTTACGCATATACAGTCATCATTTGCATATGTTATAGACAACACTGATGTGCTTACGTATAATATTTATATTGAAAACTATAAGGGTTGTTACTTTATCATCTATTTATCATAAGATAAGTAAATTTGTATACAACTCTCGGATTGAACGGTGTCTTCTTACAAGTACTTTGACACGAAGTTTGGCTGTGACAAATTATCCCCAAATAGGCGAAATAAGCTTCAGAATGGGTTTAACGTGGAGAGCATTTGACCAGGCTGAAGAATGTATTTTAGACTAACAACTTATCCGTAAGAGTCTTTGACTTTATAAATATCTGTTGGAAACACTGAGAAACGTAGTTTCGTACATAGCTATCAGAGAAAGAATTTATGAAAGCTGATTAACTTTAATGACCGTTAAATGTGACAACATAACCACACAATTCGATAAAGTTCCATTTTTTTTTTAATAAATTTAATAGAAATATTGTTATATACTTAGCGTTATTATTTTTTAATTTTTGATTGTTGTTTACTAAGCGAAACTTGTTTTGTTGTTACTTTAACTGGCTTTCATGAATTCCAGCATTGAGAGAAATAAATGTGGTTGAGTGGTTTTTCCTAAAGTGAAATTTAGCGGTCCATCTTATGAGAATTGAATAATGTAGATGGACTAACAATGTAGTAGTTCAGGTCAAAGACAAAAGGCATATTGAAACAAATTGTTTTTTTTAATATATCATTATCATCATACAGCCATGTGCGTCCACTGCAGGACACAGGTTTTTTCTAAATCTTTTTATTTGTTTTGGATTTGGATTATATTTATCTCGTTTTAAGTCGTCGGTCCAGCGAGTTGGTGGTTTGCCTCTATTTTTCATATCTGCTTGTGCTCTTCATTCCAGCAGTCTTTTTGCCCAACCGCTGTCATGGAGTTTGGCCAGGTGTTCAGCCCATTTTCACTTTATGGTGGTATTCTGAACAAATGTTGTTAACGGCTGTAAATTTAACATTGATGAAAAGCGCTGTTAAAACGGTATTCTGAAAAACTCGATGTTAACTAGTTTGTTACATCACCACATTTACAACGCGGCTAACTTCATTCATCTGTCCGTCTGTCAAATAAAATATTGATTCTAGTTAGCGCTTTATCCACTCAACAATAAAGACCTGGTTGCACAGTGCGAGCTACCATCCGAGCTGGCCTAGGCAGTTAGTGCAGTGCAGCTTACACGGTGCGAGTAGCTGCACTGCAAGTGCTTGGATGCTAGCTTGCACTATGTAACCAAGTCTTTAGTCTGGTATTTAATTATTTTATTTATATATTAGTATATGTTTTAATTAAGAAAGAAACGTATAAACGGTCATTATGCTTATAAAATATTTTTTTTTTTAGAAAATCCAATTAGTGCAAAAGGAAAACGGCAGATGAGCAATATGAATTGTATTTAGAAGAAATAGAAGGCGATTATGTATTCCGCAGTGATACAATACAATTATTTTATTGCTCAGTCTATAAAAACTTAAAATAATATCATCAGGGACGTCAAAAGGATTTTGAGAATCGCGTAATATCTCCGAGGGTTGCAAACGCATACAATTCCTAACCAACAAATAAATCAAAATCAAAAATCTATCTCGAGTGGTTATGTTTATTTATTTAATACAAAGCATGTAACGATTACTTAAAAATAATTTATTTTGATTAATTCACTTCAGTTTAAACAACATCAATTTATAAATCAATCTCACAACAGTCGTAGCGTCGAGTGTTTTGACGGATGTTAATATAACAGCAAAAATGTTAAAACACATCGATGTAGTTAACAGTCAGTCGCGTACAGAATAGCATTTTTGTAACATCTATCGACGTTAGAACTTTACAGCTCTGTTAACGCTAACATTTGTGTTTAGAATACCACTATTAATCGACTATATTGATTATGTTGCAAACTCCAGTTTGTTGGCGGTTGCGGAGGTTTGGAACTTTGTCGCGTAGTGTGATTTTAAAGCATTGCTTGTTCCATGTTTCTTTGTCACCTTTAATTTTGTAGTTGAATCGGTCAGCGTTTGCGTTTCTGCACCTTACGTTAATACCGACAGAACACATTGGTCGAATACATTCCGTTTTAGGAACATCGGTAAGTTTACTTTAAGGACATGTTTTAGCTTTCCGATGCCTACTCTTCGTGATATTTTGCAAGTCTGGTTGTCTCGGCCGATTTGTCATATTCATCTTGAGACCAACTTCCTCTGGTGCCTGTTTGATCTTGCTAGCATGGTTTCAATTTCATCGATGCTCTCTGATTTTAGTACGATGTCGTCTGCAAATCTTAGGTGACTTTACTTTTCTTCATCCACCATGATTCCGTAGTTATGCCAAGAACAGTTTTTAAATGCCATTCGAGGATTGAGGCAAATAATTTAGGAGACATTATATCGCTTTGTCTGACGCCTTTCTCAATTTTTATCTTATCCTTGTTTTTGTGTAGTTCTTTATTGTACGTTTTACAGCTATTTTACATTGCGCTAGAAGTCTTACGACTTGTTTGAAGGGGGTTGATGGGAGATTCGGTGACTTCCGAATCATCCCGGTAGATAAAGAGCAAGTTACAGTCAAACTCGAATACTGTGGCCGGTGACTCCTGAGACAAAAGTGGGATGAGAGCGTGAAGCGAGACCAATAGTAACGTAGGTACATTTACAAGCAAAATTAATCTTAAAACGCGTCAGTCTAGCATGAACTGCGGGGACAATAACATCTATTTATGTACATGCGAAGCCGGCGCTACCCGGGAATAAATATATTTATATACTTGTACTTTGTATCTCCGAGTGTATTGTTTACTTTTCTCGTATTATGCATCCTTCATTCTGGCTATAGGTTTCTTTCTCTTAAGATGCGCGGAAACGCCTAGCAAGGGCCACAGTATTCGTGTTTGGCTGTATTATTTCAGTCATGTTTCGGGAAATTGATAAACGTTAGTATCAGTGGCTTATTTTACTTAATGCACTTTTTTCTATTAGCCGTTTTACTGTTTGGTGATGATTATTTGTGCCGTACCCTAATCTGAAACTAGCTTGTTCCTTAGGCTGATAATGTCGAATTTCTGTTAGGTTAGGTTTATACAGGTTTAGTAGTAGGCCAATGGCCTGTAGTTTTTAAGTTCCGTTGTATCTTCTTTTTTGTGTAACAGGATGGTTATTGCGTTGTTCTAAACTGTGGGTAATCGTTTTTTTTTTGTTTCTTCTGTGTTGTATCTTTTTATGTATTTTTTAATTTCTTTTTGTTTAGGTCTTTTAGTTTCTGTGAATTTGCTGCTTAGGTGCTTATTATTTCTCTTCTTGATGCTATTAGTTCTTTTGTGTTATTGCTAAGTTTATCAACTTTTGTGCGTTTTTCTGGCATTTTCCACCGGTTAATATAATATTTTGTTGTTTATTTCTTTGACTCTTATTTTTGGGATTGAATTTTTTAGGTCAGCCTTTTATAGTTTCCTTGTATTTGTCTAAGTTTTCTGGGGGCGTCCAGCTAGCATTTATTTCTTTTTTTACCATTTTGTATCTTTTTTTCCGTAGGTTTGTGTGTATTTTTGCTCTAACTAGTCTGTGGTCGCTTCCGTTTGAGAAGTTTTTCAATTCGGTTACGTCTCGAGTTATTTGTTTTTTGTTCGTTGTTATGAAATCAATTTTATTTTTTGTTTTTCTATTTGGGCTTACCTACTTCCACTTTTGATGTTCTCTTTGTAGTAGAAGCTATTCATTAACTAGAAACTGTTGGTAGAAAATTTTTTATGTTGTCAATTTTTTGTCTTCCTTTCTCACCTCGCACACGCTGACCATGTAATATTTATTTTGTGAGCCTTCTCTTTTTTTTTGGTTAATTTTTGAGTTTGTCAATTTATTGTCTATTCCAGAATCTTTGAGATAGCCTGACTAACTTGTTTGAGGGTTTTTGGCAGTTATGCTTGCTCATTCTGCTATCAGGCGCTGTTTGTAGACGCTCAATCTGCACCGGACGCTACGCTACGTTTTACCATATTTGGCTACCCTCACTTAGTTTAGCAGGTTAATGCAATTTATCGGGTTTTGGTACTTGCAGCCATAAGTGAGAGTTGGGTATCCTGCGAGGACCAGTTATCAGAAACTATCTTCTGTATATGACATTTGATGACATCTGATAAAAGGTGCTACCTCTGCAACGTATTTCCTACATATCATACAATAATAATTAGGCATAGGCATAGTGTATTTAATTAACTACATAATGAAGGAACGCGTATGGTCTTCAGGAATTGCACGCGGTATACTTTGAATCAAACTCACTTTTTTAGATATGTCAACTTATTTTATAGGAGTCAAAAGCTGTTGAAAAGCTACCCATAGGATTTTTATCTTTCAATCCGTTTTATAGCACAAGTACACATTAAGATCTGAGCTAAATGTTTTATTAGAAACTGTCTCATTGTCTGCATTTAGGAGGACAGCTACGCCAGGGGCGCTCAAACAGTCGATCGCGATCGACTGGTTGATCGCGATCGAATGGTCGATCGCGAGAGGTTTTTAAGTCGACCGCCTTTTATCAAATGTTTTTGAAATGTATGTCATGTAATGTATAAAAGTACTCTAAATATTTATTTTTTAACAATTATTTTTACCTAGTGACTAGGTTTTATTGGGACTTAGTGACATAGTCGATTGCTAGTCGCCTAATACTTTTATGGTAGATTGCTGATCCTCAAGTCTGAGCGCCTCTGAGCTACGCCAATCTGTAGCTGGCTGGCTATTGTGTATTGGTTCATCTCTTCAAACTGCATGTTGTTGAGTGAACGTTCTTTATTTGATTCGAAGTCAATTGTGACTTTTGGACTGGTCTTTTGATTTCAGGTTTTTTTTTTCAAACTTAATTATGGCTTCTGTACAAATTGTTGTATAAGTGCTTATTTGTACAAATATTGTTGAAACATTGGCTCAGAATTTTTACCAGATTTTCTCTATAACTATGTCTTTTAGTAACAATTGAACTTTGTGTTCAACAGAAAAGCTTACCTTAAATTGTCTGGTAACTGTGATTTTATTCAATTTGTTTTACTATTGTAATGTTTCTATTTGAGAAAGTAATGCTTGCATATTTCAAATAAAATTTGTTACTAGAACATATTTATACGATACATCGTAAACTAATTCAAACTCTGTATAGAAAATTGAGAAGCATGCATTTTGACCGTCCGCATTTTTTATTTTCTCAGGAATCTTATTTATTTGACACTTTTACAAAATAATTAGATTTTTGCAGATAACAAATTGTTTAATATATTAATATGTTTCAAGCTTGTTAATATCAGATATGATATGATGTTATAAAAGTTTGGGATTATGTAACTATCTAATGTACGATTGTGCTACTCTAGTGAAATAGTGAATTCATATTAGGTGTGCGTAAATACAGCTGAAGTTGAACTATCAAAACAAAGTAAATAGTTTGGGCACATTTTAAAAAGGCGACATATTTAAAGTGATTACATAATCCCAGACATTTATAGAGACCCTGTACAATTTAATTATTTATTTTGACTTGAAAATAGCGAGATGCTAGGCGACGATTTAAAATTTGATTTTAATTTATATCTAGAAACTAGAGCAAATTTAAATTGGCTTTGAAACTTAAAATAACCTTGGCTGCATTTAGTAAGAATACATTAACTAAATTGTGCATTTTAGAGATATTTTAATTTTAAATTGGACTCTGTTTTGTAATTGTTTATTAAGCGACATTTACATTAAGTGATTAATATTATATTACAAAACCAAAAAATCAACTTTTCTTAACAAATTTACAGTTGTCACTTAATTCGGAGACAAATATATATTTTATTGGTCATTTCTAAGCACTAATAATAACTAATATTTTCAAATGTTGTTGCTATCCACAATTACATATCAGGGTCCAATTAATATCTTAAGTTTTACTTATTACTAGCAGTTGTTTTATCTACATATAATTAATGTTTAAATTGTTATTATTTCAGACAGTTAATGAGCTATTTTTTAGCATTATGAAAATATGAATATAAAGTGCATCTACTAAATAAAGAAGACACATTATCAGCAACATAACAATTTGTTTGTAAACATATGGTAAATTTATTATTGAATACATAATAATACAGTTTTATACATAATAATATATTTTACCGATATATGTTGATTTTATTTATTATAGATTATTAGGTGCTAAATATTTTCATAATGATTCAATCGAGATTAACATTTGATTTTTGGATTGTTAAATTAATACATGGAATTCATATAACATTCAATTTACTGTTTGTTTATGTTAAATCGTAATTATTTGAATAGTATTCATAAATTTTACAATTGATTAATTTTTTTTTTATTTAATATTATAAATATTATAAAATTTAATAATTATTTGGTTAAGTAATTAATATTAATAAAAGCATATCCACATTTTAAACATTTTATTGGGCACAATTTATTTTAAATACTTGTTGTATTATAAAATTAAAAACTTTATTTTATGTACTAGATATTGGAGTACCTATTTCTTTTATTTATTGTAACAATCAAATGTAGGTAAGATGTAAATGCAAAAAATAGATTTCGTTGGAAGATAACATAAATATAATATAGTACAAGGTTTGATCAATAAATACACAGAATTTTTATTTTTGCTGGCTGCATAACTGAAATAACCCAACTTTGTTTTGTTGGTACACTTTGTTCCTAACGTGTCTTGACATTGGTAGCTAGAATGTATGCTTATTTTATTGTTGATTGCCGAAGAAAAAAAATTAAATAAGATGAAATATAAAGCAAATGAGATGAAAACAAAGTGGGGATGGATAATATTCTTTTTTGAGGACAATCACGCTCACATTATTTTTTATTTCTTGTTGGCATATTTTTGTTCAATATTCCAATCAACTGCCAAATACATAAATTTGTCATAATTATTCAAGGTCAAATTATTTAACTAAAAATGGAGTAATAATCTAATTTGAGTTTTTGTGTTTTTTGATCTTAACTTATTGTTAGTATACAGGGGTCAATAATCAATCTACGTGTGTTCTATGGTAACTGTGTTATTTTAAATATTACAGAGTTGGTTAAGTTAGTAAAGTTCAGCAAAGTTTCTAGTAAAACCTAGTGTTATTTTTAAAATTGATATAGCTCTTAAACATTTTTGGATATTCCAAAAAACTAAAGTAACTTGTTGTCTATTTATTCTAGAGCAAAATGCATTCTACAGATATTTTTGTGTAGAATTCAAATAAATTAACAAACATGTTATGGCATTTTAATTATATAAATAGATATAAATCAAACTTGCCTTTTTTAAATGACAACCTTATTTTGCTATCAGTTTCTCAAAAAGCTGATTTATATTAGTGTATTTGTAGGTTTAAGATACCAATTATGTAGTATACAATGTTAGCTAACAATTGCGGAATTTATTTTTTAAAATTATATTGTTCTGATATCTTTAATTTCACTGGTAACACTTTTCGAACCGTGTAATTTTATTCTGCGCTACGTTTTTTTTTTTAATTTATTAATTGTTATTTACTAATGGAATGTTTATACTAATAATATTTCATTTTTTGCAATACTATCTCGCTGTAAAAACGAAATTGTACCGTAGTAGAAACACACGTTTGAGCGTTAAGTTTACTGATAATTATGTAACATGTTTAGCTTTTTTATTAAAATAATAACTTAAAGTATATTTTGTCATTCGCCACTCAAGCGAAGTGGTGATTGAAAATATAAATATATTTTTTATTAAATTCAGTGTTGATATAATTAAATATTTGCAGGATACGCATTATACTTGATTTATTTATTATATTGATGTAATTGCTGTACGTGATCATTAATTTAGCTTTTCTTTATTTTTTTAATATTATTTATAAATATTTTTACTTCAAAAAAATATTGGTAGTAAACCATTTTTAGATGGATGTCTAGCTTCTTATATTGATTGACGTTAAACAATAATGAGCTTAATACTAAATAAAAGTTATTAAATTGTAGTAGTAAATTCAGGAATTCTTCTATATGAAGCTTTGCGAAGTTTTTTGAATCTCTGAAAAACCTTTTGGTTACCTCAGATATATTTTTGAGTTCATCGCTGGTCAGCATTTAAGAACTTATTTTTATTGTTTCTATTGAATAGTAGAAATAACGAAGTTTATAAAGAAATTATTAGTTATTAATGATAACTTGAGACAATTTTTCCTCAACATTGTATATATAGAAGGTGTCTTGGAAGTGACAACTGTTCTTATGAGATTTTATTTAGCTGACTAATAAATCAGTAATTTTATTTAATGGAGATGTTGTTAAAAAAGATTTTTTTAAACTTTAATTTAACTATAAAAGTTAATATAAATAGTTTTAAAATTGTTACCTATTACTCTAGGGAAAAATAATTTCAACAGATTCCGATCCAGCGATCAAATCTGGCGGAGACTGGTATATTCTAATCATTCAAGAATTTTGTTACTATACAAAGATTGTACTTTTTTGAAATCAAGCTGCTGTTATTAAATAATTTATCTACGAAAGTTTTTATGATATTTGATTGTGTAACTACGTTTACTATTTTACATAATCTTTCAGAAAAAATTACATTGTTGATAACACTGCTTAACAAATAATTCGGAAAAAAATACTTGTAGTTGTATATTACATAATATTGTATTCTTTCATTCTTATTCACATTTGAAATGAGTTTGTGTTGAAATAAGTCTAAGGTTTGTACAGAGACATGAATGAGATGATTAAATAGGTATCAATGCGGTTTACGGTTATGGGGCTCATACATTGTCAAACAAATTGCGCAACAATTTGTCAATGTACGGTTGTGTTTGATACGTTGTACAAATGTTTGAATAGTTTTAAAAATGATTGAAATTTTTGCTCAACGGGAACGTTTGCGCAACGCGTTATGTTTTTGTATGTGCGAGTTTGCTCCGTTACCGCAATATTTTTTAGTTGTCGGTTTTCTTGGTGGAAGGTTAACTTGAGACCATAACAACTATTTATATTAATAGAGAATTTTGGTGAGAATTTATTACAGTGATTTACCTGAAAGCAACAGCATACGATAAGTTAATAAGAAATTTAGCCAAGAGCTGATCGGACATGCTTGTCGTATAATTCCCAACTTGCATCTAAAGTTTGAACAAAATTTAACTAAGTGTATGGATGATGCAATTGTGCAACGCAACGTGTGTCAAGACGTGTTCGAGCACATTGTAAACAAAACTTTATCTCTGAGTATTTATGTTTTTTTCTGAAATATTGTGTGTGGATGAATGCTAGGTTTTTGCCCCATAACTCAACACTGAAAATACCTATAGTATGGACTAGATTACACTTGGTGTTTGTGTTATAGAATGTTCTTTCTATATTGTGATTAGCTAAGACATAGTGGATCTTTCTAGTTATATACAGCGGCAGATTTTGGTTTTGCAGCAACCTTTGTGTTGAGTTGAGTCTTATGTTGGAAAACTTTACTCCCCAGTTATGATACAACTTTCTCATGCATCTAGAACTTTGCTGTAAAGTTGGCATTGGCTTTGTCTTACGCCTTTTCTGATTTTACATTGGTCTGATAGATGGTTTTCGATCTTTACTGCGGCAAGATAGTACCTTCATAGATATGCAAACGCATAGTTCATTAACTACATATACTGGCCTTAACAGGCTTAAGTTCTTTTAGTCCCGTTTGCTCCAACATCGCTTAAATCTTAAACTTCCCTTAAAAAGTTAAGGGTGGTTTATTTTGTTGCACCACATATTTAAGGGGGTTTATGGTTTTAAGGGATCCTTAACTTAAGCGGTCAATATTGTTGGCTTAGTAAAAACTTAAACTAAAAATATAATTCAACGACAAGATTTATTTTTTTGCAGTGGTATTCTGGCTTTATTTCCGTTACTAAGCATTAATATTAATTAAAACGTACACATTTAATATAATCTGGACTGACACGCTATTAAAGGGTAGGTTTTATGTTATTTTTGCGTTTTTATTAATAAATGGACACAAATACCAACAGTTTCTGTAAAATTACTGGAAATGTTTAATGTTGCCATGTGTAATCTATTTTAAACTTCTGTTTGATAAACTACGCTTAAAATATGTTGGTGCAATGCAATGAAAATTAAAACTACCTTTAAAGCTAACTATAGTTTAATTAAGCATAGATTTAAGCCACTATCGTGCAAACGGGCCTCAGTGTATTTTTGTTGTGGCATACACATTCTAAATTGTCAGAAAACAAGAGATAGGTGAGGCCCGTGATACATTTCATTTATGTAAGTGATAAAAGAACTAATGTTGTGGCACTCGACCTTTTTTTATTATTATAGAGATGGCAAAAACCTTCATTAAGTCGAAGCACCTCGACGGTATTTGGGCAATAGTGTGTGATTGAATGCATGTAAGCAGACTGACTTCACTGAAACAACTATTTCTCTTTCTCACACTTTACACCGGTATCTGCTATCGCATTTCTTCAGTGTAAAGGTTGTCTTCAATGCAAACTCTAATGGACGCCTTCTGAATCATTTAATTTTTGAGACAGTATTTCTTTTTAATGCTATAGTTGCTTCTACTTAGGGCAGATATCGTTTTTTTTTCTGTTTTGTAGTGGTCCTCTTGACATGTTTGACAGACGTTAGTTTGGTGTCTTTCGTTTAGAAAAGACAATAGCAGTTAGGTTGTCTTGTATCTCTCATTTCTTTAAATCATCTACGATGGATTGCTTCGATGCACTTTTAAACGCATTTAGGTTGTCAAGGGTTACCATTACACAATGACCCCGGTGCGCTGTTGAATACGCGGCTGCATCTCTGACAATGTTTATAACTCGTCTGAGAGCATCTACTGCCCGCCGCCCTTCTCGAAATCCAAATTGATTTTATGACGTTCTAGCTTCATATTAATCCGCCTGCGTAGCGTTTGTAGAGCTTGCTCTCTGCATTTAAAAGACTGATTGGTCTAAAAGAAGCAGGATTCTCGGGCGTTGGTTTGCTTATCTTTTGCAGTAGTGCCTGTTTTCACACCGTTGAAAAGGTTACTGTGTCCGTACGGTTGTTATAAACTTTCAGCACTAGCTTTAGAGTGTACAGAGCTACCTCTACACGCTTCTGGCAGTTCTTCACTTGTAAAGTCGACAAACCTATCACCAGTGGCACACTCAACATATACTTTTGGTTGGGCAGGCTTTATTACTTCTTCTATAGCATTCATCGTCAGCTTTGGTCTCGGAATCTTACCATCATTTTTATGACAAATTTTGTAGCTTACAGAGTCTACATTTTGACAAATGGTTTACCAGCTAACTTTTTTAGCTTTTTTTATTGCGTCTTGCAGTTTCTTTTTGCAATCTTTATACTCATTGCGTAGAGTTTTATGTGGGGTAGACTGCGTTTGTCATTTCTAGTGTATTATTTTCTTTTTGTTACACATAACCGGCGTAATTCAGCAATTATCGCGTTTTATCAATATACCAGCAGTTCACATACAGTGGGTTTTTTCTTTGATATCGATTTGTCACAAATCTTTGCGACATTAGTTGAGAACCCTTTGTCCGAAGTTATCTCTCCATACGACTCGGTTTCCTTCAGAGCATTCTGTTTTTCCTATCTAGCTTCTAAATTGGCCAATCTTTGTCGCGCTCTCTGAAAAGTGGACTCGACCTACTTAACAATTCAGATACGTTGATACGATTTTTTTGACATTCATATACATATATATTATACTCTATTCAATAGATACAGAAAATAATAAGGTAACATTTAGCATTAGTGCATGCAATGTGATAAAAATAAATAAAAGATAAAACAATGTATTGGGTTTTTTATCTTGTAATTTAGAATCCGCCGCTTTTTTATAACGTTCATATGAAGTTCTTTTAATATTTCAAGAAAACAAACTGATCTTGTCAATAAAAAAATGATATTGCCAAAAATATTTTTTTGCAGTTTTATTTTTAAACACTTGACTGACATTTATTTCATTTAAACTTTCTAATTTTTTTTAATTTTTTTTTTACATTATTAAAAAGCGTTTATTTTATTTTATTTTTTATTATAATAATAAATATTTTCAGATATCGGCATTATAAACCATGAAGTACAACAATTAAAATTGATAGGTTAGTGCAAATGTTTTTATAATACTAATCCTTGGAGTATAATACACAACATAATATTTCTTTTAATATTAATTTTATATAGGAGAATAACACAACCGTGCCAAAATTTATAAGATAAGAATAATTTGTAAATGTAAATAGTAAGTAATAAATGTCCTGTTAATATAAATATTTATAGGAGTTATTGAGCCAAAATAAATTGGCATTTCTTGATAGAAAATGTTATATATACGAGTTTTTCTAATTTTTTAAAGCGACCGATGTGCAAGGACGAATATTATTATGTTCGTTATTTTTTTTGTAAAACATGGCACGCGCACATCGTGAGGAGGTACTGTTTGATTGCACACATAATTATATCCGTTAAATTGCGCTTTATGAAAAAGCTGTTTGTTTCTTCAGGCCTTATGCGTACGGCAAAAAGCGCCTATTTCAAAATTATATCGTGAACTCTAAACTAGAGAGGTTAGTGAGTCAACGAACTAACGAAACAAAAACAAACGGCGGCGCGTAGTGAAGAAGGAAAAAAATGTAAGCATATAAAATATAACATAAAAAAGGCATAAGAAAAATCCAGCATATAAGAAAGCATATAATTGCCATAGCAAAGGCCGGGTTGGTTAGAAAAGGCAGATGTTATATAGAAACCAGTACGTTGTGAGTGGAGACGTGCCCCCGTTATCTGAGCACTGTTAAATACCTGCAGTCGGAACAAGGACGTAGTTCTCCGCTACATCCATCTACAGCATTGCAGCGAGTATTCCGAGAGGAGAATGAACTATAACTGTATATGGCATAGGGTCCATTTTATTGGGATAATTATATATAAATATGAACCATACGAGGCTTTCCTAAGGGCTCTATATCCTCTATCTCGAGCACTAGAAGGTTTTCGAAAACCAGTAGGAGTTGAATGTGACTGCTTATGCACATATCGAGAATACACACATATAGTTTACACCATGAGACCTTCGTTTTTAAAATACCAAAACCATTTCCGGGCGCATAAAAGTGAAACATTAAATATCAGAGGGTCCCATACCTTGCTTACATTTACGACTGTGACATTCAATGTCCTGCCATTAAATTAACCTAAAATCATTTATTTATCAAAACAATATATACAATTTAACATCAATTACCTTTCTATAAAGACATTTTATCTTCAAGTTTTATATTTAGCAATTTACTTTATTATATATTATTTATATTGTTATATTTAACTTATATATGAAATTTTATTGGTAAACTTTGAATTTGATTTCCCATGCAAATACCCATAACACCTCTTCATTCTCGTACATTTATATAAATAGAGAATCATAAACACAATACTTCATTTGAAAAGTAATGACTAAATTCATAAAGATAGCTTTTAACTAATAACTATAAAATTTTATATATTTTTTATGTAATCATTATTTATACTTACTTTATGCTATTGATCAATTAACATCTAATTTACAACTTTTCCGCATGGATTGTTTGGCATAAATTGCTATTTTTTTAGTCTTTTTTGTTTGTTGAATAAAGTTAGTCTTCTGCAAACAATAGTATATGTAACAATCTAATTTTGATATTGCAAATAACAATATTTGACAATTAATTAAACAATCTGGCAAGTACACATAATTTGAATGATCCCACTTACAGTTAAGATATTTACAAAAAATTATTTGTTGTTAAAAGTTGTGAAGTTTTGAAAAGGTTGTTATTTTGGCGTAATGTATAAGGCTGTTTAATATTTTTATTTGTCTGTGCTATTTAGTAATAATAGAACAAATGGTATTTATATATTTTTGTATAAATTCTTCTCTAAACCACTTAATGACTCTAGGCTTTACAAAAGCATCGCCTTGCCACTGTAGCTGTCCTAGGTAAGCATTGCTATTGATGTACCTTGGCCATTTTGTTTGCTACTTTTTATTGGAAGCAGCAGCCGTTAGAGAGAGTCAATGATTTTGCTCCAGTCTTGCCAAACAGGGTAACCAGATTTTTAAAAGTAAAAAAGGGTTTAAGATGTTTTTAACTCTTCTACTCTAAAATTCCGAACCCTTCTATATCAAATCATGTTCAGAATATCTGTTTTCTAACAACTGGTCAACTATTGGCGTGTAGGCTTTGAAAAATTGTACTTAGTTCAAAATGTATGTCATTTGTTAACAATAATTTTTTTAAACTGATATGTCAATAATTACCGAATGTTAAATACAGGGAGTTTATAAATGAATGGGATTATGTAATCACTTTACTTGTGCCGCTTTTTTTAAATTGTTTACTATACTATTTGTTTTGACAGATCAACTTTGACAGCTGTCAAGCAAACATATGAAAACATATGTAGTATAGTAAACAGTTTTAAAGAGGCGGCATATTTAAAGTGATTACATAATCCCATTCATTTATAAACTCCCTGTAGCAGCTGTTGAAAAATACACGATCTGAAATGATCAACTGTCAAAAATACTTTAGATTTTAATGTGATTTTTGCACTTGTCAGCCGTTTCTAGCAAGATTTTGGTTCTTTTTGAAAATATTTTAATAATTTATAACTTATGATTATTTAATTGTTTTTTGCCGGATTTTGATGATGTCTGGAATTTTTTAATGATTTATGACCGGGTATGGGTATTTTTGACTTTTTATGGCAATTTTTTTTACTTTTTTACAGTTAATGACTAAATTTTGGTACTTTTTGGAAATATTTTCATATTTTTGCCAATACTTTTTTTACCATCATTTTATAAACAAAATGTTGCACTGTTTTTGGCCGAATTTTGTTTTTTATTTAAATATTTTATGACAAAATTCTGCAATTTTTGACTGATTATAAATAGATTGTTACAGTTTTTATCGGTTGGCTAGATTTTGTTGGTTTTGACATTTTCTGAATAGAATTTTGCACTTTTCGACAGTTTATGACTCTTTCTGACAATATTTTGCTGTTTTTAGGATTTTATGGATTTTGATTGGAATACTGGATTTCTTTACTTTGTTTGATTTTGATGACTGAAAATATGTGTTTATACTGGATTTATTTATGATTTTTTATGATTGAATGTTACACTTTTTTATAGCTAAATTTTGTTACTTTCTAACAATATTTTAATGTTTCAGGTCGGATTTTACTTTTTTAGAAATTTTACGAATTGAAATTTTTTTATCAGTCGAATCATCAATATTTTCTAACAATATTTTGATGTTTTAAAAACTGATTTAGCTGTTTTTTGATATTTAATTTAAAAAAAAATGCATTTTCAACAGTTTATAGCCGGGTTTCGTTACAATCTAACAATATTTTCATGTTACAAGTTTTGAATTTGTTATTTTTTTGCACTTTTTATGGTCCAATTTTGTTATTTTAACAATATTTTGATATTTCTTAGTCGGACTTAGTGTTTTGATGTTTTAAGACCCAATTTTGTTATATTATAACACTTTATAAATAATTAATAATTTTCACTTCTCAACCGTTTTTGTCCGGATTTTAGTTATTTCTGAATTTTGTTATTTTTGACTTTTATGAATAGAATGTTGCACTTTTCAACAGAAAAATGACAAAATTGTTTTTTTTTTTCTTAATAACGGCGTACAGTTATAATAGGTGGCGCTAATTATAATTGATATTAAAAATGGCTTTAACCAATTAGTCAATTAGAACAAACTTGTCTGCAAAGACCGTCCAAAAACATAATCCATATGCGACAATAGGCACCCGCCGGACGCATTACTCTTTTCTATCCTAATAAACTAACATCGTAAGAACACGCAAAAAAGCAGTCAAAAACCTAAATACTGTCTCAACTATTGACACTATCATCAACTGGACACATCAATTTAACTGCAGGATTAACAGTTTAGCAGTGATTAGACACGTTAGTGGTCAGATTTTTATTTTTGAAGTCGTCATTTACACTTTCTAAAGCCAGATTTACAGATTTAAAGGCTGGATTATAGTTTTGAGGTCTTAATATTTTGGCCGTTAAATTTAACATTTAAAATAGGATTTTATTATTTTAAAGACTTAGGCGCCGTATTTATTATTTGAATACCGGATTTTCACTTTTAAAAACCAGAATTAGAAACTTAAAGGGTGGATTTATATATAAATAATTGCCGTATTATCAATTTGACAGTAAAATTTATCATTGAAGACCGGATTTTCAGTTTTAATGGCCGCCGGATTTATAATTTGAAGACTCGATTAATAGTTTTGCAGTAAATTTTAAAACGTTGGTTATCGGATTTTTAGTTTTGAAGAGCGGATTGGTAATTTGCAAGTCGGATTAACGTTTGGCAGAGAAATTTAACAACTTTGAGAGACGAATTTACTGCTTTAAAGGTACAAATTAGTGATGTCGCCGGAACCGGATCCAGATCTGATATCCGGCGGATCCGGCCAATAATTGAAAGATTCTGTTCCGACCGGATCTTGACAACTATCCGGTCGGATTTGGCCAGACCCAGCCGGACCCGATTTTTTTTAATAAATGGAACTAATGAATGTAGAATAAAGATGTAAAAAAAACAAGTAAAATTTGTTAATAAAATGTAAACAAAAAATAATAAAACATAAAAATTTCCTCCATGATTTTCTGTCAATCAGCTTGAGAAAATAGTTTTTTTGCTGAGAACGCTAGATGCCGGCGTTGATAAATATTGTTTATTTTTTTATTTTTATGGATTTGGCCGGATCCGGTCTTGGATCCGGTTCCGGTTTTTTTGTAGGTGATGGTTCTGGTGTTCGATTCTAGCCAAAAAGGATCTGGCGGTAAAATTTAACACTTTGAATGTCATATTTACAGTTTTAAAAGCCGGATTTATGATTTGAATGCCGGATAGTTTTGCAGTACAATTTAAAAGCCGGTTTTAATTGCCAAATTTCAAATTTGGAGGCAGGATTAACAGTTTAGCAGTCAAATTTAACACGTTATTGGATATTCAGTTTTAAAAGCTTCATTTACAGCTTTAAGGCCGGATTAATAATTTGGCAGTTAAATATAACATTTCGTTAACTGGATTTGTAGTTTATAAAATCGGATTTTAATTTTAAATGCCGGATTTACACTATTAAAGCCAAATTTACACTTTTAAAAGCCCGATTTTCAGTTTTAATGGTTTGTTTTATAATTTGTCAGCCGGATAAAAATTTAACAAGTTGGTTGCCGAATTCACAATTTGGAGAACAAATTAATAGATTGACAGTTAAAATGAATCACGTTGTTAATCGGATTTTAAAGCCAGGATTTTTTAATTTTTATGTCAAATTAACAGTTTGTTAGCAATATGTTTTGCTACCAAACTGTTAACAACGGTAATTGCGTTTTTAATTTAAAGTTTAAAGCCGGATTTAAACTTTCTACTTTTAAAAGCAGTTTTACAGTTTATAATTTATCAGTCGGATTAACAGTTTGTCAGTAGAGTTAAACACGTTGGTAGGGATTTTTTGCCGCAATTGTGTCGGCAAAGAACTCTGAACAGTATATTTTTTGTTATTTTGAATTAAATAGAGTAAAAAGTATTTTAACTTTAAAAAGAGTATATCTTACTAAAAAAAGAGTATGTCTGATCAGCCTGATTCACAATGCCTTCTAGCAATTCTCAGTCTTTGCAATATTGTTAGGAGTTGGACGGCTGACTTATAATTTTCTTTCTTTTGACGTCAGTGACGAGCTTATTGGGGAACGGGTTTTTGTTTATTTTTCTGGATTAAATTGACTATTTTCAGAGCTTGTACGGTCCAAACCAGTTAATTTTCACACTTGTTTTCTACAGTCTCTAAAAGGGTTGTCAATATTTAATGACTTTTTCGTAACTTATCTTCCTTACTTGTATCGCCAGGTTTGAAGCTATTCTTTTTTTGCTAGTTTGTTAAGATGGCTGTGCAACTTTCCATCTTTTCTCAAATGATACACAGTTTAATAATGCGAATACGAATATGGTTTTGGAAAAACATTTTTAGAAATTAATATTATTAAAAATATATATTATAAATTTGTTAATAAATTAATAGTGATTAAAAAATCCAAGTTCTATAAATAAATAATAAGAAATTATTAAAAAATTGACAACCAATTATTCCAAGAATGGATACAAAAGCAATTCACAAAAATGTTATATATTTAATTTTCAATATATCGAGCATAACCTAATAAAACACGCATGTAAACTTGATTATCAGAAATCAATATACACACGTAATATAATAAACAACACCCATCTATATTAGCCGAGTTTATTATTAGCAATCAAAAAATCATACACACGATCAGTAAATATGAGTTTACATATCGCATTAATTTGTTTAATTAAGATATTGATTATGCAAAGATAAAGGATACAATGTAAGGAATAAAAGCATATCATTTTTGTAATACATTTGCAATCAATTATTTGCTACATGCTTCGACAACTATAATTGATGGCTAATTAAAATAGAAAATTATAAATCTTGCACTCGAACGTTACCTACTTATTAGTAAATGTTTAAATAATCCACTTAGCTGCAGCGTAGTAGCACTGAAATACATAATTCTATTGCAATTATAAATTTATTATTACTTTATATATGCAAATTTATTAGCCTATTTCGTCACAATATTTATTGATTGAAACGCATAATTAATTAAAAATAAATAACTATGAAATTAAATACATCTTGATTGTTTGTTTAACATAAACTATTCTATTAGTACAATCTAACCATTATCTCGAATAGAAATATAAAAACAACACAATATTGTCCCATTAATTATCGCAATAAATTTCGAATTCCATAAATATAATCACTGCATAAACAATGCGCGTTTTAAAACAAATTAATTCTGAATAATTATCTGTGTGTATTTTGTACGAATACAGAAACGTGGTAACTGTAAAACGGTCGGCTTATAAATCATATAAAATAATGAATTAATTATGTATCATTTCAATATTATCCATACAATGGCTTTTTAATTAATATTCATTTATATCCCATTTGAATTCCATTTAGGAACTAAAAAATATCAATGAGCTAGATTAATAATGCTGTAGTTAGTTGTGTGTACATTACAGATTCAATTATTTTTAAATGAATCTTAAAATCAATAATGAAAATGTCCGTTTGTGTATATATGATGTTTACTTGTTTTCTAATAATCATATTTTAATGTAATATTTTATTTGTTTGATTAATGCACGTAACATATGGTTGTTGAACCTCATCATGAACTAATTAATCTAAGCCAATGATTATAATTAAGTCATGATCGACTCGTGCAAACTAAATCAAGATGTAATTAATATATGTACAATGAACAGGAAAACCTTTTCACTCAAACTAACGTCTTAATGGATTAGGGAATTATTATTAATTTTGTATTATTTGTGTATTTAATTTCCAATATTAAATCAATGGATTAGATCAAACAAACGAACATTATCCAGAAAATAATCTTTTTTTTTTTAACTTTAATCTAACAATTTATTATCTAATTAATTTTGGATACAATTTAAACTAATATTAAAAAAAAGTTACGAAACATGTTCAATTTTATTTGTTTAGTTTAAATGCGTATTAAATAAATCCAGTGGCGTAGGCATAGGAAGAGTAAAGGGGCCATGGCCTACGTTTCAAAGGCAATTTATGTTTTCAGCGTGTTCTGTTTACGTCAAGATATGTATATGTATTCATCTCGTCAATCTTAGATCTTTTGAGTCACTTAGCATTTTACTTACAGTATATTGGCCTAGTCTTTATATTAAATTGGTCTGCAAATGTCTGAATATGTATGGTAAATATTTTGACCTTTGCGTACCTTGGTGTCAAATATTTTTCACTAAAATGATGGACGGAATTAGAACAAATTCTCGTAATTAAAACATTAAAGCCTAAAAGTCTGTAACTGAAACGCAACGTGCTAGAAATGTTTGATGGTCGATGATTTGTTTTAGCTTAGACTATGAGCTAAATAAATATTTAGTTTTATTGTTAATTCTTTTTGCCATATATCTTAATATGGTTTTTACGATATATTTGTCGAATGTTTAATATATAAGTGATGTTTTGCAGCCTATGGCGGGAAAACCATATGCAGGGCCGTAGGGCGTTAAAATTTATTGCAACGATATTCGACGATACCGTTTTTGGAAAACGAATTTTTGAACAATCAGTTTCGTCATTCTATCAAATAAAAAAAAATACATGATTGAAAAGTTTGAACGTTTTTTATTTGCTTCATAGTTTTGGCAACTTATGTCATCTTTATTTTGACAATGAAAATTATAAACTAAATGACCAAAAAATATAAAACGATGAATGCTGCATGATATATTCTTCAAGGTTACCGAGTAATAGTTTCAATGTATTTGCGAAATGTACGCGAGTGCTAGTTAAAGTCTGCGTTTCTGGAAATAATGCGTTTGCTCAAAAAAGGTTCTGACTGCTATAGTGGCTCGGGCAGTATGTGCTGTGGCTCTATCTTTTTGAAACGATATACCCTAATCGTTTTTAACGACAGGTTAAAAAAATAAG
This sequence comes from Tachinus rufipes, assembly GCA_963932245.1. Lineage (NCBI taxonomy): Eukaryota > Metazoa > Arthropoda > Insecta > Coleoptera > Staphylinidae > Tachinus > Tachinus rufipes. Next base: position 75,008,895 of record OZ010743.1, on the reverse strand, counting down.
CAAGGCTTGGTTATTGATCTCCATTTACTGTAACTGCAGCTCTGTTGGTTTAAAAAATATATTGAATTCTTTTTTCTGTTGTAGTTTTGCATCAGACAGCACTTTAGTGAGTGTAATTGTTGCTGTTGAGTAATTTGTGGGTTATTGGCTGCCCATATTTTGCAGTTTTGATTATTAATGAATCCATTAAGTTGGAAACGAGGTTTGTCGCTTATTATCAGATTATGAATCAAATTTTTGTCAGAGACGATTTGTTGAAATGTAGCTTGTTGGTCAATTAGCTTTAATTCACTTTATAAAGGGTGTCTCAAAATTATTGCAAGGTTTGAATTTGCCGCCATTTGTGCATTTGAAAAAAAAACAATTTGACAGTTGATAGTTTAGGGTTATTAAAAATTTCAACAAGACGGTGCCACATGCCATACAGCCCTTGAAACAATTCAATTACTGCATGCGACATTTCCTGACCTACATCTATTGTTTTGGTGATCAGAATTGGTCCTTTAGATCGTGCGATTTAACTTTATTAGATTTCTTTTTATGGGGTTATTTGAAGTCGAAGGTCTATGCCAACAAGCTCACAACCACCCGTGCATTACAAGAGGAAATTAAACACTGCATCAACGAAATTTAGCCACATTTATGCAGAATGATCATAGAAAATTTTGACAAAAGACTGCATGTGTCAGCAAAGCCGTGGAGGCCATTTATCCGATGAGTTATTCCATAAATAATCTTATCTTATGTACTTTATGATTCATTAAAAAATAACAATCTAAAGATTAAAAACTGTCTTTTTTATTTAATTCAAATTTTGTTGTTTTGCGTTAATTTTTGGACACCCTTTATGAAAACATACGCAATGTTTTCAACATTGCAGTAATGTTTCTGTTATTTCTAAATGAGATGAACATCTGTGAGTAGAAGTTTCTGTATTATCTTTAATACTCTGTTAACACACGTTAAATGTTTTGTAAAGTTATAGGTTTTCAACAACACCTTGTTAAAACGTGCAACTAACTTTTTAATTGTAAAGAGTGTTGGCTTTCTTTTATTATGGTATACTCGTTAAGTTTAAATAATAGAGCGTTGATTTTCTATGTAAAGCTCAATTATTTTGTTGCACTGTTTTGCTGCATATTTTCTTATAACTTAGGCTGCAAATTATATGTGACAATTTTTTGCAGGTATTTTGATAAAAACTTAACTTTAAAAAAATGAAAATGTTTTACAAACAAAAAAGTTATTAACAGTTAAAATTATGACACTACCTTTATGCTGCTTTGTATTAATTTTAACTATCATAACGTTTATTAATTATTGTCAACTAAAGAACTTTTGTAGAATTTAAATTGTTTTTGCCCTAGACATCTCTATGTTACCGTTGGGTGAATTAAGATGCTAGAGGTGTATGCAAAGTATAAATGTATATCTGCTATCTCTGAGTTTTTTGTATCATTTGAATCGGTGTCGAGATGATACTTCTGGTGCACCTTTGATCTAACATTAGTTTTGTCAACATATTATGTCGTTGAAAATGTATTTTTGCTAATACGAACCACTATAAGCAGAAAAGGGTAAGGCATTATTGCAGTCAATCTACCAAGGGAGTTTTTATGTTATTTACCTAGCTATGCGGAGCTACATGACAAACACATATTTTTTTTTTTACAATAACACATTTATTTCAACGTTTTTCTAGTAATTAAAAAATAAAATATTATAATTAAATATTATAGAAAACAACGCTTTTTTAAGTGTTTTTTGGAAAGAGATAATAGTCACATGGGGCGAGGTCGGGACTGTAAGGTAATTCCTTAAAACCTTAGTTGCTTTTTGAACAGTTTGTGCTTATGCACTTTGCAGTTGTCGTGCAGAATTAGAGTTTTTTTTGCATTGTGGTGTTTTTTTTGTGTATAGCCGCTTGCAAGTTCTTAAATGTGTCTTTGTAGACATTCCCCGTTGTTGTTATATCTTTTGGCATATACTCAATTACTTGGGTGGTGGAGATCTCTTATGAACCTATTGCATGAATTCTTTTTTTGTGGGAGGTTCCTTATCCAGGTCTTATTTCCAGTTACAATTCTATAGAAGCAGTCTTCATCTTCGGATAAAGCAGTCAAATTCTCCTAACAACTTGTTGTCTATACAGTTTTTGTTCATTCCCAAATTTTCATGAAGAATTTTAAAAACACTTGTTTCTGATACTCTTATTTCTCTAGCAATATCGTAAACTTTTACTTGGCGTTGAATTAAATCAAACCAAATCTTCAACTTTGTCGATGATTTTGTCAATTTGTATTTTTATAGGTTTTTTACAATTTGGGTCATCATGAATGCCTTATTATGTCTTATTTGAACTGATTGCACCAATATTTAACTTGAAAATAGGACGGGATATTTTCTCTATACACTGTCGCCATTGTACTCTTTTTTTTTTATATAAAAGATGTATGACGCTTTTGTGTTTAAGTTGCAAATCACTAATTTTTTCTTCTTTAAACTGATAGAAAAATTACAAATGTTAAGCGATTGGATTGGAGATGACTCTATAAAATATTAATAGCATATTATTTTCATAGCTAGGTAGATTATATAAAAAACTCTTATTGTATCATTAAACATTTTTGTTGTCTATGGTCGGATCTACACCAAATGCAAAGGATACTTAAGCGAATCTCAATTTGGGTTTTGCAACGGCTTTGGCACAACGGAGGCATTATTTGGCATAAACGTCCTTGCACAAAGAAATCGTCGCGATGTGTTGCTAGATATATTCATAGACTTTCAAACGGCGTTCTACCGTGTCAAGCATGATATCTTTGTGGAGACTTTAAGAGTATAGTGTTTGATGGAAGAGAGTTATTGGGTTATTGCTAATTTATACTGGAATCAATTGTCGCGGCGATTGCTTAGCAAACTATTAATAATTAGTAATTAGCAAGCAGAATAATGTCGCAGCTAACATAACAATTAAGGAACAGAAGTAAAATCAGCTTTTAATAGAATGAGCCGAGTCTTGTGCTGTAGAGATCTGAAGTTAACTCTAAGAGATGTTATGTTTTTTTAGCCTTGTTGTACAGTATGGAAGCCTGGGCAATAAACAAATGCGAAGAAAAGCGACTTAAAGTCTCTGAGAAAATATTAAAATCTTTATGCACAGAAAAAGTTACCAACGATGAAATACTCAAACGACTAAATAAGTCCACAGATATTCTTACTACCATCAAAGGACCATGGTGCTTACTATTTTTTTGCCTATCCATCATAAATAAATTGAAAAAAATATATTGAAAAGAATTTCTAAAAACATTGCTTTTTTTATATCATACTAAATAAAATATCAATTTTGTTTGATTTTTTTTTTAAATTTTAATTTTAAACCAAACAAAAGTTAAAAAAGGAAATAATGGGGGTTTTCCGGCTTGCAATGGATGTTAGCGTATGCGTATGATTTTAACGCCTTGGGCAGCAAAACATCACTTTTCGATCTTAAAATATGAAACACTGTTTTTCGGAGTGGCCATGCAAAAAATATTATATGACCAATAAAAATATGAAGATGTAAAGTTCTTTACATAATTTTATTTATAGAGTTAAGTTATATAAACAGAATTTATAAAATACCGAATTCAGGCAACTTCATAGGAAGTAGAAAAATAGATAAAATTAGTTTTTATTTCTAATAAATCAGTAATATTAATACTAAATTTAATGCGTAAACTACCGCTTACCGCTAGGATTTCTTGAAGGTTTGGAATTTATTTTAGGCTCTGGAAGATTAAAATCTTAAATAAACTGCAACGTTGAGGGTTTGGTGGGAGATTGTTTTGATTTGATCTGGGCATCAGTTTGTACATAAATTAACAGATAGTATTATGTACGCTTAAGTTTTTACAATTTTTAATTAACAAAAAAATGTTAATTTCAATTTGCATACATGTGGTTACGTTCAGAAATAATTGTACATTTATCTTTTAATAATACTAGGTATATAATGTTGATTTATGAAATTTTATTGAAATGTACTGAATATGATAATTTATTCAAATCGCTATAGTAAGTAAAAAATATATAATGTAACGTAATTTTCAATAATATAGAACATGTTGTAATATACATTTGAAGCAATGTTGTCGTGTTTGTTTGGATCGAGAAATTTATTTTGAGATATTATCAATCTTTCTAGAACATAATGTAATATATTTATAGTGAGACATTAATTTTGCTTGTTGTTTCATTGTACTGTACTTACTTCCTATTTGGTATGTCGTATGACAATTTCTCCGGTCCCATACATAAATTACCCAAGTGTTCCACATATGTCCCCCATTATCAGAGTATTTTTGCCGAAACAGGCGAACTATTTCCTTCGGGCGTTAAAAAATCCCGAACACAATTGATTTTCTTATATATAATTTTTTATATGCATATATTTCTTGTATATACATACACAAAAAAATTAAACCATATTTGGACGGCATCACGGCGCGAACTTTCCCTCGCGTACACCGTTTTAGGCGCTGCCTGGTTTAAATAAGAGAAACCACTAAGTTTTATTAATTATCTTCGGCTTATTAAAATATTATAATCGACCAGATTTAAAAGACGTAAATCTCGCGAATCCCACACAGGTATTTACATTATGTGTGTATGATTTGAATAAATGTTTGTAATTACATTATATGACCTGTTTCAATGCCCCATTGCACTGCCGGACCAAGCCTACACATACAAATATGCATTCTTATTTTGTTATTTTTTCTGAATATTTAATTTCTCGAATCTAATTAAATTTAGTTGAAATTTTGAGCGGTCACATTGCGTTATCAGTGACATAATGTCGTACGGTAATTAGAACAAAGGTTTCCGGGTTAATTCAGTAGTTTCCGGAGATATATCAGATCAGAGGAGCATGAACAATAAACCGTGCTAATGACACTTTAAGATAATAATCCGGAGATGCTAAGGGCAGGTTGACCAGCGCCTTCTCTGCATTGGTCCAGACGTGTCCACCGGACCGAGTTTTGAAATCATCCACTGTTTTGGCACCATACGGGTAGTGAGATCCTAGAATTCAATGTATCATAAATAGAATATGCTGGGTAAAATTATTTAATTTTAATTAATCTAAAACGAAAAATATATCTAGCTCCCACGAATGAATGCTTACATCTATGACGTCAAAGCATTGAAGATGACGTACATCATAACGCGACATACTATATTTTGTACTTTTTTTATTTAATCTAAAATGCCTTAAAAATAATACAAAAAACAAAATTAACGATTATTGAACCTCCTGACTGATTATGTATTATATTAATTTTCTTTTTTTTTTGTTATAGAGAAACCAGGATTCCAGCCTCCATATGGGGGGATAGATAACGGAATGGTAAGTTTCTATCCCTTAATATAACCCAACGGCCAGCTCCCCTTGCTCTCTAGTAAACAGCTAATTGAATATGCTGCTGCAATCATTATGATTTAGTATCAAGGTGGTCGTTGAGCCTCGCTATAGCTGCGAATTTTTATTGCGAAGCCCCCCATTCCGAAATGACTACTTTTGTCTCTTGGAACTTACTCACAGAAGTTTTCGATGGAAGCGGCGCATCTTTTCTTATGCGTTGGAAGCGCCACGACGCTCTCTTTGGGTAGTGCGGACGGTGGTACGGCTTATAATTTCTCTCTGTTGCTACTTTAATGCGTGTTTTGTTGGATAAGTTTTCCGTCTCTCGCTGCCGTACTTTCCGTAATTTGTTTTATATTTTATGCCGGCGTTCGCTCGCTTTTTATTTGCGATTTTAAACGACTAACCTCCCTCTCATCAAACGAATTACATCAATTTCTTACCAACAACAACGAAAAAATTCTGATATAATTTTCTAAATGTCTCGTAAAGTTTTTTAATTTCTTTTTTAATATTTCCCTGCATTCAATTTAGCAACATATAATATGTATAATAACATAATAAATATAAAGTTTGAGTGATTTAAAATGGTCCAATATTGATTATTAAATCCGCATTTTTTATATTAATTTTCATCATTTTCATTTCGATTTAAAATTTATTTAGCTTTAAGTGAGTTTTTTTTTCAATTATAAATAAAGATAAGATACACTCCGTATATGTTCTGTTGTTTCTCACTTTACTGTGTATTAGGCTACGGGGGGATGTTAGGTTTTTTGCTTGCTTTGTGAAATAGACCACAAAGGTTTTTTTTAATTATTTTTTCAGTGGTTGTCTTATTTTTACCGTGTCAAGGGTACATCTAATATCCTTGTATTTTGCAGTGCTATATGAATTAATCAATATTTTAAATATACAATTAATAGTTTAGTATTATGTTGGTTAAATTTCCAGGTCAGTTAAAAGAATGTGTGTTCTTTAGAATGGCTTGCTTTTTCACTCACTTCCCCATTATATTATTAGATTTTAAGCAATTTTATGTACCTGCTTGCACATGTTTACACCTAATAAATTTACTTTTTGTCATGTTTATGATCTGACTACAGATTTAATACTAATTATATGTTTAGTTTGTTTTTAGTTTACTATTTTGTGTGCTTATCAAGCTTTAAATTTTAATATACTGGCCGCCATAAGTAAATGAACACTTAGTAAACGTGGATATATTTTAACATTTTCAGGAAACATGTATTTTATTCTTACTAATAATCGATTAACATATTTTTGTGTAAACACTAATAAATGCGTCGTTCCTCCTCGTACGCATTCAAGGCGGTCGGCATACATACATCAATGCTAGTGGTATGCTATCATAAATGTCCAAAATCTGTCGCAGGAGATTATCTATACCGTTTTGCGAGCGAGGAATTGCACACATGATCAATGAGGTTTAAGTGTCCAGTAAACGCCATAGAATCAAATTCACATTTGCATTATCCGGGAACTCGATGGTAACTCTCACGATATGTGACTGTGCATTGTCTTGTTGGTAAATGGGATGTACCAGTTCTTGAAGATATGGTGTTCAGACTAGTTGCAACACGTTATTGATATAACGAAGCCCATTTAAATTTCCCGCATAAAGGGTTTTCCAATAAGCAGCGTGCAGTTTTTAAATGTGAATAAAACAAGTTATGTGTGAGATCTTTACAATTTTTTTTTTTTAAATTTGATAGATTATTTTATGGCATTAAGTATGCAATATAACGTTGTTCAAAAATCCGCCGCGACTTTATCGGTTTTATTCACATAGACTTGCAAGTTAAGATAATTTCAAAGGCATTACATTGAACGAAATAACCATGTCTTCAAAATGCTTGTGCAAAATGTTTATTGTGACATGCACTGTGTGGCACGTAGCGCTGTCCTGTTGGAAGCACATGTCGTTAGAATCCATATCATCGAGTTTAGGCCACAAGAAGTTGTTTATCATCGATCAGAAGCGCTTGCCGTTCACGGTTATGGCAATGCTAGTTCTGTTTAGGAAGAAGTACTGACTGATGATTCTGCCGGACTAAAATCCGCACCGAATAGTGACTTTTTTGGGATTTATTTGGTGCTGGTGCATCTCGTGTAGATTGGTATTGTTCTTTCCGACAATTTTGCTAATTTACCTATCTATTTATTGAAAAATGGGTCTTGTCGCTAAAAATGATTTATTTAGACAAAATTTTGGGTCAACTTCTAACTGCTGTAGAGTCTAATCAGTGAAAACATGTTGCTTTCTATGGTCGTATATCTAAAGTTTCTAGTTCAGTTGGATATTATACGGGTGTTCAGCACACCTTGCGTTTCAATGACGTACGGCTGTTATTATTTATTGAGTTGGATTACTCGAATTTGCCAACAAGCCTCAAATAGTCGACTTTGTAGGGAGGATAACAATCAAGTAATGCGCGGAACGTTTTTTAAATTGAGCACTGATTTTGATAATAAAATTGTACACGTTGTTCAACGCTATAACTTTTTATGGTGATTTGCCATACACTACGGAACAATTAACAAATTTGACAGATATAACAACATGGCTGATACAAGTTTTGTTCATTCTATTGAAAAACCTTTACTAGACGAGATCTACTTTCATGACAGATAGCTTCTCACATCATCACACTTTGAGTGGACGCGGTGTGTTCTGCTATAGAATAGAAAAATGCAAAAAAGGTCAGAAGACGTTAATTCTTTAAACAAAATTTAAATTTATCACTAAAGACGATTTTATTTCTCATTTTAAAGGCAAATCTATGGTTACTTCACTGTAGTCGTGCAATTCGATGTTAGGTGTAAAAAAAGAAATAGTCGGTACGGTTAAGGCCAAAGCTTTGAATTCTACGATACTCGGATTGTATAAGATTTGATGATTAACTCTTTGTTAGTGTTATGGGGTATGTCATACCGTAGCTGCTCTATTTACAACTCTCAACTAAAATCTATAACATCTAGCAACCTTTAGCGCTTAGTAGCTGTAGTTTATAGGTAATTTAAGAGAATCCATTTATTACATACTTTTTATGAACGTTTAGTTACCTGTCAGATCTTGTTAAAGTTGATGTGGGAATGGTATACCCCAGAATATCAGTAAAATGATTTTTGATTGTAAATTCTTATGTAAATTTTTTATAGTCGTTATGTAGATTAAAACATTTTTATTTATTTTAATGTTTTTTTTCAAACCAAATTGGAGTTATCTTGAATTTATGGCATTATTAAAATAATAAATATTGATAATGACATTTTTTTGTTTTATTTAACAAACATATTAGTAAATAAGTATGATTTAATAGAAAAAATCCTGATTTAAAAATTTTAATTTTTTTGGGTAGAGTTTTGTTCTTGGGTATATCAAACCCCGCAACACTAACTATGTAACTTTTTTCCACCACATTAACGAAAGGTTAAATAAACCTATCTACATATCACCAATTTTCTTTTGTTCACGAAAAACGGTTTCTAAGAGCAGGTTTTTTATTATTATTTGTGCTTTTAGGACGTCTAGGATAGATAAATTGTAACCACACACGATTAGCAACATTGCAAATGGATATACCAGCTTTTGTAGACCCATTACGAAAACGTGAATATCAATTTACCTCTATTGCTATTGATTAAAAAAAAAAACTTAGGTATATTTATTATTTATTTGCTCTTCTGCAATGTGTCGTAGTATCTCGTAATTTTGGTTGCGCATTATATGGCCTGAATACGCAAGTTTCCGGCGTTTAACTGTTCTTTTTCTAATCTTTGCAGCGTTCAGGGTATTTTTAATACACTGACAGTGTATTAAAAATACAAAATATGTTCACATTTTAAACGCCTCTAGTCTATTCATTGTTGCAACTTTGGGGGTCTACGCTTCTATGCCACACAATAATACGGACTATGCGTTGCACTTGATAAAACGTAGTCGGGTTTTTATGTTGATTTTGCGATTGCCTTTTTGTATTTGTACAGCTACTAGTTCGTTTGATATTTTTGTAGTCAGTTAATATTTTGGCATACAATTATGAATTTTGTATTTTTGCTATTTATAGTTAAGACCAAGTTGTTTGCGTGTGGGAACACCCGGCTTTTAGTTTATTTCAAAAATGATCCCAATAAAAGTTATTGTAGATTTTTTAATCTATTTAGTGATGTGTTAATGACTTACATTTTGTCTGAATAAATTTGCTAAAACAAAACTAATTTTACATATCACTTTTAAGATAACAATAACAATTTAAAGAAACTACAAGAAACGAAGTGGAGCAAGCAAGTATTCTGCCTGTATAACGTAAAATTGATAAAGAAGATTTGGTTTATTAATAACGTGTGTGTCTTCGAATTACTGCTTGACATCTTCGAGGCGTGCTTTGTACGAGCCGACGGATGTCTTCTTGTGGTATATTCTACCATTCTTTGATTAGGGCATTTGTTAGCTGTTGAAGAAGAGTCTGAGGTGGATCTGCACGCTTCCGAACACGTCTATCTAACAAATTCCAAAGATGTTCAATGGGGTTTTGATCAGGACTCAAGGGAGGTCAATCTATGGTTTGAATTCCGTGGGGCTGAAGGTAGTATGGGTCTTTGCGTTGTCTTGCATAAACACAAAATTTGGATCTATGCCATAAGCGGCTGGTATAACATGATCCTCCAAGACAAGATTGATGTACCGTTCAGCGTTTAATGTTCTTGGAACTGGCTGAAGCTCTGTTTTTTCATCAAAACTAATTCCGCCTCTAACCATCCCAGATCCACCGCCATATTTTTTGGCTTTTTGTATGGTTTGTGCAGAATGGCGTTTATATGGACGTCGATATACACTTACTCGGCCATCAAAGAGTTTGTACGAAATTGTGACTCATCTGTGAAAAGTACTGGTCTCTACTGCCGAAGTTGCCATGCGACATGCTCACGAGCAAAATGTAAGCGATACCTTATGTGGTAGGTAGTTAACAGGTTTTTGCACAGGTCTTTTTAGTTTTAGGTTAGCTTTTCTCAGTCTATTCTTTCTTTGTCTGGTCGGATACCTCCACGGTATGAGTTGTTCTGAACATGATTTGAAGATCTTTGGCTGTGGATGTGCGAGAACTCAAAGAAAATACAACTAAAAATCGGTCTTGAATTTAGTTTGTTTTCTTCTTAAGACCTTGTTCAATACGCTTTTTATCTCTTCTGGTTTCTAGGTGTTCATTTCACACACGATGGATGACAGAAGGACTGACTGATTTCTTGCAACTTGTCGAATACTCATGTCATTTTCGATAGAAACAACGACACGAATGACTTCTACCTCATTTAGATAACTTAATTTGATGTTTCATTTTGATATACTGGTGTTCAACTATCAACATCATTTACTATTCTTTCTAAAGAACACTACATTTTTAAAATAATGTTTTCAAACTTAGATGAGGTTTTATTGGTCTGCAATTTGTGGTTTTTGAAATATTTATTAAAATAATAAAACAATGTAGTACGTTTTAAATAATTTATTAAATTTTAATTTTTAATATTAATCATATTTTATTGTAGTTTTTGATTCAAATACCCACTTATTAATAATTGTTTATATTTGTTGCTACGGTAACTGGAATATAACTTACTACATTTTGTTTCATTATTTTAATGAATTTATATTTCGAAAACATCAAGTCGCAGACCTAAAAAAACTTATATCATTGTAAAATTAAAAAAAAAAACTAAGAATAAAAGAATTAAAAAAATATTTTTACGATAAAGTAAAAAAGTCATACATTTGAATAAACCTGTATGATTACAACAATTTAAATTAATATATAATAATATATAATTTAAAAAAATGTTTATAAAATACAGTTGAACAGATTACATACTTTTTAAATAAGTAATAATATTTTTTTGCAAGTTTTATTTTTTGTAATTATATATTGATCGAAATAGTTCTTGGGTATTCCTAAACAAATTTTGCAAAAACGTAATTAGTTAAAAACGAAAATTCTTGTAATTATTTTATTAAAAGTTCAATAAAGAAGACAGATATGACATATAATTATTAAGAAAATATTTTATTTGTAATGGTGCAAATGTAGCTAAACTTAAATCTTTTCTCTTTAAAATAGTTAATGATTTGTATAATTTTTTTAGTTAATGAATTATTTTAAATAACAATAGCATAAATAAAACAATAATATTACATAATAACTTCCGTATTTGTTTTTAATTAAATAAAACAAACAAATTTTGTGTTTATTTGGAAATATAAATTTATTCAAATGAGTATACCTGTTCTTAATTCTGTTTTGGGTCATAAAAACCTTTTCGTATTATGGAAATTATATGTTTAAAATCCCAAAAAACAAATATTGTTTAGAGCTTAAATTAAATTAAAATCAAATGATTTCAAACAATTTTGTTTTTTAGAGCCGCATTAAATAAAAGCTCTCTTATTGTTTACTATGTTTTTGCCATGTAATCAATTTTATTATATATATTTTATTGCGATTTATAATATTACATAGCTGTGATTCTGTTCAGCCTGAGGTCATTCTAATATAGGAAATTGTGCTGTAGGAAATTGATATTCACATCATATTAAAAGTTTCTAAATAACTAAATAATATTTCATTAAATTATTATCGTTTTTGGAATGTAAATAATAAGTATATAAAATATTATTTGAACTTCTAAAGGTGTCTATAAACGGAAATAGATATGTTAAGATTTCATTTAAATTCGTTTAACACATTTTCTGTGGATGATGGCACAAAAAAATATACATTAACTAAAGACATTATTAATTTTAATTTTGTAAATTACTAATAACTTTTTGCTTTGCTGATACGTTCGCTAATTTTGTTCAATATTGCTCCTGCAGCGTACCGACACAATGCTGCACAAAAACATTTAACCAGCAGATTTTTTATACAACTTTTAACATGGCGTTGAGTAATTAACAATATTTTTTAATGACAAATTTTACAGCTGTGATTTATTAATAAACTGTTTGTAGAACTCTAAATAACCATCAAAAACGTTAAGTTAATATAAAGTCAAACTGCTGTTTTTGTAACATTTGACTTACATAGTACACATTTGAGAGTTTTGGTTTAGTAATCAGCTCTATAAAGCAGTACGTAGACATAATACCAAATTTTTAATATTTATTTGTGAGCTTATTTGACAATTATACACAAATGTTGCTAAGATAAATATATATATACGGCCAGTATATATATATTTATATATTTATCTTGACCAAAAGTAAAAGAATACCAAGAATCTGTAGCTCAATTTTTATGAAAGTTTATCAGACAATATCTAAATTATTCATACTAAGAAATGATTAAAATTTTAACAAAAAATCATCAATAAGTTTTTCATTTATTGTAATCTTGAGTTAACCTTATATTATTTCAAGAGCACTCAGCAACTTTCCTAGGCAAGCTAGAAATCAAATTATCTATCTCAGTCCAATAAATTTCAAGCTTTTTGAATACGCATTTGAATAATATGTAAAGTCAGTGGAGGTGGCTGAAGATAAGAAGTTGGTCTGGACAACGAGAAGGTCATGGAAGTAAAGCAACATTAGTTCTTGGAATTTGTTATCGAACTACGTTAATGTAGTGATTTGCGTTTGATGTTTCTGGAATGAACACTAGAGGAGACTTGTTTCCATAAACGATTGGTCCTCATACTATTACTCTACGCCTTAGAGCTGTATGTCGTTCTACAGCAAATTGTAATTTATTTCGTTCTCTTTAACGACGTCTAACCATCTTACAACCATCGGGGTTGTTAAAGATAAATTGCTTCTATTGATTGACTATTGTAGTCATTCCAGACGGCACTTTTTATCGTGAGAAGTTAAGGGCAAACAAAGAGAAGGGACTTGAGACCAAGTGATTGACTTGCTTAGAACTTGAGAAATGTTCAATGAGCGTGATAAAACTATTTGTTTGTGTCTTTGAAGATAGGAAAGACGGGGAAGTTAAGCAGTTCTACGCGTTCTTATTATTGGTTGTTGCTAACTGATCCTATACTACACACTCCAAAACCTTCCTTGCACCTAAAACAGATTTATTGTTTTGGTTAATTATTTTTGAATACTTTTTAGAATATTATTGGATTAAAAAATGACTATAAAAAATGACTATTATAATTAATTTAGTATGTAAATATATTTTATTTATTTTATAATGAGTTATTACATATTAACAGCTACACCACCATTCCACCACCAGTTTTTGTAATTTTTTTTATATTCATGTTTGTATGTAGCACCGTCCGATGATGGTCTTGTAAAGGTTGAAATTAGTTACGGTTTTTTAAATATATTTGTGATATAATACATAGTAAATACCCGATTTAATTTTTACATAATATTATGTACAATATTTGAATATTATGTCGTGTTTTTAAGTTTTTGTGTATTATTACAGAGCCAAAAGATGGCAAATAAGTTGAAACATGTTCCTATAAATAAAAAATGAAATCAAATACACTCAACAGCATTTTATACTATATTATTTAATCGAATTCTATATAAAAAAGATTTTACTGTGTGTGTGGTGGGCAGCAGGCGGAGTTTTTTATTATACGTTTTTTGAAACATTACTTCTGTGTACTATTGTGAACAGCTTCGGCATTCTTTGATTAAAGCATAGATAATGATATTATTACAGGATAGTGCTAGACGTCATACCGCTTAAGTGACCCGGAAAAAAAAATTGAACTTTTCGAGCTGAGAAATGTTACCACACCCTCCTTATTTTCCTGATATTTTGCTAAGTGATTACCACTTTTTCTTGGCTTTTGGTATTACATTTTTTATTTATTTAGTTTTTATTCAAAGTTTGTAGATTCTTACAATAAAAATAATAAATTGGTAAAAGGTGATGGCAATTATGGATATTACCTTTTTTTAACACTTTTTTATATTGTACTTTTAAAAACTGTATGAACTTTTTTGGTTACTTGGTATATTAAGATTTATGAGTAGTTTAATATAATTTAGGTTGCATTTCCAAAATTGAAATGCTTTTACTTTTTTAATTTTATTTGGTCGTTTCTATATGTTGTTTGTTTTTATAGATAATTTTCAACTTGTGTATTTTCAAAGGATTGTAAGAAATTGTGTTCTTTTGCAACTTATTTATTGCAAAAACCCTGTGATTAATAAATATAATTTATATTCTTCAAGGTCTAGAGAGTATGTGTTGTATATCTATCGAGTTCAAATAGCTTTTGAGAAAGAAGTCTATAACGGATATATCGTTATACCGTACTGGCTACCATAAGTCGGTAATTTGATAGATGTCTTGATGGACCACATGTGTTCCAACTTGTCTAATTGGGGTTTTAATGAGACTTGTAATAGCCTTGTTCTGCAACGTTTGCAACTTACATTTACCATATTTCTTGCTGTGTCTTTTGGACCGGTTAGGTATTAATCAGTGTCTTTGGGCTTGACTTTTTATGCTAAAGAGATTGAAGAGGTGGTTACAGCTTTTCATTTTGTAGGTATAGTATTTCCATAGATACAGTGTCTTTGCAACATAGGCTTAAATTATCTTAACGGATTATTTTATTAGCAACTAATTATGATTGTGATTGACCTGGAACCCAAGGGTGAAAATATAGTATATTTATCAGTGATGCCGCCGGATTCAGATGGATCCGGCCAATATTTGAAAGATTTGGTTCCGGCCGGATCTAGATAACTATCCGATCGGATTCGGCCAGATTCATTTTTTTTAAATAAATGAAATTAATAAAAGTACAATAAAAATGTAAAAAAAAACAAGTGAAATTTATTATTAAAATGTAAAAAAAAAAAAAATAAAATATAAAAATAGTAATAATAAAAATAAATATAATATAATAATATTAATAAATAATAATTAAAATATTATATTAATCAATATCAGCCAATTTATTTTCTTTTTTTTTTATAGACATTGCCAGGTTGAAAAAATAGTCATTCGCTGAAGACGCTGATAAATATTGATTATTTTTTTATATTTTTGTGGATCCGGCCGGATCCGGTTTTGGATTCGGTACCGGTTTTATTTGTAAGTGATGGTTCCGGTATCCGGTTTCGGCCAAAAAGTGATCCGGGGGCATCACTAATATTTATATAATATTTTTACCCTTGAACATCGAGGTGTTATAAGCTATTTATGGTATATAATACAAACATAATTGTCTCCGCAAGGCGATTAGTAATGAAGTAATTTGCTGAGGCAATTAAAAAAATCTTGTTATTTCATCTATCACATTTTTATTGTTAAACGTTATTTTAAAAATGCTGAAAGTTTGACTGCCACGATTTGGAAATTACGTCTAGTTTTTGATAATTAAAATGTTCCAACAGAACGGTGCCATTTGTCACACATTACGTGAAACAATGGCATTATTGCAGGAGAGATTCCCAGATCGCGCAATCTCTTGCTTGGGAGTTTTTTAAGTCAAAACTTTATCTTTACAAGCCCACGACTACTTAAGCTTTAAAGGAATATATTAGACGCTGTATCAGTAGAATGTAGCTACAGTTATGCAAAACCGTGAAATTTTGTTTTTTACTTTATGATTAAATCAAAATCTCTTTTTGGGAAACCCATTACTACGTGTGTGATGTCTGTTTTATTATTTTTAAGTTACCACTAATAATTAAAGATTCACTTTTTTTTTCTGTCAAATTTTGTTGAGCGCGAGCAGAATTATGTTCGAATATTAACAAAAATATAATTGTTGAATGTTGGTGCTGATAGGTTGGTTGTAAATGGTGCCGCAAGCTCAAAAACTACCTAAGAATACGTAAAATTGCCCAAAATTGACGTCAATCTTTTAAAATATGCTTTTTTTTGTTATACAATGTTGTTTTCTACTAGATTTCATGTTTCCAAATCAATTGTCATTAACTAGAAGGTTATACAATGCACATAAAAAATATATAAGAAATAATCTCAAGAAAAAAGATTTTTTAAGTGATAAAAAGTTAATCATTTTTTGAACGCTTAATCGTTGAGATTTCAAGTGACAAGACTGTACTTATTTTTGTTATAAATTTTGTTCAAAAAATCATTTCAGTTTGATTTTTTTCAAAATTTTAAATACAATTTTGTTTTCATTTTTAATTATATTTATTATATTGATTTTTTTTTTTTCTACGCGTTGTATGATCTTCTAGTTAGTGACATTCAATTTGAAAACATAAAATCTACTATTTCTTTTGTCGCTTGAACCGATTTTACTTTTTGTTTAGTAGTTTTTGCGCTTGCGGCAGCATTTAGACTAAATCAATCGGCAACAATCGGCGCTCATAAGAATTGAAAAAAAAATTGCACCATCTTAGTATATAATATATTCTTTTTCTTGTATTGCATGTATTCGTTAATGGATATTTGCCACTACCTGCTCTATCTCGTCCCGATCTGGGGGTATCAATAGGTATAGCGGATATGGCCACACGTATAATTCACGAACTGCACTGACCCAGGATCCAAGCAGTGGCTCGAATAATGGTTTTATTTTATTTCCGTCAAGGTCGAACAGCTGTTTATTTAGACGCACAATTTCATGCGCATCATGCCATGAATGCCGGCGTAACGGGCATAACCTATTCGCGTTTACTTCGATGTTTCCATAGTTTTTAGCACAGATCATACAATAGGGTTTTAGTTATTATTGTTATTAGTTTTATAGTTTAGTTTTAGGGATTGCCTCAAAGGCAATGTCACCACCAGGTATTTGCAAATATAAATTAAAAGTGTCATTTTGTAATAATATATATTACAGTTCTATAACTGATAGCAGTTATAGGACTATAATATGTATTATTATTTATTTTTACAGAATTTATATTTTGTTTATTTTAAAGAGTTATTATTTATTTTAATAGAATTTTTATTTATTTGCAAATTCTGTGAGGATTTGCCATTTTTAACTCTGCCGTTGTTAGTTCCCAGCCCGAAAATAAAGAGGGAAAATGGCAAGCAACGTAACTCAGCGCCGCTAGGCGTCCGTTTTACAAACTTAATGTTTCTTCCCAGGAGCGAAGAGGCGCTAAAACTCGTGGCGAAATATTTATAGGGAATTGACTTATCTTCTATTGTATGATCTGTGGTCCCGATCACTTGATGTATGAATCTAACTCTCTGGATTGCGTATTTGTGTGTCCCTCATTGATGTTTTGCAGCCATGACATTTTTTTTTTCCTGTAGAAAGAACTTTATTTCTACCTTCGGTTATGAGTTGAATTATTTTCTTTTGGTTGCGCATCACTTGTGTAGGCTGTCTTTCGTGTCTTTATTGTAGTCATCAGAGCTCGAACTGTTTGTCCGTGGATGGGCTTCTTTGTTGGTCTTTCTTGCTCTTTATGGCATCTTTAAAGTTTTCCGATAAAGCCTCATCTCCATAGCTTCTAGTTTTTCATTTAGTTTCAGTTCTATATAAATACGAGACTCGAGCGGTGTGCGAGGGTTAGAGCTTAGAACAATTTTCAGTGTTGTAATACACTATCATTTTATAAGATAAATAGATCAGAATATATCAAAAAATTAATTTAAAAATTCAGTATTAATGTTTTTTTTAATTAAAATCACGGTAATAAGCGTCACTTGACTCGACCGTACTCTCTTGGTGAAAGTACTCTTGTACTGTCGTGTTTAGGAAGATTTACATTCTATCTTTTTTGAGTTATTCTTGATTTTGTAGTTAATTGATGAGAATAAAATTGAACTAATTATGTATGAAATTCGATGAACATACACAAAAATTTAAAAAAAAATGTAGATAAGACTTCTTTCTTGGCATGGCATGCCATGTATAGTTCTTTGGCTTATATTACGACAATGCCGCTAGTCTTGTTTTGTTGTTAATGATTCTGCATAATAAATGTACCATATTTGTTAAAATACAAATATAATAAACATTTTCTGTGACATTTAGGTATAAAAAATATATTTCACATTTTTACTTTTTGTATAATACAAATTAAGAATCTAGTACATAATTAAATTATAAATTTGTCATTGGTTATTAAAAAAATGTGTTTTTTTTTTTCAATTTGCACTTAAACATTTGAGTGTTACTAAACTTGCAGTACTAGTGTCACTTCTAATAAAATTAAAATGTAAGTAGGTGTAACAAACATCACCTACTTTTGGCATAGTATTACAAATTTTAAAATAATTTATAATGCAAGCATTTGCCCGTATTTTTTATTAATGTTTCATTTTTTTTAATAAAAGAGAATATTTTAGTGTAAACAAAAATAAAATAATTTTGAATCATTTTTGATAACATGACAGGGATTTATTTTATCTAGATTTGACTGGCCTATTTTATAATTTAGCAGGTTTTTGAGGTAGGCAATACTTGCTTCAATGTTTAATGCGTTTGACCATGCTAGGGCAAAGTTTAATAATTTTAATAGTTACTATACAAATGTTTGAAAGTCTTTTTATTTATAACAAATCATACAGATTATTATTAACAATGTTGACTGGTTAATGTTTCCTGAACGAATGCGTTGAGTGAGCATTGATTGCTAACAACAGTTGACTATTTCAGTTAGATGTAGAATATTAGGTTGCCAAAGTTGGTTAAACCTAGGCTTTACTTAGGTTGACAGAATTTATAATAGTTGGCAAAGAAAACGTTTTGATAACCCCAAATTATTTAGAAATTTTATTTATTTTATTTGATTGTGAAAATATATCAATTAATGTCAGAATTGAATAATGATACGTCGGCATTTATTCCACTGATAACAAGTAATACAATGGTGGCGAAAGATGCGCAATCTCCGTCACATCGTCATCTGCAGTTTATAATTTATTGAAATTTGTCGTCATGTTTTAAAAAGTTACATATTATTATGAAATAGACAGATAATGTATAGTGTTTTTCTGACTTGAAATGGTTTAACTTTACTCTTGTGGATAATTGATACCATTACCCATTCCTGGCACAATTTATTTTGAGAGAATTAATCTAACCGAAAAACTGGAATTTTGCTATTGTGGTGAAGCTTACCTGAAGTTTGGAACAGTCTCCGCCGTTTTTTATTTTTTAGTAGTTTACTGCTCCAAAACCAAGGTTGTTAGTAAAATTAACAGAAGCTGTTCTAATATCATACTCTGTACATACATATACATATCACTATGGCTAGGTTATATCAACAGTTTGTAATAAAGTCATTTATTGCAGAACTACGACCTGACATATTAAGAGACTGACATTGATTCACATAAATACTATGGGAAAACACTTAGGTATTCTCTTTTCATTATGATTAAATATGAATTAATGCCGTATTACAAGATCATAATATATAATGTGGTATAATATAACATGATTAGAAGGTTTATGAAGAAATTGTTTTATTTATGTCGTTATAAAAATAGTTTTATTTCTTTTAGAGTTCTATTATATTTTGATAGTCTTATTTGTTTACAATAAATAGTTTAGAAACGTAACGAAAATATATCTATTTATATTAAAAGAAAAATTCATTTGCATGTTATGCATAATTTAAATTAGTTTGATGCAGGATTATTGGAAATTAGGAATACCAAGCATAAAAGTCTTTTTAAGGATTTGTTCACTTTTTGAATAATTAGTTGGTAAATGGACCAAAATTTATTTTTTTAGTTTAGCATTTATTATCAAATGCATTTCTCTGTTAATGTACGGGAAGTGGTCAAATGTATACTACGGAACACCCACTAGAAGATAAATGGAGTAGTCAGAGTCGGTATTCAATTTATCGAAACACATAATTGGTGCTTGCCGCGGCCGTAGAGAGTAACAAACATCGAGGAAAAATAATAGCACCTAAGGAGTTAAACGCTACTGACTGCCACATTTGGATTCTTCCGATTGTATTAAAGCCTAAAAGGTAGATGTGATTGACTCACTCGGGCTAGAGACCTTGATAAAACAATTTTTGTGTGAGGACTTGGCAGTAGCTTTATTGTTCAAGAAACACTTTTGTTTCTTGAAAAATGAGAACACAAAAAGTGTCACTTAATAATACACATTTTGTTGACTCGGTGAAGATACAAACATTAATCATTTTGTCTTTTTTTACCACTTACACTAGGAAGGACATTTGTTCTGCTAGAAACAGGTTGGTAAGGTCGATATAGTGTAAAAACGGCAATTTTATTTTTGTTTGTGTTCTCGACTATCAACAAATTTGATTTACATTTTAGCATACTCTTTTAATAGAACCATCACGTTTTACATGTAATTAAGACTATTTCTTTTCTTCAATATGGTTTAGCGTGTTGGAATTTTTTCATTTCTTTTTGGAATAAAAATATCATCATCAATTTGCAGCGTTCAATGTTCAATCTTGTTATTTACAACAAAATTAACACATGATTTGGACGGTTTTCAAACCGTTCAAACTTTGCACACAAACAAATTACTGTGCATAAATAATTGTAAGTATGACAAAATTTGTTTGTGTGTACGAAAAGGTTTGCAAACTGTTCAAATTGTGTGTTGGAACATGCCTATAATATATACAGTAATGATGCTAGAACTTCACCTTGTGATCCATACACTAAGTATATTGATGTTTTTTTTTGTTACAAAGGCCGATATTTTAGGGCTTACGCTTGTGTTACTACCTCACAAGCTGCTTTTGAATATGTACTATCGCACCCGTTAGTTGAGAGAATGTAGTCGCTGTAGATACTGACGAGGTCTAGTATCTGGAGTTTTAGGTTTATAATTTTTATTCCTATAATTTTGATTGTCTTTGTTAGTCTGTCTTTATTAGTTGTGTCAAAAGTTTTCCGCATATCAACAAATATTGGTATTATGTATAGCTTCTTATCCATTTTTCTGCTATATGTTATATTATAACAGTCGTTATAGCCATTTTGTATGATTTTTTTTAATGCATATTGTTTGTTATTTATTATGTTTGATTATGTGTGCTATTGGTCCGTTATACAGGGTGTTTTACTATGTGAGGTTACATATGTGTGTATGCAATCTTTAGACCAAATATAGTTGAGAAATCTAATAAAGTTGTGCTGTTCTCCTCTAACAATTAAACGTTCTCTAAACCATTGATTCAATTGGGGGGCACCACCGTGCAGGTACTACATACGATGTCTGATCGCCAGAGGTGCCGGGATTATTATTAAATTTTATTTTTTATGATTAGGTTTTTGTAGTTGTTTGTTTTGTTTTTATTTTTTCTTAAATTTATGTTCATGTAGTATTATATTTTTGGTTTTAGATTTTGCTATTTTATCTATTACTTTTAGAGAATTATTTGTCTTTTATTGTATTAGTATCATTTTCTGGTTTATTTTTTTGTAGTTGTTATTTTGTTTTTAATGTATACCTTTCATCACTCTGTTTTAAATGTTGCGGTATAGTTTGGTATTTCTTTCTATACACATTTTTTTCAAAAATTAATGTGCGGTAGGTTTTCTCAACAAGCGAAATAGCTTTTTCTGGACTAGTGGAACTTCTAGTCGCATTCAAACATTACAATTACATCCTATTAAAGTTACCGTTTGTTGTAGTTGTGTTCACATCCAAAACATTTAATTTTATTAAAGAGGTAAATTAGTTGTGGGTAGTTATGATTTAACTACTGAGAGATAATTTAAACGAAGAAGAAAGCTAAAAAAAATTAGTTAATTTTTGTCATATCATCGTAGAAAAACAACGTGGAATACATACAGGGGTCGAAACGGACCCCATGATATTGTAAATGTTTGGCCGCACAAACGAAGCGTCCCTGGCAGATATCGAAGTGATGCAAATGCTTTTTTGCCGGTGGTGCCTACGACTATTTTTTGCTTGCTCTCGAGTAAAAAAGATTTAAAAAAAAATTTAAATTTATTTTTTGAATCAGTTAAAAATTAGTTTTTGCAAACAACTCTCGCCCTAGGGCTGCAATGCACATCACAATAATACGAGTGGAAAAACTGTTTTTCAGAGGGACAGGCAAAAAAATATTACTGATAGAATAAATATTATATGATTTCAAAAAATACAGTACAAGTTACTAACAAGCATAAGACACTAATTAAATTAATTAATAACAACAATAAAAATAACTAAAAATTAATGAAATTATATTTTTTATATATAATGACTGTTAAACAAAAAAATATATCTTTTTTAAAACCAAGCTTTTGCTTTACCATGGGTTGTTATAGCATCGGTTTTGGAGATATGGAACATTATTTATTTTTATTATTCTTTTTTCTTCTATTTTGTATTTTGCAAAACCGTGCATTTTCTTATCATAGTTGGCTGATGTTTTGTCAAATAAACATTACGTATTTGACAGTTGTTGTTAATGGACAAGTTTTTATTGCTATGGCTGATTATTCTAATGCAGAACTAGCAGACATGCATTTTATGTATGGTCGTGCTAATGGGATTGCTACCAAAGCGCGATGTCTTTATGTAGAAGCTTATCCAAATCGCCAGTTTCTTTCACATCGTATGTTTGAAGAATTCACCAGAGATTGAGAGATACCGGTTTACTATATCAGCCGAAGTAGGAATTGGTGCTACTCTTGTTTGATGAATCTTTCACAAGGTCTTAAATTTAACTGATCATCAGGCACGTTTGGTTTTTTGTCGCTGGATTCTACGCAACGATGCTGAAGACCCGCAGTTTCTTGCCATTTTTTTACGGATGAAGCTGGGTTTACACGAAATGGAGTCAATTTTCATAATGCTCATGGTTGGGCTGACGAAAATCTTTATGCTGTAATTAAATGTGGACATCAGACACGTTTTTCATTAAACATTTGGGTGGGTATTGTAGGCGACAGATTTCTAGGTCCTGTTGTTTTACCAAACCAACAAATGTGGTGCTCCAGCTCATTTTCGATTGCCGTTAGAAAGCATTTAGACCAAATTTTTCCACATAGGTGGGTAGGAAGAGGCGGACTAGTTTTATGGGCCAGCAAGATCGCCTGATTTAAACATTCTTGATTTTTTTTTTGAGATATTGTACGCTACTTCTGTAAATAGCCTGAAGGAGCTGCTGTTAAAAATTAATGAAAAGTGTTAAAAAATCTGAGCCAATGGGGGGGGGGGGGGTTTATCTCCTAAACCGTAGCTATAACAATCCATGTTTATTAAGACTTGTTTGTTTGTTGTGGTTCGTACTACCACTTCCTTAAATATTTTACATAATTTTTTTAACATCTTGTATAATATTTTTACTCTGGAATACCGAGGTGTTTAAATAGCTTCTAGGTATATAATACAAACATAATTGCCTGCCCCGAGGCGGTTGGTAATAAAATAATAATATTTAAGATAATTGAGCTCATGTCATAGACTCTATTATATCTATGGCTATACTATAACGGGATATTTTGTATTACGATATAAACTTCTACACTACTGTGTGAATGGTCTTAGTAGTAGTAATTTTAATAAATTTTTTTAAATTTTTTTTGCATTATGACGTGAGGTTACAACCAATTATTGTTCAAAAGTTTAATAAAGTTATGCCTTAAGTAAGCGGCTTTCAAAATAATATAATTATTATTGATTAAATAATTACAATTTCAGAAAAGCCAATATTTAACGGGGGCCTTTGCTTTCGAGACCAGAGAAATCTGGTTTTGTACGTAACATATTGTTTTTTTTTTACTTAGCTCTTCAATCTTAAAAATGCGTTATGGTTTTCAACAGTCTCTGTTGGTGATTGGTATACCAGATTTTGTATGTGGCTTACCAATAATAATATAAACAATTTAAGTTTTGAAGGAAGTTTTTTAGGGGCCAGAGGTATTTTCTTTTACAAATTATACGTCTTTCAAACTATTTTATCTCAAATTATCTTCTAGAAAGTTTCTCAAACACGAATGGTACCGATGATCATGTTATCAGCGAAATTATTGAAATCATTATTTTCTTCTTTAACATAGTTTGCAGAGATGAGAATTAATAATATTTTTATAAATTTTATTTTGAAATTTACTACATCTCAACTCGTGATTACACCTAGTTCTACAATTTAGATCAGTGATTCTTAATTTTTTTACGGCTTATGACCGGATTTTTGTTTTTACATTTTCTATTTTTTAAATTTAAAGGTTTTACACTTTTTAAAATTGACAATTGTTTAAAATTTTAAGATTGGATTTTGCTGTTTTGACATTTTATAAACAGAATGTTGCAGTTTTCAATCATTTTAGCTGACAAATATTCAGCTAAAATGATTGATTTTTTTTTAATTTACTATTTTTGACTTTTTCTAAATAGCATTTTTCACCTTTTGGCACATTATGGCCGTATTTGTTTAGGTTTTTTGGTGTTTTCTGACATCATTTTGATGTTTCAAGGTCGGAGTTTGCTATTTTTGACATTTTATGAATAGAGTTTTGCACTTTTTAACAGTTTATAGCCGGATTTTAGGGTTTTTTGAGAAAAAGATATTTTTAATAATAGATTTTTGCACTTTTTTTGTTTCTGACATAGTTTTAATATTGTGTAACTAGATTTGATTAGTTTTGACAATTTATAAATAGAATTTTATATATGAGTGGATTTTGGTGCTTTTTAAAAATATTTTGATATTTTAAGGCCGGATTTTGCTAAACTTGGTATTATATGAGTAGAATTTTAAATTTTTTAGCAGTATTATGGCCGGATTTTAGTTCATATCTACAATACATTGATACTTTATGACTCGACTTTGCTAGTTTTGATATACATATAATGATTTTTTTTTATCAGTTTATGGCTCGACTTTGTTTTTTTTTTTCAACAATTTTTTTTTTTATATTTCATATACGGATTTGCAATTCAACAGCCCTAAAGGCCGGATTTTGGGCTTTTTAATAATATTTTGATATTTTATAGCTGGATTTTGCTTTTTTTAAATTTATAATTTTTTTTACACTTTTACACTTTTTACACAGTTTATGGCTTGATTAATGCTGGAATTTTTTACATTAGAATGAATTTTTAGCTGTTTTTGGCCGGATTTTGTTTTATTTTTTCTAAATAAATTTTTGTCTTTTTTTGAATAGTTTTTTATTTTTTAATAGTTTATAATTGAACTAAATAAAATGACAAAACGCAAAAATTCTCGAAATTTTGAACAGAACTATAACTAAAATAAGTAGGGTCACTGGCTTTGAGTATATTTGTACTTAGGGGCATAAATACACATTTGATGGTTCAATAAGTGAATAATAGTAGTTATTACTATGCTTTAGCAATAACAAATCCTAATCTATATTTTTGACAGATAGCAAAATGGAAAATATACTTTAACATTACAAAACCCGGAAATACTGACAAAATATACGTCTGTCATTTGTAATTTGTCAGCATACACTGATGAGTTGCTATGGCATTGCTATAAGTTGCCGCCATTGCATTACTTCATCCATACTAAAACCGGTATCGATGGAACAATGTAATGGCATTACAAGTATTTACTAGGTTCAATATTAATTATTTTAATAGATAAATACAATTTTAACTTTTAATCGTTATTGCACTAAATCACCACATAATACAAACAAATCTTGATTTTGCCGAATTCTGTCTTATTTTAAAATTAATGTTTATTGATGATAGGTCAATATTTTGCACATTATATCTCTGTGTTTTTTTAAAGGTCTAATTTAAAACTTTTAGCCATTACACTTATTTTATTAGTTGGAATTAAAATATTTAATGATAAATAGAATCAGCTTAATATATTTAAAAATTGTATTGTATACTAATGAAATTACTTTATTAATTTGATCAAAGAAATAGACTTTAATTTATAAACTTCAGTAAAAATATTATATATTGAGCTTTGGCCTCAATACGCTGTTTATTACATATACTGCAATGAGAGCACTTTTCGAAGGTGAAGTTAGCAGGGTGGTCCGCGCAAATCACGTCCTTTGGATATTCGAAATCAGAATGTGTCGTTGTTGCATAATCAAAAAGGCAGATGCAGTTTTTCGCGCATTTGCTTTTAAATATCAATGCTATTCAGTTTTCTAAAACCAGTTTTTTATAGCTTTATTTATGATTTGCTTATTTCAATTTTTATTTGTAGGCATACGCTTTGAGTCCGGCTGGTCCGGGATACTCGGGTCCGGGTGCGAGCCCCACGCAGGCCACGGGGGAGCCTTTCGCGGCGGACAGTCCTTTTTTTCCGTTCAGTGCGCGGCCCGCTACCAGGTTATCCCCCGCTAAGGCCAAAGTAACACCTAGACCCACGAAAGAGGAACCCCAACAACCTGGTGCCGCAATAGATAACCAACATTGGGTGGTAAGTCGATAATAATCATTTTTTATTTTTTCATTAAAATACAAATTGATACTACAAAGTTTAATTTTTTGTCTATATTTGTAACGGGGTGTATACGGTTCGACACGTGGGTATTTTTCACTGATCACAATCGAGATCACGAATATGGTTGGTATTGGGTTAGTAGTTGTTTGGTAATAAAACGTTTTCGCCATTTTTAGGTGTACATGCGATATTTTACAATAGTTATGGCACTGTATTAATATGGGAATGAAACATATGAGATATACAGATATCGGAAATTTTACTAGCGAATTAAAACATTTCCGCTACGTTAAAAATTAGCATACGCCCAAAAATTAAATCACCCATGCGAACGAAAATATAATTCATTTAAAATTAGACAAGAATTAAATTTACTAATAATGTCACGAGCTATTGACAATACTGTTGACGAATTATCATTCAATGGAAAACACTTAAAAATATATATTCCATATTAGTATCCCATTTATTATTATACATATATTGCATTAATTAAGTCTTGGTATTTAAGCCACACAACAAAGTAATAAATTAATTGTGAAGGAACAATATCTGCGTAGGCCCTTCATGCACTTTCCAATAAATTTTTACCGGACAACTATTTGCTACATAATGCAATAATGTATGCTTGGGCTTCCCACTTGCGTCCACATTTTTCTTTCACAGTTTACAATTCAAAACGTCCACAAAAAAACTAAACAGCTAACAGGTTATTGTAAATTACATGTAAGTAATCTCCATGTGGGTAGTGAAAAACAATAAAGCACTTCTAGTTCAATTGAATATGAAATATTTAAATTAATTTGATTTTTAATATAATGGTTTTAAGTGCAATTGTTGTCTGAAAAGTAGTTTCTGGTGTTGAACGTTTAATTTAAGGGGTTCTTCCTTTATTGAGTAATCTGTTTGATTAAGGATTGTATTTTTCGTTTGGAGTGTGGGTGGCTTTATAAATTGTGTTAGTGGAATAAACTGTTTGAATGATAGGGGTATGGACCCTTTCAGACGAATCGCAAGCGGACTCTTTACCGGAATGCCCCGGAAGCTCCGGGTGATTTGCCATGACTGACAACCCAATTATCCTACGGGATTGCTCAATTCCGTATAAAACGGCTAAAACGGCACGGGACAAATAACAAATGATAACGGATGGACGCAGGCGCGGCCAATAATATATAGAAAACTAAACAACCCCTCTAAAAAACAAGCGATATCTGAAGATGCAACTTGTAAATGTATGTAGCGGCGCATGTTTTTTTTTTCTAACAAAGAAAAATAACCTTTCAAAAAGTCAATCGTAATTCGCAACACACCCCCGCCAGCAGATATATTACCGGGGGTTGCTTTGCTCCCCTTGCCTACTCCACAACGGAGTGAGAGAGAATTCGAGTTCCCGTGCGAGGGTTACAAATCTTTTAACCATTAAATATTTAAACCTACACTATACACGACACGCAACCCCCGTGAAGTGCTCCACCGTTTTCCCTCGTTTTTCCGGGCTCGTTCCGGGAAAACCGACGAGGATCCCGCTTCTTCGCTCTTTACATTGCTCTTTTACGGTCAAGGCGGGCCTCCGCGGACTTAAATATTTAGCACGCGCTTTTCCCCCAAACTCCCCGAAATGTCGATGGATATCGTATTCACAACGATGCGTTGATAGCCTGCTTAAAACATACATTCGATATCACATAATAAAGTTATAGCTTATTGGCTCGTAACACGAACGGAAAATAACTCCCAATGAAACCGATGCGATAGAGATGTAAAAAATACAACCAGTGCCAAATACAATTCTTTGAGTTATACAAATATATATTATAATACATTTAAAAAATGCTATTTTATATATTCAAAACTTAAATTCAATAATTAATTCACACAAATTAACAGAATAATAAAATAAATTATTTTGGATAGTGTTGAAAGTTAATGTCTAGAATATATTTGATTTTAATAAAAAAAAATTATATTTAGATTCTTTCTTTGCCATATCAAATTATATAGAAGTTATTAAGGTTTCACTTTTTTTATTGCATAACATAATTTTAATGGGATAACAATTCAATGATTAGATATATTTAGATTTGCGAATGATATAGGAATATTAGCAGATAATGAAAAATTGTTCGCAAAAAGTGATTATAACATAAAATTGAGATGTGACAAATAAGAGAAAAAGCAAAAGATTAATGAAAAAATAGATGAGACAAGTAGAATTAGATAACAGAAGCGAGCTTGATATTAAATGTAAGATGGCTTAATATTGACTTGGGAATTAGAAAAATAACATTTAATATATTCGTGTGGAGCGTAGCGCTATATGAATGCGAGACTTGGACAATGGGAATTAAAAAACAAAACATAGAATAGAAGCGTTTGAAATGAGGTGCTACAGAAGAATGATGATAATTGGCTGATAGGATAAAGTAACAAATTAAGAAGTATTAGAAGAAATATATTATAAAGAAAGTATTATCACGACAGATGAATAGAATTGTAGAAAATATTCTTAGGGCAGAAGGAAAGAGATGATGTAGAAATGAACAACTATAAACAAATGAACAGTAGTTTACGCTTGTGTTACCACCTACCACTGTGACTAGGCCTAGTAATTGGTCTACTCTCACTCTCATATTATATGAAATTATGGTTACATGGATACTAATCATGTAGTATTAGACTAATGCATTGAGTTAATAAATGTCATATTATTTATTTTTAATGTTTTGCCGGAGCTGAGTTTTGAACCTGCAACAAATTATGCGCTGAGGTTTGATGCGCTTCACCTACTAAGGCAGGAGAAATTTTCAAAACTTACATTTTTCAAAGCGCGTTCTAGTCGTGGATATATATATAACTTCCTATACATATTGGTTAATTGGATTCAAAGTTAAGACCAAAAATGTGTTTTTAATAAACAATTGATATCTTTTGAACGGACTGACCAACTTAGCCAAATTTTTGGACAATATTATTACACGTATTACTGACGTTTTACAATCTTAGTCAAATTTTGTATATGCAGTAATTTTTGCAGCAAAAGAACAAAAACTGTTGTTTTAAAATTAAATATTATTTTGTTTTTTTGCACGCCACTGATTTATTTACAAACCGATTTTCTTGAAACGTTTACAAAACTTTGTCGTTGTCATCATATACATAATGCATATAATGTATGCAATGCTAATTGCACTGGAAAATTTATTTGGTTTATTATATAAAAAAATTGCTTGCAATTTAAATGGAACGCACATAAAGTGTATAAATAAAAATCTAAGTGTACTACGTAAATGGCGTATGTTTTGTGATGCTTTACGATTGTTGCAAATTTTTGTATTGTTTCTCGTAGAAAAGGTATATAGGTTTAATTTTTTTTTAGAATTTTTTTTTTTTTTTATTACAAAAACCGCTGCATATACAAAGTTTAATTATGATAATAAAACGTCAGTAACACGTGTAATACTGTTGACTTAAACTTTGATTTAAGTGGTAGGTCCGTTTAAAACATATTTAGTGTTTATCACAAACGCATTTTTGTTCATAACTTTAGATCCAATTATCCAATTGTTTTCCGAAACATTTTAATAGTTACTTTACAATGTTAATAGCATATAATGCATGTTTTAAATGTTTAAAAAACTAAAATTATAAAATGTAATATGTTTTTAATACATGTTTAGTATTATCAAATCACACACAAAATGGCCGTCGTAATATAATTTGCGTCACTTTATAAACGCGAGTCGGGTATCCAGTATATTCATGGTTCTAGTGCACTTTCCATCACACTTCTACTAAGGACAGCCCGTATTTTGTCTCGAATATATTGCTTTAACTGGATAATATGGTCTTTTTTATTGAAGTTAATTCTTTTTTTGTGTATTCCTAAAGAAAAAAATTGGAGTTAAATGCGACGAACGTAGGGACCAGTTAAAGTCTGTGTTTCAGGCAATAATGGGTTTGCCAAAAATGGTTCTTAGAACTTCTACAGTGGCTCGGGCCGTTGTGTGATGTGCTTGTTAAAATCATATTTCTGGATGGATTTCAACGGCATGTTTTAAAATTTTCAACATAGTTCGGAAGTCACCTAACAAGCCGTTGGTCCCATCAACCCCCTTCAAACAAGTCGTAAGACTTCTGGGGCGATGTAAAATAGCTGTAAAATGCGCAATAAGAAGATATTTATTTTTTTTAACAAAAAACTGGTCTTCCAGGTAGGGGTAGAGATTTAACGGTTTGGAAAAAACAGAAAAAATTAGAAATTTTCTGTTTTTTCTCGAGCATTGGAAAAAATGGAATAAACGGAAAAAAATTATAACAAAACAGTAAACTTAAAAAGTAATCCAAAGACCTAATTTTTTTTATAAATTATTTAATATTTTATTTTAAAGTAATAAAAACAAAACATTTACTACCTATTATCAAAAAAAAGTTAATCTTTTCGGGGATTTACCGAAATACGGAGGGGAATCACCGGTGACTTTGCATAGCCGCGCGTCTAATTTTCACTCCAGTTTATTACGCATTTTTTATTTAACCAAAATAATTTATAAATATTATTTGAAATACTTATATTTAATAATATAAATTAATTCTAGCAATTAAAACTTTTTTTTCTAGTTAACAGAAAACGATTAATTTTTCCCAAAATTTCCATTTGTTTCTAATTTTTTTGGAAAAAAATTGGTTTTTTTCCCGACACTCAATTTTTCCGGATATTTTGAAATTCTAGGTAGGGGACACGAACCCAAGATTCGTGGACTTGCAGTCTAGTACGCTAATCACTACACTACCGGCGGTAAACAGTGTCTTTAACTCATCAAATAGAACAAAAATAGTTTCTTTAAACATGCATCTTTAAATGCTTCTTAACGAAGATAGTTTTTCTTGTTTAACTGCTAAAGAAAGCTGTGAAAATTAGTTAAGTTTTAAATGAATCTGAAGCTAATTCAGATTTTCTGCAAAAAATTCTGTGGACGGACGAAGCTACATTTACGAGATTTGGAATTGTTAAATACCAGTATCTTTACATTACAATCCACACGATTTTTTTCATAATGAATTTCATGCCTTCAAGATTAAACGCGGTTTTATTTCATAAGTTTTTTACAAATAACTTTCAAGATTTACTAGTGGAAGTTTTTTGCTTTAGAAATAGAAACTGGTTTCAACTAACTTAATGGTACTCCGGTATATTTTGGATTAATAGTGTTCGAGAATGTTTAAATACAAATTATCCATAGCGTTGGATTGGTCGTGCAGGACCAGTGGTCTGGCCTTCAAGATTGCCGGATCTTAATTCATTGAATTTTTATGTTTGGGGAACTCTAAAAGATAAAGTATATGAGACGCCAGTTAAAACAAGAGGGTAATTAATTTTACATAGGCATGCAATGAGATGAAGCAAAATTGTATAAAAATATCAAGCGCACTTAATGCGTTAGTTCGGCGTTGCAGAAAATGTATTGATAATTTCAACATTTGCTAAAATAGTTTTTTTTTATTTAATTGATAACTAAATGATAATAAAATAATACTATAATTTCTGTTAGTTTCAGTATAAATACTTTACCATGCGACATCTTTGTTAGAAAGCATTTAAAGATACATGTTTATAGTTGAATACAGTGTATTCAACTCATTAAGTATATAAACAATTTGAACTACCTTGTATACTCGTCAAACGCTCCATGTCAAAACACGAATGAATGGTTATATTGAATATATATGAAGCAATTTTTGCTCTGTAATTGGTTATCTACTAGAATTATGTTTAGGCCTATACAATATATTTTATAAATTGTCAAATAAGGTACCAAACTATTGCCAAAAGAATATAATTTTTGCAATAATTATTTATGAAAAATAGTATCTAATTACACATTTTTCTGATTAAGTTAAAAATTATCGCAATTATACCCTCTTTTTACGATCAGTCGCATTGCTTTAGGCCAGCAGTCGGAAATCTGAGGCTACTTTTAAGTAGCTTGCGCCTTAGTTAAAAAATTTAATTTATTCAGTCACAAAGTGTCAATATCAATGTATATCAAAAAATATAAAAACCCATTCATTGCATAATATTTATCCAAAAACTTGTTCGGAAAAATTAAATTAAACTTAACCTAATTATTTTATCATTTCAAATTTACAAAAGAAACATTTTCTGCTTAATAGTTTTTGTTAAAAAAAAAACAATTGCATGAAAATAAACATTTATTCTATAAAATTATAAAAATTTGAATACCTATTTTGCAGAAGTTCTATTTATTATTAAATAAATTAAATCAAATATTGCTCAGAAATCTTATATTTCAACCAAGAAACTAATAAAAAAATTTCATAAACTTGCATTGAATAATTTTAAAAAATGTAAACAAAGCCTTAAAATTATGATTTTGAAAATCAAATTTGGTGCGTACAAAATAGATTAGAACACCAATTTATTGTGTAAGATTGTCATTTTTTTTTTAAACTTAACAAAAATAACTAATCCATGTTCTAAAATTGATCAGAAAATACTAATAATTACGCAAAAACCATAAATTTTGTGTAGTTTCCAAAAT
The DNA here is from genome assembly GCA_963932245.1 of Tachinus rufipes. Lineage (NCBI taxonomy): Eukaryota > Metazoa > Arthropoda > Insecta > Coleoptera > Staphylinidae > Tachinus > Tachinus rufipes. The sequence goes on along the minus strand of OZ010743.1, from coordinate 74,975,594 downwards.
GTTTTCTGTACACCCGCAATTTTAAAAATGGCCTCTTACTTAAAAAAGTTCAATTAGAAGCAAACAAAATTAGAATGGCTAATATCAATCGATTTTTTATAGTTTTGTCATTCTATTGCCGCCGGTTGAAGAGCAGGATTCATGATTTAATTACAGAATTATTGTTTTGTAAATAAATCACAAAACTAATACTTTTAGCTTTAATAAATTAATGATAATTATTATAAAAAATAACCACATTTATTTGACATCAAAATATGATTTTGTTATTGTCGACTGACAGATAATTTTTAGTTTTATTGCTTTGACAAAATATAATTCAATTCAATTTAAATGAACTGTTGAAAAAATAAATTGATAAATTAAATATATAAATTTTGGTATTTGACAGTTTATTTGCTTTTTTGTAATAATTTTGGTTGAATTTCTGCGTTTATTGAAAAAATGGTGCGTGGTATTCATGAGTTAGTGCTTAAGTTATTGTCGCAATACAAAAATACGCGAAGTGGCTTATGAACGGCAAATTACGACTCAATGGAATCAAGAAACTAGATTAAATCTATCAAAGGAGTGCTGTCGCCATTAAATTCATAAATGTGGTCTAAAGTTATTACAAGTAAAAATTTAAATGTGTATTTAAAAAATATAGGCAAAGGAAAAGCCATTGTTTATGGAAAAACAAAAGAAAGCTAAACACACATGGATAAAACCTAAATTATCTTAGTCGGTAAAAGACTGGTCCAGAGTAATTTTTAGCGACGATTCAAAATTCGTATGTGTTGATGTGATTATAGCAAACGCGTGATTCGCACTAAACATTAGGTTAGGGGGGATGCTTGCCAGTTTTAGGATTAAGATACTTTAAATTTATTGATGGCAAAATATCAACAAGTACTGCAAAACAGTGTTATTGCGAAAGTTAAATGTTGGATTAAAAATGTATTTTTTTAATTAGATGATATAATAAGCACTTAGTGTTGCTGATGCCCTAATTGTTGTTAATTAACTAATTACACAGTATTGAATTTAAAAAAAGTATTAGAAAAAATAAATAATCTGTCAAATACCTTAAATTCGATTCAATTTTGTCAAAATATATAATTGTTGAAGTCGGGATACTTTATTAGTTGCTCAGAGATGTTAAGACTGTTAAGTATTACAAATTAAATTAAAAGTTAGGTTATTTCTCTAATAGTTTATTAGGTGCTTATTAAGAGTTGAATATTACGGATTTTATAGATTAATCTTCCGAATGCCATTGGAACTGTTCATTACATCGATTAAATTTACACAATTATCTTTCAATATCGTGCTCGATAAAAGGTCTCGGCTGGCTATCTTTAAAGACCTGTGGTATGATATTAACATGATTTCTATTTTTTTTTTAAATAATTAAAAAATTAATAGTTTTAAAAATGTTCACTGAAGCTGGGAATCGAAACGACAATTCCACACTGAGATTTGAGTTAGGTGCATCACCAACTAAGGCCACTTTCCGGTTTTTAGCAAACAAATTGTGTGGGGGGTTCTGTGAATCGAATGAATCAATCCATCTTACATTTTCTTTATGTTGTGTCATTTACTGGTACCATTACTTAAAACATCTTTATTACAATCAATTTTTTTTTGTGAACTATGTTTTTTCATAAATGTAAAATAAAATACTAAATTGATTCTAATTAACACAGAATATGATTTAGCATGCCTTAACTTAACATTAATTTTATAATTTTTATTCTCTTCAGACTATTTCATATATGTAGAAGAAAATAATGACTCTTAATATATAGACAACAATTTAATACTTTGCTGAATACCGAACGCTGATTCTCAATTATAGTAATGCAATAAACGGGATACAATTTAATTCTAATCGTTACAAAATCTAAAAATGATAAAAATCAAACAAAAATATCATCAGATTTTGATAGAACTGCACTTCACTAGGATTAGTAAGATATAATTTGTCTCGGTTTGTAATAAAATAGTCTGTAACTACCATTTTAAACACCCCAAATTTATCAAGCAGTCAAAACTGAAAATTATATATTTTTTAACTTTCATGTTTTCAAAATGTTTATTTCCAACAATTTACTATCTTACGAAATGTACGGAAACCTAATTTTTGAAAAAAGTTTGTAGGTTTTCCAAGTAGTTAATATCATTATTATTTATTAAAAATAGTTTAAAAAATGGTGGAGGTACAAGATACAATCTTGTTGTTTATTTAATAATAAAAAAACATCAATTAAGTTTTATAAATACAATCGAAAGTTTTGGAATTACAAACTATTATTGTAATTATTAATACTTACATATATAAAGAATTTTTATCAATCAGATTAATTAACCTTTGAAATATAAACCAAAATAATCCATATTATCTCGAAGATAATTTAAAATTAATTATAACATTATCTGGATTAAACAAATCAAAATAATTATATGTGTCAGTTAAGTTAATGTTTATACGCACTTTGTCTAATACTATAGGAAATTGCAAATTCCAATCATTTAAATTATTATATTACTAACAATTATAATCAATATCTATAATGGCATTTACTAGCGATGCAATAATTTCAGTTTCAATACAGTTAGAAAGCGTTGAAAAAAAGAACCTGTATTAAATTCTAGTTGATAATGTACCACCCCTACACTTCAGAATGTCCCTCATCAATTTCCAGGCAAAGTATAAAATGATATATCCGGCCGGTATAAAGTTTCGCGAAGAAATTGTTCTATAGAATATGATTTAAAAAAAAAACAAGAACGTTGCTACATTACGAAAATTGTATCATATGCGTTTTAGTTACTACATTAGTAATATTATCTAACTATAATTATAAAGAAAACTAGTAGCGAATTATAAATCAAAATTTCTATACTTGTCAAAGCAATGTCCTTCCAGTATGTTAGATTTCTGCGACAGATATCGGATCAAATGTTTTTGTTGTGCCAAGGTGCAGGGGAAAATAATATATACTGATAATTAAAATTAATAAATCTCGACACTGTTATTTATTCTAGCCAAGTGATCTTTGTGTTAGAAATCACGTGTAGGTTGAAGGTTATTCAGCAGCGCTTTGCCAATACAACAAATACATTCATTACGCGATTCCATCGTCATTTCGAATCGTTTCGCCAGAAATGGAAGATAAATGAGATGCTTCTGTGAATGCTGAATAATAAAATGATAGAAAAACGGACTAAAAAAACATATATACTTGTAACGAGAGGAAGAAGCACAATGATTACTTTAAAAAGGGGGAATTCTTGACCTACAATTTCTGAAGAATGAAATTGTTATTGGAAAAATGCATTCTTCCATGAACGCTATATATAAATTAATTGCTTAAGCAATAATATGTGCATGTTACATTTGTCATTCCAATTAAGAGTGTAATGATTATAAAAAATATTTATATTGGGCTTATAAGAACAGGCAGTATTATTAATTTAGAACATTGCATCAGTATACTTTCATTTATTAAATTAAGTAGCATTCTAAACTGTTCAGTAAACTAAAATTTGACTACATGCTGTGCTGTGAACAAATTATAATTTGGTATTATATTATAGAATAAAATTTATAAACTTATTATATTGAAATATATCGGTAATTTTATAGTCTGTATTATAATAAAAAATAATTTCCAACTTACGATTATAACAAATTGATCTAAATGTGGCTACTTATTTTATTAGTTTTTCAATGAACATCGTAAAGATAATAATGACAATTGCAATTAAATTTATACAATTCTTTCTCACGGTACAAATTGATGGGTTTTCAATAGATTTATATCCAGCGCAAAATAGTAGCGTTCAAACAAATTTGGTGCAAGAAGGTTGAATTAGACGACCGGTTCTATTCCAGTAAAGATTTTGTCCATTTCAAGAGAGAACTGATATGGATAAACGCATACAAAGGACTCATTGAATATTATCAATTAAAAAAAAACAGTTGAGTGGAATTGTTGCACGGAATACCGCGAATAACTAGCTGGAAATGTGTAGAAAAATAGCAGAAATAGTCAAACAGGATATTTTTTATACATCGTTACAGATATTTTAATTGGCGAATGTTGACAATGTTTGTAATTTAGTTTTTCATTACAACATATTAGTGCAGAACTATTTTTCTCTAGCTAGGTTTTGATTTTTCTTTGTTTATTCGGTTATGCAATACATAAGTAAATTAATCAATTACAAATTATTGAATAATATATAAAATAGAAATAATGGGGATCATTTCATTCATTAAAAATTAAGCTTTGATTTTAATAATAAAAAATATTCTATAAAATCTGGTCGTTATAAAACTATATAATTTTCATCTCGCATAAAATTTTCGAACGGATTCCTTATCGGCGGCGTTGGAGCGATTACACGAGGTCGTAGTTTTTATTGACCCCCACTGAGTTAATTCCTTATTGCGTTTTAATTAGTCGATTCGGTCCCCTTTGTTCATCTCTATAAATCCGCAATGATGATAAACTTTTTATATCATAATTATTAGCCACTGATATCCAACACAACATTTTTCAACAAAGTGCATATGTATAAAATAGAGCATTTATTCCATTCATATACCAACTATAAATATTATTTCAAGGCCTTTTATTGTCTTAAAATAATTACGCATTTAACTACCTCCATGTCAACTTAATTTTAGAACCCTTTAAGCAATGGAAATAAAATTACTTGTAAACAAAAACCTTTTGAGAGATTTATTTTTTCTAATTGATTTCTATTTTGGAAACACATATTATTTAACGCTGTGTTATTAAGAGAATATCTATTTAATGAAAACGCGATGAGTGATTTGAATACGATTTTTAAAATACATTTTTATCAACATAAATTATATTATTTTCAAACGAATCGAATTCCTGCATGTAATCAAAACATTCCGTCGCTTTTGTTTTTCTCTAAATATTTTTTTTATTGTCCCGAGGTATTTCTGTTTATGTCTCAGTGATATTTATCGAGCAATTTCAGCACAAAGTGATCATTTGATACACCTCGACGTGCAGGAATGGTGGTTTCTGTAAATCACAACTTCCCGGAATAAATAATCGGGCGATGGACTGCGTAGGATTATTATTAATGTAACAGTTCTCCTTATTACTAAATCTCTATGGAATTATTTACATTTAAATGTACTGATAATTAAATATGTAAGGCAGCAAAAAATATATACGGTTTTAATTGTCGTTTACCAGATGGTGGATAGCGCGATAGTGTTTTGTTTCGACTTTTATGTTATTTAAATTTCGTCGATGATTTACACGATATCACATAAATTACACTATTAATTTATCGTTTGTTAATAATTCATAATTTTATGCATATATTGATCCCAATAAAAATATTTGGTTTATAATTTAATGTGAGTTTTGATTTATTTATATAATTTGACTCAAAAAATACATATTTGTATGTTATCTATCGTAAATTTGGGATAACATTGTCAATATTTTATTATATTAACATAATCAAACTTTATCAATCAAATTAGTTGTACACACTGTCCTCATTTTATTAAATAAATATTATTGAACACAAACGAATTTAAAACAGCTTAATATTGTGCTGCTTAAAACATTAATCCACAACTTTATTGTGATTTTTAGATATACAAATAAGATTAATTGAAATTACCATAATTAGCATAATTAGTATACACTTTGGAAATTAACAGATTTTAACTCTAATTGTCTACGAGGATAGAGCCTGAAATATTTTGAATAAAACATAGAAATTATTTGTTTGGTCAATTTTTTTTTAAGATTAAATGAGAGACTTTTAAACCAAATAGTTGTGGGCTTATTGTTATGTTCTGCTCTACGGATATGATGACTAATCTTGTTTTCTTGAAACAATCTGTAAGGGTGGTACGATTAACTTTGTATAATGCCTTTTCAAAATAATACGCGCTACGCCTCTACAATTTTGTGCTACAACAATCACATCAGTGACAAAATCTTAGAAAATGTGATGTATCAGGTGCATAACACTTCTAATACATACATTTATTGAATTTAATTAGTATCAAATTTATCTTTTTTGAACTATTTTTTGAATAAGTAACTAGTGTTGGAGTCTAATTGGACTGGAAGAAGTTTAAAAGTTTCTGAACATATGAAAACTTTAGAAGAGTTGTGAAAGGAATAATTATATTTTGGCAAATATTGGAAGCATGTAAGTGATTGAAATTGGATTATTGGAGTTTAGAAATGTCATTGATGCGCAATCAACAATTGGGCGGCAGATGATTTTATAATGTGTTATTAATTTGATTTGATCAAAGACGATTTACGAATTTAGCAGAATGTTTTAGTTATAAAGGGTCTTCCAATAAAGACGATCAATTTTTAAATGTAAATAAAGTAGGTTGTGTGTGAGATATCCACTATTGTTTTTTATTTGGAAAAATATATTATGCCATTGAGTATGGAATATAATGTCGTTTGAATGTTTGCCGCTCCTTGTTTGGTCGCATAAATCTGGCTGAATTTGCTGGATAGCGTTTGTTATGTTGACTTTGATAGCATTTGCGGATTGTTTGCATAGACCCGTGTTTTAAGATAGCCCCAAAGAAAGATGTCTAAAAGGCGTTAAATGCACGATCTTGGTGGCCAGTTTACGTTGCCGCCACACGAGATAACCGTGCCCATAAATCGCTTGTGCAGAGAGTTCATTGTGGCATGCGCTGTGTAGCACGTCGTCTTATTGGAACCACAAGTCGTCAGTGTCTATATCATCAAAGTTTAGATTATAAGAAGTTGCTTATTATCGATCTATAGCGCTATAATGCTAGTTTTGTTTTGGAACAAGTACGGATGATTTTGCCTGACCAAAATCTGCACCAAACAATGATTTTTTTGGGATGAATTTTGTGCTGTTGTATTTCTTGCAGGTTGGTATTGCTTCAAATCTGACCATTTTGTTTGTTCACATATCCATTTATCCAAAAAAGGGCTTTGTCGGTCGTTAAAGATGATTTATTTTTTTTGGCAAAATTTGATTCAACTTTTATCTGCGCCAGAGCACAATCAGCGAACACGCGGCGTTGTCTATGATCGTTTATCTTAAGTTCCTGGGTTAGTTAGATTTTAAACAGGTGAACGACGAGAAATTGACTGCTTTGGGTTTTCAGCAGATTTTGCGTTTTGGTGACACACAGGTGCTTGTTAATCGAATCGGATGTATCGAATTTGGTCACCAAACGTCGAATAGTCGAATCGGCAGTATACGGTATATATTATAGGTTAGGATTTATGGTTATAAAATTTTATAACATTACAATGTTGGTATGTTTCAAACATCAATCAGCTGTTTCTGAGCGCTTGCTTGAGTAGCAGTGAATTAATGGGACCGTCACCATATAATAATAATAATAATAATAATAATGGTATTTATTAACGTGTTGGAATTTGGTTGGTGATGGTGGATGCTGCAGAGAGACTGCAGCCTAACCATAATTTTTGACGTCGAAAAGCGGGTCTTTTATTTTGCTCTATTTCTTAAAGAATCTGCTGTTCTTAACCTTTTTTGGCTGACGATCCAAAGTACAAATATACTTAGACCCTGCGATCCTACCTATTTTGTTTTATAGTATAAAATACAACAAGTAGGTTGGGTATAAAATTTATGTTAACAAAATTTATATCTATAATGTGAAATTAAAAATAAAAATCTTGTCAAACTGTTAAAAAGTAACAAAATCTGACTGTGAAATATGAAAATATTGTTAGGAAACACCAAAATCAGCTATAAAACTGTTAAAAAATGTAATGTCAAAAATAAATAAAACCGGCATTGGTATATCAAAGTATTGTTGGAAAAAAAAACAAAATCCTGGCTATTATAAATTGTTACAAAGTTTAAAATTCTATTTATCAAAAATAGTAAACCTAATACAAGCATTTGACCGAGTACGGCTGACAGACATTAGACAAGGAGATAGTCTAAGCACAGCACTCTTCAATATCCTGATGAACGAAAAGACCAAATCGATGGCAATTTTAAAGGATTTTATTCGGTACAAACTATTACTTAAACAAGTAATGAAATTTAATTATTATGTGAACTTGATAGAAGCAGTAAGAGCAAATGCCATCAAAGCCTGGAAAATCTTTGGTTGCGCATAAGAGATGTGTTATAGAAAAACCAAATATATGTTTACACAGAGCAAAGTCAGAATCTATAAAACTTGTATAAGTTTGGTCCTGACCTACGCCGCTGAAATCCGTGCAAAAACATTTTAAAAGATTAATGACAAGCACGAAAATGAAAATTTTTACAACAATAAAAAGAGTATCCTTACGTGATAAAACTAAAAGCAGCGTTATCAGAGAAGAACTAGATGTGAAGATGTAGCTAGATTATAAAACTTAAAATCAAAATTTATCCAGCTATTAACTGTTAAAAAGTGTACAATTCTATTTATAAAATGTCAAAAATAAAAAAAATTGGTTATAAAATATTAAAATTATGTCAGAAAGATCCAAAATCTGGCCAAAAATAGTTGAAAATGCAGAAATTTATTTATAAAAAGTCAGAAGTAGCAAAATCCGATCTTGAAACATCAAAATAATGTTAGAAAACACAAAAATCCGGCCATAAACTGTTGAAAAATGTATTTTTTTTGTAAATTTTAAAAATGTTTAAATTTGACTATGAAATATCAAAATGTTGTAGGAAACAGCAAAATCGGGTTTAATCTGTCAAAAGGTGCAATATTCTATTTATAGAATGTCAGAAATAGCCTAATTCGACCATAAAGTTTAAGCATATTGTAATAAAGCATTAAAATTTGGTCATAAACTGTTAAAAATCTAAAATTTTATTTATAAAAAGTTAAAAAAGTCAAGTTTTGCTAAACACTAATAAAGACTGCAATATTCTGTTATAAAATGTCATAACAGCAAAATCTGGCCTTGAAATTATAAAATCCTAGAAATAGAAATATCAAAAATATTGTTAGAAAAATCAAAAATATTGTTTGAAAAACCAAAATTTTGCATAAACTGATTAAATAAGATGTGTTAAAATGTGTAAAAATAATTTTTTTCACGGAATCTCAAAAATAGCAAAATTTTGTTCTCCAGGTTATAAAATAGACGTCGAGAGAGCTCTGTTTGTAGTCTTTTTTGCATTTTACAGATAGCGATGCCACTGTTTGTGAGAATTTATGATGTAGATCAGGAGCGCAGGAGCATTGGCGATCTACCATAAAAGTATTAGACGGCAAGCGATCGACTAGGTCACCAGGTCCTAGTAGACCTAATAAAACCTAGTCACTAATAAATATATAATTATATAATAAAATAAATATTTACAATGAATGTTATAAATTTCAAAAATATTTTATATAAGGCGATCGACTGTTTAAGCACCCCTGATGTAGATCATCAAGCTCTTTGTCTTTCAGCTTTAAGAAATAAGTTTTTAACATGCCAAACGGAATTGAAAAAAATTTCAATTTGTTATCGAAAGACTATTTGCAGCCAGTATTAGAGCCTCATAACGCTTGCTCTCACACGGTACTCTTCATTTCTAGCATGCCTCGACGTGTTAATGATGCATTGTGGTTCCACAGATTATTGATTATTAATTATTTGTTTTTTTTTTATTGAGTTTTTTGTAAAGATCATCAAATCTGTTAATTTTGTTACAAGTGGTTATTAAATAATTGGTATTCAGATTTTTCTTCCAATAAAAAGACACATAATCAACTATTTGAAAGGAACTAAAAAGCCGGACTACGTATCGTTAAATTTTTTTTTTTTTTCAAAAAATGCATTTTATGTGCTCTAGGAAAAAAGTTCTAGATATTTTCAAGAGATTATCTTATTTTTTAAAAATATGGCTAACTACTTATCTAAAATTATTTATACAAAAATTGTTTAATTTTTTTTTAAATATAAAAGAAATCTAATTCGAACAACTATCTAGTGATGTACCAAAATAATAACAATAACAATAATTTTTAATGTAGTACATTAATTCTTTTATTAACTACTACTGCCTCAAAAGACATGGATTTCTTTTATGTCCGATCTGGGTCCTTGTTGTTTTAGGGAATCAATCCAATTTATCTTTGTTTTAATTAATAGTATAAACTAGTAAAAATAATTATAACTTATATATTATTGTATAATGCAACAGTAATAATATATGTGTATCAGAAAATAAGATAGTCAGTACTTTATATTTAATCGATCTTATTTGGCCTTTAAAATGAATAAATGTCGTCGGACGATAATAAATCAATAAATTATCAATAAATTCAAATTTGAAACACTATTTTTTAGTAATCATTTTTAGATTTCTATGCTTAATTGACCTCAATATTATTCAATTAATGCAAATATTTGATTGAAACCAATTGAATACAATGTTCCAAGATTAAAACCATTTGGATAAATTAAACTATTTCCTTTACTACGATAGATATAAAATATAATAATGTAATTAATTTAATTGAGTGTTTAGAATTTCCAATACAAATTATCTGAAATAAGATTATTGCGGCTGTTTAATTTAATGATCGCTTGGATTTTTTTGAATTCCACATGTTCTTATTTATGCAGAAATTTTGCTTATTCTAATAGCTTCCTGCCTGGGATGCAGTGAGCAGGAATGTCGTTGTTACTGGAGTGATTTATTTCGGTTTTAGCAGGATAGTAAATGCATGATGGTATATCAACATCATATTACAAGAAATAATATGAATAAGTTCGATGGGGCAAGTTTAAATTTTTATTGTGTTTGAAATGCGTGGTGCGATACTGAACAATGGCACTGATGACAATTCCAAGTTTACACATTATCATAAAACATTGCGAGCCAAGCAGTCTGAGAGTGTCCGTAGCAAAAGTGGCAGGAATAGTACGAATATAAGCAGGAATAGCGCGGCAAGTGGAGAGGAGGGGGCCGGTGGTGCTAGTTGTTATGTACTATGCAGTCACATAACATAGACTTGCCTTAGAGAGTGACTGTCGACACTCTTGGAGACCATAGTCGACGTTCATGTTCATATCGGTTCGGTTTAATGCGTTAATTCCTGCTGGCTGTTCGCAACGTGCGCTCTCAACAATAAGCCAATTAAAAACCGAACTGCCATTAAACCGAATCAACCGTGTTAAACGCGGTCCGGATCCAACCGCGTGTGCCGCGAACAAAGAGTCCGTTCAGTAAAGTTCCCACTTTATTTTTTTGTAAATAATCCGGTTTAATTAATTGAAACTTAATTTGTGTGATGTGATCAATTAGATTTTTTCAAGTGATTATGGAATACACGAATCATACCAGTGGACATTTCTTAACCAGACAGTCAGCGTTTTGGAAGTACAACCAAAATACTCACAGTGAAAGTGGGGTGAGAATATTTACTTATATTATCGGATACATATGTTAAATTTCACAGTAATTGAATTTTTAATGACCCAAACATGGGATTTTATGCCAGATAGTGTGTTTTTATTTTGGGATGTTAAATTTTATTATGTAAGTGTAAGTGAAAATAACATTGCTATGACAAATATTATTGGTCAATATTGGCTATATATGGGGCTTGACACAATGATCCCAGTAGGAGGCCACGGGCCTCCAATCAACAATAATAACCGATTTATTGGTCAATATTTAATTTATTTCTATTAAAATACACTAATAATATTACTAAATATATGCCATAAAAACTACATTATTATTTTAACAGTTACAGGTATTTTTATGATAAAATAATACAACACTTGGCAAACAAAATTCACTTCATTATATTTTTGTATTATGAATGTTTTGTTAGCAACGCTAGCTTTATTTAACCACTCAATATTAAAGATTTTGTGAACATCTTAAATTATGTTGCTGTAGGAATTTAAATATACTACGAACTTTGCGATGTGCAATATGCATTTATTAATTGTGTGACCTTTGTTTCCTTATAGATATTAATTAAATGGTTAAACCAACACATTGTGTATTTACTCTTCATGGGCAATTAGATATAATTAAAAGGCATTTATGTTACTTTATTAAAAAGTACGTGTTTGGTAACTGAAATGTTTGTAGTATATCTTTTACTCATCGGTTTTAAAAGTGTTAATTTAACAAAAAATCAGACATCAAAATTAAATGATTGCATAAAAATAATATTACCACGAATTATAATTAATTAGGGAAATATTTTATTATCAAAATATTGTTCTAATAGATGTTTTATCCGCTAAAATTGTATTACATACATAGTTGTGCCAAAATACTAATAAGATAATGTTCTATTAAACATGCATGAAAATGCATTTGGCAGCAATAAATATATTAACTTGAGATTTTGTATGATAATTTGTTACACACGTACATAATTTTCTTTTCAATTTGAAATACTTTGATTTGCTATTTTGTTATATAAAAAAAATTACTTACGATTTTAATAGATTTGATGATGATTACTGTGTGAACTTGAAACAACGCTGCTAATTTTAGTAAACTCGGAATTTAAATGATTATAAGAAAGAAATGATTTCTGTGGTTTATTTCATTTTGCTAATGCAGAAATGTTTATTAATCTTTTTCGTCGATATACGGCTTAAATAGTTTTAGATAATATATTTTAAGATCAGTGATTTTTCTTTATTTATAATCGTAATATGAACATCAAGAGCATATATTTGGCATGCAGAAATATGACATTTTGGATGAGATAAAATTTGGTGGTGGTACAAAGGACATCGATATAAAATAAATGTTTATTATTTTGAACAATTCAAAGTTACTTCAGAGATAAAGAGATATAAAAAAATATGTTATATATTTTTATACTCTATGTTATGTAAATTTGTTGTTAAAACGTGTTTAACAGCGATGAACAAATAATGTAACTGAGCACAGCTTTCGATTGAAGAAGTAACTTATGTGGTTTATGTAAAATATTGTTTTGTGTTTGCAGAACAGAAACAAACACTTTATTGTCATTTTGTCATGTTTAAAATGATTTTTTATTGAGTAAAAACGAAATAACAAATGTAATAACCTACTGGTTATTACATTTGTTATGCGTCACTGGAAATGTAAGAGCAATTAAAATCCCATATAATAAACTTTAGAAAAAATATCAAAAAAGTTTTTCTGCATATTGTTATTTTCCCGACCAACAAGTTAGGTTTAATTTTTGTGCTAACTTCTAAATGTTCTAGAGTATAAATTAATTTCATTGCAATCAGACACTGCATCGATACTAGTTTTGGCATCATGACACTTTTGAATAGAAAAACCAAATCATTCAATTTGATAAGTAAAGAATCCTTCATGCATCTTGTGGATATTATTTTAATTTTTTATTAGAATTTACTTATAAAACTTTTTTTAAGGAGGTATAAAAATACTCATGTTGTTATCAACTTCCAATGACTAGCTAAAGGGCAAATTAATTGTATGCCACACGTTTTTGACAAACTGTTTTTTCTGCGATGCACACAACTGCCATTATATGAATGAAATTTGTACCGGGGAGGCAAGTGAGCTCAACTTAAAATAATGAAGATATCATAGACAATATTTACTTAAGTTAACCAAATTTTTAGATATGGCTTTGTACATCACATGTATCATTTGTAATATTTTACTATATTCGATTAACTAATTGGTAGCACCGAATTTGTTTGTAGGAGTGGCGACAATATCAAATTATTATTATTACGAACTCCCTATCAGTTATGCACATTTGTTAAAGTAGTACAACACTTGGCAAACAAATTCACTTCATTATAATTTTGTATTATAAATGTTTTGTTAGCAACGCTAATTTTATTTAACCACTCAATATTAAAGATTTATGGAACATGATATTAAACTAGGTTGCTGTAGGAATTTAAAAATAATACAAACTTAGCGATGTGAATATTTTAGCCACCAAATTGTTGTTTTAGTGTGAATTATTGATGAAAAAATTTTCTTTTTTGTGATGAATTTAATAACTGCTCATTGTTCAGTTTTATTTATTTATCTTTATTTTTGGACTATTTCTATTACTACACAAATATGTGTCAACCAGATGCCATAAACTTAAGTCTTATTCCATCGTGTTTATTCAAAAGAATTTTTAGTTATTGGTAATCGTTTTCAATTCTTTGCTAAAGTTTATCTTATCTGTGTGTTAACTGTTTTAAATCTTTAATAATTTCCAAATAATCTATTTCCGAACTATTTATTTAAATAGTTTTATGCGATATGCGAAAACTGGACTGAAACTCTATTAACTCATCGCATAATAAGTCTTAGTAGAATTCATCATTTACACGATTTTGAACTTGAAATCCGTAGACATTTTCCTATGACCACTCGAGCAGATTATGAAAATTAAAAAGTATTATCACGACTAAATTAAATTTGTGTAACGGCCTTAGGTAAATCTGGATGAGCGTAGACGATTTTCCTACAAAGTATTTTCAAACGAACACATGATTTACGATAAATCTTTTCTTATTCTCCTAATACTTACACCAGGTTTATTATTTATACCTTGTAAAATAGCATCTTTAATGTTTTGTGTACGAACTGAGATCTGCCACTGTCTCTTTTTGGCGTCTAAGGTTGATTTTTTGAAAAATTTTAAGAGACTTGTCTAAAAGAATACCTGGTAAAGTCTAGCTTTATGTGAATTTTGTCGAACTCTCTTACACATAACACATGCATATAGGCGTATTCTTTTTATATATTATACTTTGATTTTGGTAGATTAATTTAAATTGGAAGGTGTAATTAAAATACGTCTGAAAAACAGAATTTTTTGTTTGCCGAGCTCGCCGAGAGTGGTTTGTTTGCTTCAAAGATAATGATAGCTTATACAAGTCAGCTTTTCTGGCAGCTGTCGAAAAGAATGAAGGTTGGATCATCAGGAGACTGTCTGAGAATTTCAACACCGACCAGTCTACGATTGTTTGTCATCTCAGAAAACTCGGCAAGGTGTGGAAATTGTCCGAATGTATCCCTCATGCCATTTGTTTCATAGAAATGAGCAGAACTCGGTAAAGGCGGATAATTATGCTCTAAAAACATAATAGTTCAATAGAATAAAAACGAGTAAACGAGTAAATTAGGCATTGTATTCGATAACAATGTTTTAGTATCGAATTTCATAGAAGACTTGAAATCATAATTTAAAGAATAGTGTTATTAGAAATGCAAAATCGTCCGTAGTATGACTTTCATGTTTCTTTACATATAATGACCTGTTTCATTTACTGATGTACTTACTATGTGTAATTTATATATGTATGTGCAATTTAAATGATACTAATAAATTATTATTATTATTATTACAACAAAATTTTCATAATAGATGAAGCTTTTTTCAATTATTCTGACATTCAGAGACCCGCGATCAAAAGTACTTGATTTAGTTATTTTTTTTAATTCACAGAGCGCATATAAAGAGCAAAACATCAAAATAATATCATAAGAATATATTATAAAGAAGTCGCGGTGCCACCCACCGATGTATTATTTTGATGATGGCAAATAAATAAAAAATTGATTAAATAAAACATTTTTATTTATATGTTATGGCAATTTTTTGTCTAAATCAGTACTATTAATACGAAAAAAAACATTTTGAAAACCTAAATACTGCTCTGTATTTGTTCTAAAATTGTGCGAATATATGTAAAATCTTTTGACTTCAATTCAGTCCAGCCAAAATCAATTATATAGTTGACAAAATATTAACACATAAAATATGTGGTTCATAACAAGCAATAAATTATAAGCCAATAAAATATTAATAAAGCAATAAATTACTTCCTTCTTCAATATTGTAAATATTTATATAATAAAAACTAAATTGTTAGTGCTATTTTGATAAACGAAAGTTTATTGAATGTGCTATTTTAAATTCAAAAGTATTCATTAAGACATTAAACGGTTTTGATAATCTGTTGTAATGTCAGGTTCGTTTGAGGGATAACCACAAAGAGAAAATGTGTTCTATCCATTTTATAAAATTTCATAGAATTTTACACAATTTCATAGAATTTTACACATTTCATAGAATTTTACACAATTTCACAAAATTTTATAAAAACTACATAATTTTATAGTTTTATAAATTTTTGCTATCCTAAACACTCCTTACCTTGCTAATTTAACTTAACAGTGGATTTGTTATGAGTGCACAGCATGTTAAAGCAAATAACAAAAGGTTTATAATATTTGTTTACAATTATTAGTAAAAAAAAAATGATAAAACATAGTAATTCATTTATCTTTATCAACAAATAAGGTGACACATTAAAAAAAATGCAATTATGTAGTGTCATTTGACACTTAATTCAATATTATCAAATAAATTAATAATGCATGCGGTAATTGGAGATTTAAATTAACTAAACAATACTTATATTATTATTATTTTTGACTTATCGTGCATGTCTATAGGTCTATATCTGACGTAACATACAACGCAACACATTAATATTAATCATATCTAATGAGGCTTGGTCGTCCAAAACTCATAGTATGCATAAAATAAAAAACGCAAATGAATATAATTTATTTTCTTCAATATAAATACGTAAAGTTTGATTTTTTTTATAGAAATTAAATTGTATGTAATTTTATATTAGAAAACATTTTAAACCACAAAAATATTGTCTCAATAAGTTGAGAATAAAAAATTACGGTCAACCTTAGTATAAATACACATTTTTTTTTTTATTTATGCAGGGTGATTTATTATTATGAACATAACCTTTATTAAAATTATGCAATTTATTATATTATTTATTAAATAAAGAATCATTCTACCAACTAAGGCTTGGCCTTAGTCTTATTCTTCACTTATTGGAACACACTTTATGTTTTTATAGTTTTCTTTTTTTTTTTTTTTTTGACAGATGTTTAAAAAATTTCCAGTGTATATCGAAATTTGACCGTTACATACCAATATTTTTTTAGGCTGACACAAAATTTTGTAAATTGAAACTTTATAATAGTGGCAACGGTTGTCAATGGAGTATTGACTTTATTCAACCTAAAACTTTTTGAATAATCGTTGTTTTAATATGAAATTATAAGTTATCATTTATCGAGTGTGTAAAAATACGTTTTGTCATGAGTTTGCACGAAAAAAAAACTACTGCACGAGTTGCTTACATTTTTTTGCACGACTGCACTTATTCATATTATTTTAATGAAAATACAAATTATTAAGTTAATAACAATTTAATTTTGTGTAAAATGGGCCAGAAAATCACAAAACAAATTCAAAACGTAATACTTTATTTATTGTCATTTCTAATGCGCGTTGTTTATTATTTGCTGACGATATAAAAATCTTTAAAAATTCAGTTTTTGGATGATGCTGTGCTACTTAATTAAGAAGTACTGATTTTTTCTAGTTGGTGTCAGGCTTAACTTACTACTTAATTTAAATAAGTGCAAAGTGATGACATTTTCTAGACGTCTACGGTGATGTATGGTTATTCTCTCATGAATGTTCTTTTTTATTTCGCGTTTTACAGCTATTTTACATCGCCCCAGAAGTCTTACGACTTGTTTGAAGGGGGTTGATGAGACCAACGGCTTATTAAGTGACTTCCGAATCACCCCGGTGGATAAAGAGCAAAGTTATTATTTTAGTCATATTCGGGGATCGAACCCGAGACTGTTAGCGTGGTACACTAACGCTCTATAACTGAGCTATCTCATGAATGTTGTCGGGAGTTAACACCATTCGTGATTTAGGCATTACGTTTGATTCAAGCCTTTCATTTACACTAAATATCGATCAAAGTGTGGTCTCTATACACCGCCGTCAGTAAAGGAAAAATTGAACAGATTAAAAAAAAAAGTTTGTTTGTTGTTTGGCGTATAAATGCAATATTGCAGGCAGCTACACGGAACTTCTACATTTAACATGATCGGTCTTGAAAAGAGACGTTTTCATTTTGACGTGACACTAGTTTTTAAAGTGCTTTGTGGGATTATTGACTGTCCTGACTTGCTTAGCTTAATTGGTATTCTTGTCCCAGCTCGAGTTTCACGCAATAACTACTTATTTTATATACCGTACGAACGTACAGATTATCTACACGTATTTTTGCACTTATCACCCATACGTGACTTTTTTAATATTTTGTGTCTATTTAAGTTTTATTCTTATTTTTAGTATTAGTTGTTTTATTTATATATTTTTTAAGTTGTAAATATATACTTATTTTGTAATGGCTTCCGTTGACTAGTAAATAATAATAATAATAATACTCAAATATTGGCAACACTTAATGCAAATCATGAAAGTTTGTTGAATTCATTATGACATCGATACGTATACGTCAATATTCTATAAACGTCAACAATGAAATAATATATAAAAATCTTATTAATCTCCGTTTTTTATCGGTATACTAATTGATTGAGTATAACTCATGTTCTCTGCAACAATGCTAATCACTTCAGAATGCCATTAATTTTCAATATTATGATGATCTCACAAATTGTTTATTGAATTGCCAATGTTTTTCTAATTAAGAGTAAGGAATTGATATGCATGCTGAATTATTCATGCATGTTTATCAATGCCAATGCAGTTATTTGGTTCAGTTTATTAAATATGTAAATAAAAATCACATATGAAAACGAAACTGGGCTATCATTGTAAACACATTAATGAGATGCAAAGAAATAAATTACATTATGAATGCAGTCAATTAGAAATAATATTAAGCAAAATCTATTTTAAAAAATTTTGTATTATACAATCTTCACTAGTTTAGCCTTAAGAATATATTTAACAAACATGAAGATCTAGAAATCTATTAGAAGAAAGACATTTGTACTCTTCTTTAATTAAAGGAGTTAATGAAAAACCTTCCACGATTTGACAGAAGATAGTTGAGACCAAAACAATTAAAATATTTTAATAAACTCTAAGTTCAATAAATAAAAAAAAATAGTTTATTTAGTATATATGTATGTAATATAAAAATAATATGTAATATAAAAAGACTAATATATTAACAAAACTTATGTTTAAACATAAGCTTTGTTTTCATTATTTTTCAATGGATTGGCCTATAAAAATGATATATGTACAAGATTGTTTCAGTGTATAATGTTTAATTAACAGATTTTTTGTGTCTAAAAGAAAAAAAATTGGTGGAATGTCGGTGTTCATTCATAGCATGATTATTTTTAAATTTTTTTGGTGAGGCGATCTATCAAAATTATAAGACGGTACCCACTGAAGGTTAGGTTTCAACACAGGTTCATCATCATGTGCGTATACTTTTTTTTCTTTCACCCTGTTCTTTGCGAATTTGCATAGGTTTTCTGAGAAACGAACTAAGTGGTAATGGACTTCAAGTGCCATCACTCACTTAGCGAAGAGTGTTAAAGCGATCCGCTGGAATAAATTATAATTATTGTTTTTTTTTTTTTTTTCGGATAGGGATAGCAATTTTTTCGAAATATTTATCGTAAAATATTGATAGTTTAGCATGGATAATATTGGTATATCAATAAATAGTGTTATATATTTTTTCATGAAAATACACGTTTCTTTATATGTGTATTGTAAATTTGTTTGTGAGTACCACTGTACACACGATTTTTCTTTTTTTTATGAATTTACATGAATATGTACCTACAATAATGTATTTGAAAACTTAACTTTTTTTTTATATAGAATACTCTGTATATTTTTACATTTTTTATTTCTAAGGTTTTAACAATTTTTTGTGGAAATTATTTTTTTATAAAATGTAGTTATGCAAAGTAATATTTTTCCACATACAAACCAAAGGTATAAAAAACACAAAATCAAAAACAAATAACAAACAATTAAATAGAATTAAAATAAATGCCATCGCTCAGCGGCTTGACTCCAACCTCTCAACAACTTTATGAAACCATTGACAATTTTTATTGAAATTATTGTTTTGTTTTTGATATTTTTTTTACTGTTTTGTTTGTTTGTAGAGGCTTTGCATATTATGCGAGCAGTTCGGGGTTCAATCCCTAACAGATATTATTGCTCTTTATCCACCGGGATGGTTCGGAAGTCAGCTTATAAGCTGTGGGTCCCATCAACCTTCTTTAAACAAGTCGTAGACTTACTGTTGCGATATAAAATAGCCGTAAAAAGCACAATAAATTAATGAAAAAAAAATTGTCGAAAAATATTCTTAATTTGAAGTTCAGGAGTTTAGATTAGTTTTATATAATAAAAAATTACAAAAAAATTGTGAAATACAGGGTATTCTATTTGAAAAAGAAAAGTTATCTAGTTTCCATAATAAAATGAACATCCTTTTTAAATATATGTTTAAACTATAGCTTATTTAAAACCAAATACTTGTATTTGATTTTTTTGCGATTGAAGAATTATTTAGGACATATGGGTAATTTTGACTAACCGATTGCATGCAGCAAAACGTTTGTATGTATTTAATTTTTTTTTCATATACATATTTATATCAAGTACTTTTGACAAATTTCTGTAACGTCGATATAAAATATTGTCCGCTTATTTTTTAAAACAGATTCTACTGATTTTACAGAAAAAATTGCAATGTGGTCGGAGATGTCGAAATGTAAAAGATTTATATTCAATTTATAAATAAAAAATTGTTTGATGAACGTATCAATAAATCGATTTAAAATAAATATATTACTACAAACACAAAATTGAAATTAAAAAAATACATATATTTTAAATAAATATTGATTTTTAGGCCATTGCCATCAATTCTCACAAGAAAGAAAATAATGATTACTTTGGCATTTAGCCATATTTAGTTCCTTCATCTTTAAACTCACCACTACCAAGATATTTCAAAATTAGCATCGACATTCTTCACGGGGAATTTCTATTAGAATCTATAATTACTTCCACCTCGACAATACGTTTACTTATTACAAATATTCTTATATTATTAATTGTAATATAACCGAATATAATACGGACAATTAAGCTTATCAACATGTATCCCACACATCTTTGAATATTTAGTTGATGCTACGTGATAGCCCGAACGCTATATTGCATTACAATTAATTTCTCGTTTCGAGAGTCAATATTTATTGTTTACTAAACAATGCATTTATAGTACTAACTGTAAAATGTATTATAACTGAACATTAAAACAATGCGGAGTGATATTTTCAAAATAATGTAAATATAAATTGTTTCAATTCAATATTATTAAACGGAATTGCTGTTTATGCTGCTACTTTGCTTTGTTGTTTATAAATATTTATCATTATTTATTGATAATCTCTAAATAAGATAAATTGTACTATATAGATTATATCATCAAATTAATCAGATAGAATAAATATCGCGATAAAAGCAAATTTCTCAATTAACGTCATTGTTGCCTGTTTTGAATCTATAAATATCTACATATTCTTTACAAAGTATATTTTAGTTCTCAAATAAATAGGATTTTTATTATTAAAGTATTTTAACAATTAATATGGTATTATCAGTTTCCATGTTTATTACAACGTAGTTAAATTTTTTTTTTTTGTATAAATAATGGATTTCGATATGGACATTTTTTTCAGTTTTCCATATGTACGGTTTGCTTTTCAGTGAGTTTACGTTTTCTAATTAAGTGTGTTTATTTTAATCTTAGCTGTTTATATACATACACACAGGGAAGCCGCGTTTTCAAATTAAATGTGACCTTGGCTTGGCGTAAATGTTCGGATTCGAGTCGGGGAGATTAATTGGAAAATGCAGTTGCAGTTTGCACCAACAATAAATTTATAACACATACACATTTATTTTTTATATGGATGTAATAAAAACAATCAAGAACTTGCCCAGCTTGAAAAGTAATGACATGCGTTTGCTTATTTATTATACCAGCGTTTCAATTTAATGAAGATTTTGAACAAAGACATATTACATGTGTAAATAAATAGTATTCATTTATATGAGATATATGGTGGTTCAGTTGTAATGTCGTACATGCTATACAAGATAAAATAAATTCTGAAAAATGTTATTTAGAATCAATTAAAAACTTGCACCATATGCATAAAATAAATTCAATTAATTTACTCATATTTATTGCTTAACCTTTAGAAATACATGAATTTTGATATATTACAAGTTTAGTCAATTCTGTGGTTAGGTTATGGTGTCTCAATGTCTACACTCGGTACGTGTTTGTTTACGGTTAATAAAAACAAATAAACAAAAAAAAGTTGTATGTGATTTGATAGAAGTAAAAGAAAAATATTGAGTTTTTTTAGATAATAATATTTTTACTTATTTTTTTTATATGTTGTTTACATGCTACAAATCACTCAGTATAATTAACAAATTGCATATGCATTTACTTTATCGAATTGAAGAAAATTTTTTAGTGTTTAGCTTTACTTATGACTGAATCACTACTGACATTCTAATCATTAAAATTTTTAATTTATGTATTAATAATGTAAGTATAGTTTTTTTTGGTTGTGTGTTGTGTAGTACGTGATATATTTAATAATACATCAACTAAAAATATAATGTTGCTATGTCATATTTTTCAAAAGAAAATATTATTATATGCCGGTTTTGGGTTTACGTCAACAATATTGGAACAGAGGTTCTAAATGATAAAACTGTGATGGCTGGCAGTAAGTGGCACCTGAATCCTTGATTTAAACATGAACGAATTTTAGTTGTGGTTGTTGGTGTTTGCCGGTGATTCAGTGAGACTTCCCAAATTGCACCGAATGCATGTGTGTTTTGTGTACAAAACAGCAGTTTTCTGTTCTGAAGCAGATTTGCTAAAATTTGAGAACTACTAAACTTTTTCATTAATGGTTTACTTTTTATTTGTCGTATTCTCTCCTTCTTTTTTATGAATAGTTTATGCAGTTCTATTGGTTGTATAAGTTTTATTTTTAGTGTTATTCTTGTTTCTTCGTCTGGGATTACTTTTATGTTTCCTTTCGTTGTCAGGTATATTCTGACCAAAGGTTGCGTTGTCTGCAAACCTCGAGATGGTGTATCTACCATTTGGTATTTGCCTCGTTATTTCTGTTATTCTGCTTTCCTTTAACATTTCTTTTCTCCTCTTTATCTCTGCTATTTTGTTTGGTATGGTATTCTCTGTAAATGTTTTTTTCTTTATTTCTTGGTATGTATAATTGTTCTGTTTCTCTTTATTTCTTTTTTTTTGTTTTTTTACTGTTTTGTTGTTTTCATTTTTCTCTTCTTTTGCCTTTTTTTGTTGTGCTTTTATTATGTGTGTTCGTTTTAATTATTTGTTTTATATACTTCCGTTTTCAAACTTTTCAATTTTCTTTCTTTTTACTCTTGTTGCAAAGTTTCTTAGCGCACTCTATTTATTTTTATCTTTTAGGCATTTCTTAATGATTCCTGTTTTATCCACTTTTCTTTTTAGTATATTTTTTAGTTTTTTTTTCTTTCTTTTTCCCACGTCTTACATTCTATTAGAGTGTGCTCTGCATTATTGTGTGTTTCAGGCTGACAGAATAGACATCTTTCTTCTTCCTTGATGTTTTTTTTATTTTTTGCTATAACTTTTCAAAGGTTTCATGCTCAGTCAGTATTTGTGTTGCTTAATAACACGTCTCGGTTTCTCTATTCATCTTTTTATCTTTGTTATTAGTTCTTTTGACCATTATCTTTTTTCTCTTCTGTACCACTGACTCTGACATGTTTTTTATTGTTTTCTGTTCTTTTTTTTATATAATAATTATAAATAACTCGTAATGGCGAGACTACACAAATGTGTGAAAGCAGTGTGGCCTGCGCTGCTAGGTAAACTTATTGAAAATAACAACTTTACTTACTACCAAGGCTGCAGAGCGGCGGCACAGGCCAATTATTATGGTATTTATAAGTAATACTTACCATACATTAATAATTCCATTGTTGAGCTATTACGGGATCTATTTTCTGTACTATTCTTATCTAGGACACTTATGTGTTAAGTCAAAGGCTTTTTCTTTTTTTTAAGCTACATATGACCTTCTCTTCCGACTGTTTATAACCGGTGATTATTTAGAATTACTTTTTTTCAAGAAAAAAAAAAGAGATTTAATTTTATCGGGTAATTTTTATTATCATACAAAACAACTATTTTTACATTTTTTTTTTTTTAATTATTTTTTTTTTAATGTTTTTTGTAACTGCGGCTAATAACATGGTCTATTCTAAAGTGCCAATTTTTGATGACGCGTTTGAGCATTTTGACTGGCATTTTGCGAATGACGCGAATAATGTTGGCTTCTAGTTTTTTAATTATAGCCTTATAGGCTTATCCATGTAGACTTTAGAGTTTACATAGCTTCATATATAAAAGTCATTTCCAATAAAGCCATGGTTTTACGAGTTGTTTGGCAAGTAGCGCCGTTTTGTAGGAACCAAATGTCGTCAAGATTACAGGCTTCAATTTTCCGTTATTATTGCGCGATAACGGGCTTCATTCACGATGATTCTACTAGCTTATAAACCACACCAAACTCTTCTTTTGTCTGATTGCTTTTCAGCCCAAGTACGGCAATTTTGTCTATTGATGTAACCAGAAATGGGTCTCATTGATGAACAAATTTTTTTCGAAAACAGTAGATTCTTACGTAAAATATGTCAAGTTGTTCCATACGACAAGCTGTTGAGAACGGCGCCGAATCAATTTATCATCTTGTACACTCTCAGCTACCGCCGCTATATTTTTTTTTACTACATGCTAGATATGGTCTATTTAGTCGCGTATTATCCAGTAATGAAAATTGGGTTTCAATTTTTTTTTTATGGTAGAGGCAATTGTGCATTTGGTAGGACGATTATGTGGACCATAAGTTGCTCTAAGCGCACAAAACACGTTTCTCGCAGAACGCTGATTTTTGTAATACAGCTGAATAATTTGTAGACGTTGTACCTGGTAAAGTCTTTTCATGATAAAATGTCAAACAATACTAAACAAAAATACCATCAAAGTTTGACTCGGCTCACATTTGATCTGCCATAAAATTTTTCACCGAAAAAATTTCTTCTAAATAAATCTCCCAATATAGATTAGAGCTTATCTAAAGGGGTTTCCAATAAGAAGTTTTATTTTGAATAGCAGGCTTTTTGGGCAGCTGCTAATTTCGAAGCTATTATCTTTGACATTTTACAAGTAAAAACTACGCTATTATTTAAAATGGAACGATACACGCTGTTGAATCATTGAAATTATTAAAATTCACTACAAAAATTGTGAACATTTTTCAGTCACAGTTCGCAAAACTAAAGCACTTTTTGGTCGTCGTAAAGCACCTTCTCAGCCGGCAATAGTAAACCTGGTTGAAAAATTTGAGCTATTGGGACAAGTTTGTGATGTGAAGAATCGAAACCGTGTGCATCGCTCAAGAACACATGCGAATATTGCTGATTAGCCCGTAGGTTTGTCGATCTTTGGAATTAGACATTTCACAAACGACATTACACCGTATTTTGCATAAAGACTTAAGTCTTAAGGCTTTTAAAGTTCAGTTAACACAAGAACTCAAGCCGGTCGATCCCCATAAACGTCGTATCTTCGCTGATTGGGTTCTTCAAATGCATCAAAATGGTCCGGAATTTTATCGAAAAATCATATTTAGTGATGAGGCCCATTTTCTCCTCGGAGGCTACGTTAATAAGCAACATTGTAGCATTTGGGGCTCAGAAAATCCAAGAATGATTGTTGAAAAGTCTTTGCATCTTCAACGTGTCACTGTTTAGTGCGGTTTTTGGGCTGGCGGTGTGATTGGACCCTACTTTTTCGAAAATGAGGCTGGTACAACTGTTACGGTGAATGGATGGCGCTACCGAGCTATGATTAATGACGTTTATTTTCAGCAAGACGGCACTACGTGCCACACAAGCAACGAAACAATCGCAATTTTGCAAGAAAAGTTTCCTGACCGTGTTATTTTTCGAAGAAGTGATCACAATTGGCCACCGAGATCTTGTGATTTAACACCTTTGGCTTTTTTCTTTGGGGCCACGTGAAAGATAAGGTCTATGCCAATGCTTCACAATTGATTCAAGACCTTAAAGATCGAATTCGTGAAGTTATCGAGGACATACAGCCGCAAATGTGCGAATTGGTAATGGAAAATATCATGAAAAGAATGTGGTACCGCAACTGTAACCGTGGCGG
The DNA here is from genome assembly GCA_963932245.1 of Tachinus rufipes. Lineage (NCBI taxonomy): Eukaryota > Metazoa > Arthropoda > Insecta > Coleoptera > Staphylinidae > Tachinus > Tachinus rufipes. The sequence continues at coordinate 74,949,423 of OZ010743.1, read as the reverse complement.
CCATTTGACAGATATCGTTTTCAAATGTTAATGGCATACCTTTCTCTTTACAATGAAATAAACATTTATTGATATCTCTTAAAAAATACCCGTTTTTTTTAATATCAAAATGAAACCTCTTATTGGAAAACCCTATATAATTCAAGTAAATGAATAAAGATTTTTTTTGATAGTTTGAATAAATTTTTTGGACTAATGTTGTAGATAATTAAGGGATTTTATAAACGATTTATTTTATCAATACTAATTTTTGATTGTTTAGGGAGTTCGGCTATAGGCTTTAAAATAAGGTATAGCAAGTCAAGATTAGATTGGCCAGTATAATAGGCAACTTAATATACACAAAAGTTTTCTGTTGCACTCATGCCTTTGCCCGTTTTAGTATCCTTCATTCGCGCTTACATTTCACATATTCATGGGCCACGCTTTTCTGGGATTACTGTAGTTATGACAATTTTTCAAAAAACAAATGAACTTTAATAACTACGTACCGAGGCTCTGAATCAAAAGTTGAAACTAATAAAAGTTGTTTGTTATAAAGGGTTCTCCCATTTGTCATTTTTGGGTCTAAAGACTTTGCATTACCACCTTGTATACAACGTTTTTATGTATATCTCAAAATTTTACCAAAATGTTACTTACCTACGCTTCAATTACTGATCGCTACAGAATTTTATTTTATTTTTTCCTAGGTAATAAAAGTTATGTGACTCCTTAGGGAGCTATTTAACTACCTACGGGAAAATTAATGCTTTTTACTTCTTGTGGAGTAATAGTATATTGTACAACAAGCTCAGTTTGATTTATATGAATTGCATCATTGACTCGTGTGTGTACTTGTGGAAAATGGGCACTACGTTGCACTATGATTTTTCTACGCCGTATACAAACAAAAAGAACGAAACTTTTTACAAAATGTTATATTTTGACAGATATTGGTTACTTTTCAGAAGGGCGTATTAGGTACTTACGTACACATTATGCGTGCGTAATGGATGATATGAAACAGCATATTTTTTTTGCAACACTAGTTGCATAGTAAAAACTATGCAGTAATGAGTAGAAAATAGTGTATTGTATTGTACAAAGAGCACGAAATGAGTCTTTTTTTCATGAGTGAAAAAAGGTTTTTATGTGATTTGTACACTATAATTTCTCTATGACTTTAATACTTATAAAATTAGTTATAAATTTATTAAAATTATCTATTTTTTTATTAATCAAATTATCAAGTACATAATATGATCAACGTTTAATCATATTCATTTTGAAATAAACATCGTGCGTAATAGGCTTATTACGCAAGGGTCGTGCATAGTTTGTTTTTTTACACTTTTACACATTAAATATATTTTAGATAAACTTAACTTTTATTTCGAATGTTTAGTTTAGCGGGGGTAACGGGGTAATATCTAACTTCTCATAAACCATCTAATAATAATTTATTAGGAGAAAAACTTATTTTATATTATTAGCCGAACGTATTTTATTAATACCTATGGATAGTTAATAAAATATGTGCTTAATATTGCCGTTTATTAGGTGTTATTAAAATACATTGGTTAATAAATAGGTTATTCTGCTAATAGTTTTTTAGCAGTTAGATATCAATATCTATAAAATCACATTTATCAAGTATAAATTAATGCAGATTTGTGCATTCTATTGTTGTGCAGTAGATTTGTATACTAACAATCAACGCACGCATTTGAAATGTGCTAAAATATATCTGTCTTAACAATTATTTATTTTAAAGAAATAGATACATTTTGCATGTTTTTATATGTAATTTTGTAGACGAATAAAATTATAAATTTACCTGAGTTGATGAATTAATAGTTAATTAACTGTAATTAAAAATCTTAGGACACAGAAGTTGAGACAAATGTTTTCCAAAGTCTAATCCTTTTTCTTTATTTACATATGTAAATATAATAAATATTAGTTATTCTCTTTAGTTTATTTTTATGATGTAATCCGGTAGTAGTTTGACAAACACAAACAAATCCACGTTGCATGTTTAAGGGTTGAACTGTTTGTTATATTCGAATCAAGCCATTTATTTAATTACCACAAACATCCTAGAGCGACAAAATTAAAATCTAACGCTGTCGAAAATCATTAAAATTATAATAAATATAATAAATAAAAGCTTTTTATATCTTCAATAGCAGCTGTTTAATTCATCTAAGCATCTCTAAAACGTTGACCTTAAATATGATGTGGGGTCAATTTGAACCCATTATGTACCTTTTCTTTTCAGTTTTAATAGAAAATATTAAAATTAGTACAAATTCTAATAGAAACAAATAAAGCAATGTGCATACAATAATTTTATTTATAAATGTTATGAAATCTATGACATCAGCTATAAATTTCCATACATTTTTATATCGGGAATGCACGAATTTCCATATTGAGTTGAAATTAATTGTAAAATACTCTGTAATCTTACAAAGGCAAACAATTAATAATGAATAGATACGAATGATTTATCTTTTTTTTTTCTTATTATATCTTATTCCGAATGTCCTTGATTAATATAGTCTGCAGAACTGCATATAGAAACTAAACGAATGTAGCAACAAACCTACGTCTTACGCAACAGTTTTCTAAACCTACATACTTTATGGATATCTAAATTATTTTTCTTTATAACTCATCTGGACCTTGAACAAATTCATTAGATCATCGCCAACATTTTATGATAATATCAAAGTTCTATTAAGTAGCATCGACACAAAATATTATTAACTAAACACTAAGTAAATTATTGTGTACCCTTTTGCTTGTCATACGAGGGCTGAAAGATGAGAGCAAATAAGCATCTAGTTACCCAAAGCAAACATTTTATTATACAATTAGGGGTAGCATTTTTTTATTGAACCAATATTTGCTGTTTGGTAAAGTAGGGGTTGTATTACACAATAGCCATTGTGAAATAGATCTGTGTGGACAGATTTTTTTAAGTACTAAAGAATTTTAAATAATATGCGGAAATGTCTGATGAACTAATAATAATAAATTTATCCACATTAATTAATTAATGATATAGGGGTAATAACTGCCGGGCAAATTTATGCATCTCATTTAAATGCCCTTTACGTGGGGGTCAATTCTACCTGCATTTTAAGACGTACGCACACACACATTCTAATGCATTTCACATGTAACTCAACCCCCAACCCCCCTCTATCTAACAGCAACATCCGTTCCCACGTCACAAACAAATATCGTTATAAGAAAATATGAATTTATCTGTCGATTTAAATGTCGCACTAATAAATTCACAATTGCACAATGCCGAACGTTCTAAATAATTTAATGATTAATACGCGCTCACATACATAGAGTTTTTCTATCATAAAAAAACGACACATAAAGTACCATTAGCTATTGCATATTGAATAATAAATAACTACGTTCTAAATAGCGCTTTTAGTCAACAAAGAAAATATTTAATGAAAATTTACCGCGTGGTATATTTTTTTATTGTTAAAATAATTTAATAATACATTTTTTTAAGTATTAATGTATACTTGGTATTATTTCTATTGTACCCAACAATACATAAATGTATAGCTTCTGCACTGTATATTTTAAGTAATTGATGAACTGATCGATGGTTATTTAATTATGTATCGTTTAATTAAAAAGAACAAAGGCAATTTTCTTTAAGCCTTTTGAATATTTTATAAAGAAAAATTATGTTATATTAAAGATGTAAGTTTGCTACAGTATACTATTATTACATATGATTATTGTGACTTGGGTATTAATTTTAAATTTCAAAGAACATGGAATCTTAGTCCTACTTTTAATAGAAATTCTACTTTCAAGAATAAATTAGTACAATTTACCATTATTTATTTTTATTAAATTATTTTCCAATAACCTGCTTAATGATATATGATGAACATAGTATTACAGATATCATAAATTTGTGGAAATACATTATACCACATACTAAAATTAGTTAAACTTAAATAATTACAAAAATACACAGCTATACTCTTGAATATAATTATAAAGAGACAGTTTTATAGATGTACCTAACATTATGCAGTTTTCAGATGTACATTATATAAGTTTCTGGTTCATTGTGCAGCAAACATGGGTATCTGATATGACTCGCTTAAAGTTTGGAAAATTATTTAAAACAATGGATCATATCCTAATCATGTATATGTATGTATATATAAATAAAATATTCATTATATTTTTTTACAGTCGAGGTTTTAACGTATGCAAAAATATCAACATGTTGGCATTTCAAATAACTACGTAAAAAAGGAGGTAGTAGACGACTTGTCTGCGCAGAACTAAACGATTATTTATTGAATAAATTATTTTTATAATTGGTCTTATATTTTGCACTACTAGTACAGATATTTTGAAAATTAACATATTTTGACTGTTTTTTGACAACTTTAATTGTTACTTTGTTTTTAAACAAAACTTGTAGAAATGTTTTAAAGCAGATTAATTTATTACAGACATATGCATGCAAACATTATTATGATAATAACTTATGTAAAATGTAAATCGCTTTATTGCTTCTCAAAATATTCTCCTTTAAAATCAATACACTTTTGCGTCCGATGATACCAATTTTCAAAACAATTTTGCCACTCTGAGCGAGGTACCTCTAAAACAAGTGATTTAAATGCTTCAACGGCCTCTTCAGGCGATGAAAAACGCTCGCCACGCATTTTATTTTTGATATGTTGAAATAGGAAGAAGTCATTGGGCGATAAATCAGGCGAATATGGGCAAAAAATTCACTACAGTTTGTCATGCTGTGTGAGCGCTTGCATTGTCATGATGAACAATGATTCGCCGGTTTATGTTGTTCCTTCTGATTTCATAACTTCCGGCAAACAAATTGAAGTCAGCATTAACTGTCCTTCGATCCTCTAATGCAACAGTTGCAACATGACCCGTTTTTCGGAAGAAACAAGCAATCATTCTTTTTGAAACATACAGTCGATTGCTGTTTAGTTTCAAGCTCATATGAATATATCCAAGATTCGTCACCTGTTACGATGTTATATAACAAATTTGAACGACCCCCTTCGAAATTCTTTAGCATCACTTGACACGTGCCTGTATTTGTTCTTTTTTCAAATTGTGTGGGATCCAACGACTGCAAAGCTTCCTGACATGCAAATGATCCTGAAAATCGTATGTATTTGTTTTGCTACAATGCCTAAGGATGCATGGACGACCTTTGCGAAGATCGTCATCAAGCGTTGGTCTTCCACGCTTGAATTCTGCGAATCATTTGTGAACTATAGTTTTGGATGGTGCTTCATCCCTAAATAACGAACAAGTTTTTCACACATTGCGGCGGTGTTAAACCGTATCAAAAATCATAAAAAATCATCACTCGGAAGTCACGATTCGAAATTTCCATTTTTCACACAATTATTACTCTCGTTAAATTTTGTTGAAATGAAACCGAGCAGTTTGAAATCGAACTGTCAACTGAATTATAGGTGAAAAACGTCAAATTTTACGAATATGACAATCGCAGAACGCTGGTAATACAGACAGTACTTGATTCCTCGAACTTTAGCAGTGCCCCTTGTATAAAGCTTTTTTTATGATTTGTTGTTCTTTATTAGTGCAAAAATTATACTAGAATAAAATTGATCAATTGATATTTTTTTTTAAGTTTTCCGTGACATATAACGGGTGATTCAATTTTATTATCATACAAAAGAACTATTCTTTACATTTATTTTTTAAATATTAATTTTCACAAATGTTGGCCGTAACTGCGGCTAAATGGTTTATTCTGAAGTTCCAATTTTCGAAGACGCGTTTTGTGCATTTCTATTGGTTTTTTTCATTATTCATGTGGACTTTGGACTTTACATAGCTCCTAAGAAATGTCTAGAGGTGCGATACACACATCATCTAGGCAGCCGATTTACCGGTCCGAAGAGTGAAATTAACTGTTCACCCATAAAGCTCTGGTTTCACGGGCTATGTGACTGCGCTTGTTGGAACCAAATGTTGTCGAGAATACGGGTTTCAATTTTAGGCAGCAAATAGTCTGTTATCATGGCACGACAACGGGCGCCATTCTCAGTTATTTTCGGGACGCCTTATTTTTGAAAAAAAATATGAACCGATGGTTTCACTAGCCCATAAACCACATCAAACCGTTGTTTTGGCTGAATGTAATGGCAGCACTTGAACCTCGTCTGGTTGCTCTGCAGCCCAAATCCGGCAATTTTGCCAATTGATGTATCCATTAAGCCAGAAATCGGTCTCATTGTTGAACAAAATTTTGGTCGAAAACAGTGCATCTTCTTCAAGCTTTTCAAGAACCCAAAGACTGAAACTCTTGCACGAGTTGAATTTTGCATGCTTTTAAACCAAGATTCTTACATACGCCAAGTTTTTTTATACGACAAGCCAAGCTGTTGAAAACGGCGTTGAATCGATTCATCACGGTCATTGCGTACTCTCAGCTGCCGTCGCTATGTTTTCTTTACTAAATGCTGGATGGTGGACTATTTAGTCGCGTATTATCCAATTTTTTTTTCTGAAATTTGTGATGTTTTACCGAATTGTGCGTTTGGTAAGCCGATTATGTGGACTATAAGTTGCTCTAAGCACACGAAAAATAATCGAACAGATATTACATAATATTTGCTGTGTGCGTTGGTTTTGGCCATGATTGTGGCCGCTTTAATGTTTTAACACAATATTGTACGTCGTTTATTTGGTACACCATTCCGCTTAATCAAGATAGTAAATTTAATTTAGAAAAATTTATAATTACTAGAAAAAATCAACAGAAATAGATTAATATGTTTGATTTAATTTCTATATTTTAGAATGAAAAAAATATTTGCAGGTTGAAGCGTTTATCATAACTTTTATTGAAACCAATTCTTTATTTTGATGTGGAATTTTGCATATTTGGGCCAGCCGTTTAATCGGATTTCAGACGTTTTGATTAAGAATTTATCCCAAATATGCAAAATTAAAAAAAAAAAAACGACGAGAATTCTCAATGTCAAAACAGTATTTTTTAATGCATAGCAATACCGGGGGTCAGAGAGTTGAGCAAAAGTAAATATCGTTTTAAATAAAAATATTTATCTATTGGATTTGTTTTATTATACGCATTTTTTATACATACTCATTTAAAATCTGCTGAGCGTCAACGACTATCTCAAAGAAATGTTTCTGCAACCGTGAATTTGACACACAAGAAAAGTTTCTATCAAAATAAAACTCTATTACGTGAAAAGCTTACGTCTGCAGGTTTCTTTGATAAACAAGTTGCAGCAGATGCTGACTATTTTATCATTAACTCTGTGATAGAAATATTATTTTGTTACTATTTTGTAATAATTGTTGTCGAAAACGAGGAAGTCCGAAGAACGGATTTATTGTTCTAGTTTTAATTATTAATTATATTTTATTTCTTTACGCATTCTGTGGATGTGACACAACTTCTTCATTTTATAGACAATGCAAACGGAAAATTGTCAGTTTACTACAAAAGTCTGCAGGATTACGCATTGCGGAATGTTTTAAAAACACCAATTCTTATTCGAAAAAGTTATTTTAGCTTTTTACAAAGCAGAACCCGTTGAGCATTATTTAAATAATTGTGGATATAGATGTTTTGGAAAGTCAATAATAAAAATTACATGTACTTTGCATTGTTACTTCCTAGTGAGTCTGCTGTACTGCAACACTATAAGAAACGATTACCAAATTCAGCAATGGTATGGCAATACTAAGAATTCCATAGGTGCAGTTGATAACGATACCAACACTAACAGTATAATTGAAGACGAGGACTTTTTTGTTGGTTTATTTCAAAAATTGCTAAATGGTTAAATAACTGTTCTAAATTATTTAACTTTTTTAATGCTTGAGAAGGTATTTTTTATTTAGTCTTATCATTCCGTTTGCCAACTCTAAATAATTTTATTTCTGCTGTAGTATATTCAGAATCTGAGTTAAGACAAATAGAGCTGCAAACTTTTTCATGCCAGTCTACACAGGACATCTACCACCGTTGGCAAATATTTGATATTTATATGAATTGTATAGTAAAATAAATTCTTATAAGTTTAAACAATCTACTGATATGTTAGAGGTCTTTGGTTCAAGTTTGGAGCTTAGCATACTTGGAATAATTGCATATTGGTCTTATCGGTAAAGTACAGACCAAAATTTTCAGTGGATAAGGACATTAGTACTTAAAAAAATGAATAAAACACATTTACTATGTACTATATCACGAATATATTTAAAAAACCGTAACAACTAGTTTCAACCTTTACAAGACCATCATCGGACGGTGATACAAACAAGTATGAATATAGTAAAACATAATTAGTACATTAGTACTTAATCAGTAATATGAAATAAGACGTTTTAATATGGAAAAAGAACACTAAAGATTTTGTAATGTAATTTTATAAGAGTTTTTCTTGAAGCATCATTAAATTTGATAGAATAGTAGTAATATATTTCGGATGGGATAATTATAGTAGACCACTACCATGTTATAATATTTTTAGTTAAATGACATTGGTACGTGACTGATTGTTATTGATCTCAGGATTCAACATAATAATTTAAAATAAATTCAAAAAAACTAAATCAGAATTTTATTCTACTTACTAACTTATTGTGGCTATAATATATTTTTGGAGATCTATTGCCTGTCATTTAAATTGAAATTCATATTTTAAGTATTTAATTGAAACATGTAAAATCAAAAATATAAATAAATCCATAACAATAATTTTATTATACTTTCTCGCTTTATTTTATTCTCCAAATTGTGTTCCATAGAGTATAAACATTTGATAAGTCATTTAGCTACTAATTCTAAACGAAATAAGTTGTCTTTCTCAATGATTTTAATGACTTTTGAATTAAACGACTTGTCGATTTCATTTATTTATACATAGGTGCCAATGAAACCTAGCAGACTATTTTAATGTTAGTATAGGGTTTCGTAAATTTATTGTTACAACTAGAAAATTATAAACACCGTTTTATAATTCCCGGAGAATTTGTATGTATGTGTGTGTGTGGAGGGAGAGTTTTTATCGCGATAGGGCGCCGAAAATAGAACGACGCTGCCACTCTTGGGTGGTTGCCCTCGCCCATATTCCGTCAATCTGGATATCGAAATTACAAAGTAAATTATTTACAAGTCGATTTTTGCCATCACACAATGGCGCACAGGATGTGTTATTATTCTAAATATATGTCTAATCGTAAATTATTTATAAACTGTACTCTCGCGTTTGCCAGAAGAAGCGACATTTCAGCGCGTTGACGTAAGTTATGATTTATTTAAAAAATAACAAAAACAGCAATGTTTTTATAAAAATAATTGTAGCGTTAAAACATTATTGACTAATTACATTGATGTATTATTAATAGGTTTTGGTCTACATTTTTTTTGTATAGCTGAAAATTCACATTGACTGTTTTATCTGTCGGCACGTATGTTGCAATAATACCTCCATTGAGAATCTGCACAATGCACACAAATTAGCAGCGCATTATGTTATCGTAGTGTTCAACACATTTCAATTAACGCGCTAATTACAATGTAAAAAACACATGTATGAGGAAGTGAGTGAGTGCATCGGTAACCATTGTGTCTGATTATTTTATCTAAAGATGCAATATTTTCGCCCACGCGTATTTTTCTTGGGGCGGGCATAATTTCCAATCGGAATTGAGACGTAAATGTTGAGACCGCATAAAAAAATCTCATATAAACCCCGCGGCGGTGATATAAAATGATATATGGGGGTTGCAGGAATATGCTGAATGGTCACTTAAGAGATCAGTCCGTAGATAATAAATCCAGAGGATTTGTATAAACTTCGATACAAGTAGTGGCGGTCGAAGTCGCGACCGAATCCACTAGTGTAGTGGAATAAGGGATGGGATTTATTACATTCGCGTGATGCCTCAAGTATTTGAACGAATCTATATTAAATTTTATTTAATTTTTATTTAACCATTCTTAATTAATTAACCAATTCGATATGATGATCTAAAATATTGCTTTCTGATTTCTTAATAGTTAGGTTACATTTATTTTAACTCTCTTTTTTAGTTCAGACAATTAAGTTAATTATTTTTAAACAACTAGAATCGCCTAATTCTAATTTAACTATTAGAGAATTCCAGTTTAATTATTCTTACACTTAATTTATACTATACATAGGGGAACATATTATTTGATTCAGTACAAATCTATTCAATTTATTGGGCGGATATGTTTACATCCCTATAGCATTATAGAGCTTTTATGGGGTTTATCGGCATTAGAGTTCTATTGTTATAAACGAGGTTCTGTTTTATCAAATTTAACAGGCGTTTCTTCAATGACGTTTGTCTATCTTATATCTATTGAATATTATATATTTTAATGCTAATTTATTTTTACACCACAAAGAAAATGCCACACATTTTCCTAGTCCACTCTAGATTAAACTAATTGCGTTCATTAAGCATGTCAATTTATTACACAATTCCCTCTCGACTCCGCGCAGTCTAATAATAAACTCGTTTCATTTCCCTATCTTTATGCACGCTCCCGAAAAAATAAAAATGAAACATATCAGGTCAATTTTATTTTATTAACGGTCGCGGGTCAACAAAAAGCAGCATTGATTAAGCCCTCATTATCATTCAATATATTTTTATACTCATTTGTAATTCGTTTTGTACTTTGTAATCAGCAATTAATTAATATTAATTGTCCGTTACGTCAAAACAAGATGGGATTTATTTGGCCTTTTATGTTATGTAAGGCTTATTGTGCAATTTTATTATTTTTATTAATTAATTCTAAATATAAATCTTACTAGTTAGATTTAACTTATTTTTATTTTAAAATTTAACAATATAGAATGATTAAAATTACAAAACATTTAGTTTATTCGGATTAATATTGATAGTTTTGAAATAATTTTTTTTAATTTACTTAAAATTCAATATGCATTGACATTTTGCAAAATGATTATTATAATATCAATCTTTTATGCTGATCTACCCACACGCTTTATGTAAAAAAAAATATGTTTAATTAAATGCGTCAATTCAATGTCAAACAATATGCGGTGCTCAATATGTAACTTTGTAAAAATTTATTTGGCAATGAATAAATAAAATTTGTGTTTAAAGAAATGGTATCTAATCAATCAAGTTGACACTTAAAATAAGTCGCTTCGCGATTATTGTCATAGCACGCACATTCGCGGCCGCACATGACAGATCGCATAGAACTCAAAAACTTCTAAACTGTCTCTTTGCGGTTGGCAGTTCAAAAAAAATATTTTTTTTTGGTTATTACTCTCACATTCGCACTGCTGATGACAAAAAACATTTACACTGTCGCTTCGCGAATGACAGTTTTGAAAAAGAAAACTTCTGTTTGGTTATCAGCATGCACATTTGCCACTATTCTCACTTATTCTTACTTCACCTAACTTTATCTCACTTAATAGAGCGTACCATTTGCCACATAACAAGTAAGCCAAAGCAAGAATTTTATCTCTCTCTGGCGGCCAATGACGGTACCAAGCTTGATATTTACGTGGTTTTGTTTGAAGTTTGAAAGTGAAAAAATAAATATTGTATTAACAATGTTTTTATAAACGTATGTTATTTATTATTTGAACTGCAAATGACAACAAATGAATTTTAATCTTAATTTAAAAATAGAACTATTTTAAATATTTGTAGGTTAGGTGAGTATTTTGGCTTACTTCACTGGCAAAGGAACGTACGGAACGTACCTATAGGTTGTGAGCTAAAGTGAGTATCTTGGCTTACTTTGGCTTACTTCACTTGGCAAAAGGAAAGCACCTAACGTCGTTTTGTGATTGACATTTCTGAAAATAACTACTTCTTTTTGGTTATTCTGTTACAATATGAATATAAGTTGTATAAATGTTTATTGCTTTGCAATGTTCTTTAAAGAAAAGACCATCTTGCAATGGGTATGTGCTTACAATCTTAATGTTGACATCTATCACTTTGCAATCTTCTTATCACTGCACTTACATAACCTAAACATATTTTATGCCCAATCTATTTTTTTGTACTTTATATTACGTAACAAAATAATATGTCTGCTCTCAATTTTGTTATATGATTATTGGCATGCATATAATCTAAAAAAATTACATTGTATTGTTGACAGTTATAAGAAAAGTTTTTGTGATTACTATGTCGCCGTGACATAACAATTATACAATTAACAATGTTAATGTGATTTGGCAGATGCGTTACAGTAAGAACATAATTTAAAAAAATTAGATTCTAATCTGTTGCTTTAAAATTTTTATTAATGGCACACATAACCTTAAAATTGTATCTTTGTGATTTGTGTTTATGTCACTTGCATAACCTGAACAGTGACATTTAATCTGTTACTTTGTTAGAAATGATTTTGATGTTACACAATACAAATATAGTTATTTTTATGATTAGTAGTGGAAAAATTGTATTTGTATGCATGTCTGAGATGGTGCGTATTATATTTAGAGGCTTAGAGGGCTTCTATCTACAAAATACTATAAATTGAATATGTATTTAGCATATGTTATATGTCAACTTTTAAAATGTTTTTTTGAATTTCTTGCTCTCACGTCATGAAAAAATATTACTCACAAAACAACTTGATAGATAGGATACTTTTATGGCATGGTTTTGATATTACGACTATGAATAAAATAAAATGAGATTTGAATGGTGTGTGGTGATGTAGGTGAAATTTTAGGCAAACAACTAATTGTGTGACTAATATTCTCACATATTAGGCTAATTTCAACACTCTGTTTACAAACCATGCACACAAACAAAATACTATTTATAAAACTTTGTGTGCACAGTTTGAGAACTGTTTAAATCAAGTGGTGGAACAGACGTGTTTGAGCACATATTGCCGAATCTTCATGGTGTTCTGACTACCTCTTCTTTATTTGTTTTGCATAGTATATGTATTTATGAATGTAACTAGTTTTTTTTTGTGTGTGTACGTACGGGTGTTCAAAAAAGAATGTAAAAATTTAAAGGGGTGGTAGTATGAACCACAACAAAAAAGTCCTAATAAACATTGGTGTCATAGCAACGGTTTTGGAGATATGGAACATTATTTATTTTTATTATTCTTTTTCCCTTCATTTTTCATTTTGCAAAAAGAATGTAAAATATTTATTTTTATATATTTTTACTGTTCCATATCTCCGAAACCGTTGCTATGTAAACCCATGTTTATTAAGACTTTTTTGTTTGTTGTGGTTTGTACTACCACCCTCTTAAATATTTTACATTTTTTTTTATCACCCTGTATATATCTAAACTTCTAGCATGTAGGATTGCATGGTTATTTCACTACAGAATTCTGGTTCATAGATATCTGTCATAGCATTCACTATATTTCTAGAAATAAAATAATGTGTCTAACCAGTCATAACTTCAAAGCTTACTGAAAGTCACATAGACAATGAAAAATAAGATACTTTTAGAATTATTGTGTTTTAATTTGTTAGCACCATGGTGGCTGGGAATGTCAACTATTCTAATTTGACCAAGCTCACTTTATATGCTAGTGTATATTAAATATAAACAATACACGTGATTTATATATATATATATAATGTCAACAAAATTTGATATGTCTAAACACTGAGCAGGACATATACCACGTATCAATAAAAGCCTAAAATCAGTAATGTAATTGTTGATGTAACAACTCATTTTTTATTGTTGTGGATATTATGTGGTGTTACTGGAACAAGCAACTTCTTCCACTTAATTCTAGTTATCAGAAATATGAATATTATTTACGTATGTTTAAATCAATAATAAACATTTTTTGAGGGTGGAGTTTTTGATTTCTTGTTTCCACTTTAATTGTCTGATGTGGCATTAGTCATACTTGTGGTTATGTTACTAAGTCGGCACCTTTTATTTTGGTTACTATTTTATTTTATAATAGATGTTGAACAACTGGCAACTTTTACATGTTTTAAGTTGTTTAAAGCGTTTATTATGTTTTATATTATAACAACAAAATGGTTTTACGATTAACAATTTAAATTGCATTGTTACTGTAAAGAAAATTTTTAACATATTTATAATAAATTTTATTATTTTTTCAGTATGGATCGGATGAATTCGCACATGATTCTCCAAGGTACACGTCGCCACCGGCGGCGGGTGCTGGATATTATCTTGGCGGAGATGGGACCCCTGGATCCGTTGGAGAATGGCCTAGTTCTTATACCACACCTTACCAACCATATGACACATATGGACTGACGCCCGAAACAGAGGCACAGGGTTTACCACCCATGTCTTCATTCCGTGCCAATGGGACCCCCTCAACAACAGCACCTCCTGTAAATCCACCTTTCGCACAACATACAGACGGCATTAGTAAAGCATTAGGCGCAGTAAGTTTAATCAAGAAATGTTACTTACCTGTACCTATATTTATATATTTATTTTGTTTTGTATAGATATATCCTATAGGCGAACAAGCAAGTGCTAGTAGTTACAGTTCTGCCCCTTCAACGCCTGTTAGTTCGCCACCGCCACTAGCCCCATCAGGATGGTTAGCAAATCACAATGCCGCACATTCTCCACATTACACACAAGCCGTCACCAACAACGGACCACCTCAGGGTTTACACATGGTAAGTTATATCAAAATCAAAACGCATTAAAACCAAAATCAATATATCTATAGGTGTTGTTTTGAAATACATATTATTTTATTATTGAAACAGTTTGGCTTCTATCTTTTTATTGATATCAAATGGAAATTATTTTAAACCAGCTTCAATAGACTTTTATTTGGCCGTAGTTACTATTTTTGAGTAGGTTGATTTCTTTTTTGTTTTGTTTTGTTTTTGCATGGTGTTTATTTTTTGTTTTGTGAAGCCCCCGGCTCCCGAAGCTCAACGTTTAGATGATGCCATCGGCTTCTTAAGGGACCATGCTGAAGTGAATGTAAGTGTGTTGACTTTTGTTTTGCATCCTGTATACCAGCACTGAAAAGTAGCACTATTTTTATTTAACTCTTTTATACAGGGAACACGAATGGAAGAAAGACTGGACGATGCTATTAATGTTCTCCGTAACCATGCAGAGTCACAATTAGTTTTGGGACAACTACCTCCTAGTTTGGGTGGACCACAAATGACCTCATTAAGTGGATACGCACCCGCACCTACAGAATCACATTTAGCAGATCCTATTAAAGTTGAAAGGGCGACATATAATAGCAGTAAGTATCTGGAAGAGAAATTAGTATACCAACAACAACAAATTGATGATGTTAATGGTGTTCTAAAAGTAAATTTATATATAATAAATTATTTAATTCAAATTAGAACTGTTTTGAATAAAAAGTTTTTAATTTTCTTACACATATTTGTAATAAAAATGATCAGACAGGAAAATTGTCACTAAAGTTTGGTCATACCTCATATACTCGCCCGGAATACGGGAATACTTCTTGCCAAATTGCAAAGTAATATATTTAAATTGGTTAATTTTTCAAAGTAGTGGGAAAACAATTTAGAAATAATGAGCAGTCATATTTATATCTCTCTAAATTTGTTGATTGCAGTAAAATTCTATGTCATTAAGTTTTAGTAAATTATTTCTTATGGTGGCAAAAAACGTTTGGAATGATTTAAAAACCATTTTGAAGGGTTTTTTGAGTACTACAGGGTACAGGGTGTGTACAAAAAACGTACGACTAATAATCGTTGTTTTTAAACCAATTTGAATTATTCAGAAACCATTTTAAATGTTTTTTGAGTACGATAAAGACAGGTATAATATACATGTATGCTTTTGTTTTTAATGTACTTGCAATGACAACTAATTTTATTATATTTTTTATATTTTAATTAAATAAATTGTGATTTGACACTTAAATTAAGTTGGCTGCTGAAAACAGTTATTCCATAAAAATACAGTTACGTAATTTAAAAGTTATTAATAGTTCTTATTAACATACATCGTTTAAAATGCTTTCTTTTGTAAAATTGCAGGAAAGACTATACTCTAATAAATATGTTGTTTGTATCTGCAACTAAAAAAGTTGTAATTATAAAGGTAGCCGCGGACTTTTTTTAGATACTTTTATATTAATGACATAATAAAACTAATCCTGTATAATTTTTTAAAATAAAATTTATTAATTAGTTTAGGTTTTTGGTATATCACCCTAAAAAAGACAATTAATGATATAAGATAAAATAAAAATTAATTTAAAAAATGTTTTTTTTTTAATTCAAGAATTGTGAATAAAAGTTGCTATATTATGCAGAACAACATAAAAATACCACAGAAACTAAACATAATTAGTTATTTTTACGGCCAACTACTTAATTACAATAATTTCAAATGTAGTAACATTTTTTTTTTAATTTATAGCAAAATATTGTTAAGAAGTATATAACTATTTTATTCAAAATCTAAAAAAAACTAAAAATTATTTGTTGTTTAAAAATTAAAGTTAGCTGTCATTGCAAGTATACTAAAATCAAAAGCATTCATGTCTGTAGCCACCTTTATAGTACTCAAAAAAACCATTTGAAATCGGATTAAAAATAACATACTCGGATCATCTTGACACCCAAAAGAGTACAGTGTATACCAGGGCTTATTAAACAATGGGTTGCAACCCCAAATGGTGTCGCTTAGCAAAATCCTGGGGTCGCGAGATTCTAAAACTATATTTTTTTCATTAGTATGTATATTGTTACTATACATATTTATATGGGGTTGCCCAAAAATTCACAATCATAAATGGGGTTGTGAGTGAAAAAAGTTTAAGAAGCCCTGGTATATACTCATAGATATAGGGTGCGTTTTTAAAGTGCTCTTGCTGTTTGAACAATTTTTGCACGAACAACTTTTTTGTTTGTTCGTGCAGGGTAATTTAAAAACAGCATATAGCACTCAAACGTCAAAAACATGTTTTCTAAGGTTATGTTGTTTGTTTTGCTTACATGCCCAGTGTTGTCAATTAATACAATTCAAATCTCCATCAAGTAAAATATTTAAAATCTTATTAATCTAGATTCACACATATTTTGTATGAGCGCATATTTCTTGTATACTTTATATTTTTATAATGTATATAAAACCGTACCCATGTTCTGATATAACCATGATAAATATATTATTTTATTTTTGCTATGTGGCAACACTGTACATGCCCGTCATGCACCACCTCTTGACTAGGTGCGTGCAAATGTTGTTCGAACACTTGTTCGGGTTGTATTTAAAAACGCCCATTTTATTGTTCGAGTGCTCGAACCGCTGTTCGCGTCATTTAAAAACGCACCTATAGTGTCTTTACGACATAACCTTAAATTATCAGATTATTTCATTACCAACTGTCTAGGAGGAGGGAATTATGTCTGTATTATATCTGGAGCTATTTAACACCTCTGCATTCAAGGGTGAAAGTATTATATAAATATACAATCTTTTTACTTCAAATAGCTAAATGACTTCCAGGTATATAATACAAACATAATTGCTTTTTTGAGGTGGTTGTAATGAAATATTCTGCTAGATAATTTAAGCTCATGTCGTAAAGACACTATATCTATGGGTATACTATATCACAGTTTTTCAAGAAGATAATGTATATACAGTGAGGTTCAGACTGTTATTGGGAAACTTAAACAGTGTATTAAACTTATCAAATGGAACAAAAAAGTTGTATCTTTAAATGCTTTAACAAAACTGCTTTTTTTTTTGTTAAAGTAAGCTGTGGAAAAATAAATTGTAAAGCATCTGTCAATAATACACATTTCTGTAGTCAGTGAGAATTTGTTACATGGTTTGACATGTGTATTGTACTAAGCCAAAACGGTTCACCTATGAAGAATATGAAACATTCATTTTATTTATGGATTTTGAGACAATGCTGAAGCTTCTGTGTGTGAGTACGAAAGGCTTTTTCAAATAGGAGGTGTCGCAAGTATTCATTGATGTGCACCAACGTTATTGTGAATTAGGTTTGAATTGGAATGCTGAGCCAAACAGAAATGAAAATCCAATTTAAAGGATAAATAATAACTGCATTCTTTGTTTGTTTGATTTAAATCCTGGGATCAGCTCTCAATGGGCAGCTCAAATTCAAAATCTAATTACATAAAGGTAGAATGCTTACTATTTGCAACCTATTCAAGATTTGCATCCTAGAGATCCGGAAGAAAGAAAGTTGACTAACTCTTTAAGTTTCCCAAAAACAATCTGAACCACCCTGTATATACTTTACATGGAATATTTATTATTTTTTACTTAATGGCAGTTTTCACTCATTATTTTCTTAATCATTCTTGACAATTCATCTCATAAATCTCATACATTTAATACGTTAGTGATTCTAACAGCAGTTACAAAATCCATCTCGCTCGGTAGATTCAGGAAACAAGTAACTAACCAGTCACTCGTGACAATGCAATTAATTAAGATCATTTGCTATCAAAACATCAACGGTATCCCACAGTAAAACGCCTATTATTATTACAATCATAGTTGTAGTATCCTGTTGTCATTATGAGTATGACTATAATGAAAAGAAAATTAAGCGGGGAGAATAGTTGCGCTGTTATAAGGGATTACAGCATCCAACTCAGCAAGAAAACGCCTGAATATAATTGAATAAAATTTTTACACATTGTAGAAGAAAGTCCAATCTGTGTCCTCAAACTTGTAGAAATTTGATGCAATAAGTCGTTTCTTTGCAATTAATTTTTAAAAAGTGACGTTTTTAATCAGTTCTTTATTAATTTTTTACTCGTTAAATGTAACTTTAAATCATTAACCAAAAACATGAAGACATAGAATATTGTATGTAGTTCAACATATAATAAGAGTGATGACTAAAATCTTATCGTTTGGAAATTGAGTTGGTTGGCGTTTTGTCGTATAAGAACTAATTTTAATTTAAAAACGGCGCTGTACGTGTCAATATTTTTCTAGAGAGAAAGGTTCACCGATATTCTCGTAGATGTGATATAATAATATTTTTCCATAACAATAATACTAGTGGCACCACAACAGTACGGGGCGACTAAACCCGGCAATTCTCTAGCGTTAAGAAAGCTAAAATTGGCCATTGGCCAAAATAATTTAAAATAAAAACATTTTCTTTTTAATATTGTTATCAATTTATGGAAACACACTCTTATGCCCGTATGACACTGGTCTATAATTCTTTATTGAATTATATATATAAAAATATTTAAATCTTAAAAAGTCTCTAAAATGCACAAATAATCATCAATCTTATTGTAGATTGAAATTTTAAGAATATTTTTAGTTTTTCTTTAGAATTAACACAAAAAATGTACAAATTAACAGTTTTTAAAAAATAGTTAGGTTATATTATAAATGCTATTACTCACATGTTATGTGTTAATTATAAAGAAAACCTAAAAATATTCTTAAAATTTCAATCTACAATAAGATTGATGATTATTTGTGCATTTTACAGACTTTTTAAGATTTAAATATTTTTATGTATATAATTCAATAAAGAATTATAGATCAGTGTCATACGGGCATAACTCTAAAATAATGACATGGCATGTAATTAAATTTATCTTCATTTACGTCATCTTAAACCTGTTGCACAATTAATATATTAAGAATAATATTAGTCTTGTATGCAAATATTTTACCCATCATAGCACATCTAGCTGTAACTTGTAGTACTTAAATTGTGCAACGAGCACCGGGAAATTTAAAAAATAAAATATCAATTTAAAAAAAAGTTGTATTTGCCTGCGATTGAATTATGGACTTTCCATGTGTTAGGTGGATATGATATCTACTACATCACGAAATAAGTTATAATAACTTAACTAAAACTGGATATTATAATGGAACATTTCTATACATTTTAACACGAAAAAAACAAAACACAAAAGAAAACATTTATTAGTATCATCTAAATGCTCTAAAGATGATGATAAACTTGAACTTGATGAATTCATTACCACAAATAAACAAAATTACTATCTTGAGGTTAGGTACACACCGTAATTCAAATAACCGGCAGAAATCGGTCATGTTCACTCATTCAAACTGAAAATGTTAATTAATTTTTAAGTTAACATTTCAGCCAAGTTTGATTCTTATAAAAACATAAATACCATGCTACACTGTTTTTCTGGAGAATAAAGTATCAGAAATTTGACTGTGATTATTAAAATGAGATTGGTCGGAATTAGTGAAATATATACAATTTCAATTAATGGCAAAGTGCGCATTTTCTATTACTCTACATTTGAACTGGTGTTTTAGAGGTTAAGTTAGATTATTTTACACTTTGCCAAGCTTACCAAGATACATACAATAATTTAGTCTATATATAAATAATAAATACCACACATTCTTTTATAGAATTATAGAAAAATATGCCAAATTTGTACCTTAAAGTTTATCACATAATGCATACTAGAAATAAAATCAAAATCATTTAATATATTATCAACACATATCTATGTGCATAGCATTTTTATGCAATAAATACATATACGGTGCATGTATAAAGTCCGGAAATAACAAAATAAAAAATAATTAATGGTGGGTACATGGGGAAGGGATGGAGAAGCAAATGGTTTTTCAATCAGTTATAATATAGTTCTGCTGCAACCTATCATACATTAACTAATTTCAAGTTGAAGGAAATATTTTTTTTTTTATTCTGGTGGTGTGTGTGTGTAATGATCACAATAAAAAATATTTAAAAAATCAATTTGATTAGGTATTTGAATAGTTAAGAAGACAAATTATATCAAAATATAGAAAATTGATCAATAGTAACAAATTTGTGATAATGCATTAAATTACTATAATAAAAATATATTAATAAATAAACAATTAAAGGGTACAATAATATATAATATATTAAATTTACTAAAAGTACATATTTTGAAAAAACGAATTATTAGACTAATTTTTATAATTCAACAGTTTTTTAAACTTTATCAGAAATTTCGGTATGGTCGAATGTTTTGGTGGGCATATATCATAATTGCGATAGACCTACCTTAATTTAACTACATCAACTTACATTCATCAAATATTTTTGAACTTCAAACTATTTTATTTATTATGGACAACGTTGGATCCATGAAGGATTAACTGAAATTTATTGTCATATATTCATTTTATTATACAAATAATGGGATCTAATCTTAAAAGGGAATATTTACTGAATTTTGAGAAACATAAGAATGATGTGGCAGTATGTATTCGACATCATTTTAAGATATTATTATTATTACTATATGTATATGTTATCCAGAAACTTATGTTTTTCCCTGTATGTATTATACATACTGAAATTAGGATTGTAACTTTGTTTTGCAATGAATATTGTTTAACTCATAAATTGTCTATTTTGGACATCATATTTTTGCCATTGCAGCCTTCAATTACTATTTATTTAACTGACTATCAATTAAACTTTCCACATATGTTTGCTTAGAATTTTATGAATTTTAATTTTCTTCTGTTGGTCAATTTATAGAGAAACGCAAGGAGCCTCCAGACAGCGATACGAAGCCATCCAGTTCTGTAGAAAGTGTATCAAATTCAACCAGTGGTGTTCCCGGTACCAAAAACAGTAAACGAGCCAGGAGGTAGTAAGTTTCAACTATTTATTTGCTAAAATGCCAAGTCTCTTATGGACGAAAGCAGCAATATAATATACTTTTTTGTTGAGTTTGTTGTGTAACAATAAATTGTTTAGTGCTACTGATGAGGAGGAAACCGATGATCCCGGCAACAAAGCCGTGCGTGAGAAAGAACGCCGGCAAGCCAACAATGTACGCGAACGGTATGTAATAGCACGCATTTTATATAAAAAAAAAAACACTTTCCTGAATTAATCGCAATCATTTGCTTCTTTATATGCCCAAATGTTCTATAAATAATCCTTCTGATTGTGGTTCTGGGGTACTATAATCTAACAAGGTTCCGAATAATTTAAATATATTTAGATTTAATTATAGTAGTATGGGCATTGATCCTAATCCAACAAATTCCTTATCACTGGGTCAAATTAACAATCTTCTAAAATAAAAAACCTACATCCTTTAAATTGGAAGGCCCATATTCAGCAATGCAACTGTTATGCAAAACTGCTTAAAAATGATTTTGTATAACATTGCTGCTTTATGAATTGGTCATCCTGAACACTTTTGTTTTATATTGTATTTATTATTTTATGTGCATTTTGAATATGGGCCATATTTATCAATCCAAAACCTGTGTCATTTTCTCTACTGGTTGAGCGTGCTATTACATTCAAATTAAGATCAAAAAATTGAAAAGAAATGCTATTGTTACAACAACGACTCAAAATATTTTAAGGCTTTCTTATAAAACCTTTTCCGTTAGTTGTTCCAGTGCGGATGAAACGGAAGAGGGTGATTTAGATCCTGACATAAAAGCTCAAAGAGAAAAGGAACGGAGGCAGGCAAATAATGCTAGAGAAAGGTGCGCTTTCCTATTTTATTTTAATTTGTCATAATTAATGATTGATTTAAAATATTGTTGCTTTGGCCTATATTCATGTGTACCTATGGTTAAGGATGAATTTCTTTTGTTGAGAAGGTATTTGTTCAGGTTGTTTCTATTTTTCTGCAGGATACGTATTCGTGATATAAATGAAGCGCTCAAGGAATTAGGTAGAATGTGTATGGCACACCTAAAGACGGATAAACCACAAACAAAACTGGGGATCCTAAATATGGCTGTAGAAGTAATCATGACATTAGAACAACAAGTTAGAGGTTTGTACATTATTTATATTATTTTTAATAACATATTCATAGTGTCACAGCAATATTTTTATTTAAAATTTTGCAGATTTTTAGAAAATTTACTTATCTTGCATTTTAATGCAATATATATATGGGCAATTCCATTTCAAACGGACCAGAGCTAGGGGGGTGCGTTAAGAAACTTGCTTATGTATTTTTTTTTAGTTTCTATAACTTGTTTGTAGTCCTTTGATCGATATATGAGAGTATGAAACCCATAAAAAAAAATTCTACATTTTTTTTTAGTTTTTTTGTCGTTTTTTAACTTAATCGAATTTTTTGAAATTTTTCGTAGATTCCAAATCTGGCACCATTTCAAGTCTATACCTTGTCTACAAGCCGCAAAGCCATAAAACCATGTTTTTGTTCTTAGTGGGCTGTGCAAAAAGGAGCATTTTAAAAAAAAAATTTAACCGCCATAGTTGACGTATTTTGATGTAAATTAATTGAAAAATATAAATTTGTTTTGTGTATTTGGGTTTTAAGCGTCTAAAACTCAAAAAATCTGCAAAGTAGGCCAATTATTCAACATAAACTCTTACAAATGCACGTTTAGCCGCGCTCAGAGAAACAATACACCAAATATTATTAAAAATTTGAATTCTGGGGACAATTTTACATGGAAAATTGTAAGTGTTGTACTCATCGTCTATAGAAAAGTCCGTCTAGAAAAAAATGTTTACAAAATTTTTAAGCAAAAAATGCGTTAAAAATTAATTATTTTTTTTATATTTACAAAAAATATTATAAACACACTAGGGTGTGGTTTAAAACTTTTTTTAACAAATTTTAACAAGCGACAGGCAGATTTATGTTTGAATGCCCAAAATAATAATATTTTTAAATTTTTGCGCCGATAGACCGAGTCTAAATTTGTGCCGCAGGCGCAAAAACTATCAAACAAAGAGTAAAATGACCGAAAATTGGTTCAAGCAACAAAAAATGTCTTTGTTAAACTTCTGAAATAAACTTAAAAAAATATAATCCAAATAATCTTTAAAAAAAAAAAAAAAAAAAAATTTGAAATAAATTTTGAACAATTTTTTTTTCTAGATGGGTTTTTCTTTGCCAGATAAGCACGACATTGACTATTTTCTATGTAGAATTGTTTGCAAAACTCAATTTTTTAATAATATTTGGTGTATAGTTTCTCTGAAAACTGTTAAATGTGCATTTGTAAAAGTTTATGTTGAAAAATAGGCTTATTTTTGCAGTTTTTTCGAGTTTTAGACCTTTACAACCCAAATACACAAAACAAATTTATATTTTCTAATTAATTTACATCAAAACACGTCAACTTTAGCGGTTAAAATTTTTTTAAAAAATGCTCCTTTTTGCCCAGCCCACTGAGAACAAAAACATGGTTTTATGGCTTTTGCGGCTTATAGACAGGGTATAAACTTAGAGTGGCGCCAGATTTGGATTCTACAAAAAATTTCTGATTGATTTCATCAGTAAAATTATTTTTTTGAGTTAAAATTGCGGTTTTTAAACAAAAAATGCAATTAAGTTAAAAAACGGCAAAAAAACTTTAAAAAATCGTAGAATTTTTTTTATGGGTTTTATACCCTCATATACCGATCAATGGACTACTAATAAGTTATAGAAACTAAAAAAAAAGTACATAGGCAAGTTTCTCAATGCACCCCCCCCCCCCCTAGCTCTGGTTCGTTTGAAATGGAATTGCCCATATATATTGTTGGTTTTAATGAATTTTGAAAATTCACTTAACTTAAAGTAAATCATTGCTATAAATTTTATTAGTTTGGAATTTACGTGGTATTGATTTGACACCAGCAATATCATCTGTATATATAACAAAAGACAACTATGTCATTTTTTGCAGCTTGATACTGGTAAAATCAATGTCATTTAAGGTAGAAAAGTAAAATGTTTTATAAACATACCAGGTAACTAAACAAGTTGTTTACCATTGACATACATCTAATCAAAGTAGAATGCATAATGTTAAAAGGGGTTCTGAATAGTTGTCACTCTTTTCATACCTCTTAAATTTTGATCATATACATCTTTTTCTGAAACAATTCACCTGCATTACAGTTTCATCTATGCATTTTAATTTAATTTTAATAGATTATGTTATTTTTTTTTTTTAATATTTGTGATCAATTTGAATGGTTTTTGGTTATCAATTTTACCAAACCTGAAGCATTTTGCATGTTTTTAAATTTCCTGAGCGGTAATCTTTGGATTTGGACCTTACCAGAGCTGATTGACCCTGAATCAACTTAACACTGAAAAACTTTATTAATTTTTCAATTTTAGACAAAAAAAATTATAAAAAGTTTAGCTTATTTTGAAAACTTCTCGTCTATAGTAAGAATGTTGTTATAATAATATACAGCGGTGGTGAAAAAATAAGATTATGTAAAATAGTGTGACAATATTAAAAATGTTATAAGAATAAGTTCTTTCTAATGTCACTGGAAGTTCAAATTTGAAATTTGAATGTAAGAATAATTTATTAGAATAAGAAAATTTCATATCTTAACTTTAATAACATTACAAACAATTTTTTCTAAATCACTTTTAAATTGGTCTTAAATAACCGTTTTGTCACAATTTTACGTTTTTTTATTTTTTGACCATCTTATATATTATAATGATGTTCCGATTATGATTAATAACTTCAGAATAAACAAATTTTCATAAAGGTTTTAGATCTGTTATACGTGGTATAATTAGTTTTGGCAGTTTTTTTAATAAATAATTATCAATAATTTATTCTAAACAAAATAGGGACTTTGAAATTTTTTTAAAATTATTTACTTAAGAGCGTTACTCAGATGATCCATAAATGCAGTGGGTAAACAGACTTAAGGCATTTGAAAAGATTCATTCTATCAATGGAATTATTATAAGAAATTTCATGTTTAATAAAATAATTTTAAAACTGTCAGGAATAGTTATTAGGTATCTTAATTTTGAGAGATTGTAAAAAGATTTTAATATTGTTTGTCGTCTCTTTGTTTATCTTGTCAATGCTGAATAAGTCATATGCCATATTGAGGGTTTATCTCTGATAAAAAGTAAATTGGACTGAAGAAGTTTAATTACATATTTCATTTTAATATTTTAAGATGACCTTTAGGCAGCAGCATAAAATTGGTAGAAACTTGTGGAAAATTATGATTAGTAATACTAAATTATTGCTTCTGTTATATTTAAATAATTGTTATTTAACAAACATACTTTTTTTTAGAACGAAATTTAAATCCAAAAGCAGCGTGTCTGAAAAGGCGGGAAGAAGAAAAAGCGGAAGATGGTCCAAAATTGGGACCTGGACCACATCACATGTTATCAGCGCCGCATTACCCCACCATACCTGTAAGTTCATCGCTGCTATAAGTAATTATCATTTTATTTATATTAATTCCTTTAATTTAATATTTTTATAATGCTTTGAACTTTATAATAATCATAATTATTAAATGAATCTTTAAATTATTGCAATTATTATCATTAAATAATATGAATGGATTTCCTTTATTATTAAAATTAATCAACTGTGTTAATGTATTTAAATCACATAATTTCATATAATTAGTATGTTGTAATTAAAACATCATTGATCGGTAAAATAATTAAGACTGAATTATTTAATATTTAAATTACGTGACAGTGATTATGAACATTCTCAGCATTATAAATTTATTGAATATTAATTATATCTGTGCTTGCAAGTTAAAGTTAAGTCCACTTTTAAATTTTTGAGGCTCAATGCCAAAGATTACTAAAACTATTCTGAATTACTTAAAATATTTAATAATTTTATATTTCAATCATTTTTCATAGTTTAGAAAGAGATGCAATTAATGATAAACTTTTTTGACTTAACATTTTCTTCAATCATAGATATTTGTTATATGTATTGACTAATTGTAGTGTTTGTTTTAGGGTCCTCCGCCAAACTTGCCTCATAATCCTGGGCAGCCTCAATAGCATTGCTAAAAGGGCTGTCTGTAGAGCTCTAAAACTGTACATAACACATGTTCGTACAAACGGCATCCATTTTCATCCATCATGCATAAACTATATTATATTTTTTTAAAAGAAGCATTCAGTAGTGATACTGTATTTTTACGTTTAAATTTTTTATTAATGAGTTCGTTAACAAAAATACAAATAATTGTAAATTTTAAAACAAAAAAATGAGTAAGTAATGACATTATTTGTTTTTTCATATATGGTTTGAATGGTCTCTCTAATTTATTTATTAAGTGCCAAATGATGCTTGTAGATCTCTCTTTATTTTTTTATTTTGTTATTATTTTATATGATGTTGCCATTTTTAATTTATTTTTCTACTGTTTTTAAATTTTAAGTACATCACATGTAAGTGCAAACCATATAGGAAAAAAATGTAATGGGGCTTCCAATTCAATATACAATTAATTATTATTTTAATAGTTATCCTCTTGAGATTACAAGGGATATAATTTGCAATTTTATATTTTTTTATAAACTAGAATAAAATTTTCTTTTTATTGTGATGTTATAATTTGCATAGAATTGAATAAATATATTTTGATTGA
Source organism: Tachinus rufipes (assembly GCA_963932245.1). NCBI lineage: Eukaryota > Metazoa > Arthropoda > Insecta > Coleoptera > Staphylinidae > Tachinus > Tachinus rufipes. Next base: position 74,921,975 of record OZ010743.1, on the reverse strand, counting down.
CAATAAAAATAATGCTATTTAATTGGAAGCCTCCACAAACAAATAACTCGACAAATAAGTAAAAAATATATACAAATTAATGCGCCAGTATTCTGAAAATTTGAAACATGTTCCGTGTTTTGTTCTAGAGGAATTTTGCTGTAAATATTTTTAATCTGTAAGAAGGGGGCAAGGTTTCTCTAAAACACATTTATTTTTAAACCTGTATATAGTCCACTTAATTTTATATATATTTAAAAGAGAAAATTGTCCCTTGATGTTTAATCCGATGATGTTTTGTATAAAATTAAAGCAAAAAAATTATTTGTATAGTGATTTTTTAGTTTCGGTATCCATTGGATAAACACCAAGGGACTGATAAAGCGCCACCTCTTATCGGATATTACAAACAAATATGAAAATGTGTTCTTTATAAAGATTATTTTACTTAAAAGTTTCTTGGGTCTACTTAAGAAATTAGTGCAACTATAAAAATACAAAATCTAAGTATTGATTGTAATGGATTTTAAATTTATTTTTTACACGTTAAGTTATATAATTTAGTTTATATATTTTTAAGTATAACTTTATTTCCTAGATTTATCTTTGAGATAGGAATGTAATATTTTAGTATTTTTTTTAGTGAATACTTATTTATATATTATTGTTTTTTCATTGTTGGAAAGCATTTTTTAATAGTTTTAATTGGATACGATCACATTTTAGAACAAAATAGCAAATTTTACAGTATTAAACGGATATTGTGCAACAACCATTAAAACTATTAAGGGCTTAATTCGTTGTAAAAAATTTTATATTTCTTTTTAATAAGTACGAGAAAATCCATTATCTGGACAACATAGTATATTAAATCGAACCAGTGTTAATTAAATTGATTAAAAATTAGGCAGCCGTCAGTTTTTGGCAGCACTCGAAATTCAAAGCTAATTTTATGTAATTGGCAGCCATATTATTTTTTATTTTATTTTGCTATAATAACTATTAAGTAAAATTTTCAATATTGGTGCGAAGGTTATCCTCTCTGCGGCACAAGTTTTGAAAATTATGTATTCCTACAGAGTTTTGTAAATTGTTTGGACTTTTTATAAGATTATATTTTTGTAGATAATCGAGAGAACGATGCATAATTTCAAACGACTTGTGTGTTAAATGGGTGATTAGTGCAACAAATTACAAAAAAATAATGAATAAAAACAAATCTTGTAAAGCTTACATTGAAATTGTATAAACGTTTTAAGCGAAATGTGTTTTTACGTATATTAAAAATTATATAAGATAAAAATATTGCGTGATGAAGATATAAGTTAGGTAATTCATCTAGACATTCAAATAAATGATTATCAACTATATGTAATATACAATACGTACATAATATACTATGTGCCATTTTTCCATAGCTATTGTTTTTAATTTTTATGTCTGTCCTTTCTTAATTATTTTATGTTTAGAAATTTCTACTAAGCAGGGTACAAGAAATATTTACATTCAAACAGGTAACATGTTATTTGATTATTTTTCCACTGGAGGTTTTTTTCAGAATATTTTTAATTAAGAAAATAAGTAAACATGTAATGTTTGCCAACGGTGTAGGCAGTGGGTGGTAATATTCCCCTGAAATTCAAGTTAACCGTTATATAGAAATTGAAGCTTTTACCTATTGAAACTTTCAAAATTGTACAGAAAATTCATTAGTAATAATTTATCTAGAATCGCTCGTAAAATCCAATTGCAAAATATCGCACAGTAATCATATTTATTGCATATATGAAAAATGCGGAAAATATATCAAAAATTGTGTAAAAAGCAAAAAAAATGGCAGAAACCCTGTTGCAAAACAAATTTTTAATTGAGGTAAAAAAATGATACTGGAAACACTCAGAAAATGGCTTCACAATTTCACCGAACGTAATGTGCCTTATTACGTTGCCTCGATCTCTACCGTCCGTTTTATCCGGAAATTTAATTTAATCTTGCCAGTGGCGTACAAAACATTTCGAAAGAAATTCAAAAATTGTTTTAACTCTTTAACGTTACATTGGGCTGTTGTGGGGATGCGGGAGCAGTATTACATGGTTATCTATTCTCAAGTAAAAAATAATCCGGTTATAAAATATTGAATTATTTATAGAAAGAATCAGAATTCAGCCAAAAGCGGTTAAAATCTTTTGAAAACGTAAACAATTGTTGGAAAGCACCAAAATCCGGCCATGAATAAACTTTTGAAAGGTGTACAACATTTTCATGGAAGTTCCAAAATCGGCAAAAACCGTTTATGTTTATTATTGTTGTTGTTTATTAAAGTTTATTATAATTTGACACTATTGTCAGATTTTAGGGTGACATGTGATATTTTGATTTATAGCCAATCAAATACCGTACAAATCTTTTTGGTTCTTGGGAATCTAAATCGTTGTTTCGACCCGCAGTTTAGAGCCTAAACAGATAATTTCGGTAGAGGCATGCAATAAATGTATTGTAAGTTTCTGGAAGTGATTCCCATACTACTACCAGTACCAATTCATCTTCAAGTGATACGAATGCACATAACACTTTTTTTTTTCACTACCGGGCCCCTTTTAGCCACGCTCTAAAATTGAAAACTTAAGTGTAAATTTTCAAATTCAGAATCGGTCCCGGACTAAAATCGTTTCTTTTTTTAAGTTTGCCGTTTACATTATGTGGCAAAAAAAGTTAAAGAAATGCCGTTTTCGTCTCTGCCGCACATTGGGATTGTGCTCCGTCTCGTTTTTAGAGCTATTCGTCAACTGGCAAAAACGGTCGTAGTGATTTTCTTTCTGTCTATGAGCTCGTATCGCTACAGAGCAAAACAAATATGGCGCAAAATTAAAATATTTTGTATCAGGATTTTTATACTTAATGAACTTGTAATAAAAACAATGTCGGCGAAAAAATACTCTTTGCTTTTTGCAGCTCTCACTCGCTTCGCTCTTTTGTGCTGTTAAAACCGGCGGGCTTCTAAAGCTTATTTTCGGCCCTTGATACACTATACTATTACACAAATATTCTTTTACGAGGTATTATTTACTTTTATAATTTTCTGTTTGTAAGGTTTGTGTTAAATGTGTGACATTATTATATTGCCTTAATAGTTAAATTCTTTCAAATTTCTCAGTCAAAAATGTTAGTGTTTTATTTTGGACAAAAAATTACACGTCGGAATAGAAATATAACGGTCAAAAAACGTATAAAAAAATTGTTTCTGCAACCATTTTTCGAAGAAAGCCTAATGCCGCCAATTTGTAGTCTAGAGTACCTACGCTACTCCTTCGACACATAATTGCCCGCTTACAGTAAGGCACAGAGATCGGTTTTTGCCTCAGTAGCGCAACGTCTTTTTTACAGATGAAACGAGGTTTGGTGTAATGAGTAGTGATAATCGACGTCAAAGGGCTTGGAAAGGAGCGGTACTACATAAAAGACTTGCTTTCACCAAGGAGAAACTGTAATGTTTTGGAGACGTATAATATATGGCCGGCGAACGGCACTTATTCCTTTACAGCAGATCATGAGAGGTAACACAAATCATTGCAAAATGGAATAGGCAATAAGAGTTCAAAACGTGGAATATTTGGAGAATAATCTGTGCCGCAAACTCGCTTAGACATGAATTTAATTTAGCATTTGTGATATAATATTGAACCGAAAATACCTTTCTATCACTCTTCAGGACCTAACATTAGCTGCTCAAGAAGAATGATACAACATACCACAAGAAATCATTAATTCTCTTATCGTTTCAATGCATATACTTTCTAGCAGTACATATTGGATATAAATGCGTTTAATTTTTCCAACTAATGGTTTTTTGTACAGATTTACAATTTATCAGTAACATTTCAATTTTTGTACTACCTTAAACTTTTTTCTCAAATCATAATGTTCGATCGAATGAAAATATTTAATTAAATTTTACTAAGTTTTCAAAAAATTAAAGGAGTCCAACAATGTTGGTGATGTGTACTTTATTTTCGGTGAAACAAAAACTTCCAACAATTGTTACTATTTAATAGTATTTACGTAATTCTAAAAGAGCAGCGCCATCTGTACTAATCATAATAAAAATAAGTTCTATTTATCAGATAAAAGTTATTAGTACTTTAAATAAATATCGTTTAAAAATTTAAAACATGTTTTGTAGTATTAGAAAAACTGGCCAAATAATTTTGATGTTAAATATGTTAGTTAATTTTAAGATAATACAAGCAATAGGTACAAAGAACTTTAAAACAAAAACAATACTTTATTTCTTATATTAAATATAATCATTATTCAGTTTGTTCAACTTCGTTTTCAATCTCGTTTTCCTCGACGTTATTTATAATTTCGCTAATCATTGTCATAATATTATCAATTTGCTCGTTAGCCTCATTAAATTCTGTATCCAATTCTTCGGTTTCCAAATCAGCCACCATATGCTCTTCATACATAAATCCATCGTCGTCTAATATTTCAAGAGATGCTTCCGACATGTTTACATTAACTACCTCATCATCTGATATTTTTGTTGCTTCAAATTCCAATTTTGTATCTGTGGTATCTTCTATTTCTATTTGTGCTTCTTGCACAATTACATCACGAATTTTAGATTTAATAAATTCTTTATTTAATATGCTAGGATTGTTATCAATAATATCAAAAATTTGCTGTTGTAACTTCCTTAACTCTTCCTTTTCTTCCAAATCACGTTGTTCTTCAATTATGCGCTTAATAGATTCCTTTGTACCAGTTGATGATTTTTCTTTGACTACGGTTGCACGTTTCTTTTTGAACTTGTCAAGAACGTTGCGCAGCTTATCTTTAACACTGGCTTTATGTTTTTGCTCGCGTACTATAGATTTCACGGATTGCTTGACGCTCTCCTTTTCTTGTGGTTTTGTTTCTTTTGAGCGGATTTGACTTCTATTGCGAATTTTATCTATTTTGATGCTAGATTCAATTGCTGGTTGTGTACGGTTTCGTTTTTCTTTAGATTTTTGACGAACTGTACTTTGATTTACAATCACTTCATCTTTATCAAGGTCGTCAGTTGTGTTTTTTTTCTTTGAATCTAATTCAATGTCTTTTGTTTTCTTTTTTAAAGTCTTTTCTTTGCTTAATTTAGTTTGGTTATCTTCAGTTCTTTTTTCTTTTTTAAGTATTTTTATTTCAGCTGCTTGAGATTTATTTTTGTCCGGCTTTACAAGCTTCTCTTTAGATTTTTGATATGATATATTTTCTATTAATATATCTGCTTTCTTTTCTACATCTTTAACTTTTTTGGTTATATTTTTAACTTTTTTGTCTTTTTTAATAATTGGTGGTGCTTCTGTAGGCTCATCGACTGGTTCATCTAATTCTAAAACTACTTCATCCTCGAATACCTCTACAGAATCATTCTCTTCTTCATTTGATATTACTTTAAACTGACTTTCTTCTTCAGTTTCAACTACAACAAATTCAGTAGTTTTATCTTCTTCTTCTTCTTCTTCTGTTTTTTCTTCTTCTAAAACGTATGTATCCTCTGTTTCATCAGACATAATTTCACCTTTTGCAAAGCTATTTTCGTCACTTAATGAATCTACAATAAAAAAAGATTTTTTTTTAAGTTCTCTTTTAGTAGTATAACTTATAAGATAAACATCACAACATAACAATCAAATACTTTTACAATTAGGAAAGATAAAATAGATTATTATATAAGTTAAAATCAAACTGCAAATAATTGAATCCAAGTAATGTCTGGTCTAAACTGGAATCTGGTTGTTTAATATTGTTATATAAAGAAAAACTAATCATTGTGGAATAGCTTTTATTTATTTTATTGGTGCAAATCGATTGATTTAACTTATTATTTTACAATTAATTGATTTTAATCTTGGTAGAGTAATTGAACTTTTAAAATCGAGAATATCTATTTGTAATATAGTAAGTGCATCTTACAAACTCCATAAAAAGCACTGTGTTCATGTACATATATTACACAAAGAAACGTATGATGAATTTGCCGTCCAACCCAATGACGGTCACTATTAGACTGAAAACAAGATTTAATCAAAAATATAAATATTTTTATTAATTAAATTGTTTTTTTTATTATTTTATATGATGTTAGAAATATTCAAAGACGAATCCACGGCCTTGTATCGGTATTCCTGCGTAATTTAATTTATAAAAAATATTTGCGTAATAAATACAAATAATTTGCAAGATTTGAGCAGACTGTGAATACTGACCTTGAAAACAACGAATTTGGAAGCTTATTATTCCATTTTGCAGGAATCAAATTTCAAGAAATTAAACCACTCTAATATTGAAGACAAGATTTAACCTGTCAGTTGAATAAATCGTTTTTAAAGGTATTGGTGGGGCCAAAATCTATGAACTGTTTGCAAATCTTTTCCATTACATGTGGAAATGTGAGTATAGAAATATCTATAGAAAATAAAAAAAATGCAAAGTAGCTAAGTAGCAAAGTATCTAGGGCAGCTTTGGTTCGACAATGATTTGAAGAACTCGTTTTTTTTTAATAGAAATTAAAAAAGATAATGTAAGTTAAACATTCGCTATTTCCAACAATTTAGAAACAAATTGGACTCATTATTTTACTATTAACTGTCATTGTAGGTACAGCAATAGAAGGATTTAGGATAGTAGTTATATGCAAATTAGTTTGTAGAAACATTGGCGTTTTCCTTGAACTCTGAAAGTCTTGTTGTCGCCAAGTGTTCAGGTTCTAGAACTAAATGTTAGCTTATATACGGTATTCAAGTCAAAAGCAAATTTTTGCGTTAGTTACGATTTCCAAATTTCCCTTGTATTAACGTCTTTAATCAAATAAAAAAATAGTAAAGCTGGTTTTTCCTAGCACTGCTGATGTTTTTTTGTGCCGTGTACAATGGTGGCTGGAACGTATAACTTGATCACGCTGAGCGTTTGTATTTTTCTATCTTAGCACATTCAGCTCATACCACCTTTCAAGTACTTGATTATTTAAAATAAAATAGTTTAAAACAAAACAAGAGCAAAATTCGTAGCTCTGCTAACTATGCAACTTCTGATAAACGATAATGAAGGAAAAGAACTTATCCTCCGAAGTTTTACAAATTACAAAAAATCGTTCAGCAAAATCTAAAAAAAAAAAAAAAATAATAATAAAGAGGAAACCTGTAAATATAAGAAAGATAAAATAATAAAATCACATATACGTGCCTAGAGCAAAAAAGTTCGTAAACAGCGTCAAGAGCAAACAGATGTAGACTCAGACTTTCTACGTCTTAAAATGTCTTTGCATGAGACCATGTAACCCGAGCAATTAAAGTCCCACATTATTATCTAGTAATCCATGTGGTGCATACAAAATTTTACATTTCAATTTTATATTATACAAGGCTAGGTCAATATTACTCAATTTGCTTGTAGTTTCTGGCATTCATTTTATGACTAGTTAATTCACCGTGTATATGCTCTTAAGGGAAAACAAAGGAAGTTTACTCTACAAAGGCAAAGAAAACGATGCTGACTGTGACTCCTATAGAGGGATATCACTCCTGGATACAGCTGGAGAAAAGTCCTAGCAAATGTACTCCTCAATTACTTCCAACCACTTGCCGAGGAAGTCCACCAGAAACCAGTACGAGTTTCGGATACAACATGGCACGGCCGATGCAATTTTTACCAAACGCCAGCTGCAAGAAAAAGTCTGGAACAGTACCAACATTTATACATGTGCTTTGCGGATCTGAAGAAAACGTTCGATCACGTACCAATAGGTGACGTTCTCTGGATAGTACAAAAAATCAAAGCTGTACGCCAGTACGCCAAAATTCCTGAGCATCATCCAACAAATTCACAATGGCAAGACATGCAGAGTACAAGTAGATAACGACTTAACGGAAGAATTCAACGTCAATGGAGGAGTGAAGCAGAGATGTGTGATGCCACCAACATTATTTGTACTCTACTTCTCAGTAGTAATAAGGAAAGCCTTCCAAGACATGTTTGATGCATTGCATATAAAATATTGGTACCAAGGACTGTAGTATAATCTACCCAGATTGAAATCACTAAACAAGAATCTGTTAGTAAAAATTATGGAAATCTTGTTTGCGCTAGATGTATCCCTAGTGGCCAATTCTGCGGAAGCGCTACAAGAGGCTATTACTAGACTAGATGACTCTTGCACACAATTTATTCTGAAGATAACACCTACACTTTTATATGGCTCCATAACCTGGTGTATCTATAGGCCCTACATCTTCGAGCTTGATCAACTCCATAAATAGTGCTTAAAATCGATTATGCACATAAGATGGAATGACTATATAAGAAACACAGAAGTTCTCCATAAAGCAGAAGTGTGAATTGAGTCATTAATTAAAGCAGCTGAACTCCGCTGTACTGTTCATGCACTCAGAATGGGCGACTAACGACTCCCCAAACAGGTCATAAATCATGATGTATTCCGAGCATTTTTATGATGATCGCAGAAGGGGGAGAGGAACAAATTTTGAGGTACTAGAAACAAAAACAAACGATAGTTACCGTCTACATATATAACGAGAATGAAGACCTAGCATGCCCCTAACTTTCAAAAACAAACTATAGTACAACAGCCGCCAGCGTACGCATCCAAAGAATAATCGCTGTAGCCATATCGGCAAGGAAGCCATCATCATCATAATGTTCTGTGTTTTCAGTCATAATCAGAGTATGAAAATAAAATGTTAATTTGTTTTTCGCTGAAATCATCAATTTGCAAATAATTTACGGCCGAGTGAAAAATCATAACCTACATTTTTAAATAATTTGCTTCCTCAAGGCTCAGCCGCAGTTGTGTCAACTAATTAAATACAAAACAAAGCATTTCAACATCTACCAAAATCGTATAAATATTCAGCAAATTAAAAAAAATATAAAAAGCATAATGTAAAACAAAATAATTTATTTATATAAGAAGCAACAACTGTACATTATGACAAAAAGTTTTTTTTTCTTTTAAAACTTAATTTAAAATTCAACAATACTAAGCGGTGTTAAAAAGGCTATAAGCAAACATGCTACACACGGGTACCTATTTCTTCAATAGTTTCATCCAAGGCCTTTAAAAGTTCTTCTGTTCCATCCGAATCGTCTTCTTCCAAAATTGCTTCATAATCTTCTTCCGAAACATCTAAACTTTCTGTTGTTATTTTATATTCTTCTTCCTCTGTTGCTTCTAATTCATCTTCTTCTTCTTCAGACTCTTCTTCACTTATTGGCAATTCACCAACAAAATCTTTATAATTAGGATTTCTTCTCAATAGAAATAGAGCTGGCTTAGTTTTTATCCGTATTGGAGATATTGTTAAATAATTAAACGACAGTTGGTGAAAAGAATCAATAGTATGGATGATTTCATGCGTTGATTGATAGGGCTTCAAATTTGGAGAAAATTTACTTTTTCCTTCAGCTATCAAGTGAGTATAAGTGTACATTTGTGGACTTCCTGGTGTTAAATGTTCAGTCTTATCATAACTAAAATATTATAATAATAAAATATAAACTTGAAATACAAAAATCATACTTACATCCAACTTGGATTAATTTGTGTGAATCTAGAAACGCCAGTCTGTGCTGCTAAATTGTCTATATGCACTTTTACATTAGTTTCATTATTTGCTAGTCTATGCAGATGACTAATGGCAGCGCCACCTGGATAATTTGTGCTTGATACTGTGAGCAAAAATATTGTAAATATTACATTTACTATCAAATGACCAATAACTCCTAATGAGAGTAAATGATAAATTTTAGATTTATTACGGTTTTCCCAGCTGAAATTATAAAAAAATAGTTCCAAAAAACTATTTAAATCTGTTAATACTTACATTCGATGGCAGGCTGTGGCTGCTGCAACATTCAAAAATGGATAAACGTATATTATAAATCTTAACTCTTTATGAGGTAAGAACGAAAATAAAAATACAAATAGTATTGCTGGAAAGAACAATTTTCTAACCCTTTCATCTAATATTAATCCAATTGGTATAAAAAATACGGAAGCTGCCATGCCTCTTGGTATAGCTGAATAAAAATACCATAAAAATGGAGAGGTCTTGGATAAAATTAAGGAATAATGTTTTTATAAACTTAATTTTTGATGAATATTTAAAGGATACTCCATAATCTGAACTCCTGTTTAAAATGGTATTGAACCATAGGACTTCACCTTCTGGCCATAATGGTCTGTTCCAAAAAATTGAGTCTATTACCACAGACACCAATAAAAATCCAATACCACCAGGTGTTGCCAATTGAATTAATCTGCAATATAATTTCATATTAATAAACTAAAAATAAAATATGTGTAATAAATAAAATTAATATCAAAATTGTTTACCTTGTTAATGTTATTCTTTTATAATATAAATCATACAGCAGAAGCAGTCCTAAAAAAAGAGCCAATTCAGCCCTGAAAATTATTATAGCTGCTGCCGAAAACAGTATGAACCTCTTGTTGTCGTTGTTTAACCATCCACTCAAGGCAATGAGAACTACAATCAATAATAATTATCACCTGCAACTTCTAGATTCAACTATAGAGTACCTTCTCACCTAAAGGTAAGGCAAATATATTGGGCAGCGGACGGGTCAGATAAAACATAAAATGGCTTTGTGTCACTGTTATTGCTATAAACCATTGCAGCCATCGACTACCAAATGTTTTTTCTAAGCTTTTGCTGAGTATGTGAAATGAGACAATTACTGATCCTCCTAGAGCTGCTCTCACTGAAATGTAATTAATAATTTAATAATAATTCAACTAATATTTCTATAGAGTATTATGTATTATGATGCAATTTTGTACCAATTGTAAGCAGTTTTATTACTAGTTGTCTATTTTCGCACCTCCAACTCAGTGCTCATCGTTATTTACATTAAATATTTTGCAATATAAATTAATAAATTTGCTTCGTTCCTTCGTGCTGCTAAAGCTTAATTTTGGCCCTTGATACACTATATGATGTTTACCGCCGGCAAGACCCAATAAACAATCAACGTTTAGGGCGCGGTTTATGGACTGTCATAAAACGAGCAGAACTCACGCAATTTAACTTTTAAATCGGTTTTGCAACTTGTAGAGAATGAAATTTCCAGTCTAATAATGAAATATATGAAAATCCAAAACCTTCAACTTAAAAATATTTAGAAATTAAAATGTAATTTATTTTTCGAATTAGTTGCTTAAACTTTAAAGAGTCATACTTCATTGAACATCAAATGTACTTTTTATTGGTGGTTTGATTAAACTTGTTTTTGAGGTAGCATTACTATAAATAGTTGTGCAGTTGGTTGTCAAAATTAATGAACCGTTACTTTAACGGCTTCATTAAGTTGCAAGTCCTCCATTCTTGACAGTATTGATAAGTTAAAGAATGGGCATGCATCGCCCCGTTTTTTGAAATGCACCCACAAAAGCGGTTTCATAAAAAAATATGCGTAGACGATCGAAACCAAGAGCTGCAAAGCATATCCAGCAAAAAAGCTTTCTGGGAGGAAAGGTACTTCAGATAATTGGTTTGATGGAACTGGAACCCAGAAAGAATCTTGATTACCGTTGTCACAATTGGAACCCTGTTAAACAATGTAGAAGTGGAAAGCAACATATGTACCGAGACTTGGCGAGTGGTAAACTCGAAACCAGACCCTAACACGTCCTACTCATAAACAAAACGGCCTGGGAAAAAATAGAAACCCTAGGGAGCAAACTGCAGCTGAGCTACCATCCTGAAAAGAATGGAAACAAACTGGAAGAGTGTCCCGTCAAAGAGGCAAAAGAAGAGGAGGAAACGCCAAACGACGACAAAAAAAATGCACATCGCATGGGGAGAATCAACCCAAAAGGTGAGAAACTTTTAGAATATATTCTAGAAACTAATATTAACATTTTCAGAAACGGCGTGACTAGGTATACACAGGTATTAACATTATAAACAAAGTTAACTTCCCCACGATCAAAAACGCGACGCGGAGTGAAGTTATTGACCCAACCTTAGTAAATAACAAAGCAAGTGAAGTGATTAAAAAGTGGCAAGTGTCGGATAAGCCCTCGCTGTCAGACCACGCATATATTCGATTCAACATTGAATAAGAAAAAAACGTTCCTACAAAAACCAAATAAAATATTAGTTGGTCAAATTAGGGGCTAGGCTAAGGCAGTAAGAAGGCAGTCAAGACATGTTTATTAACTCCATAAAAACAGATTTTAAAGGAAACTGTCCAAGCACCGTCAAACACACCTCCAACAAATAATAATAATACTTAATTAGTCATTTGATCAATACAGATATTAGACACGTCAATACAAATACATTTGATAAAACAATATAAAATTATAAAAAAATATAAACAAATAAAAGTAATTACAAATTTAAAACCAATAAATACATCAAATAGCACTTAACATAAAATTTGACAAATCATCATTAAAGTATTCGTCTAGGGAATAATATGACTTTTTCATTAACATAGACTTAATTGCATGTTTAAATTGTTTGAATTGCAATATTTTAATTTGTGAAGGCAACTTATTGTAAATCTTAACTGCCATATAGTTTGGACTATTTTCAAATAGAGTTAATTTATGAGTTGGCTCAGTTAAATTAAGAGATCCGTGACGTGTACTGTAATTATGATAAGCATTTGCTAACTTAAATATTTTTTTTACATACATCAATGGCCGCGATCAGAAGGACTCGCTGACTACCGTTTGATTGATTGATGAGTCAGAGCTGGCAACTGATGAGTCGTTCTGAACGCAACCTATAACTCGAAAATGTACAGTGATAACAGTGTTAAAATATTTAATGTCGTAAAATGGGATTTACAAAAAACAATGTTTGCTAAGTTTAGCATGTTCCTTATAGCTCTCTTCTGAAGTACAAATACTCTATTGGTGAGTGTAGTTGACGCCAAACCCCAACAAATAATGCCATATCTCATTATTGATTCAAACTTCAAGCATGATACAATATTTTATCAACATATATAAGTTAGAAATATTACAATTTTACTTGGCGGAACAAAGGCTAGCACTAAGAAATTGTGCAACAGCGCCAAGAATAAAGATGACTGCACCTCATACAGAACCAGTCTCACAGCATATAAGAATGCTATAAAAAAGCAAAAAAGGACTCCTGGAGAAAATATTGTAAGGACGGCCAAACGAAACCCACATGTTCTCTAGGCCCTGAGCAAAGACCGCTCTGCAAACATTGGATCCTTTCAGACAAATAAGGTTATACAAAGACTTCACACACTTACCAGGCGCTAGAGTGGCTGAAGCCTCCAACCAAAAGAACCTTGACTGGGCGGAGGGAGGTAAATGCCGTATTAAATAAAAGCATCGTGGAATGGGGAATTGGTATATTTAAACCATTCAAGTCCCCAGTAGCTGACGGATCTATCCTATCATGTTACAAAAGAAGCTGTGCCATTATGTAAAATCCATAGAGCCAGTTTAGCACTTTCACATACACTAAGCTGCTGGAGAGTAGTTAAGGGAGTATTTACACCAAAACTAGCTTGCTAAAAAGATAACAATAAACAGGTCTGGTAAACAAGTAATCCGTAGAAAACTTAAAACAAAACACAGCAACCTGTGACAAAACTGCCAAGAAATGAGCACACAAGGCTATTCTTAACAGAGCAGCCATCATACACTACCCAAATTATGTCAATGCAAATGAGCCGAACAAAATTGCAAAAGCTTATACGAGGGACACTGCCAAAGTTCGCGGAAAATGTAAAGCAAAACACAAATTACGTTATGTAAATCGGTTTATTGCTTCTCAAAATATTCTCCTTTATCTATACCAATATTCAAAACAATTTTGCCAATCTGAGCAAGGTACCTCCAAAACAAGTGATTTAAATGCTCGTCAGGCGATGAAAAATGCTCGCCACTCATTTTATTTTTGATATGTCAAAATAGAAAGAAGTCATTGAGCGATAAATCAGGCAAATATGGGCAATGAGTCATTAATTGGATGTTGTTACCATGGGCGCCGACTTTTGAAAATGTCAATGGAGGCAAAACTTTTAGACCATAAAATGGTTTTCAGGGTTACTTGTGCGCAGATATTCGGACTGCATGACTGTGATTTTTTTTTGAGATTTGCACTTTTAATACTAAATTCAAAAATGTTTTATGCATTTAAGCTAATATTCCAATGGGGGCGCTGCCCCCATGAAATATGTCAATGGGGGCACGCGCCCCGCTGCCCCCATGTACTCGGCGCCCATGGTTGTTACTGGTCAAAAACTCTACAGTTCGTTGTGCTGTGTGCGCGGTTGCATTATTATGATGAACAATAAGCATTTTGCCGTGAGAAACCCGTACATACCAGCGATCAACTAGCGGTTATATTTCCATATCTATTTTTGGTTGTTTGCTGAAACTCACGAAAACGTATCAGTTATAAACTGTTGTGGTAGGATCTGCCAAAACACTGAATTTTAAATATTTTAACCTAAAAGTTTATAAAAAATACTTATTTTAGTTGATTGATGTTTATTAATCAATTATATGAGAGGTTCAGAGGTAATTACATGATCAAAATCTTAGATTAAAATTAATAAAAATAAATGTAATATACTACTTAATATTTAATAAAATCAGGGCAGTAGAGAGGTTAACTCTAACTGGGACATCTATTCCTTTATAATTTAAACTAATGTCCACTATGTCCACCTCTTCTTCACAGATGTTTAATAATTAGGCTTAATTACGAGTTTGAGGTTATAAGTTGTTTTGATTTGTTTGTTGACGTTCATTTGACATACCGAACAAAACATACCGCTATCTAAACTGCTTTCAACTCGGTTTTAAATTCACCTTGCTGGTTGGTACATTCAGAGTCAAAAGTTAATAACCGGTAAGTCTCGACAACGTAACGGTTAAAACCATTTGATACCACAACATCAACAGTATCTCACGGCAAAACGCGTAATGATTCGTCGGTTTATGTTGATCTTTCTGATTTCAGCAATAACTTCAGGCAAACAAATTGATGTATACCAGTCAGCACACACTGTCCTTCGATCCTGTAATGCAACAGTTGCAACATGACCCGTTTTTCGAAACGCTTCGTGAACGCACCACTTTTGTGGGTTTAGATTCATTTTGAAACACCCATACAGTCGATTGCTGTTTAGTTTTAAGCTCATATGAATATATCCAAGATTCGTCACCTGTTACGATGTTATATACCGAATTTGAACGACCCCCTTCAAATTTCTTTAGCATTTCCTTGCACCACTTGACACGTGCCTGTTTTTGTTCTTCTTTCAAATTGTGTGGGATCCAATGACTGCAAAGCATCCTGACATGCTAATGATCGTGCAAAATCGTATGTATTTGTTTCGCTGCAATGCCTAAGGATGCCTCTATCTCACATGCCAATCTGACAAAATCATTTCACGCACAGCATCAATATTTTTCGCGACAACAGAGGTGCATAGACGACCTTCGCGATGATCGTCATCAAACGTTGGTCTCCCACGCTTGAATTCTGCGAACCATTTGTAAACCATAGTTTTGGATGGATTCGTCCCCAAATAACAAACTAAGTTTTTCCACACATTGCTGCGGTGTTAAATCGCATCGAAAATCATAAAAAATCATCACTCGGAAGTCACGATTCGAAATTTCCATTTTTCACACAATTATTACTCTCGTTAAATTTTGTTGAAATACAACCGAGCAGTTTGAAATCAAACTGTCAACTGAATTATAGGTGAAAAACGTCAAATTTTACGAATATGACAATCGCAGAAATCTGGCAATACAGGCAGTACTTCCGCGAACTTTAACAGTGAAGGGTACTAATAACAGGACACAGTGGCTTGAACAAACAAATAGATAGAATAGGAATCCAAGAGGATCCCCTATGCCGCCGATGTCTAGAGTATAAAGGAACTGCTGCACTACATCTGCTGAGCGAGTGCGAGGCTTACAAAACACAAGGTCTTTTTGGGAACAACCATTTTATAAGAAATTCCTGCATCGGGAAAAGCGTCATTTAATTAATTCAGACACAACTGAAGAGAGTACACCAGGTGCCATCCTCAATATCCTCATAGTTAGTTTCACTGCAGTAGTGAGCCTTCACTATAAAGCCATTCTGTTTTTGTGTAAACACTATTGTACATATAATTTAAACATCCATTTCACAGTTTGCATAACACGTAATTTTCACACTATTTCAAATTTACACTGCACTTTACAATTTACAATTTATTATTAAATTGACCTAAAAATATTTTAATAAACTTTAACCTTATTTAAAGAATGACCATTACACAGGGTGTCCCGAATTAACTAGTCATAAAATGAATGCCAGAAACTACAAGCAAATTGAGTAATATTGACCTAATAAAGTAGTATATTATATTTAATAAATTCGGAGTTATAGCCCTTTAAAGTTTACAGAAGTTTTTGATTTTTTTTTAATTATCAGCTTTATATTTTAATATTTTGTAACAATTTTTTGTTTACATTAGTTTATTTCTTATTTACACAAACTGTTAAAGTTTGAATAAAAAAAATCTTCAGGAATAGAAAATTCTTTAGATGTTTAACCTTCTGGAACTGTTTAATTTTTAGGTAAATCTATTTTTTTGGTTATTTTTCTTTGTGGAAAATTTAATTTGAAAACTTTTCTGTCTCTTGATAAATTTTAATCAGATACTCTGTTTTTGAGAAAATCAAATAAAACCAGAGGTCATTATTTCTTATGTAGTACGTATTTTTTAGTTTATATTAATTAGTACAATAATTCTGCTACAAATACATACTAGCACAAATAAATAGACTCAATTTTACATACAGAGTTATAGTTGATCCGCGTTAAGACTGCAGTGATGGGAGTGGTTTATAAAGACAGTGTTACACAACTGCAATTGCAACATGTTCTCATTGGAATTATATTACACCTAACTTCACTTTATTTATTATATTATAACAAAATGATAATCCTAGGTACGTCAGCGACAACAATTTGTAATTTGAAGTTAGAATATATATAATTATTTAGAAATGCGTTAATCTAACTACAATAATGCAAAAAAATGATAAACAGTAAATAATAAAAAACGTTAATTAAATTTATTCAAACGCATTAAAATATTTGTTTTAACCCGGCAGATATTTTATACGGGGCATTAGTGTGACGTCACACGACAGTGGCGCTATTGGCGCCAAAGTGGATTATCATAACATCTATTTTATACATAGGTGGAAATACTTGTTGGATTTAATTGTGTCGTTATAAGATATTTTTTTGCAATCTAATGCACCAAAATGGATTAATATTATATTAAGACATATTTTGATGTACAATTTGTATATATTAGATGATACAATTTTAAATAAACACATATTGAAATTCGGAAATACAACATAACCTCACAAACATTGTAAATATTTAATAAATACTTTTTGAATTCAATGTTAATTATACTGTAAATTTGATCAACTGCAACAAATTATTATTAAAGTTTAAGTTTAAATATTTATTTAGCAAATTTTAATATTTCATAAATTTAGAAAAATTATTAACTAAGTAACTAAATATGTAAATATGTTAATATTAAACATAATATTAAATAATGAACCATCAAACAGTTTTTATAATTTTATAATAACATATATTTATGTTTTTAAATTTAATCATTATATGTTACATTTGTTAAAATAAGTAAGCAATTTGAAAAAGCTTATCGGCTGAGATTTTTTTGCTATTTAAAATATTTAATATATATATACATATATGTATATAATATATATACAATTATATTATTTTACATAATGAAAACAAACATAATCAATTAATTAAATTGTCTTAAGAATTTAATCGAGTAATAATTAATGTTGATTATCTATGTTCCGATTATGTGTAACGAAACTATGCATATATTGTTTTTGCAATTATATTTTATGTGATAATGCTTTTGTTTGTGTATTAACAATAAATTTTATAAATTATGTTTTATTTTACAAATATATTATAGATAATTGCTTTTGATCCTCCAATAATACAATCCGAAACTTAAATAATCAAAATTTACTCTACTAAAATATTATTTGATTTAATAAAAAGTTTAGCTGTTTATTATAATTTCATTAATAGTCAATAACTAAAAAAATATAAACTGTTATATATATACAATTAATTAATAATACAATACTATAGATATAATAAAAAATATAGTAATTAACTTCAATTTAAGAAATGTATTTTAAAATTTAATTAAAACATTTTGTGAGGTTATATTGTAGTGAATGTTTTAATATGTGTTAATTTAAAATTGTGTTATTAATTATCTACATATTATACATAAAATATTACCTTGTTGAACAAATAATCACTGCACAAACACTGAATTGCTGAAAAATATCTTATAAGGCCACAATTAAATCCAACAAGTATTTCCACCTATGTATAAAATAGATGTTATGATAATCCACATTCACGCCAATGGAGCCACTGTCGTGTGACGTCACTACTAATGCCCCGTATTGTAAATTGGGTAGGTCTCTAAGCCAATCAGAGCATTGTTTCCTAGTTTCTAAAACAACTGGAACTGCAGTCTTAACGCTAACCAACTATAGGACAAATTGCCGAAACACTTAAATAATTAATAAAATATAATTTTAATTATATAATATAAATTTTTCAACCATAAAAAAATTACATTTTTTTTTGCTTTTAAACAAGCTATCGTTAAATATATTTTTAACCTACAGGATGTTTATTTAATCATGGAAACTTTGTAACTTTTCCTTTTTCAAATAGAACACCCTGTATACAATTTTTAATTTTAATGCCCAATGTCCATTTGGATAAAATCAAAGTTTATACGAATAAACCACAAAATATTGATGATTTAAAGCAGAGAAAGAATAATCAAAAAAATTTAGTATTACTGATGAACATTGAGAGGTTGGTGCATTGTCAAGCTGCTCATAGATGGCAGTTGAATATTTACTTTAATTGTTTTATCCGTTTGGTTAAAATAAATGTGTATGTATGTAAGAAAATATTCTTAATATGAAGTTAAATTAATTACTCATATATAATCTATAACCTCTTAATACCATTAGAAACAAACACAGAATTCAAAAATGTAAAAATAAACACTCTGTTTATTAAAATTATATTTAAACGATAGCTTGCTTAAAACTAAAAAAACTTATTCGTAATTCTTTTACAGTTGGAGAATTATTTGTATTTGTGTTCAGGTAATTATGACTAACCCTATAATGTACCTTTTTATTAATTATACAATTATTACTATCAAATGTCACTGTCAAATGTTTTATCTAGTAGACTTAACACTTCAGTGAGCACATTCTATAAATTGACTAACTGATTGCAACTATAAAAACAAATTTGGCATAATTGAATTATTAATAGCCAATAGAAATTATAATTTAGTAGATCAAAGAAAAAACAGGTATTTCTTTTGAATTTATAGAAGTAGTTTTTGACTTTTCACCGAATTGTAGTTATATTACATTTAACAGAAATTAATGTCAAACAGCTTTCATGAATCACAGCATAGTATATTTTAGTAACTGGGGTTATTTAATTGCCATAGCAAAAACCACTATTGCCAAGAAAATCCACATGAAGTTAGACCGCAGTGAATCCAAATTTGTAAATTTAACTGTGTCGTATTACTTAAAACTGTTATAGTAAAATTTAGTAATATGGTATCAATTAAATGATTAAATAACGTATTTTGTGAATTATATAAAATAAAGTGTATAGTAGTAATTTCAATTATAATGTTAACAAATAACAAGAATCTGTACAACAATAATATTAATTGCCATAGACTATGTAAGTTATTGCCAGCATCATAAAATGATGCCAGTTATTTTTGGATAACAATGGCCAGTATTTTAAACATTTTTTTAATATAATATATAATAAAAAAATGTACATTATTTTCAGGATATAATGATTAGTATATTTATTAAAAAAAATAGAAATAAATGTAAATTTTTATTTTATTTTTCACTCCACTTGCTGCACTGCACAGTTTCCATTTGTATCTCTGCAGATCCTCATATTCAGAGCAATTAATTAAATTAGATATTAATACTTTAACATAAAATATTTTTCTCTTCATTTTCTCCTTCTATAGCATGTGTGTAATAGTTTGAAAAATCAGTAATCACTATGTACGATACCAATTTATTGTTTGGCAACAGAAAGTAAATCAATATAATTATTATTCAAAATATGAAATTATATTAAAAAATTAAATATTGATTTATATTTCAATTTCAAAATGTGATATTTACTAATTATTTAATAAGTATTTAGTAATTTCTAAAAGTAAAACCACTTGCTGAAATTATCACATTAAATTTTGATTAATATGTAACAAAGTAATACCTAGTAACTAAATTGTGATAATAGATTAAGTTTATCATGAATTTTACAATAATAATAACACAAATAGTGGTGTAAATGAACTTTAAGTTTTGCTATTTTTACGATATTAATAATATATTGAATTAAAGTTATCTTATAGTAATGTTATTAATTAAATTAATAAAAAAATGTACATACCTAAATACTGTGTCCAAAATTTACTAAATTCAAAATATTGCAAAGTGGCAACAATCGGAGAAACAACAACAGATATAAACAACGGACCTAGAAACGTTCGAGGCACAACACCCGGATATTCGAGATGGTCGTACTAAAAACAAAAATATTAACCACTTATGGTCCATGGCTCTCAATTACTTACATTAGTTAAGTTAAATCTATGGTATAAAATATCATGCATAGCCTGTAGATTGAAGCTCTCCTCGACTTTGGTGAATGGACAGTACACCAAATGAGCAGCAGCGATTATCATCATGATTTGTGACATTTTGCTATCTAATTAATTCCTTCTTAATTTCCTAGTATTTACATAATTAAACAATAATTCTAAATTGACTAAAATAGAATGAACCTAACCTAAAAATCTAGCACTTTGACTTGACGCAGGCAATAGATAAAGACGGTTGAAGAGTAGAAGGGGAAGGAAAACGTCATAAATAGATTATTATTAGATGAATTTCGGCCAGGTAGAACATATGGCTTTATTTATTATGCATTCTTGTTGATTAAGAAAATTTAACATTGTATATAATACATTTCGGCGATATTATTAATTTAAATTTTTCTATGGAAAATTAACAAATTTTTCTTAAGTTTATCCATAGATAGTTTATCCGCATAGATTAACTTGCTGCGACAATAGATTAGTAAACAGCAAGAAAATAATTGTATAATTAATACGCGTTAGAAGTTAAATCAAAGTAGTACATATTTTTTTACAATCCTATAGAAAATGCGCAACAACGCAATTAATTCAAAGTTGACGTTTTATGAGGAGTTATCACTTCAAAATATTTCATTTTAATCTTAATAATGAAAATTAATTATGAAAGAAATCTGTAACGTTAACCTATCGTAACTACTATTTTGTTTCTCTATAGAGACAGGGTCGTCCACCTTTGTTTAGAGTGTTCTCCTGAACCCGGTCCCGCGCTTTTTCCGGTCTCGCGTTTTTTCTACCCGCGCTTATGCTGGCCCGATGTTGCACATTCGGTAAATTTTGATGAGATAATTAAACCCTTTGCAACAATATAGACAAAAAAATCTATGATCTTATATAATGTAATAATGTGTTTATTATATAAGTGATTGAATTAAAAGTTAAGTGTTTTTTTTGCTTTGCGCAATTTTTGAACCCGGCCTCGTAAAAGTATATGTCGATAGAATCACTGATGAGCATACTGAAAAGAAGTAAAAGAACTGTCGTGTCTCATATGAACGACATAAAGTACAAACAATGAGTACTTTATTTAAAAAAGTAGTAAAATACAAACATATAAATTCTAAAATTTGAACTAACAAAGTAATTCAAAGATTTGTTTTGTTCCCCATAGCGACTGACAAAATAAATTTGTTGAAAAAGTAAATAAGTAAATTAATTAAAAAAATAATTTATTTATAGCAAAATTGTTGATAAAT
Source organism: Tachinus rufipes (assembly GCA_963932245.1). Lineage (NCBI taxonomy): Eukaryota > Metazoa > Arthropoda > Insecta > Coleoptera > Staphylinidae > Tachinus > Tachinus rufipes. Next base: position 74,899,890 of record OZ010743.1, on the reverse strand, counting down.
TAGTCGCTAATTATTATATTAATTTTAGGCATATGTGCAAGTCGACATAATATTATTAAAACACTAAACAGAAACTCCTAGTCTTAAAACTGCTAGACTGCATTTCTTTTGTTTTGGTGTATATCATCAAATTAGTTAATAGTGGAAACAAATTAGCACAAACAACTTCACTTTTGTAGGCAATTAAAAATTAAAATTGTGTACACTAACAATTTTAGGTGCCCCCAAACGAAGAAATGTAAAGGATTCATAACGGGCGACCTAAAGTACAATGGCGCACAATCAAGCATTAACTGTAGCCGTAGCCCTTCCCTAAGTGACAGCTTCTAAGAGTTTAGGTAGGACGTTTTCTAAAAGCCGTCGATATTGGTTGCCATTAAGTCTAACAGGTTGAAAATAATGTCCAGTTAAACAATTGCCCACAATTCTAATTCAGACATTTGAAAACTGATTTTTGTGATTGGTTTCACTTATAGCATGTGGGTTTTCTTCAGTCCCATGCGTGATTATTCTGAAAGTTTGTAATTGCATTTATGCTAAGCATGCTTCATCCGTAATCACCTGCGTCGACCTGCGATAAGAAACCTACTGGAATCGACCCGTAGTGGTCAATTATACGCAAAAGGTTGTGCAAAGTCTTTTATTAATTAATCATTTTTTGTAACATGTTTGAGAGACGCGCGGGAAATTTTTTAGACACATCTATAATTCTCTATTGAATTGTATATTTAATTATGAATGACACTTTAAAAGTCTGTAAAATACACAAATGATAATCAATTTAACATTAAAAAATTAAATTTATGAAAAAATATTCTAAACTAAAAACATCCATAGACGCGTTTCGAGGTTTACCTCTCATCAGTATGGCTTTATTTATTTAAACTTAATAAATTGATTTTTAACTTACTTCGTCAACATCGTTTACTACCACAATTCAAAGTGAATATTTTAAAGGGTGTATTGAATATTATATTTATTAAGTCAGTTTTAATGACTTTATTTAATGGCTATGGTTAATAGCATTCTGAGAATGAACAAATAAACTAATTATTTCGGGATATTTAGCTGATGTTAATGACATGAAAAAGAATTAAAAAAAAAATTTGAAAATTAAAAATAGAATAAATTTTTTGCATAATCAATTTTATTGTAGATTGAAATTTTAAGTACATTTTTAGTTTTTTTTTATAATTAACACATGTGAGAAATAACATTTTTAATATAACCCAACTATTTTTTTTTTAAACTGTTAATGCGTATATTTTTGGCATCAATTATAAAGAAAAACTTTATTGATTTATTTTGTTCTTTATCTACTATTAGCCGGCTTCCAAAATTTTGTTATTACAAAAACGCAGGTTAACAATTTAAACAGTTTTTATATCAAAACAAATTAAAAATTGCCCTACACTCTTAGTGTTCCGGTGAATCACTTTACCTTCTAGTGGTAGTGACAAAATATTATTAGTCATATTGCTCGACACTGGTTGCATTTAACGTGGCTGAACATAGCTACTGCTACAGATTCGTTTAATAAAAATATTTGTTTAAGATCAATCTAAAACATAATAATTTAAACAAATTGCTCTGTTGTTTAACTAAGGGCCGGTCTTTCCACTTCTCTATAAAGTTGCCAATAATATTTATCTCTTCGATAAGTAGAAATAGTGTATTTCCATATACCCATAACTCTTATCTTCTCTATAAGTTAGTTTATCTGATCGATAAGTTATTTGACAGTTGAAGCAAAGCATAAATATTTATTGACAAGATAACCTATAGTATTGCATAAACTTTTATATCGTGGAACTGAAGATTTAAAACTTTTACTAGATGAAGAACTTATTGATTTAGTTGATATTGTTAATCTTGAACGTAAGCTATATTTTGTAAGACCCGGAGCAGACAATATGAACTTGTGGGATGAAAATGAGTGATTATTAGAAGATTTCAACTATTCAAGAAAAGTGTAAATAATATTTTAGATCAAATAGTAAATCAACTTATGGCGTAGACAGATTAGCGCGCAGCGGCTGCAACGCGCCAGTGCTGCTGCAAGATTTGAGTTGTGTTCGATTGTTTGGCACTTTTGGCAGGGTCTTTGAACACGTGCTGCGGCAGCAATGCAACGTACCTCAATCAGTTTCAGATGGATAGATCAGAGATACAGATATAGGAGAAGGGGCTTTGATCTAATAATGAAGGCTGCCATTTTGCCCGATGGCTGACGTCACGTTCGGTGTGAAGTGAGTATTTCATAAATGATGTGGACTTTGCGTTGTTTACTTTTGCTTTGTTTGGAATAATTGATTTATTGTATTATTATTCCAGAATTATTATTAATATAATAATTATAGATTTATGCTTGTGTTTATAGGTTTATTTCATTTAAAAGTTATGTTTTGTAGATTCAAAGAAATTTTTTGGCTCATCTTTCATTTGAATAAACACGTTACCAACTAAAAAGTAATTTTTATACTTGATGATTATATTTGCAATGACTAATGATAGAAAAAGTAAACTGGGTACAAGTAAAAACTTTAGACGCTGATTAAATATTACATATAATGAAGAATTATAGTAGTGAGTCATGTGTATGTAGGGGTAAGAGTTAATCAGTCGAGCTCCAAGTATGAATCTAATTTAAAAAAATATTTACGTGTTTATCAATACTGATATACATTCAGTTTCACATTTTTTTTTAAATTTTCACACTTACTTAGAGCTCGACTAACCAACTCTTGTCTCTACATACACTTAACTGACTACTATAATTTTTCGTTATATGTAATATTTAATCAACGTGCAAGTTTCAGCATTTATAAACTCATTTTGTTACCGCAGTATTCATGACATCTTTAAAGACGTACTAAAGGCACCTAACCCAACAAGGGCCTGACTGACCATAGTATGTTAATGTGGACCATTACTAAAATGATATATTAAAAAATTGATGTTTATACTTTCATAGTTTTTTTTTAGCTTCGAGCTCTCCAATTATTAATATTATAAAATAATCCAAAAATCTATCTTCTGTTGGTAGTTTATAATTTGTAATTTTAATTATTTTTTTTATTTGCATTTTCATTTTCATACAAATTATTATTACACCTTTAGCCGGAATATGCAATCCACCTGAAATGACAAATATTTAGAAATATACTATTTAGTACAAAGTAAGTATGTACTTGTTTTTTTTTTAATAACACAGTGTTAGATTTACTATCTGGGTAACAGTTAAATTGTTAATATTTATCGTTTCAGGTAGATTGCATATTCTGGGTAAAGGTGTAATAATAATTTGTAAGATAGAAATGCAAATAAGAAAAATGATTAAATTTACAAATTATAAATTACTGACTAAAGATGAATTTTTGGATTATTTTATAATAATATTAATTAATAAGTCGAGAATTCTATGACAAAATTAAAAAGATGTTTTCTGATCGGAAAGACTATGTGAAAGAAGAGTATCATTTGTTTGTGTTAGTTAATATTGTATATGCATATTGCAAAATTAGATTTTTCAAATTTGGCAAAAAGACAATTATAAAACATTAATTCGGTGAGAATTAAACAAATTAATATTGTTTTAAAATCAATAAAACATTTTAATTAAAATTCAGGTTTTTATATTTTTTTTACCTGTATATAATTTATTTTTCTTATTATTAGACAAAGCAAATACAATCAAATTTAAAAATTACTTTTCAGTTGATGACATGTTCGGTGCATTGTGCAGTGACTTGTTCAAATGAAGGATGAGCAAAATTGTTTCATTTCATATATAAGTTTATTGATTCTATTTGAGAATATTTTTTGGTTTCAGATTTTAACCTTCTTTGAAGCTACAAAACATAACTTTTATTTAATTTTAAATAAAATATAAACCAATAAACACACGTAATATATCAATAGTTATAATATATTATATTATAATACATTAGATCAATTCCAAAAGTTACAAAAGTAAACAACACGAAGTGCACATCATTTATGAAATACTCACTTCACAGCGTACGTGACGTCAGCCATCGGACAAAATGGCAGCCTCAGTGGCATGGGTTCGAAATTTGGGTGCGTAGTCGTCAAAGCGCACTCTCCTATATCTATATCTCTGGGATAGATGCGTGCTTGGCGCGTGTTTCTAGGTAAACAAAATTACCCTGCGGCATTGCAAGAATGCCGCGTTGCAGCCGCTGCGCGGTCGTTTGTCTGCGCTATTATGTACCATACAGAGAGGTAAAATGATGATTTTATTATGCGATGGCCTGGTGCAACTTATGACAATTGCATTTTTAATAATTCAGCTATTATGATGCGTTTTGAAACAGGTCAAATGGAAAATTTATTATTGTTGGGTGATAGTGGGTATCCTCTGCGTTCTTATTTATTGACATCACTAAATAATCCAACTACTGAAGCACAAGAATTATTTAATAAAGCACAAATCAGGACAAGAAATGTATTTGAAAGAACTTTTGGAATTTGGAAGGCAAATGACATTTTATTGTATTTGATAAAATAGAAAAATGCGTTTTCCAAATTTCAAAAGTTCTTTCAATTACATTCCTTGTCTTGATTTGTGTTTCATTAAATAATCCTTGTGCTTTAGTAGTTGGATTATTTAGTGGTGTCAATAAATAAGAACGCAGAGAAAAGCCACTATCATCCAACAATATTAAATTTTCCATTTGACCTGTTTCAAAACGCATCATAATAACTGAATTATTAAAAATGCAACTGTCATGAGTTGCACCAAGGCCATCGCATAATAAAATTATCATTTTACCTCTCTGTACGGTACATAATGGCGCAGACAAACGACCGCGCAGCGGCTGCAATGCCGCCGGGTAATTTTGTTTACCTCGAACACGCGCCAAGGACGCATCTGAAACTGTTTGAGGTACGTTGCCGCAACACGTGTTTAAAGACCCTGCCGAACGATCAAACACAACTCACTCAAATCAAGATTAACAATATCAACTAAATCAATAAATTCATGATCTAGTAAAAGTTTCAAATCTTCAATACCATTATGTTAAAGTTCATAAAAGTTCATACAATATTATAGGTTATCTTGTCAATAAATATTTATAGTCTGCTTCAAGTGTCAAATAACTTATTGATCAGATAAACTAACTTATAGAGAAGATAAGAGTTATGGGTATATGGAAATACACTATTTCTACTTATCGAGGAGATAAATGTTATTGGCAACTTTATATAGAAGTGGAAAGACCGGCCCTTAATACAACAGCGTTGTCAACAAATATGTAGACATAAATGGGTGTTATTAAATTATAAATATATTAAAACAGCGTTAAATATTTTTACATAAAAAATAATTTGTAGCTTTCAAATGTTTTTTCATATATTTGTTTCTTATTATTCAACAAATAGAAATAATGTTTTCTTTGTTTATTCTATGAAACGTTTTTATATTCATTATTATTAAATTAATATTGTTTCATATGTTAATTAATATATTTTTGTTTGACCGAATGACTACGGTCGATAGCCAATTGTACAAAACACCAATTTATGTTTAATTTACTTTGTATGTTTATTAATTATCTTTGTAACTTTATTTGTGCAATACAAATATTATATATGTATATACATGTATATGTATCTTATTATTACCACCAGTTTTGTTATATTTATAAGATTTTCAAGTATTTAATATATAATCTATCAAATATGAATATATTAAATACTTAAAAATATTATAAATATAATGAAACTGGTTGTAATAATAATATATTAATTAATAAAAACAAAAATAACATATGAAACAATATTAATTTAATAATAATGAAAATAGAAATAAACTTTTGAGTTTCTGGAAATCAATAAAAAAACATTTTATTGCGCTTATTTATGAGAAAAATCTAAATAATGTCACTAATAATTTAATTGAAAGTTGGATGACCAATATTTTAGCTAAGAAATATTTAATAAACCAATAATAATAAAACTTTAAACTTCCGGATATCCAAAAAAGATTTGATTAAAAACGAAAAATGTAAAATAAAGCTAAAATAAATTATAGTATTTGTTTCTGATTATTGCACAGTTTAAAATAATTGAAGTTAGGGTATTTTAATAAAAATGTTATACTTTATTGTGCTGATTTTATTTTTATATAATAAGACCGGTTTCGGCGGTTAGGCCATCATCAGTTTTTTCTTCTCTTTTCACAGGTGTTGTTGTGTGTTGCGGGTGGTGTGAATTATAACCACAACAAATTCACACCACCCGCAACACACAACAACACCTGTAAAAAGAAAAGAAAAAACTGATGATGGCCTAACCGCCGAAACCGGTCTTAATATCAAAAAATAAAATCAGCACAATAAAGTATAAAATTTTTATTAAAATACCCTAACCTCAACTAAAATAAATTATTCAGTTTCACAACAACAACAACCTTATTTATGAAAGGATCCGCAATGTTTTTGTTAATAATTGTTTCTATTTAACTAATAAATGAAAATATAATTTCAATTTTCTGGATATCTCAGGGAAGATTGGTTCAAAAACAAAAAATATAAAAATATAGCTAAAATGAATTATTTAGTTTTTTGACTAACACAACCTTTATTTACGGAAGGAAAATATTGAAAGAAAAGAAAAAAGAAGTAGAAGACAAAATAAAGGAAAGAAAAGAAAATATCTACAAAAACAAAATAATAAATGCAAACGGAAACCAATTTGAACAATGGGCAGAAATAAAATAGCATGCTAAATAAAACAAAGAAGAAAACAAAGCAAGAAATAACTGAAATTATAACAGAACACGGACAAAAAAAAGACAAATGATACTGAAATAGCGGACAAACTAACCAACTACTTTGAAACAGTAGGAAAGAAATTGGCAGAAAGTGATAAAAGTCATCAAAAAAGAAGTAGCACCAATATTGAAAAAACTCATAAATAAAATGATACAAACATGTGAATACCCACAAATACTTAAAAAAACAAATTATAAAACCAATATACAAAAAAAAAGAAAAATCAAAATCTAAAAACTATAGACCAATATCACTTATATCAGTTCTTAGCAAAATTACAGAATAGGCAATATATAACCGACTAATGACACACATAAACAAACATAATATTATAAATAAAAGGCAACACGCATTCCAAAAAAAAATCAAACACAATGGGCATAACAACTGATATAATACAACATATAACAGGAAAGTTGGACGAGAAAAAATATGTTATACCAATATTTATTGACATGAGGAAAGCTTTTGATACCATCGACAAAAACAAATTGATTAAAAAAATGAAGTTATTAGGAATAAGAAACACAAGTTTAAAACTGTTAAAATGTAAAATAAATAACATAATTAGTAAAACAACGGAAGCAGAATATGTAGTACCACAAGGTGGTGTGCTAGCACCAATACTGTATATATTATATATAAATTTGAGTGGTGAAATATATACATATGCTGATGACACGTGTATTATATATCACCGAAAAAATAAAGAAGCCATAGAGAGAAACATAAATGAAGACGTTAAGAAATTAACTAAATGGTACGACGAAAACATACAAACAATAAATGAAGAAAAAACAACTTATATGGTAATAAGTCAAAAAAACACAAAAGATATTGACATAAAAATTGAAATAAATAACATACCAATTACTAGAACAAAACAGACAAAATACTTAAAAATAATATTAACTGAAAAACTCACTTGGGATACACATATTAACAAAATATTAAAAGAAAGAGCAGCAACGATATGAGCTGTGTATAGAGCCAGGGAATGTATAACAAAAGAAACGGCAATAAGTATATATCATTCACTATACTTAGCTAAAATTAACTATTTAATAAATATATGGGGAGAAACAACAAAAACAAACATACAAAAAATACAAATCCAACAGAACAAAATTCTAAAAATAATACACAAACTACCAAAACTAACACCAACAGAAGAAATATACAAAATAACTAACAAAACAAAGATAAACGAAAAAATATAAATAGAAAAATGCAAACTAATATACAAAATTAAAAATAAAGAAATTAAAACCAACCTTCAAATAAAAACCAACAAAGAAATTCACGGACATAACACTAGAAAAAGAAGCAATATACATGTACACACAACAAGGACAGAAAAGAAAAATCAAACAATACTAGGCAATGTCCTAGTCACTTACAACCAACTGCCTGAAAGTATTATGAAAAAAAGATTTATAAAGAATTCAAAATAAAAATAAAAGAACACTATCTATTAAAACAAACAAATCAATAAAAATAGATAATACACACAACATTAGTAACAAATAAGATGAATTGAAACATAAAATGGTGCCCCGAATACGAAGTTCTACAGCCATCCATATGAAAACGCTGTAGCGCAGCAAGTCAGGAGAAAAAACAAAATAAAATATAAAATATAAACTGTAAAAAAAAAATGTAAAATATAGCTAAAATAAATTATTCAGTTTATTTGCTGACACAACCTTAATTATGAACGGATCCGCAATGTTTTTGCTAATAATTGTTTCTATTTAACTATTAAATGGAATATTAAATGGAAATATAATTTCAATTTTCCGGATATTTCAGGAGAAATTGGTTCAAAAACGGAAAATGTAAAACATAGCAAAAATAAATGTGGCATCACTTTGAAGTCAGGTCAAATTTCATAAAATAAGTTTTTGAGAATTGTACAAAAGTAATGGAATTACCTATATATAAAACTTATATATGTTCTTGTATTAAATATTGTTCTTAAGTATGGGAAGGAGCATATGAAACTACAGTATCTCTTCTAAATTCTATTCAAAAACAAGATATTTGGATTGTTGCTAATCCAATGTTGACTAAAGATTAAGAAACTTTACACCGGCGTAATGTTGCAAATCTTTACATTTTTTTATAGATATTTCTATGTACATTGTTCAAACAAAATACAAGACATATTGCAATCTAAAAAAAATATTAATTTTTAGTACAAGGCTTGCTAGGAATTCTAACAAATATTCCGTAACCGTTACAAGCCTTAAAAGTCAAGGTCATGTTCAATCTAGTCTTTATTGTGATAGTTTCAGCAAGTGTGATTTTATTTAAATGTATTTTTTGCATGTCTACTCTAATAAACAGTTTTTCTGCTCGTATTTTAGATCCAAAAAATGTATTCCGGTCCAGGGCGGGAAAACCGTGTTGTTTTATAAAAAACAAAATTTATTTTAAATCTATTTACGATGGGCAAGCAAAAATAATTGTAAGAACCGCGTGCAAGAAAGCATTTGCAGGACTTTGATATCTGCCGCTGCAAACATAGCTTTTATGCATTTGATACTTAATATACTATTTTATGTTGTTGTAACATATTGAGTAATTTTTTACAATTTGAAGTTAAGAGAAAAAAAGTGGCGTATTTGAAAATTTTCGATTTTGTTTTCAACCGATCGATTAAAGGCAAACGTAGATGTAGACAAAAGTAAAATCAGACTTTTTAAAGTTAAATATTCTATTTTGTGTATGGGTTACGCCCGTTCCAATGCATCTTTTTTGTCCAAGCAAAAGTGCATAAACATTATTTAAAGGCACGTTTTGAGATGAGGGCGATACCGTTAAACCCAGATACACAACATAGGGCTTGGTATTAAACATTAAAAACATCATTGATCTACAAATGATTGTTCTTTTAATTTTTTGACATGCGTATAAATAAACTTTTTTTTGGTTTAGAAATTCAGAAAAAAACGAATTTGGTTTTAACTCTTAATTATACCAAATTTTTTCCGAAATTTTTTTCTTAATTTATTCTTTTTCTTTTATTAGTTTAGTAATATTTTTGGCAAGTACTGTATTTTCTGTATTTAAAGTATTCTTTAATAGAAAAGTAAAATATAAAAAATATATCTTTTTTGATATTTACTTTTAGTATTGTCATAAAGGAATAGTATAAATTTTACAATAAATTGAATTCTTAAACAAGTTCAAATACTTACATAAAAATTAAAAAAATTGTTATTTACAAATATTTATAACAAGAAGAAAAAAGTTTAGTTTTGAGTCTTAAAACATGTTTTGTTTTCATATAATTTTTTTTTTTAAATGTATCAATTAAAAGTTTCTTTGTATAAGTTATGCTTATTAGAAGTTTCAGTACAAGTAAACAATTTTATAAAGTTTTTTTATATGTACATTTTATATTCTAACAAATCAAATATTTTTATTTTTTGTATAAAAGTTTTAAACTACTGCCGTAGTTTTCACTTTTCACTTATTGGGGATAGTTTCTAGTTTTCTGACATTAAAAAACACAATTTACTATTTTTTGTATCTTTTAAACACGCAAAACAATATAAAGTGCATTTTTTCAATACTCAAAAATATTTCACTTTTCCGCAAACACCTTCTATATAAAATATTTGATTTGATTTTAATTCAGTGTACATGTAAGTTTGGTTGCATTCTATAAACTCTAATGAAATAATTTATATTTAATAAATCATGTATGTATTATTAATTATTAAGATACTTGAGATACAAATAGACAATACAAGATAGCAACAAGATGCTGACGTAATTTATTTATTATAAAATCCAATTATTATTAGAGATACGCAATTTGCAAAATCTTAAATTTTGCATTTACTTTAAAACTTGAATCTCTATACTTGAATATGTATATTATTAACTTTACTCAGAAAAAAATGTTTGCATATGTTGATGAATCTCAGTTTTTTAAAACGTCAATACCACGTTGACTTAAACTTATCAAATTTTTAGACGCTATTTTAGGCAAGACTTTAATATACATATTTCTATTGTTAGACTTATTAAATACCCGAATCGTATATTCAAAAACAATAATAATTACACCTGAACGAAATATACACATAATAAATATTATTAATAATAAGTAGGCCTCCTTCAGTTTACACTTATCAAATTTAATAATTATTTTAAGAACGCATATCAGATGATAAAAAATACAAATGTGTAAATTCAGCGCAATACTACGGTTTGTAAAGTTGTAAAACTGTTCGAGTTCTAAAAATCTTCTTATCTCTGGTTTCCGCTTAGTCCCTATCTGTAACCACCAAAACAATTGTTTTGGTGATTACAGATAGGACTGAATTCAGTCTTCTACAAACCGCAATACAACACAACTAAATTAATCTGTATTCAACTATTATATACAGGGTGTTAGACAAAAAACGTACGGCTGTATAACTCCGTTATTTTTTAACCAATTTGAAATAAATAATATTATTTTATATGGTTGAATTCAAAATATCATAAAAGTTAAAAATATATATATATATATAATATATATTTATGTTGCTATTTAAAAAACTTAAGTTGGTAGTCATCGCAAGTACATATACTAAACATAAAAGCATATATTTATGTACCAGCCTTTATAGCACTCAAAAAACATTTTTAAATGGTTTCTGAATTGTTCAAATCAGTTTAAAAATAATGAAGCTATTTAGCCGCTGAGAACTACTACCCTGAATATATTGAGAAGGAAATGAGTGTGACAAGAAATTACTGATAAAGAAAAAAGTTCTAATAAAATATAGGTACATGTTTTAATTTAAGAAACGGGATCTGAAACAATTCTTACATTATTTATAAATTATTTTGTGAAAACATTGTTAGCCTAATTCTAACAATCATAAATTTGTTACTGAAGCAAAAAATAACTTCAGAACAAAATGAGATCCAACTACAATTTTTTCACTTTTGAAAGTTAAGTTTTTTTTCCATACTTAATTGAAAGATTAATTTGACGTACTTAAGCCTTATTCACACGCAGAATCAGCTGCCCAGATTCTGAATGCAAAATACTGAATTTGTATACGCGTACAGCCGCCCGAAGAGTATATACAATGTGGCTAAATAATAAATTTGCACTTATAAAAAGTATCCGCGTCTGAAAAGCTGCATATACTGTATGGCTTAAACCCCAGATTTGGAACCTCTGAAGAATCCCGACTCAGGCATCTAGAATTGCAATTTGTAATGCGTCGCCCAAATATGTCCCATTTAAACGTAATATCACCTGAATCCGAGATTCTGAAACTGCGTAAGAAAGCGGCTTTAGAGCCTATAGAATAAATTGAATTTTATAGAAATAAAATAAAAGCCGTTTTTGTTTTTTAGTTCATACAAATTATTAAATGGTTTAATATTAATGGTAAAGTTTATTTACTATAGTTTACAGTAGTATACACAGGAACATGCTTTTAAAATTATTTTCAATATCATATTACTAATATTAACACGTATTTTTTTTTCAAATTCTGAAACCAAATAGAAGTATCTTTAGAAAATGCATGTGATGCACGACTTGCACGAGCTATGTTTGATTGTGATTCTATTTACTTATGGAAAATCCACTTCTTTAATTTAACTTTTTGGCCCAGTTGTAGCTTATTCAGTTCCTCGGGGTGATTTTTTGTAGAATCTACGGTGTTTGAGTTTATTGTGGCCCAATTTGTTGTTTTGCAGTTTTATTAAAACTTATAGTTTTAAATTGATAATGTTACGGTTTTATCTCAGTACTTTTTAAATATTTCTTTATCTCATGCTAATTACCATTACATTTTAAAGCTAATTGACTTGGGTTTTACTAATGTCTTTAAGAATGTGTGGTGTCAAGATTGACATTGTTTCTCAAAAGCTTTGGAGGTTAAAATATTACAGAAAACAAAGCTAGATATTTGAAACAAATAAATTATCGCTCATACACCAACAAGATTTTTAATAACAAATGCATCGTTTTTTTAGAAAATTAAATTAGATCAGAAAGAAAGTTTAAAACTAAGAGTCGATCTTGTATTTGATTTATATTTAAAAAATTGAACTTGTCACTATAAAGAAATTAAAATAATCTGTTTGTGATAATAATTAATGTAAATCTTAATTAACGTTTATCAATAAATCGCAACATGTTTGTAATCTATTGTCTATATTTGTTGTGGAATATTTGATAATGTATCGAATAAACAATTTCACTTTTAGAACATATATTATGAAATGTTCGCACCAATGTAAAAAGGGCATTTCATCGCATAAATCATACATACATTTTCATTTGCTTTTGCAACAATAACTAACCATATTATGAAGATTATAATATTTTACACATTATAGTTAGATTAGAATAAAATTAAGCATTATTTTATCAAAATATATTTTTAATTTGCTTTCTAGAAACTAGACACGGTTTAATTCATATTTAAATAATTACATCAATTATTAATTATTATCTCATAAATACATATTATAGGTCATCTTAATTAAATCTGTACGTAATAATCAAAGCTATTATCATAGTATTTCCAAGAAACAATTTTTTTAATTACACCTACTATAATAGTTGCTTTGCACATTGCGACAAGTTTAAGGACCATTTCCACAGTAATTTAAAATTATAAGAAACTGTCCGCTTGCAAAATCTTAGTCATTAATCCTTATCCTTGTCATTAATCGAATAATCACAGTAATAGTTTACGATTGCGAAGTACCAGTTTAAATATTGACAATGTGAACAGGAAAATAAAAATGATATCTTTGAGTTGTGGATGGTTTATTAATCTTGCAATAGGTAAATAGCAAAGTGTTTCCTTGAAACTATGAAGTGCATATTACTACATATTAATATAGAAATGTAATTGCATTTAATTTGTATGACTTTGCAGTAATTGTATGTATTGTTAGTTTAGAATTGGTTAGTTTGTAGTTATTATGAACCCTGTAATAGAAAATATCAATAATATAATACACATTATTATATATTTTATCCAAGGTTTGTTTATTGAAAGCATAGTTAATCTGTTTTATTGCAAACCAATTTCTTGTTTATAATTTAATTTCATAGCCTGGCAACAAATCATAAAAATTTCTTGTACTTTTTTAGTCGAATAATTGAGTAGAAATGTTGAATGTTAATACTTTGTTGACCCTTTCCAACAATGTCTTATAAAGGCTATGCAGGTAATATGGATGTAACAAGCTGTAAATTTAATATAATGTTGAAGAAAATATTTCTTACGTAAACAAATCAATGTAAAATTGGTAATATTAAGAATAGCTATTATTGAGATTGCACATAGGCTAAGTTTACAGACAAGAACTCTTTCGTAATTGTATAGACTTAAGTAAATCAATAAAAATACTAATATTTTATTTTGGTAGAAAAAGGTAATGCATATTATTAACACATTTAGTTGATAAATATTGACAATATGCTTATTATAGTTGAACAGATTAAAACTAATTAAGGGTTTATAACAAACTGATGTGTTAAATGTTATCAGATTTGGAATTGAACGATAAAGAGTAAAAATAAGATTTGTATCAAAAAGAAGAACGCATCAAATTGAAACTATTGTTAGTCAAAAACAAGATGCAGTAAAAATAATTTAATCTACTAAACAGAATCTTTATTTTTGGGTCAAAATATTGCGGTTGAAGTTTCAAGATTTGGTATTCAAATTAGTATTAAGCACGTAATTTTAAGTCAATAGTTTTCAAGAGATGAAATTAATAATTTTGAAGTTATTAATGTTTTACAAGAAAAATGAGAAGCAATAGGTAAAACTTCTAAACTTGAATGTAATTGCATTTAATTTGTATGACTTTGCAGTAATTGTATGTATTGTTAGTTTAGAATTGGTTAGTTTATTATGAACCCTGTAATAGAAAATATCAATAATATAATACACATTATT